>CP092864.1:145896000-146274737 GCA_030710605.1 Cordylochernes scorpioides
TTGTATTAAAATGGCACAATAGCCTTCATTGAATGGATTAGAATCACTTCAACTCTAGATAGAGAAAGTCATATTCTCATCATCAAAAAGGAAAACAATCACTGCAGGATTTGTGGAAATATGATATCTGATGAAATCTCCCACTATATCATTGAATACAAATATTTAGGTGAAGAAAGATTAAAATTTCTCTTAAAAACACCTTCTGGATATTTAATAACCCACTGAAAACGCTGAGAAGTATTTCAGAAAAGAAAAATATAGCAATAGAACTCTATAATTTCTACAGATCAATTGTAAATAGATTCATACATAAAAGAGATAGTGAGGAAAGTTTAAGAACAGATGTGTAAATAAATCCTTTTTCAAATAAAGGCTCACGTGCACATGGGGAAAGAGAGGAAAAACTACTGTATTATTTTGTTGTTGTATGGCGAATCCATACAGGGCAATGGGCCCTAATAAAAACCTTTTGTTGTTGTATATAAATGGCGTGTTGTAGGCTTATAAACTATAGAAAGGTTGATGAAGTTTTCAATTTGAATAAGGTATTCATCATTTAAAATATTAAATAATACTACGATCAACAAATCTAAACTAAATTTACATATCCAATTTTTCGATCGGATTTACCTCTATACACTAATTTATTCAGTCACCAATGATAATCATGTTAATTAACGTCATTTCTTTCACATCAACATTTCCTTTATCTCAGGTACGTTTTTCTAGCCAGTTAAACATCAGACAAAGAGAAATATTTATTCATGAATGCACAATGCACCAATACTTGATTAAATCTACAATTTCTAGGTAATAATTGATCTCATAATAGAAAATAATACCAATAAAGCCTCAACATGAATATTTTACAAGGACAACCAAA
This sequence comes from Cordylochernes scorpioides, assembly GCA_030710605.1. Lineage (NCBI taxonomy): Eukaryota > Metazoa > Arthropoda > Arachnida > Pseudoscorpiones > Chernetidae > Cordylochernes > Cordylochernes scorpioides. The sequence goes on from CP092864.1 coordinate 145,896,887, forward strand.
CCAAATATATGTTTTTTTAACCTCCAGATCAATTTAATTCGATGTCCAATGTCTAATTATAGAGTTGCATAACTGTCCCACCCTCTGTGAATTATTCAACATGCCTTTAGGGATTTTATTGGAGACCTTAATAAATGTGTGAAAGGTTTCCTTTTTTGCTTATACCTAGTTCACGTGGTACAAACCATGATAATCATGGTGAGTAGAAGTAAGAGACTGCTTTTACTGTAAGTGCACCACATATCTACACACGTGAAAAGCAGTTTCGAAACTTTTAAATATGCACGGTAGGATCAAAAGGTTCCCTAGCCTTTAAAAATTAAAACATAAAACAACTTTTGAAAAATGTGAAATCAATTTTACTGTAAGGAACAAAGCCTAAACTATAATTTAATTTAGCAACGCTGGTAAATGCGCATGCGTAGTTTTCATTCTAGGCATATTTTTGTTGTAAGTATTTAGCTCGCGTCAGTTTCTGCAATTTCATAATTTGAGCAAAGGGCAAATATTAAATTTATGTAAAATTAAAAAAGTCTTTCACAGAGACATTAGCATTAATGAAGCATATGAAGACGAAAAATTGTCATGGATACAAGTTTATTTCTGGTATAAACGTTTTGAAGATGGTTTGTATTATGGAAAAACACAGTATTGATATTTTATAAAATTTAAGAATTAAATATTCTAATGAACCCTGTTTTCTTCAAGGTCTGCGAAGGCCATCTCTAATCTACCAACTAGCCAGGTGCAAATAACCAGGACAAGGTGACTCGAATATAACACATAGATACTGAGTCGAAAGAACTATATATAATGAAGAAAACAAATGATGCTTCGTAAGATAATCGTATGTTGTTCAGAAACTTTCAATACTTTATGAAAAAGGCATCTCCTTATCGTGCAACTGAAAGTTACTGATGGCTTGCGCCATATATCGGAATAAATATCAACTATACATTGATTTTTAATTATTCAAGAATTGGCAGAATACCCATTCTTGATTAAGAAAAGCTGACCACGGACGCGTTCTGGGATGTTGTCCCTCATCGGCGTGGTGCAAGCTGTACCTCAACGACCAAAAAACTGGTCATTCAGGCATCCTGAAAAATCATAAAACGGGTAGTTAAGGCCAGAATTGCGTGAGAACGCGACACAATGTGAAAAAATATAAAAATATGTGATATTTTACTGAGATATGGTGCATAAATTAAGAAAAAGGCATCTCCTTATCGTGCAACTGAAAGTTGCAGATGGCTTGCGCCATCTATCGGAATAAATATCAACTATTTTTGTTGGTTTTTAATTATTTTAATACTTTATATATCAATATTTATTAATATTGTAACGTAGAAATCAAGTCTTGGAATATATTAAGAGGTAAAAGTATTTATTGATGACGTCAGTACGTCTAGTCGACAATTGTCAACAACCAAACTATCTACAGCTAGAGAATATCGAGCGAGCAAGCTAGGTAACTAAATGATGATTTTACAAATATAAAGTAATAAATCTGTTTAAAGTATTTTCATTGAATAAATAAATATTCGATATGTTTCGATATTTCAAACAGAAATAATGTCATATATTTTCACTTAATATATAACAAGTATTTAAAATATGTATATAATAATGTGTATATAAATATTGTATTTATTATTAAGCAGTTAACTTGATAATCCTGTTGAAGGACTGACAAGTCCGAAAGCTTGAAAATAAAAAGTTGCACAAGAAACCCAACTCTAGAAGCTTCATTTATTTTATAATCTTTCGAAAATAGAAAATATATTATATAGCAAACATAAAAATGCTTAAAATGACACAAAATATTAGGAATTCTTGTTCATAAACAAAGAAAAAAAGGCATCTTCTGATAGTTTAACTAAAAGTTGCAAATATATCTTTTTCCTTTTTCCCAATTTATCCACTTGATCCCAATACAGTTTAACTTTTGTACTAATTTTAATATTTTTTGTTCATATTTATTAACTATCAAATATTCAGTGATATTGAGATTGAAATTGATTAATAGAGCGTCCATATAAGATTATTTAAGGTTAAATACAGAATAAATATAAATAAGATAATATGATGATAAATATATGAAAAAATAGATGTAAATATGATTATATATATAATTGATAAATATACTGGTTATAAATAAAAAGATTTTCAGATTGATTTATGATGGATCTTGAGGATTATGTTATGGTAATGCAGTCGTGGTTCAAATCTTGAAAATAAAAATAGTTAAAATAATGAAGATTAGAAATAGCTTTAATTTAGCTTATGGAATATATAAAAAAAAACATAATTTGATAAAGTTAATGCCTGGCTTGAGGCGTAAGAATCTGAAAAATAAAAAACTTATTTACATAATGTACAAAAAGATTTGAGCCGGCCATCGGGAAACAACAACAATGAGTTTTTTTAGAAGAAGAGTGACCTCTGGCGATCGATTTAACAGAGTATCTGAATCTATGAAATATAATTTTAAATAAATAATATTAATATATAACATACATATATATAGAATATATACAAGTCATAATTGGTGGCGCCCACCGCGGGAAAGACTCCGCCACCGATGGACTGCGAGAGTTCTTTCCCACAGAGTGGGCAGGTCGAGGTGCTGGCTGGTGTTACCCAACTCAAGATCAAGATGGTACTTGTAGATGGTAGCCTTCGCCACACTGGTCAATTTCATTGCCTCAGGATAGAGGCAGACTTCGAAAATGCATATTCAGTGAACAATATTAAATATTCAATAAAATGTGAAAATTGACGATTTTTATGGAGAAAACAAGATCTAATACACATATGGTGAAAAAAAACTTTAAAGATTTCCAGAGAACAATATTAATAATTCAAAAATGCTAACGGTTACACTTTTTATGAAGGAAACAAGAGAGAGGTATACAAATATAAAGTAGAAAACCTATTCGTCCATAGTCAAAAACTATTAAATATTCAGAGAAAAATATTAAATATTTTGTAAAATGTTGAAAAGGAGTTTCCAAGTTATTATGAAGAAAACAAGAGTTAGAAATGCACAGAGTATTAAAGAATATTAGCAATAACTAGAGCTCAATAAATTTCATTTCAGCAACAGGACTTCAGTAATATCTTGCTTGACTTGACAACGCTTGTAGATTTGAGAAATAATGTTGAACGAGAAGCTAAAAAATTACTCAATAAAAAAAAAAAAGATTTAAAATATGCAACTTTGTCGGCTTAATGCTTGCATCAGCGCGTTAGGATATTGATTGAAAAATAATAAACGCTTTTTTATAAGAAGATAGTAAGTAAAAATAGAAAATTACTTTAAAGAGAATAAAGTAAAACTCTCGGATATTACACAAAAAGTTGTATTTTGACTATGGATCAATAACCAACATATATATTATATTTTATATAATTATTTTCAAGATGTCTGAATAACCAGTTTTTTGGTTGTTGAGTTACAGCTTGCACTAGGCTGATGAAGGCCAACAGCCCGAAAAGCGTAATTGGTAAGCTTTTCTTGATTAATCAAAAATGGGTATTTGGATAATATTGGAATAATAAAACTAACAAATTGTTGATATATATCTCAATACAATTTCACATTTGTACTAATTTAGTTATAGTCAAAAACTTTACGAGTGGTGAGGAAGAATGTATCACAACACCAGGCTGGTAAATTCGACCGATTACATAAACCCTCTTATAGGATGATATGAAAATGAAATCACACCTTTACTGATGAGGGCTACAGCCCTAAACCATGGTATACAGGTTGGCTTTTTGTCTATATATTTCAAAATTGGTGTTATGGGTCATTCTTCATTGTTCTAATGCATAATTTAAGGAAGAGATGTCTATTTAGGTACAAACAAACCCACACCACACACCCATATATATCGTAATTTGAACAATGTGATATGTAAGTAATAAAGTATGACGTCTTTTCTAGTCGTCTCAAAGTGACACCAGCTTGCCACCGGACACCCGGGTGATCCAGAGAGGGACAAAGAAGGGGCGTTGGTCCGGATGTTGACAGTTAGTTAGGTTACAGTGGATATTTCGGACAGGGCCCGCTCAGTACGAGGTTTGTTGCCATCTTACGGCGGCCCTCGTGGCCGCCGTTTTGACTCCTCTCTGCCTCCGCGGCTTCATGCAGGACACCGAGCTTTCCTCAGTTAATCCTCAACTTTCCCCTGGTCCTGGTGCCACGTGAGACGTACTGGGAGAGCGTCTATTTATCCCAAACTTTGTCCTTACTGTCCTGTGCGGACTTCCCACTCTGCACGCCTTGCCACTCAACCCCGACTGCTTCCAAATCACTTGTTGTCTTACCCGGGTTTACGACATATATATTAATTAATTAAAAGGCATATTTTGGAACAAAAATGATGAATATATATATTTATTAGCGTGGTAAAATACTCATTGTAACATATAATGGTAATCATAATGGTTAGGTAGTTAGGTCTACCTTTAATATTAAAACATCTAATCTTTAATAAGAATTATCACCCTGTATTTATCAAGCTGCTTTTCACATGTATAGACATGTGGTGCATTTACAGTAAAAGCAGCCATCTAAAATACCCATTCCAAGAGTCTAGCATCAGTATCACTATAAAGGTAAGATCGAAAAATGCAATATAACAGCGGTATGGTAGATTAAAATGGCGAAACTGCTGGGAGGGTTCACCACTGATGAACCAAGCCCTCCGATTAATATTTCCATTGCAGTAAGGGCAGTAGAAATTGTTTAATGTCAAAAAGAATCATACGCGTCTAAAATAGTTTCTTAATTTTATAAAGGATAATTGCTCAAGAATTACTTCATGGCTAAAAAGTAGCAATATGACTTCGTAAATCAAATTGAATGGTCGACAGAAAGATGATAAGATATTTAACCTATCCAGAAATACATGAATAAATACAAGCTGTAATAAATACTAAGCTAATATACTGAGAAGCTTTATTAAATTAATGGAATCATCTTGCCCTATTGTCAGTTCCATTTTCTTAATACCGGCTATCGTCTGCTAGTAAAACTCTCATCGCCATTTTATTAGATCGCTTATAATAGTCATCAAATATATAGACAATTTTATTAATGATAAAAAATTATATAGTATCTATTTATATATATACAGGGTGATCCAAAAGTCCCGCACTATTTTAAAAATTAATAACTCCGCGAATATTTGCGCTAGAGCAATGCGGTAAACACCATTGTGTTCAGGATGCAATGGGATTTTTTATGGCAAATAATGAAAAATTCGAAATTGATTTTAGTTACAATTTTATTCGCCAGATGGCGCACTACCAGAATAAGAGATTCAGCGGCCAAATTGTTTGATAAATTGAAAAATATAACTGATCGACACGTATTTTTCCTTTTTGAATACCAGGAAAGAACCCTAATAATATCAAATAACAAATTAATAAAACACCACTTCGCCAAAAGTATGAAGAATTGGTTAACGATTTTTAAATGCAATCAGAGATATGTAAAATAGGTAAATGCAAATTTAAACATGTAACAAAAAAAATGATATTTTAGATACGGTTTGTTTCCGAAGATAATAAATTTCTAATATTTTTAATTCAACTCTCTCTCATACTGTACACAATTTTAAAGAATGTGTCCCCTCAAATAAAAATATTTTTTAAATCGACCTTTTGCGTTGAAAAACGTATTAGTAAATTCATTTTGTATTATTTTTTTTGCACAAAATTTCTAAAGTTATTGGTGTACAGAAAATATTCCTTATGCTATTTCTTCTAATGAGCGAAAAGCGAAAAACTAAGCATAAGGGGAAAAATTGTGTGTGCCAGTGTTATTCGAGAAGTTATAACACTCTGGTTTGCACGACATAATATGTGAGCAAATGACAAACAAAAAATTACTGTTCACAAAAAAAAAGTTAAGATGTGAGGACAGCATTTATTATCCCCATATCCCAACACAAAGAGCTGCAAAATATTGGTAGATAATATAATACATGGCAGCTTATATAACACATGAGGTAACTGCCTTCTCTCTTGTATTAGGTCACAATCCTTGCTCAATGTAGCACCCTTCATTCTCAATCACCGCTTGCAGACGATAAATGACAGAATGGACAGCATTAAATAACATATCTGTTGAAATTGATAAAACGTGCCATCTGATAGAAGCCTTCAACATGGCCAATATGGTAGGCCAGCATCGATAAACACACGATTTAATGTACCCCCATAAACAAAATTCGCAAGGCGTCAAGTCTGGTGATCTTGGAGGCCACTGGTATATGGCGACTTATCCCGCGAATTTCACCGAACGTATCCTTCAGCAATTGTTTGGCACCGCGGGAGATATGAGGAGGTCCTCCAACTTTCATTAATGTTATTTCGCTTAGTGCTTTTTCCCTGCAATATGGGAATACCCTTTTCTCTCAAAAGTTGAACATAACGTTCACCAGTTACAAAAACGGCTTTAAAAGTTCTTCCATTGATTTTTCAAAGAAAAATGGCCCAATAATAAAAGAAGAAGTGAACCCACACAAAACTGTAACTCTAGGCTGATAAAGTGGCATTTCTGTAAAAATCCTAGGGTTTTCTGTTGCTCAAAAGCGGCTGTTTTGAATGTTAAATTCTCCGTTTAGAGAAAATTGAGCATCATCTGTCCACAGAACCTTCGACAGCCAGTTTTCATCACTATCAATTTGCCGCAAAACCCATGCAGCGAATTCTTGACACATCTCAAAATCGCCAACTCTTAGCTCGTTATATCTTTGAATTTTGAATGGGTACACACAATAGAGACATTAGGTGAAGCCTCTTCGGATATCACAATCATACACGGCGATTTTAACGCCAAAAGTTCAACTTGGGGATCATCTGTCCAGGATAACAAAGGTCACCGACCTCGACCTTACACCATTAAATAAGGGAGAGTACACCTATCTATTCAAGTCCACAGGCACAGAATCCGCAATAGACATCACAGCGATAAATTTCAACATCGCACCTACAACACAATGGAAAATCCTGAGAGGTGCAATCAGTGACCACAGACGAATTTTAACAACCCTAAACTTCAAAATTGAGAATGTCAAGTAGAATAAAAGAACATGGATCTTTAGGAAAGCTGACTTGAAAAAATTCACAGAAAAGCTTGAAGAACTGTGCAACGAAAAATTGAATTACAGAACGCTTGACAAAAACTTGGAAAACTTCTCTTCGAATATATCAAAAGCTGCAAAAGCATCGATACCCAGAGGTAGACGTTAGACCTGCGGATACCTCACTGGAAGAACCACAACATCGAGGCAATGATTTCAGAGAGAGACAATATCAATGAACTTCTTTAAAAAATAAAACAGAAGAAAAGAGAAAGGAACACATTGAAATTAGTCACAAAATAGAACAAGAAATTTGGATATGCAACAAGAAAAATGGCAGATTTCTGAGAAAAAATGGATCCAAGAAAGGACAGCCAACACTGGAATATGATTAGAGTGTTAGAAAACAATCAAAACCAACACCAATCCTCCAATACTCTAACCGATATGAATAGAACAGCGAGAAAACGATAACAAACAGATGGCTAACAATTGCTGAATATCTCTCAAGCACTTCCATACTCAAATATACGAATGAAGACAGGACTCTAAAAATAATATAAACGAGTTAGTTAAACAAGCAAGAAACTTCCATCAACAAGATATTTTCTCGAAAGACTTCACACTGAATGAGCTAAACTCATCAATAAAAAAATCCAAGAGGTCACCAAGAGATAATATAATGTTTGGTCAAATGATTAAACACTTTGAAGACAAAGCTAATAAACAACTCCTACGAATACTGAACATTTCATGGTAATCTGGTAAACTACCAAAGAATTGGAAAATATCAATTACTGTGCCAATACTGAAACCAAACAACGATGCCAAGGAATCCAAGAACTATCGGCCAATTGCTCTCACCAGCATACTTTGTAAAATAACAGAACGAATTATCCACTCTAGGCTCATAGTCTGGCTCACTAACAATAATAAAATAAACTCTACCAAACTGCCTATAGATCCCAGCACTGTACGACTGATCAACTGTTCTACTTCTGTCAATCAATAATAGATTCTTCCCAGGAAAAACCGCCAAAGAAGACCACGGCTATATTCCTTGATATGACCTCAGCTTTTGATCGAGTATGGAGGGAGAAATTACGTGAAAAGCTGCACAACATCGGAGTAAGAGGAAAAACCATAACCTGGATTGCAGACTTCTTAAGGGGAAGAAGGTTAAAGGTTTGGGTCAATGGAGAATTTTCCAAGGAAGGAAGAACATGGGCTGGTGTAACTCAGGGATCTGTGCTCAGTCCTCTACTCTATCTGCTATATATTAACGACACCCATCCTTACCTCACTGAAGACTCAAAGGTTGCCTGTTATGCAGACGATATAGCCATATGGCACACAAGTAGCAGCATAGAAAAATCGTAAAAAATACTGAATACATCAATGAGAGGACTGGAGAAGTGGGCAATGGAACTCCAAATAACCATAAACCTAATAAAACCAAACCTATGCGTCTTCTCCACTGACAGGGAAAAGGCATAAATATAACCACAAAATAAGCATAAACAAACAAATAATTGATAAAATTAGAAATCCAAAATACCTAGGTGTGATACTGCAGTCCTGGATCTTTCGAGTTGGTCTCGAGGACCACGCCATCACCATCTCCTAAGCGGCGAAGTCCGCGATCTACGTTTTCATCGTAGATCGCAAAATGCGTGGTGTTGCTGGAGACCCACTGGCGATTCTCCACCAAACTCTGCAGCGCTGGCAGAGGCGCCATATTCATTGTACATAGTGTATATAATGCATATTATCTTTTTTAAATAGTGCAGACTGTGCACTTTGCATGTATTGACAAGATGGCAATAAAATTATTTTAACTGTCATTGATGAGGAATTGGAATTTTCAAAACACATAATTAGCACCTCGAATATAGCTACCAGAAAACTAAACATTCTGAGATGGCTATGTGGAACAAATTGGGAAGAAAAACCCAGAATTCTCAGAACAACATATATCACCTTAATAAGGCCGATAATGGAATATGCAACACCGGTCTGGGCTCCCTCAAGCTCATCACTAAAAGTAAGACTAGACAGTGTTCAAGCAAAAGCGGCCAAAATAATCACTGGTGCTGTTTCATCTACCAACAATGAGAAAATTCAGAGAGAATGTGTTCTAGACCTACTCGCTCGAAAGCAGAAGACAAAATAAAAACAACTTGGATCGGCACTTCGGAAACGAGGAACCAGAGGACGAGATCTCTCTGACCACTTGTGGTTAGGTGGATCCGCCCTTTTCTGAGAATGAGGTGAAACTGACGGCTTTCAAGTTCGGGAAAAGGAAATCTCCTTGTCCCGAAGGGATCGATAACACGGTCGTGAAAGCCCTGTTAAGAATGCACCCATCACTTCTTGCCAGGTTTTTCAATAGGTGTCTGGACACTGGTACTTTTCCTGAGGCATGGAAGGTTGCTCGAGTAGTGCTTCTCGAAAGGTCTGGTAGAAAGGGTAATTCTCCTAATGATTATCGTCCGCTTTCTTTACTAGTGTGTCTAGGTATGGTCCTGGATAGCCTACTAGCTCAGCGACTGAAGCACTGGCTTGAGAGTAATGAGCTCCTTTCCTCTTTCCAACATGGTTTTAGGGAAGGGAACCCCACAACCACAGCTCTGAACGAGGTGTTAGAGGGGGTTGAGATGTGCTTAAATAAGGGTGCTTGGGATCTTTTCGTGGCACTGGACATTGATGGTGCGTTCAACTCCATGAGCTGGAACAAGCTGATGAGAAATTTGATGGGCATGGGTTGTCCTGATAATTTGTGCAGCTTGGTTCGTGACTTCCTGAGGGATAGACGGATTAGCCTCAGTTTTGGTGGGCGGAAGTTGGAAAGAAACTGTGCTAGGGGTTGCCCCCAGGGCTCTTGCTGCGGACCTATTCTGTGGAATATCCTGGTGAACACCGTTTTCCAGGAGGAGCTCCCTGAGGGAGCCAGGCTGGTTCTCTATGCTGACGACCAGTTCCTCATCATTGAGGCTGCTTCAAGAGCGAAAGCTGAAAAGTGTGTTGAAGCTTCTCTCCAAATCCTCTCGAATTGGGCCCATGACTCTGACCTTAAGTTCAATGTCTCCAAAACTAAAGCCCTCAGCTTTAAACCTAGGGACATAAGAACTAAAAGGAAAGGGATCAAATGGGAGCACAAGCGGGCTTTCCGGATGAAAGGACGGAGGGTAGTCATGGGGGTGGTCATTGATGACAAGATGGGTTGGCAATACCAGGCGGAGGAGATGGTGGCGAGAGGCAGGGAGGCGTTGTGCTGGCCTGTCCTGGTTGGCTCTCAACAGGAGGGGGGGGGGGGAGAAGGAGGGTACTATTTTTAGCAACCTCTGCCTCTCCTGTGTCGAGCCAATCCTGCTATAACAGGGATCAGAAGGTGGCAAAAACTCTAGAGAGCGTGCAGAAGACAGCGGCACTCAGAATCACAGGGGGATATCGCACTACCAGCAGTGAGGCCTTTTTGGTCCTCGCTGGGCTTATTCCCTTGGGATTGAAACTAGAGGAGGAGACCATCAGACAGAAGATCTGGGAGAACAGGGAAGATGCCCTGGGACTTGAAGCGGGTGCCCTGGAATGGAAGAGGGACTCAAGGAAGCCTCCGCAGTGGTTGCCAAAGTGGAATTGGAGTCCTGGAGGGCCGACAGGGATTGGCACGGAGGTTTTCACTGATGGTAGTAAGTCTGGAACCAATACTGGAGCTGAAGTAGTGATTTTCACTAATGGAGAGCTGATCTTCCAAGAAAGCTTAACACTCAGAGTGGACGAATTGGTATTTTCAGCCGAGCTGGTTGCGATCAGGGTAGCCCTCAGAGTGTGTGCCGAGAAGAACTTCAGCCCGGACCGCCTCTATTCAGATTGTATGTCGGCCCTCGTCGCCATCAATCTGGTGAAAGGGCAACTCGCGCATCAAATAATCCAGGAGCTGGAGATGACAACGCGGGCTCCGGAGCTCTATTGGGTTAGGAGACACAGCCTCATCGAAGGTAATGAGTTCGCAGACAGGCTCACTAAGGCAAGATGCTTTAGAGATAGATCACTGAGGACCCCAGTGACCAAGAAAGAAGTTTATATGAGGATCAGGGGGCACGTCCAGGACTTATGGTTGGACAGATGGAGGAACAGTGTGAAGGGGAGAGAGGTATATTCAATTGGGTAACAACATCCAAGTACCTCTGTAAGGTAATGTCCCACAAATTCATTAGGGTAGTTCGGGACATGGGCCCTTTCCCAGGAGTCTCCACAGATTTAAAATTAAGAGAAACCCTGATTGCGTCTATGAAGAAAGGGATGTGGATGCACGCCACTACGTCTTGGATTGTCCAAGGGTAGTGGGTGTGCAGGAAGAGAGAAGGAGGGCGAGGGGCGCGATCGAGAATAAGCTGCTGAGAAACCACAGCAAGCTTCTTGAGAAAGCCCACGACGTGGCAGCTGAGCTTTTCCTCAGCTGTTAGTGAACAGAATCGACCGGGGGCCGCCTCCCCGCGGTCCCTGCTGGACACAGTAGATAGTGTCCTCTTTTGCTGTGATTTAAGGCCACCGGTATAAAAATCCTTCCAGACACGTTGTCTGGGAGGTGGTGTTTCCAGGTACAATGTCCAAGCACTAGCTTGGATATCGTTACTTGGCTTATGAGTTGAACAGAATAGCAGCGAAGTGCATGCTTCGGATGCCGGCTTGTGGACCGAAAGGTCTGGGTGGCCATCTGCTTCTAGGGTGTACCAACTGTGATTAGGTGGAATCCTCCAGTTCTTGTTTATTTTTGTTTTGGCTACTGTTTCTATTTCTTTAAAAGTAAGTTTATTTTTCTGTAGCAAGGTTTCTTTTGTGCCTTTTTTCGCTAGCGCATCAGCAGCTTCATTACCTTCAATGCTAACATGTAAGGGTATCCATTGAAGGTGAATTTTTGAGGTATTGAGAGTTTTTGGAGATAACCAATTATGTTCCTGCTTACTTTGTCTCTAAGTTCCCTTGTGTGACTCAAGTGTTGTATTGCACTTCTACTATCAGTAAGAATCCATATATCGTGATGTTTAGTGTTTCTGATGGATTTTAAGGCTTCATAAATGGCTATAAGTTCTGATCTGAAGACTGAGCAAAAATCTGGGTTTCTTCTGTTTATTTTCTCATTGCCATTTGTGGTTTTAATGAGACAGCCACTGTCAGTGTGTCCCAACTCGTCTCTGCTACCATCGGTATAGATAGTTATTACATTTTTAGGAATTTTATATTAATTATTTCTAATGATAATTGTTTTAAGTATTCTGGATTTTGGTATTGTTTGTTGGTGGGTTCATTTAAAGTGGCATTAAAAATAACATTTTGTTAGTGATTCGCATGGGGATATTTTTTTCTGCTAAATAATATTTTTTCACTTTATATTTTAAAAATCCATTTCTTTTGGCCAGGTGGAGAGGGCCTTCTTTTTTGAGTCTAATATTGGATTCCCAATTAAGTATGCAATTGGAAGTTCTGTGTTTGTTTTCATAACTCTTGATTTTGTTTATTTATTTTGGCAGATTGAAGCTTCTTCTACCCTTTAAGGGCATAATGTCTGCCTCGTAAAGTACAATATTATTATGGCAGGTATTTCGAAGACCTGTAATAATTCTAGCTGCATTTAGTTGTATCCTTTCCAGTGATTTTAGATTTGTTTCAGATGCTGCACCATAGATTTGATATCCATATTCCAAGATAGGTCTCTTTAGAGATGTGTAAGTTATTTTTAGTGTTGTTGCTTCAGCTCCCCACTCTTCCTGAAATATATTTCAAGGTTTTTAGTAGGTCTCTTCCTTTTCTAACAACTCCTTCAATATGTTTACTGGAGTTAATTTCTGGATCCAGGGTGTAGCCGAGATATTTAGGATGTTTATTATATTGCAATTGTTGTTCTTCCAGAATAATATTTGGTCTTATTTTGTATAGTTTCTTATCGGTAGTAAAAAGACAGGTTTCAGATTTTTGGGGGTTAAATTCTAATTTATGTTTATTAGAAAATTTTTCTAGGTGGAGAAGAGTCTTGTTCAAATCTCTTTCAGCTTTTTTCCAGTTAGTGTTGCTGCTCCATAGAATAATGTCATCAGCGAAAAGTCCAATATGGGTTTTATGAGAAAAAATTCTTCTATGCCTGCAATAAATTGGGTGAAGATATTTGGGCTAAGGACTGATCCTTGTGGTAATCCTTGATACAATTTGAAGGTTTTAGATAAAGTGCCATTATATTTGACCCTGATGCATCTATTTTTAAGGGAATCATTTATCCAAGTGATAGCTTTTCCATCAATTTTGAAATGTTTGTATAATTTTGTAATTAACTTGTTTTTCTATACCTTATCAAAAGCTTGTGTAAGGTCTAAAAAGCAGCTATTGTGTGGTTAGTTGGTTTTCTGTTTTGTGCATCTTTTACCTTTTGTGTGAAAAATAAGGGTTGGTCTATTGTCCCATGTCCTTTCCTAAATCCATATTGTTCTTCTGGTCAGAGATTTCTTGTGTCGGGGTGGTAGGTGAGTCGTCTGAGTATAATTTTTCCATTAATTTTCAGCAAATACTTATGAGAGAGATAGGTCGGTAGTTTTTTGGGTCATCAGCAGATTTTTAAAGTTTTAAATGGGAATTATTGTTGCATTTTTACAGTCTTGAAGCAATTTTCCAGTTTTCCAGGAGTTATTGAAAATATTAAGAAGTCTTTCTTTGCCAATTTTGCCCAAGTTTGATATCATTCGGCCATGGATTCCATCTGGCCCAGGAGTCTTGTTTAGGTCAGTGTTTTCTAATGCATAAGCTAGCTCTTTCATATTTATTTTTTTCATTGAAAATATTATGAGTGCTGGTGACATTTTTACAGTCATGAATAATCCTTTGGGACTTTGTTTCAACCTTGATTTTACTACTCATTTGATATGAATTACCTAAAAGATTGGCAGCAATTTTGTCATTAGTTGCTGGTGTACCATCTGTATTCTTAATCATATTAGTTTTTTCAGTTTGTGACTGGGATCTGTCAATTTGTTTTGCCAAATTCCAAAGTTTTGTATTTGGGTTTCTTGGGTTTAGGTTTTCACAAATTTGTTTCCATTTTCCCTTTTCACATTTACGTATAATATTTTTATTTTTGCATTCACAATGTTCAGTTCAGTTCTACAATTTGTTTGGTTTTGGGTGCTCTTTTTTTGTAGTTCATTTCTTTTAGTTATAAGTGTTTGAATATTTTTTGCTTGGTGTGTATAATTTGGAATCCATTTCTTAATATTACCTCTTGGTATTGAAACTGTAGCTGCTTTAATAATGGTGTTTTCGAAAGATATCCAATTAGCCTTTTTGAAGTTCCAGAATTTTTTTTAATTGAGCTGGTTTTGGTCTTGGTGCTAATTTCTATCAAATTAGGCAAATGATCACTTTCAATATTTTTTAATATTTGCTATTTGCATTTGTGGAAAATGTCAGGATAGTAAAAACTTATATCAAGAGCTTGTGCAGTATTATAGCTATAGGAATGATGGGTAGGATTCCCATCATTTAAGCACATGATGGCATTGTCGTCAAATATGTTTGAAAGTATTTTGCCTCTTGGGTTTGGCGTGGAACATCCCCATAGTTGATATTTGGCATTAAGGTCACCTACAATAAGAGTTTTCTGTAAGAAATTGAGCCATTGTTCCATCGTCAATAAGTGTATTGTTTGGAGGGTGATACATATTGTATATTTTGATGGCTTTGTTTTGATTGAGGTAGACTTTGATATCTTGGGCTTCGAGGTCTAATGTGTTTGAAATATTAACGGCGATGTCCTCATAGTACAAATTCTTGATTAAAAATTCTAGGCCACCCCCTTCAACAGCATATACAGATGGATCTTCAGACCTTACCCTGAGTTATGGAGGGGCCGGAATTAACATAATACTGCAAGATGGAACGCACATCAAAATCAAAGAAGGAGGACAGATTTCGTGAAACTTCACTTGTGAACTGACAGCTATCTGGAAAGCCCTTGATGTATGCCTTAACCAACCATCCCTGCATCAAGCAAAAGGAAATTTAATATACAGTGACTCCATATCCGCTCTAGAAGCAATTCAGAAGGGCAATACTAAAATCACACAGAAAATACACTCGTTACTTACCCAACTGGAACCATTGGAGAATAACTGCATTCTACAATGGATCCCTGCCCATGCTAGGATCGGGGGTTATGAAATGGCATTTGAATTGGCAAAGGAAGCCAGAAAGTTGAGCCAAAGGAAAGAACAAATGTAATTATTTGACGCTGATTCTTTGCCAAAATACAAGATAATTAAACAATAAATAAGAGATCAAAATGCGAAATAAACTCTGATAGAAAAATGACAAAAACTATAACAAGACTTAGAACAAAACACTATAAAGGAATAACAATACATCCAGATGGCACAATAACCTATAGGGCATGCAACAATTGTCCTGGTGTGGAACTTACACCTACCCGCATATTCTCATAGCGAGCAATGGCCGCAGCCTTGCAGAAAATTGACATAGACCCAGAGCAGCAGCTTTACACACCCAAGATAGTGGACATTGCTGCTGCTGTGATGGAGATGCATGGAGACATCTGAGGCTTTTTATTGGACACGACAACAACAACGGCATTCCAGAGTAAAATAAATTATCAGAGATAGATACATATTTTTCAAATAAATTAAAATAAATATAATCGATACTGAGAGAGAGTTGAATTAAAAATATTATAAATTTATTATCTTCGGAAACAAACCGTATCTAAAATATCAATTTTTTTTTGCTACATGTTTAATTTGCATTTACCTATTTTACATATCTCTGATTGTATTTAAAAATTGTTAACCAATTCTTCATACTTTTTGCGAAGTGGTGTTTTATTAATTTGTTATTGGATGTTATTAGGGTTCTTTCCTGGTATTCAAAAAGGAAAAATACGTGTCGATCAGTTATATTTTTCAATTTATCAAACAATTTGGCCACTGAATCTCTGATTCTGGTAGTGTGCCATCTGGCGAATAAAATTGTAACTAAAATCAATTTCGAATTTTTCATTATTTGCCATAAAAAATCCCAGTGCATCCTGAACACAATGGTGTTTACCGCATTGCTCTAGCGCAAATATTCGCGGAGTTATTAATTTTTAAAATAGTGCGGGACTTTTGGATCACCCTGTATATATATATATATAATTTTTTTTTTTTTTTTTTTGTGACGAAGAAATATATTTTATATTTATTATTTAATTCAATTTAATTAATTAACGAAAATATTTGTGTGTGTGTGAGAGAACAGATTTAAAATTTTACATTTGTTAAATAATCATTTAGTTACCTAGCTTGCTTGCACGATATTCTCTAGTTGTTGATAGTTTGGTTAATTTGTTAATAATTGTCGACTGGTCGTGGTGACGTCATCAATAAATACTTTTACTTCTTCAGATTAACAAAGACTTGATTTCTACGCTACAACTGGTGGAGAGACTGGACCGATACCTATTCAGAAATGAAAGAAGAATTGATTCTGTTGAACCAGAAGAAACTTCTATTAATTTATAGAAAGAAGGTACCCAGGTAAGCAACTATGTTGTTCAACATCTGCCAAGAAACCCTTCCATTTTCTCCGGAGAGGGTGGTGAAGATCTCCAAAAATGGTTAAAAGGGTATGAACGTGTGGCAAGGTACAACCATTGGGACGAAACCCTTTGTCTTACTAAAGTTTATTTAAATCTGTCTGGAACTGTTCTCAAATGGTTTCAGAACAACGAAGAAAGCGACTTGGAAGGAATTCACATCTCAATTAGAGAATGTGTTTGGAAAAAAAATAAAATTCAATAAGATATTTGATCTATTTTTAATGCTTATGATTCTATTAAAATCAATAATCTACTGTCCTTACTTCAATGATAATGAGCCTGGCTTATCAGTGTTGAATCATTGCAGTATATATAAACCGTATAAGACATTTTTCTCTTTTGAGAATTTATTTGGTGTTCTATATTTCATGCTAAATAGTTAATAATGAAAATAATAATTATTATAATAAAATTAGATAATAAAAAGGCATATATTGGATTTAATAAAATATTTATTTTGCCAATATTTCGGCTGGCTGAACGCCAACCATTATCGAGGCATTACATTTTTGTATAAACAAACTCAGCGCCGCATAGTGTTATAAATAATAAAATGTTGTTTGGATTCTTTTATAATAAAACTTTAAAATTGAGGTGATATATAAAACGTATATGACAATTTTTTCTTTTGATATTTTATTAGGTATTCTATATTTTGTACTTAAAAGTTAATAATCTTTTTTTTAGTAGGACTTTTCACAAGTTTACTAGAAATACTATTTCCCATCAAATTGAAATGTTTGCTGTTTATATCTTTTGTTTATTTTTTCTCCTGTAGAAAAGTCTTTAATCCTGAAAAATGTTAAGTAAACTTAATAAAATCTAAAAAAAAAAAAATTATTACTGGACGGCTTACTTTTCACTTTAATTCGATACTATTGTTTACAAACTTTTAAAATGTTAATATCAAATCATAAATTTCTAAACTATTATAGACGCGTATGCTTCTTTTGTAAATTAACCAATTTCTACTGCCCTTACTGCAATAGAAAAATTAATAGGAGGACATGGTTCTTCAGTATTGAACCCTCCCAGCAGTTTCGCCAGTTTAATTTAACATACCACTGTTATATTGCATTTTTTAATCTTCCTTTTATAGTGATACTGATGCTAGACTCTTGGAATGGGTATTTTAGATGAAATATGGACATGATGTTTGAGGACAGTAGAATTACATACAATTATAAATATATAAATGGCGAAACCGCTGAAGGGTTCACCACTGATGAGCCAGGCCCTCCCATTATTTTTTTTCCATTGCAGTAAGGACAGTAGAAATTGTTTCATTTTCAAAAGAATCATACGCGTCTATAATAGTTTCGAATTTTCATAACAGATGGCGCGCTAATTTATAATAAATTTTAGTTAGTAGATTTGGACTAAATAATATACTATTTTTTATTTCTAAATGAGACATTTATATATGGATATGGAATATTTTTATTTTGGTTTATTGAAATATAAACAATATTTAAATTAATGAGAAAATAAAGCTCAGCAATATTTTATAGATTAATAACTAAATTTTAAAATACGAAATAAAAATATATTTTAGATTTTATTAATAACAAATCGAACTTTGAGAACAAAATGAACAATAATTCGATTTTTCATTTGAAATTTTTATCTTTAAATATTTCTATATTGCAACTATTATATAATCATTTTATACTCCTTAATATGAATTATATTAAGCTGAATAATAAAATGTTCACATATAAGTAAGAATAATTGATTTTTGATGAGAAATATTTTATTTATAACATTTTTTTATATAAAATATTTTCTTTGTTTTGAAAGTTTATAATTTGTTTTTTTATCGTTTGTGTATGGGTTGTAATGGAAGTCTCAATGTCTAGAGTACCATGTATATTGCATTTTCATATTCACATGAAACATTTTTTATGAGAAACTTTTAAAAGATTCTATATTTGAAACTTGAAAGAGTTTATTGATAATATAAAGTGTATATTATATTTTACAAGTATTATATATTTATATTATGAAAAAGGCCTCTCCTTATCGTGCAACTGAAAGTTGCTGATGGCTCACACCATCTATCAGAATTAACATAAACTATTCTTATTGATTTCTAATTATTCCAGAATTGGCCAAATACCCATTCTTGATTAATCAAGAAAAGCTAACCACGTACGCGTTTCGGGCTGTTGGCCCTCATCAGCGTGGTGCAAGCTGTACCTCAACGACCAAAAATAAAACTGGTCAATTAGGCATCTTGAAAATTCATGAAGCAGGTAGTTAAGGCCAGAATTGCCTGAGACCGCGACACAATGTGAAAAAATAGTACACTTGTGATATTGTACTGTTAATAATTAGAAATCAACGAGAATAGTTGATATTTATTCCGATAGATGGCGCAAGCCATCAGCAACTTTTAGTTGCACGATAAGGAAATGCCTTTTTCATAATGTAATAACCTTATCCCAGTACAATATCACATTTGTACTATTTTTCATATGTTTATTTGTTATAAAATACTATTTTTATATATGAAATGTGCAACTTCTTTTGCAAAGGGTAGTTAAAATCTGTGTTAAATTTATAATTATTTTTTATTTGTCGTTTTGTAGTTGTAATAGCCTTATTTTTAATGATAATGCAAAATATATTCCATAAATTAATATATTTTTAACTATTTTAAAATAGGTATAAAATATATTAATTTGATAGAATTTATACAAATTAGAAAAAAGAAGTTAAAAAATTATTTATGTAATGATATAAAATATGTTTTAAATATAAGATTTCAATTTGAATGTAATTTTTAAATTAAATTAACGCATATATTTGTTTTATTCATTTATTATTAAAAATACGCAATATTCCCACAAGGAATGCTTACTATTATATATTTTTTAGGAAACACATTATTTAAACTATGTTTATATTCGTGAAAATCCCAATAATAAAAAAATGAAGTTAACAAAGATCATAGCAAATATTTCAAAGATATATTTATTTTTTTATATAAACTGAATCTTTCCTCTCAGAAGATATATGTCGTAAAAATTGATCAACCGACAAAAAGCAAATAAAAGCTTTACTCTGCCAAAGGCTACGGGTAAAGTGTCAAAAGATAAAAAAGAATTTCGTAAAAATCTAAAACAAAAAAATACATCAAATGCTCTTTCAAGTTATATATCTAGATAAATAAAGGGTCGTTTGGTCATTTTTTCTCTGTTGAATTGAGCTACTATTTGGAAAATATTTTGGAGCCTAAATCTTATCATAATATTAAGAAATTCAAATTTATTTTTCAGAGGTTCGATTCACACTTAAATACGCGTGCTTTTTTATATATCACTAATAAAATCCAAGCAATAATTAACCTATGAAAAAGCTATGTTTCGGAATTCCCTTTTTGTATCAACATATTCGATAATTTTCGAATAAATTCGTATATAATATTTTTCATATTTTTTTTTCAAAGAAAAGAATTGAGTCATCAAAATTTGAAAGGTAAATTAAGTTATAGTCATAAAACTAAATCAAATTGAATTATTGAAATAAATTAAATTCGCTTTTCAAATAAATTTATTTAGAAATGTTTGTTTTAAATAATGATTGGAATTTATCTTCACCTTTCTCTCCTTTTAATTCTTCAAAATTGATTTTCTCTCAAAGTTTTCAATACAATTTAATATCTTTTGTTATATAGCTTTATTAATATATATTAAGTTCTTTATTTATCTTAATCTATACATTTAAAAACTGTATGGTAGAAATAAAATAATGAAATGAAGATAGGAGGATGAATATAAAAGAAATCCTTAAAATATTTTCAATTTTTAAAATAAAAATAATGTTATAACAAGGTTCATGCAAAAGAGCTTCGGCAATTACAAGTCATATATGTGAATCATAATTAAATGTTTTTATTCAAATACGCTTCGTTACAATTATAAATTGGCGCCGTGGCTGTCACCTTTGTGAAACGTCCCGCTCCAAACTTTGTGTATTTTCAAAATATAAAATTAATTATGTAAATTTTCACAACGATATTTGAAGATTGTATTATTTAGATTTTTATATGAATATATTTTAAATTTGATATATACATAAAATGATAGCAAGCGATTTCTTGTCCCTATGCTCGTTATTACGTCACTCAAGGTCACTCTTGTGAAACGTCCCGCTCCACCAATCCCCGTCGCCCCACGTGGTCCATCCTTCCTCAACTTTACTTCTCGCAGTTACCGCAGTGAGGCGCTGGTTGCGAGTGAAATAGGGAAAATCTGTCAATAATTTGTTAATAACTTTAAAGATATTCGAGATAGAAGCCTGAAATTTTGCCTATAAGTTTTTCCAGATTCAATTCTATATACGGTTAAAATTTAGCCAGATTAGTTACATATTGTGGACGTGTATAGCCGACAAACATACATATTGTACTCCCAATACATACACTGACTTTTATATATATAGGGATATCGTTGCCAATAAATATACGAATAAAACTTTAAATTAATGTTTAGTTAAAATTTATTCCGAGAGATGGCGTTTTACCATCTAAAAGGCTTATTTGAGCGTTCAGGGTATTAACTATTTATTTTCACATATATTTTTAAAACATACAAAAAATATATAAAGTTATTATTATTTTTCAATTCCATTCTATTTTTGATCAAATAACTTAAATTATAAAATATTTTACAATTATTTCTGTTTTGAAAATAGAGCAATCCATAAATAAATATTTAAATAAAAAGGCATATATTAGATCAAAATATCATTTATTTTACCAATATTTCAGTTGGCTGAACGCCAACCTTTATCAAGGTATAATAACATATTAATGTGTGTCACCACAACTCAGCGCCACATTACGTCAATA
Organism: Cordylochernes scorpioides; assembly: GCA_030710605.1. NCBI lineage: Eukaryota > Metazoa > Arthropoda > Arachnida > Pseudoscorpiones > Chernetidae > Cordylochernes > Cordylochernes scorpioides. The sequence continues at coordinate 145,918,479 of CP092864.1, forward strand.
GAATTAAGTTTTAAAATATTTGTGTTTATATTCAATGGGGAGAAATGTGGCGCTGAGTTTGTTGTTGACACACATTAATATGTTATAACACCTTGATAAAGGTTGGCGTTCAGCCAACTGAAATATTGGTAAAATAAATTATATTTTGATCCAATATATGCCTTTTTAATTAAAAATTATTTTTGTATAATTATTAATTTTTCAACTAAAACAATCATTTGTTACTATATTTCTTCAAGCAACATTCTTTTAATATTTTATGTTTAGAATAAATTTTGTGAAGGTATTTAGAACGTTGTATATTATAGAAGAAGGCTAGATGCTTCTACATTAAATATTAAGATTATTTTTTATTCTCTCTCAAGTTTTATCTGAATTTTTAATATCAGAGCCATTTTTGAATCAGAATATAGATTTCATTGTAGTTTTGCCATTATGTTAATATTGTGACGAAGAAATAATTTATTATTTAATTTAATATTATTCAATGAAAATATTCAACAGATTATAAAAAATATTACACATTCTTCAGGAACAATCTAAATATCGAAAACATCAATGACTACATTATTAGACAATTATTTATATTCTACGAAAAATCCAAAAAATTTGAAAACCCCACCTTCAAGGAAGCCACAAACTACAAATGCGGAAAAAGGAAAATAAGAAATTTAAAACCTAGACAAATTCTCCATCAATTAAGCTAGAATGACGAAAAGTAAAAAGAGAAAAAACAAACCCACCTTGAATATCAAACAAGACAGACAAAACCTTCTCAAGAACAATATCCCCAAGGACCCAACGACATCAATATAAATTGTAAATGAACAAACCCTGTACATCCCCCACAGTAAATATGATGATCTAGGTTGCTCTCTTTGAGCGGTGGCACTTAATAAAGTTATTTGGAGATGGAGCTGGAGCTTGTTCAAGATTCCCTAGCTGTAGATAGTTTGGTAGTTTTGTTGACAATTGTCAACTTGTCGTGCTGACGTCATCAATAAACACGCTTACATCTTACGATATACAAAGACTTGATTTCTACGCTACAATATATAATTCACCCTTTTATACCTCATCCAAAAAGAAATAGTCAATATTTACCTTTAAATAAAATTTAGATTTTTCATTGAAAAGCAACTCATGCGGTGTAACATCAAGTATCGTTTTGCAATCACAGACCGCAGTGTATTATATTGTAATATAAATTACTTTATGTATCATTCACGAACGGAAAAATACGTCAAGGGTAGCCTAGTGGACTAGGCATCTGCCCGGTAAGCGGAACATTGTGGGTTCGATTCCCATCCCTGGACACTTATATTTTTCCGTTCGTCATTACTCTTCATAATTCACCCTTTCATACCTCATCCAAAAAGGTTAGAAATAGTCAATATTTCACCTTGAAATAAAATTTAGATTTTTCATTGAAAAGAAACTCATGCGGTGTAACTTCAAGTGTTGTTTTGCAATACATAAAAGTATTATCATCAGTTATATATTATCTATAATAGCCTGCATCCCAAAATATTTCCGCCCTTACTTTTACAACGTACAATTCGTAACTAACCATGTAAACTTCGGAAACTTTCTTTTTAGAATAGGAGCTATAGAAGATCCAGGGTGTGGAGAGAAGGCAGGGTCACCTGCTTATTGAATGTCTTCCAGAACTACAGAAATCTGGAAAACATTGAATACAAGAATATTTCTATGTTTATAAACAGTATGGACTCATATTTAAAATTTAGAAAATTCTGTAAATATATCTATGATTCTCTCTCTTGGTTAAAAAAACCCGTAATTGCCAAACTAGGTATATTTATTTGTGTTTATTTGATTAGTTGTGGTTGTAAATTTAAGCATGTTTTAATGTCCTTTCCTTTATTTTCTTCTTTAAACTCTATCCAAACCATGTAATTATTCAATTGTTTAAGTAATATAGTATCTTAGTGTTGTTTCTTGACATCCCTTGTGGGGATATCACGTCTTATTTGATGATAAATAAATATATATACCAATATTCAAATAAAAAGACATATATTGGATCAAAATATCATTTATTTTACCAATATTTCAGTTGACTGAACATCATCCTTTATCAAGGTATTATAACATATCAATGTGTGTAATTTAACATTTAATGTGTGTTTTAATGTTTGTTTTATATATATAAAGGCATATACCTCTATATATATATACTAGGCGAATGACCCGGCTTCGCCCGAGAAATCCCTTGGGTGCAATTTCCTTCATACTAAGTAAATGACCCACAGAAGGTTGTGGGTTCGATTCCCGCCCCTGGACACTTTTATTTTTCCGTTTGTCATTACTCTTCACAATTCATCCTATCATACTTCATCCTTAAAGTTAGAAATAGACGTTATTTCTCTTTAAAAAATAGATTTCGATTTTTGTTTAAAAAGAAACATTCGCGGTATAATTGCAAATTTCGTTTTAAAAGTATATCAATAATAAATATTAGAAGTGCCATAGAATAGCAATACAGAGGTAACACATAAACTACAGGAAAAAAGTGTGTGTGATGGCAAAAATTGTATTATATTAGTGTTTAGGTTTTTGATTTAATTATAATAGTTGATATAATAGTATATATTTATATTATATTTTTTATAAATTAGTTTTAAAAATTGTAAAAAAAAAATGCATCGGCCGGGAATCGAACCCGGGCCGCCCGCGTGGCAGGCGAGCATTCTACCACTAAGCCACCGATGCTTTAAAAAAAATGGCCATATTTAGGTATTCATTCCATTCCGGATTAGTCCGCGTAAAAAAAAATAGTTCTTCAAATTAAAAAAAGAAATAGCCAAAAATACTAATCAAAATGCAGCCGAAAATTTTCCTCAGGTTTATAAAAAGCGACATGCAAAATTTGGTACCAATTGGTTCAGTAGTTTTTGAGTTTATCGCGAAACAGACAGACAGACAGACAGAAATTGACTTTTATATATATAGAGATATAATAGTATATGTGATGATTTAAGACCATGGAATTGTTGTAAATAGTCTAGATATCTACTACCACATGTTCCACCCCTTGACTGTATATAACTTCTTATGTACTGCACATAGAAAGCCTCAAATAACATCAATCTGTACCGCGTAAGAATCTAATAAAGTATCGCAACTGTACAGATAGAAGGAAGGGAGACTAACAGGAGAAGATTAAGGTTAAAACTAATCAGGCTTAGGTGAGAGTAGAAGTCAAACCTAAGAAGTAGGCCTAGAAGAGAGCCCGACTATTAATAAAGTCACAGTTAACCTTCTGACCCCGGAAACCCTGCGAGCTAAGTTTAAGCCAATATTTCCTGGCAAGACAGGGCGTATCTTGTGACCGCGGAAACCATAAAAGTCGAGTAACGCCCCGTATTTCCGGAACAAGACCGGACGTATCTTCCGTCAAAGGCAGTAGCAAAGACCAATCAGAAGACATCACCTAAATAGGTCAACCAATAGAAAAAGGCCACGTGGCATGGTCCCGCCAATTGGGAAAGAATCACCTAAATAGGTCAACCAATTAGAAAGAAGAAAGGTCTTGGTGTTAAATCGAGAACCTAGAATAGGCAGAATACGCTTGGATCCCAACGGTAACACTTGCTCTAAAGATCTCCCTCTCTCCTCATCCCATTCCTTCTTGACGTCAGACGCTTTTAGTGGAATCTCTGTTTGTTTATTTCACCTTTGGCCCAGCTGTGTCGCCTTCCACCACGACTGCACGGTAGAGTTGACATCGAGGTTCGTCTAGCATCAGGTAACACTGGTCCCAGAGGTCCCAAGATATCACAGACTCCCCCGTCCCGAAGAGTCGACAGGATAGTGGACGCCAAGGTACAAGTAAGCAAATAGACCACTGTCTGTACAGAAAGATGGAACAGGGAAGAGAGGAGAATCCAAAGGAACCAATGGAGTCCGATCCCGACTCCGAAAGTGGCGGAAGCACCACTTTTCCAAAGAAAGAAAACACTCTCGGTAGAACGGAGGAAATCGCCCCCGGCCAGGAAGACGTCACGCCCCCGCCGCCGGTGTCAGATGTCCTGGGGAGGTTGACCAGGACGCCACCTCAGCTTTCTGCCGTGACCGGACTTTCGCGAGATGTGGAGCTACCACGCTACGATGGTTCGTACGAGGCGCAGAGCTTCTTCACCAACTACGACGCCCAAGCAGATCGGGCCCAACTACAATACTCTACAAGACTGAGAAAGCCACCAAACCTCCTGCAAGCACCCCTCCGAGTTACCAACACGCGAGCGTATGTTACCTGCTCCCCCGACCACCTCTAAACCACGAGCCCAGCGCAAGCAGCGAACTCTTAACGGTCCCAAGGAACCTCCAACTATGACAACAGACCAGGCCTGTCCCGACATACAAGACAGCACCACAGTAGGTTCCTCCTTCTATAATTTTTGTCGAACTATTGCTCGTTCGAGCTGAACACACTGTCCAATAATGTAAACCTACTCTACTAATTGATACAGGAGCATCTATCGATATAATTAGTCAGAATACTTTTAAAATAATAGAAATCAGTTTGTAAAAGAAAATACCTGTCCATCCATTTAACTTAACTATTAATGCCATAGCTAACAATATTTTCACCATAGGTTATATCTTTTTAAACTTAAAAATAAGTAACATAACGCGGAAATCTAAAATTCCATATCATCGATACACCCTTGCCTTTTGGCATTTTATTCCTTAAATCCATAAAAAGATTTCTACTAATTATAAACTGTCCTCAGCTACTCCTGTATCAAGATAATGTACCTCTACCAACTACCTTATACAAATTCACTTCGTGCAAGCAACACGTGTCCCATGGACAGGTTAATACAACTGTCCCATTTACTAAATTTTCCCCTCCTGGAACGGGTTGCTCACACGTGGTGAACACCAACACTCTTATTTAATCTCATTACAATGTTACTAATCCCATTTTCAACGCCCCTATGTCCTTTTCTTTCATATCTTTAGACAGAAATAACCTAAGTCACAGCCTTCCAAAACTATTCCAATCGTTAAATTCCCACATAACTACACTCCTTCCTTTTACATGCATATTTAAATATCGACAAACCGCTCTTAACAAAATAAACAACACCCTCTCACATCACTTTCTCCAATTGGCAACAAATTTTTAGTGCGCGACTTCACACCCAAATCTAATTTCGAGCCACACAAGCTTTATTACGTCGCCCTACTAAACACACACAAAAAAAAAATCACATTAAACGTGCCATATCCACTAACAATATAAAAATTATCGATATGTTCGTACAACCAACAACCATGACTTTAGTAAATTTGTTATTCTTAGTAAAACAGGTTAGATTTTGTACAAAACAAAGACTTCACGTGACACCTTTTCATTTACAATTTTTTCGCTTCGTGTTACAGAGCCACACCACTAAACTCTTTCAATTTTCAGGCCAAAGACGCCTTCACCACGCCTGTGACACATTTAACCTCAAAGCGTGTCACACCTCGAAAGTCGCACTTTCGCTCAATTCTAACCTGATATCAATGAATAACATTTTTACTAAGTCCGCCAAAAACCATTCGATTTAATATCAACAGATACAATATCCGAATTTTCGAAATACAAACACAAAACGAACAAATGCTTGAACACAGGATAATTACAACCTCTGTATCTCCCTATATCAATCCCATAACGCTTTTCACCAAAAGTGACAAATCAAAACGCTTTTGCGTTTACAATTATAGAAATAATATCTCCGAACGTAGTTCGAATTAACTTCCAATAAGTTGAAAGAAAGCAAGCCCCCTCGCTCCCCCCCTTGACCTAAATCCGGAATCGCATTAAAAATAGCTTCGCTCCCTCCTCTTCCGCTGGACACGAGCAAACAAACAGCCGACATCTTGTTACGGCCCGTCACCAGGTCTAGATTCTCTCGCCCTCGATTAACTTGTCAACTTAACATCGACACTTAGATCCAAGGACAACATTTTACCTACAAAAATCACACACACCCACATAAGTTTAAAAAATCGACAACATTAGGACTCAGTTAGTTTCACAGCTGGAAACAATGTGATCCACGAGTCGCGTCAAAGATAAAACAAATTCGATAAGTTAGATCAACTCAGGCCAACAAGACCAAAGATATCGCGATCGAGGACAATTTAAAGCTCTCTCTACCCATCCTAAAAAAAAAAAAAAAAAAAAACAGGAACATTACGTTTGGCCTACAACTTTCCATTCTTTCACGATATATAATTTCTATGTATAATCTTACTTGCTCTTCTTTCTCGATGAACATTTTTTAAAATTTTTCATTTTAATATCCTTTATATAATCATTATATAGCTCTTATAATTGTTTTTTTTTTACGTCAACCAATTAGTTTAGATTATTGTCTTTTTTTTATTTTTCTTTACCAAAACTTATTTACTTTTGCTTTATGACTCTATTTTATAATCAACTTTATATTTTATCTTTCATATCATATCTAATAATCTCAAGTTTATATTTCATGTTTATATCACTAATTTGCATTTTGTCATTTTATATTTTCTCTCACTTTCTAAATTAGATGTTATTTACATTGTTTCATCTTCCGCTACCATGTCAATGCTATCGAGTATATTATTGCTCATTATTAATTTTCATTTAATATTTTCACTTTCTATTACCCCTTATATACTGCTATAGTGTGTTAATATTTGTATCATATCATCACTATTTTTACTTTTTTTTAAAGATTACTTTGCATTTAACTTCGCAATTCTATTTTCGATTTTTCAAATCCTTTAACGCTATATGCAAAGCCTTAATCTCGCAATTTTATATCTCAATTATATATTATTTTATAATCAAACTAAAAATCATGATCTAAAAACAGGGCAATCTTCAATAACCTCTTAAACAACCACTTTAAAGGTTACTTCTTAATAAATACTAACCCTTTTCCGCAGGAACTTTTAACTCCTTCGCAGGCTAGACTTGACCTACTTTGATTTCGTAATTAACAATCTTGTCACACCGTCCCCCGGATTTACCTATCCCTACTTCTGGCTTGGATACGTGCAAATTGTATTTTTTTTTTATTCCAGGGCACTCTCATGCCACACACGCTGGCACATTTTTTTTTACTCTTTTTCTCGCTAAGCCCCTGACGACTCTAATTAAAACTTTGATTTCTGGTCACTGATCTTCGCCCTCTTTATCCTGCATGCGTACGTCTTAACGACTAATTAATAAAACCCATAACAATCACCCTTATCTTACTTTTCGATTGTGGTACTGTAACTTTATTCGGTCCTTAAATTTACATGTGAAACATGGCCTAGGTTCTCCGCGCCGTGCACATTAAATGGTTTGGGACTTGAGTCAAAGTGACATTGCCTCAACCAAGTAATAACTAACCCCTCAACCCTTTCTAACGCCCATCACGAAGAGATCATGATTTTCCCATCAAATCATTTTTATTTTTACCTATCATCATTATATGCTCTCTATTAATTCTTTTATTCCTATTTTTGTTTTACTTGTATGTTTAATATTAGTTGTTTATGCTTTATTACCTCTTATGGATATACCGAAATCAACCCCATGTTATATACCAACTCACTTTAATTAATTTCTAAAAAAATTACTTCCTTAATCACAGTCTTCCTATTCCGCTCTCTTAAATCCCTCCATATGAACCCTCTCACATCCGGGGCCATCTGTGATGATTTAAGACCATGGAATTGTTGTAAATAGTCTAGATATCTACTACCACATGTTCCACCCCTTGACTGTATATAACTTCTTATGTACTGCACATAGAAAGCCTCAACTAACATCAATCTGTACCGCGTAAGAATCTAATAAAGTATCGCAACTGTACAGATAGAAGGAAGGGAGACTAACAGGAGAAGATTAAGGTTAAAACTAATCAGGCTTAGGTGAGAGTAGAAGTCAAACCTAAGAAGTAGGCCTAGAAGAGAGCCCGACTATTAATAAAGTCACAGTTAACCTTCTGACCCCGGAAACCCTGCGAGCTAAGTTTAAGCCAATATTTCCTGGCAAGACAGGGCGTATCTTGTGACCGCGGAAACCATAAAAGTCGAGTAACGCCCCGTATTTCCGGAACAAGACCGGACGTATCTTCCGTCAAAGGCAGTAGCAAAGACCAATCAGAAGACATCACCTAAATAGGTCAACCAATAGAAAAAGGCCACGTGGCATGGTCCCGCCAATTGGGAAAGAATCACCTAAATAGGTCAACCAATTAGAAAGAAGAAAGGTCTTGGTGTTAAATCGAGAACCTAGAATAGGTAGAATACGCTTGGATCCCAACGGTAACACTTGCTCTAAAGATCTCCCTCTCTCCTCATCCCATTCCTTCTTGACGTCAGACGCTTTTAGTGGAATCTCTGTTTGTTTATTTCACCTTTGGCCCAGCTGTGTCGCCTTCCACCACGACTGCACGGTAGAGTTGACATCGAGGTTCGTCTAGCATCAGGTAACACTGGTCCCAGAGGTCCCAAGATATCACATATATATTTATATTATATTTTTTATAAATTAGTTTTAAAAATTGTAAAAAAAAAAATGCATCGGCCGGGAATCGAACCCGGGCCGCCCGCGTGGCAGGCGAGCATTCTACCACTAAGCCACCGATGCTTTAAAAAAATGGCCATATTTAGGTATCATTCCTTTCCGGATTAGTCCGCGTAAAAAAATAGTTCTTCAAATTAAAAAAAGAAATAGCCAAAAATACTAATCGAAATGCAGCCGAAAATTTTCCTCAGGTGTATAAAAAGCGACATGCAAAATTTGGTACCAATTGGTTCAGTAGTTTTAGAGTTTATCGCGAAACAGACAGACAGACAGAAATTGACTTTTATATATATGGAGATACATTTTTATAATGGAAACATTTTATCTGTAATCTGTTTTCCTTTCAATAATTTCTGTAACGAAGGAAACGATATTTACAAAGTTTGTTCACTATATTTTTCTCGCGCGCGCGCGATGATTATGGAAAGAGAAAAGATTAATAAAAGTTGAATAAAATATTAATAAAATGAGAAGTTGCCACGTCCTAGGTATATATTATTTCTTCTTTAAACTCTACTCAAACCATGTAATTATTCAATTGTTTATGTAATATAGTATCTTAGTGTTGTTTCTTGACGTAAGCATCCCTTGTGGTGGGTATAGCGTCTGATTTGATAGCAAATAAATAAATATCAGCCTGCAAGAGAGATAGAAGGTACGCCAAACTTCTAATCTTATGGCAAATTGCTAGGACCAAGCTGTGTAATTGGAGCTACGGATTTCCAAGGGAATTGGTTGGTACCAAATGGCCGGATTTGGGAATAGCAATTTGTCAGAAGATGATCGCTTATAAGTTGCGATTGATTGAAAGCTGGATGCCATATGTTACATATTGGCCGATTTGAACGATAAGCGATATTTCTAACAATAGGTATATCTATTGTAACCATCTAATTTATTATTTTATTAATATTGTAAACAAATATTCATTATTTTATTAGCAGAGTATTATTTTTATGTAATTATGTAATATTTAAAATGACGTAAAGGTACTAAGGACAAAGTTCCAAGACTTTCGATGGAATCCTTGGTAGAAGCACGTCAGATATATGTCAGTAACTATCATAATTGCTAGCTGTGGGTCACAGCTCCCATAGGGAAGGATCTATGTAACAAAGTATTTGATTTTTTATTAGCAGAGTATTATTTTTATGTTTATATTTTGCTAATCTGTACACTTCCCTCTTTTACTTATCTTTAGTTTATCATTCATAGTTTTTTCTTGCCTGAAATAAATTGTTGTCTCATCCTAAAGTTGGTCTTCCCTAATTTTCCACGTGGCAATATATATAAGTTTCAATTTAATAATTTATATGCATACCTGTTTGTATATTATTTTGAAAATTATTCCATAATAAAAAAATATTGAATCTCTCTCTATTTTCAAAAATCTAGGTGAATATTTATAATATAGAAGAGTGAACTTTATACAGTTAAACCTGTCTATAGCGCCGCTCTTGGGACTCACCAAAATAGGGTGCTATAGAGAGGAGGTGCTATAGACAGGTCACTTTTAATGTACAGTTAAACCTGTCTATAGCGCCCCCTCTTAGGACTTACCAAAATAGGGTGCTATAGAGAGGAGGTGCTATAGACAGGTCACTTTTAATGTACAGTTAAACCTGTCTATAGCCCTCCCTTCTTGGGACTCACCAAAATAGGATGCTATAGAGAAGGGGTGCTATAGACAGGTCACTTTTTATGTAAATCGTATCGTACTACGTATTTAAAATCGGGCGCTATAGAGAGGGAGGCGTTATTTATAGGGGACGCTATAGACAGGTTTAACTGTAATAATGTTTGAAAATAGAGAAATCCATAAATAAATATTTAATTAAAAAGACATATATTGGATCAAAATATCATTTATTTTACCAATAAATCAGTTGGTTGAACGCCAACCTTTATCAAGGTATCATAACATATTGATGTGTTTCAACAACAGAATAATACCTTGATAAAGGTTGGCGTTCAGCCAACTGAAATATTAGTAAAATAAATGATATTTTGATCATATATATGCCTTATTAATTAAATACTAAAAGTATAATACATTTTTAATATAGAAAACCTTTTTTTATCAATCAAAAATTTTAGAATACGAATCTAAGAGATATTTCGAGTTAATATTAGAAAAATATCATTTAAAAATCTGAATAATGTTAAAGTTTCTTTTTATATCAATGATTAAATATGATTTCTAGATTTTTTAAAATATATTACTCACATAGAACTGATATAGAAGCGAAATAGGCTGCTGTGTGACGTTTTGGAATAATATATTCTCTGTGTTTCTCAGAAAACTATCTTCTTCTTATCTGCTATCTTGTTTACACACTTGATAACGAGAACTATTTAAAACAAGCATGTCAAACTCGCGGCCCGCGGGCCTCATGCGGCCCACAACGAATAAATTTGCGGCCCACCAGACAATATATTTTAATAAAAAGATTTTTATAAATAAAAAAAAATTAATAAAAATTTGTAGCCTAATTTTTTAAAATTGTAATTATACATAATTTATTTATTAATAACGAACCACTGGTCGCCATGCATAAGTCGTAAGTTTTGATAATATTATACCTACATACATAACGTATGTTATAGTAGGAAAGATGCTGGCAGAAAAGAGATGCCAAATATCAGGGAGAAAATATTAACTTTATTTTCTTTTTTCTTATTAGTATTTTTTAAAATAAGCCTACATAAATGCTACTATAAAAATTTAATTACTTGTTTTCTTTTTTTTGCGGCCCACATAATCTTATTATTTTTTTATTTGGCCCGTGTTAGGATTTGAGTTTGACATGCTTGGTTTAAAACATAGTAAAATGACATTTGAGATACTATCCCGCATGTGTTTCTTCTCAACGAAAATTCAAAATATATTTCAAGGAGAAATAACGATTATTTTTAACCTTTTGGATGAGGGAAGCCTAGTGGACATGGCATCTGCCCAGTAAGCGGAACACATTTTTCCGTTTATCATTACTCTTCATAATTCACCCTTTCATACCTCATCCAAAAGGTTAGAAATGATCGTTATTTCTCCTTTAAAAATATTTTGAATTTACGTTAAAAAGAAACACATGCGGAACAAATTTCAAATGACATTTTACAATCACAAGCCGCATTATATTATATTGTATTATTTAAAACATGCTGAGGTAAAATTTCTCATTCAATTCATTAGTCTAAAGATGGTAACAATGCTGTTGTTTATTTGGATTTGGTCTTATTACCTTGTGTTCATGTGACCAATAGTTATCCAGAAATTATTTGAAAAAGGAAAAAAAAAGCCCGTTGAAGAGCAGTATAAGGTAAGTCATACCATATTTTTCATTAAAATATTTTAAAAAGAATAGTTCTCTTAATATATAAATCTTTATCTATAATAAAAGGAAAAATATATATCGATATTTTTATATTAAGAATTTTAATTAGAAGAATTGCGAAAACTCAATAGAAATCAACAAACAGCTTTAGAAAGACTAAGAAGTGGCCATATAAAAACCTTAAGATTTCAAATTGGACAAAAAACCTTCAATAACTGCTTGAAATACAATAGTGCAGAAGCTTCTCCGAAACATATCATGCTCAGAACTGACAATAGAGGACCCCAGTCCTATAACTACCATCGCAGAATTGGAGAAGAGTGGACTTCAGGAATTGGTTTAACCATGGACCACCACCACAATAAGAAAAACTGAGAAGTTGTATTGTTTACGCTCAAGTTTTTAATATATTAAATGAAAATGGAACATATAAGCAGAATATATGTTTTATATATATTGTAGCATGGGCCGACTTCATGGAACAGTAAGCTCGTGCCAGCGCCGGGTTGTTCCAGGCGAACCCTCGCGCGAACGCATGCGCCACCGCCAGTGATTCTTTTCCCCCGCTCGCGCTAGTGCTTCTTTTATTTTGCTCTCATATAAACAACCTCTATATACTTTATATATATTTCTCTCACTTGTTAAATTGTTCTTAATTGCCATACGACTTGATAATTATTTCATCACTACAATATTTTGGTTTAATTATTTGTAAAATATTTATTTATGATTATATATAGCATTATTTATTATATTAGACTATTTAAAAATAAAATGAAAGTTCAAATATATAATTTTTTTAAATATACTAGTATATCGTATATATAATTGCAGTGAAAAATGTAAAAAGGTAAAAGAAATAATGTAAAAATCTGTATTAGTAAATGACTGAAAATATATATTATGTAATCTAAAAACTCAAATATTTCAATATTTCAAAAAATATTTATTTTATTTTTATTCATTGATATTTCTTCTTTTTCTTATTATCATTTTTAAAATTACTAAGTTTTGTTGTAAATATGCGTAGTTAACATATTTATCTTTTGAATCACTAATATAGGATTAACTTTATAAATTCTATATAATGTGAAAATAACTAATGTGTAATATTTCCTCAAATAATTGAAAATAAAATCTACTTGATGGTAATAATTACCTTTTTTTATCACGACTGCACCTCAATCCTTTATCTTATCAATCCTTTATTTAACAACAAACACATTATTCATAATATATATATATATATAAATTCAATGAATCACTAATATAGGTTATCATATTATTTCTAAAATACACTGCAATTATTTTCCCACTATTCAAATAAAAAAAATATTTTTAAAAGGTGATTAAAAGATATTTAAACACATCAAATCGAAAAGGGTTTATAAGTTAAGTAGTTAATATTCAAGAAAAGGATCTAAAGAAACCAAGGAGAAGATGATAAAAAAATAATTCCAGCCGAAAAAAATAAAGATGAAATTACAGAAGACTTGGAAGTTTTTAAAACTTTTCTTTAATTTCCGCCCCAGAAATAAACGGAGGAGGCCGATAAAAGAAATACGTCAAATCCATTTGTAGCTCAATTATCGGATCTGACGAAAAAAAAATTAGATTTGAATAAAAAGAGAATTGGAAGCAAAATCTAAATTACCCTGTGTATACGGGTGTCTGAATATTTAGTCAGACGACACTATCTTATTTATTCCATAGCTTACAATTTAAAATATTTGAATTTCTATATTTCATTAGAATATAATCGGTATATTATGAAAATTAATGTATTATATTCTAACTTTTAATGAATATTTTAATATATTTATAGAGAAACGAATAAATAAAGTATTATTTCCTAAGTGTATAAAATAATCGTTATTTATTATATATATCGAATTCTGCGCATTATTATTTATTTCGTTTTGATGAATTTTTAAAAATTAATTGAAAAGTTTTAAAGAGCTATATAAATGGAATGAAGATGAACGTATACAAAGCTAATACGATATGTATATATCGTATATTTTAAAATGTATGACACTTTTAGTATATGACACATATTTTCCAATTAGTTAGAGCCGATACCTTATAAGATCCTACCCTTCTATCAAAATGGACACTATTTCTATTTAATACCAACCCTATATTTTGTATAATTGCTATATCTTTTTATTAATATAACCTGTATACCCCCATTTGTATTCAAACTAAAAATGGTGACGTCAAAATAAAAAGCCAAAGAGTGGTCGGTCAGCTGGTGGCAGCTGGGGGCAGAGGAGGAAAATGCCAACGCCAAGATGGGGACCCCTCCAGGGACTTTTGATAGACGACCCCTGTCAACAGATTTGAGCAGGGGGTCAGCGGTAGTATGTTCTACAGTGTGTCCATCGGCAGACCGCCTTTGTCTCACTCTGTCTTTCTCTCTCCATGTCTCGGTGATAGGCATCCAAATTTATGTCATGGCCTCTACCTCTGTCCCGTGGGCTGTCCCCGATCACTAGCATCTTTTAACATCTATCCCTGCCTCTGCTTCTTGTTGTCCGCGTGTGGGAAGAACATCAACACTCGCCTCACGTACACGACTGCCAGTTTATCCATATTTCGACATTTGCAACAATATTACATATATCAACACAATATCACATCGAATCCACATACTCTTTAGGACCAGAATGCAGAATAGCTGAAAAGCCTTTTTAATAAGAACAGCTTTTTTACATAACTTCTATTGCAGGAGTGAGATAAATACAAAATTACAATGTTATAATCTGCTTTACTAAATAAGAAAATATACTGACTGGAAATATCTATTATCTACGTATGTGCAAATAACTTTTAACGATATTTTTGTAGAGCTTTGTGCTATACGAGGACAAAACGTTGTAGCTGTCGTCAATTCGTCAATCGGTTCGATCAAGCTACTGGAGTTGTTTGAGAATTTTGATGTTTACCTTTTTTCGAACACAACGAGTGTTAAAGTCACAATAACGAATGGTTAGCACAAACATTAGAAATCTTACATTAAATAAAACTAAGAAAATGAAGATATAATAGAGATAATTTGAAATTTGCTAAGAAGTGATGGCTTGATCAATAGGAATAGAGTCACAAATGACGAAAGGTTAGCACAAGTATTAAAGAACTTACCTCTCATTTAAATACTAAGAAAATGAATATATAATAGAGATGATGCAATTTGTGGCTTTGTTAAAATACTAATTGTTGGGCGCATTGAAATTACTATATTAGTAATAAAAATTCGTTATTTATTTTTTTGACAACTGAAGAGATAAATTAAAGGAATAGCTTATAACTAGTTGAAAGGTATGGTAATAGATTGATCATATTGGAGATAAACCTGAATGATAAGGCTACTTCTAGTTTTAGAAATTATTTAACTGAATTAAAAAAAATAATGAGCATGTTATTTAGAAATAATTATAAACAGAAGCCTTCATGCAATTTTACATCAATGATATTTTTTATCTTGATTATATTCTTTTTCTGAAAAATATAGTAAAATATCGTTTGATTTTTTGAATTAATATATAATTGAATATAGAAAATATTTATCGATGTCTTAATGTTCTATATTTCGAAAATCCCATATTAGGCATACAAATATGCGTATTTATAACGCATCATCCATATTTTAATTTTTTTACAATATTATTATTCCAAATTAAATTATATATTTTCACAATATGAAATATAAACTTAATTGTCTCACATATGAATAATTGAATTACAAATTAATTAGTGCATTATAAAATAATACCGATATATTCATTTATTTTTTCAAAAATTTGAGTTTATATTATCAGGATATATTTTCAAATTATATTTTTCTTAGAATGGCTTAAAATTCTATTAGTTTATAAATATTTGAGTATGTTAAAAAATGCAAAAAACAATTAGGTAAAAATTGGTGAATATGCAGTGGAATATATTACTAATTTCGTGTTGAAAACTTCGAAAAATTTTGTAACGCAGATGTTTGGCATAAAATGCAAATAAAATGATGACATCGAAGGATATTAAAGTAAATATAGTTGAAACTGGTTATAGTAAGTATTAGTTAAAATTGTGATACCCACTTTAAAATTTCCAACCTATAAAATTTTAATACTGTTTACTACTGTTCGTTGTCTAAAATTTAAATTTAACGATAATACACAAGTGTTTGTTTTATAAAAACTCATCTAAAATTACTTCGTAAATAACAATTTATTCCCAAAATATGAATAAATCGCAAATATGCTTTTGATATTTTATAAATCTTCAGATTTTCAGAATAGACATGTATTTATTTATGAAGAAGCAAAAACACCATTTAATTACCATAGAGAAAATGTATTTATTTTACAAGAATATATAAGTTTGATAAAGAAAATAAATTTTATAAAAGAGTATTTTTAAAACATAAGGGTATTTTTGCTATTTTATCTACGTATTATATACAATTTACTAAAATAAAATATTTGCAGGTCATAAGGCACAAGGTGTCAAAATAATATAGCCATGTAATAGAGCATATATTTACACATAAAACACAAATATATGTACAAATTATAAGTTTGTAATATTAGTGATATTGATTGGAAAATATTAAAATCTTCCTAAAATAATATTTAAAATATTTAATATAATCATTTTCAATAAACATTTTTAAATATATTTTTATGTCTAATATTAAATTTTAGAAAATTTAAAGTAATATATGTGACGATAAAAATGAAATTAAAATAATTAGAGGAAGAAATATTTTTATACGAAAATGTTAAGAAATATATATTTGATGACAAATTTATTTACTTGAAATAAGAAAAAATTATGAGGTGTGTGAAATCTGAATTAATATTTTATCTAATATATATATTTTGAACGTGTGTAATTTTAATAACGATAATTTATATTTCAAAAGTAAATTTATCATTAAAATCTTGTGAGATATTTATTTAAACCAATCATTTAATGTTGTACCTTAAAACACCTTTTTAAAAATTCCTTTCTATATATCATATTTATTCTAACATATATATAAATATTTAATCAGCAAATATATTAGTTTTCAATTTATTTTCTAATTGTGTATATGTTAACACTTTGAATATTTTAAATGTAAAACCTATTTTTCAAAATATATTTTACATATATCTGTAATAAATATAAATTTTCATATAACTAACTGAAAATTAAAATTTTAGATCAAGATAACTATTAGTGTTTTCTAATATTATTGATATATGCATTTAAAATTTGGGAAATATTTTATTTTTCATGTCAAAGGCAATCATTACTATAACACTAAATGAAATATACATTTGTTTTATGTTTTTGATATATAGGTTTTTAACTTTTAATTAGACAATTTTAATTTATATTTAGACATTTTTCATATTTTAATTTAGACACTTTCATTTTTATTTAGACATTTTCAATTTTATTTTAGACATTTTTCATTTTAATTTAGACACATGGACTTTTCTATAAAAATCGATGTGTCTAAATTAAAATGAAAAATGTCTAAATATAAATTGAAATTGTCTAATTAAAAGTTAAAAACCTATATATTAAATATATAATGTGATGTTTTTTTTTCAACTTTAATATCTGTATGAGTATATTTTATTTTGTTTTGATAGATATTGAATATGTAAAATGAATTAATTTTCTTTTCGTCCTATGACGATATCAGACGATCATCTTACCTGGTAGCTGTGTAGCGTAGAGCTGGAAGATTTTCGTCTGCCGGAAGATCTCCATGGTCGTCTTTTGATGTTTTTGGGCTGTGGTCGTGATGCCTGGAAACATTTTATTCTGAGTACAACAAGTCTGCATGTATAAAACTATGACGTTTATAAAATAAACAGCATATTTCACCAAATTGCCTAGGTATACAGAGATTTGTGGTAATAGGACCTATTGGTAGAAGCAATTTTGGGAAAGCAGTAATTCTGTGATTTGAAAAACGATTAATCAAGTATTCAAACAAAGATTAGCGTTTTAATATATAAATACATTGTAAAAGATGTTACGGGCAAATGTTTTATTCCAATATAAAGGTGTTCGATGTGAAGATATGCCTCACCCCCCCAGGGGCTGAAAGAAAGAACATTCTAGAACTTACTTTATCGGAAAACACATTAGAAGATAAGTCTTCTGCTGAAGAAATACACAAGTTTCCGATCCAACTCTTTCTACAACTTTCTTCTGCTCGCTTTCCTGTGAATGATTTGTCATCCTATACACCTAATCTTGCACGATACAAAGCAATCAGTGTTGCTTACATTGTATTAATTAACGCCTTCATTGATAAAATATTTATTAAGTTTTGACCTGTGTATGCAAATATGTTGTCATAATTTTATTAGATATTCTTATGATGTATAATAGTATTATTAAAGTTTTATAATGTATAATAGAATTAATAAAGTTAATAATTTATTGTTAAGGGTTTCGCTTGAATGCAAAAGAAGGTAAGCCACGTGGAATAAAAAATATGAAAAATATTTAAATCCTATAAAGCTTAACTTGCAAAATATAACTCTATCTGTAGCATGGTTTCCTCACATTGTATTAATTAATTAATTTATTTATTGATAAAATATTTATTAGGTTTTGACCTGTGTATGCAAATATGTTTTAATAATTTTATTAGGTATTTTCATGATGTAGAATTAATAATGTTAATATTTTTTCTTAAGCGCTTCGCTTGAATGCAAAAGAAGGTATGGCACGCGGAATAAGAAACATGAAAATGATTCAAATCCTACACAGATAATCTATCACAATACAAAGCTATCTGTAGCATATGTTGCTCTTTTACGTTGTATTAATTGATTTATTCATTGAGAAAATAATTATAAGGTTTTGACCAGATGTAAATATATTGTAAACATTATTGATATATTTATAAATTTATGTAATTCTGCTGTCCTCAAAGCTTATGTCCATAGTTCATCTAAAATACACATTCCAAGAGTCTAGCATCAGTATCACTATAAAAGGAAGATCGAAAAATGCAATATAACAGCAGTATGGTAGATTAAACTGGCGAAACCGCTGGTAGGGTTCACCACTGATGAACCAGGCCCTCCCATTAATTTTTCCATTGCAGTAAGGACAGTAGAAATTGTTTTATTTTTAAAAAGAATCATACGCGTCTATAATAGTTTTGAATTTTGATAACAGATGGCGGGCTATTACATCATATCATTGAAGGTATATATAGTTTAATGATGTAGAATTAAAAAGTCAATATTTTTCTAATATGCCTCCTTTTAATAGAGGAGAAAGTAGGACATACGGGACTAGAAACACTACATTAAGTGGTTGTAACATAAAATGAAGAGCCTGGTGCTAGAAGGTCTGCATTTTGTGTCAAGAAAATGTAGATAAAAATAATCTAGTTGTCGTACCTATACCAAATGTCCAAATAATAAATTTTATAATTTACTAGCGCGCCATCTGTTATGAAAATTCGAAACTATTTTAGACGCGTAAGATTATTTTTGTAATTAAACAATTTATATTGCCCTTACTGCAATGGAAAAATTAATGGAAGGGCCTGGCCCATCAGTGGTGAACCCTCGCAGCGTTTTCGTCAGTTTAATCTACCATACCACTGTTATATTGCATTTTTAGATCTTCCTTTTATAGTGATACTGATGCTAGACTCTTGAAATGGGTATTTTAGATGAACTATTGACATAAGCTTTGAGGACAGCAGAATTACATGCATTTATAAATATATAAATAAACAAATAAAAGAAATATATATATAAATAAAGATTGCCTGTCTAGATATAAGGGGAAAATAGCCTGGTTCAAACAAACCTTAGGTCACCAGATGTCAAGGCCTTTAACAACACGTCTTACTCTCCTCCCCTTGGGAATAATTTCTCCACTTAAAATTTAAAAGCACCTGTATTTGATATTCTGGGTACAGTTCGCACCTAGGTGGTCTCGATATCAGTTGTTTCCAGGGTAGTCCTGGGACCTTCTCTTTCCTCTTCGATCTAACCCTAATGAGTTTTTGTTTCTGGATCGTGTCTCTTGTGTGCGTCTCACCACACCCCACTCAACTACTAGGACTGCTTCAAAATTCTATAATAAATATATCTATATATATATTATTCTAAAAGAGACAAAGGTCGCCTCTCCCATCAAAATAGACGTCAAAACTAGACGCCATCTATTGACCGTCGCCGCAAACTAGCGGTCTCGGGTCGGTGACAAAGCCACAACACCAGCTTAGTAAACTGAAGTGCATCCACCTAGAGACCATGTTTTCGGGCTAATTGCCCTCGTCATCCTAGGGCGTACTTTATTCCATGACTTCCAAACGGAATATAATGGAATCTTCACAAACTGCCAAAGAGGTGTTTAGCTGGCAAAGAGGCTGTTTCCAATCTATGGCCAAAATATATATTGAAATTTTGGCCAGGAGGAAATTCAATATATATACACCTATCCCCCGATTTACACGGTACTTGTTTTACACGTTTTCGCTTTTACACGGTTTTCCAAATAGGTTTTTTTTTGTTTTTATCGCACTATACTAAATGCTAGTGCGGTTGAACACATGCGCTGTGTACACATCTCACGAGGAATCCCGAGCTTATGTGCTGACTACATATTTTAACCTGTCAATGCATTTTATTTTTATTTCTGTGTACACCTATCCCCCGATTTACACGTTTTTCTCAGGAACGTATCTACCGTGTAAATCGGGGGATAGATGTACTAGTATGTCTCTTTGCAACCATGCCTTTTTACGACCATACCTCTTTGTGACCATGCCTCTTTACGACATGCCTCTTTACGGCCATGCCTCATTGCGACCATGCCTCATTGCGACCATGCCTCTACCACGACCATGCCACTTTACGACCATGACACTTTATGACCATACCTCTTTACGACCATGCATCTTCCACGACCATGCCACTTTACCACCATGACTATTCACGGCCATAGCTCATTGCGACCATGCCTTTTCCACGACCATGCCACTTTACGACCATGACTCTTTGCAACCATACCTCTTCCACGACCATGCCACTTTACGGCCAAACCTCATTGCGACCATGCCTCTTCCACGACCATGCCACTTTACGGCCAAACCTCATTGCGACCATGCCTCTTCCACGACCATGCCACTTTACCACAATGACTCTTTACGGCCATAGCTCATTGCGACCATGCCTCTTCCACGACCATGCCACTTTACGACCATGACTCTTTGCAACCATACCTCTTCCACGACCATGCCACTTTACGGCCAAACCTCATTGCGACCATGCCTCTTCCACGACCATGCCACTTTACGGCCAAACCTCATTGCGACCATGCCTCTTCCACGACCATGCCACTTTACGACCATGACTCTTTATGACCATACCTCTTTATGACCATGCCTCTTCCACGAATATGTTTTCATTATTTTCAATATATATATATATATATATATAACTATGAAGGACATATCCTTACATTTTTAGATGGAAGAGCGCCATCTAGTGTTACAAAATGCCTATGTGAGCGGCGATGATAGGCATTTTTTTATCTTCGATATCAACACCTGATATTTTATTTTCTTACTTTTTCACACGTTTAACCTAATTACGCAAATATGTATCACATATATGGTGACGTTCTAAAAAGCCACAATTCTCTTTCAACCGTGAGTGTAAAAAATATGTTGAATCTGGTACATTTTATTTATTCAAGAGGTCGAAATGGCCGCAAACATGCGTCATACATGCGCTTCAATTCTCTATTAACCGTAGGTATCATGAATTGTGCTTATATCTTTTACATTTTATCATTCAATATCTAGCTGGGGGAAGATATACGGCGTAATGAAAATCTACAATTCTCTATCTACCCTAGGTAGAGAGAAGGACATCTTAGAATGCTCAAAAATAATGGAAAAATCAAAACATTCCCGAAAATTCCTAAATGTAATTCCCAGCCAGCCAGTCCTGAACATCTATTGAATTGTATCAAATCCTCCAAAGAAAAGACCTCTGGGAAAACACCAGAACTATAATAGAAAAGCTGAGACAATGGAACCTAATGGAGATAATTTAAACGACTCGAGGATTAAGCAACAACAACCCTAAGTATCAAATATATGCTGAATTTGCACATTTATTCGTTCAAGGTCTAACTGATTGCAAATATTGCATAATAAAGAGCCAATATTCACTATTGACCGTGACTATAAATATTTATGCTGAATCCTATACATTTTATTTAACTCAAGGTTGGAATGGCTATAAACATGCGGCGTACTAAACAACCACAATTCACAATCAACCATAACTCTGCCTTTGCCGATCCCAAACCCAGATGAAAAAGGAGGAGGGGGAGCAGTAACAAGCTCACTAAAAATCTGGTCTCAGCTGGCCCGGCTGATAGTACCCTGTAAGGGCTCCTAATCCAGGGATACAGGATGAACAGCGTTTGTACTCCATGTTAGGAGCCGCTGCACATGGCCTATGTTCCTCATGTCATAGGTGGCCATTTCTTTTGGAGCTAAGTCGGCCTGCCACTGAGTAGTGCTCCCAGTCTTAATGATAAAGGCATTCTACTTCACCCAGTCATGATGGTTATCAAACAGACACCATCAAAGGTAACAACTTGATACCCTAATATGATTGAGTGGAGATAAGAAAGAAGAAGACAATAGACCATGGATATCAACAATTATGCTGAATCCTTTACATCCCTATAACGTTTAAGGTCTAACTAGCCGCAGATATGTGGCATACTTAAAAGGCGCAATCTTCTATTCACCGTGAACATCACGAAATGTGCTGAAAATGTAAATAGAAGTAAATAAGAGAATAATATTATAACTTCTGCTTACAAACCTGAAAGGATTTTCAGCTGAAAATCCCTTTTTAGAAACGAGCCTATTATACCCTTGGTAGAAATACATTTTAAATCCTGAAGACATTTTCCAGAAAGCCTATTTAAGATCTAAATTATTCCATTTAGAAAGAAACCCGGCAATAAATGGATTCTATTATCTCTTTCCTCTAGCTTTTTCTTCTTGAATTTTAAAATCAAAACTCCTTTGAATTTTTATTTTTGAAATGTTGAATAGAAAGTTATAGTTAAGGAGACGGGAACAAAAGCAAATATTTATAACTATATTCGCTCGTATAATCCTAGACTAGCTCTATCCAAAAAGTTATACATTTTTTTTACGACCATGAATATTTGGAACTATGCCTTTTTGCAACCATGTATTTTTGCGATTATGCCTCTTTGAAACCATGCCTCTTCGCAACCATGCCTTTTTGCGACCATGCCTTTTTTTGAACTACGCTTATTTAAGGCATGCCTCTTTGCAACCATGTATCTTTGAAACCTTGCATATTTACTATCATGCCTCTTTGTGAACATGCCTTTTCGCAACCATGCCTCTTTACGACATGCCTCTTTACGACTATACTTCTTTACAACCATGCCTCTCCCACGACCATGCCTCTTCAACGACAATGCCTCTCCCACGACCATGCCTCTTCAACGACAATGCCTCTCCCACGACCATGCCTCTTTCACGACCATGCTTCTTAACGACCATACCTCATTGCGATCATGCCTCTTCCACGACCATGCCTCTTTAAGGCGATACTTCATTGCGACCATACCTCTTCCACGACCATGCTTCTTAACGACCATACTTCATTGCGACCATGCCACATTGCGACCATGCCTATCCCACGACCATGCCTCTTTACGACCATGCCTCTTCCATGACCATGCCTCTTCCACAACCATGCCTCTATACGACCAAATTTCATTGCGACCATGTCTTTTTCACGTCCATGCCTTTTCAACGACCATGTCTCTTCCACGACCATACCTCTTTACGACCATGCCTTATTGCGACCATACCTCTTTACGACCATGCCCTATTTACAATCTATTTAAAATATCGGAAACCTCCTCTTTGAGATCAATCAATTATCTCACATCCAATCAACACCATTAAAATGGATTATCGAAACTATGATTTCTTCCAAAGATCCTAAATATTCTAAACCACCGCCTGATGATATTTTAATTATAAATAAGTTGTATCCTATTAAATTTCAATAAACTATTTTTCAGTATTCAAATTACTTCAAGAATCAAACAATCCACGAAAAATCAATTGATTGATTTTATAACTTTATGTTTGAAATTATCAAGTGTGATATATTGATAATTGTGAATTCTGATAAGCGAAATGCGTCATTATTTGATTGGATCTAAAAACCGGGTCTCAGGTTAAAAGGTCAGGGTATGAATTATATTAAGTTAGATCGAATTATATCAATTTAGGTTAGGTGATATAAAGTGTTAGATTAGGTATGGTTAGCTTAGGTTTGGTTGTGTATATTATGCACTAGCGCGCCATCTGTTATCAAAATTCGAAATTATTTTAAAGGCGTAAGTTTCTTTTTGAAATTAAACAATTTCTACTGCCTTTACTGCAATGGAAAAATTAATGGGAGGGCCTGGCTCATCAGTGGTGAACCCTCCAAGCGATTTCGCCATTAATTTTTCCATTGCAGTAAGGGCAGTAGAAATTGTTTTTTTTTTTTTAAAGGAATCTTACGCCTTTAAAATAATTTCGAATTTTGGTTGAGTATAATATAGGTTAGTTCAGGTTATATTGTGTTATAACGAATAATACATTAAGACGCGAATGTTTCTTTTCACAAATAAATCAAACTTCTACTGTCCTTACTGCGATGAAAAATATTGGGAGGACTTTTGACTCATCAGTGATGAATACTCCCAGCGATATTGCCAATTTAATCTACCAGACTGCTTCTTAGAGCCAATAATGTATTGGATTATTCTGCCTATATATGAAACATTGTCCTAAAAAGTCCATAATTTTCCTAAATACTATTTCTAAGATTCCATCCTTCAGTGTTGCGTATATAAGCGGAATCGTTCAATACAGTATGAGAGCTCTAAAGAAGCGGTCTGGTAGGTTAAATTGGTGAAACCGCTGAGGGTTTATAACTGACAAGCCAAGCCTCCCAATATTTTTCATCGCGTCTAAATGTCTTTATTGGTTATATATAGATAGCGCGTTGTTGATTTGTATATTGCGTTATAATACAATATAATGAGGCTTATTATTTTAGAATGGCGTTTGACAATTATCCCTCAAAATTTTCTTTTGAACGAAAAATCGAAATTTATTTTAAGGAGAAATAACGATTATTTCTAACCTTAGGTATGAATTATGAAAGGATGAATTGTGAAGAGTAGTGATAATGGAAAAATTAAGTGTACAGGAATTGGAACGGAGTTTTCCGTTTTTCATAACTCTTCACAATTCATCCTTTCATACTTCATCCCTCAGGTTAGAAATAATCGTTACTTCTCTTTAAAATAAATTTCGATTTTTCGTTTAAAAGAAACATTTGCCGGATATTATGTTACGTTAGGTAATATAAGGGTAAGTAAAAACAGGTACCTAGTCTCGAGACCTCTATTATTGGTTATTGCCAAATAAATTATTTCACATCAAAGACCAGTTACCAATAGAGTTCTGCAGTAAGACGTCATACGATAGCAATATGAAACTACCTGGAATTTCTAAACCTTCATATGCTAAAGTGGTAAAACAACTAAATATGAATAACGTTTTTGATATTAAAAAAAAAAAAAAGAATCGAGACACTATCTTTTGGAAATTAAAACATTAAGGCACGAATGATTCTTTAACATCTAAATCAAACTTCTACTGTCCTTACTGCGATGAAAAGATATTGGGAGGGCTTGGCTAATCAGGGATGAATCCTTCCAACGGCCTCGCCAATTAAATCTACCAGACCGGTGTAGTACAAGTACTTATAGCTCTAATACTGTATTGGATCATTCTGCTTATATATGCTACACTGAAGGGTTGTCTCTCAGAAATGGCATTTAGGCAAACTATGGAAAAAGGTTTTTTAAGACAGTAGAATTACATATCAATATTTGCATCGACCAATGCTCTTCCGAAAACAATAAGGACAAGGCCAGTTAGGCATGAATTAATAATTGCAATAACATACCATCTATATATCAGAAATTACACGTTTTTTTTCTTATTCCTATAAACGTACTACAGGCCATGATAATCATGGTGGATAGAAGTAGGCGACTGCTTTTTACTGTAGGTGCACCACATGTCTTCACATGTGAAAAGCAGTTTTGCTTATCCCTAGTACACGTGGTACAGGCCATTATAATCATTGTGGGTAGAAGTAGGTGACCGCTTTTTAATGTAAGTGCACCACATGTCTTCACATGTGAAAAGCAGTTTTGCTTATCCCTAGTACACGTATGGCCATTATAATCATTGTGGGTAGAAGTAGGTGACTGCTTTTTACTGTAAGTGCACCACATGTCTATACATGTGAAAAGCAGTTTTGCTTATCCCTAGTACACGTATGGCCATTATAATCATTGTGGGTAGAAGTCGGTGATTGCTTTTACTGTAAGTGCACCACATGTCTTCACATGTGAAAAGCAGTTTTGCTTATCCCTAGTACACGTATGGCCATTATAATCATTGTGGGTAGAAGTCGGTGATTGCTTTTACTGTAAGTGCACCACATGTCTTCACATGAGAAAAGCAGTTTTGCTTATCCCTAGTACACGTATGGCCATTATAATCATTGTGGGTAGAAGTCGGTGATTGCTTTTACTGTAAGTGCACCACATGTCTTCACATGTGAAAAGCAGTTTTGCTTATCCCTAGTACACGTATGGCCATTATAATCATTGTGGGTAGAAGTCGGTGATTGCTTTTACTGTAAGTGCACCACATGTCTTCACACGAGAAAAGCAGTTTTGCTTATCCCTAGTACACGTATGGCCATTATAATCATTGTGGGTAGAAGTCGGTGATTGCTTTTACTGTAAGTGCACCACATGTCTTCACATGAGAAAAGCAGTTTTGCTTATCCCTAGTACACGTATGGCCATTATAATCATTGTGGGTAGAAGTCGGTGATTGCTTTTACTGTAAGTGCACCACATGTCTTCACATGTGAAAAGCAGTTTTGCTTATCCCTAGTACACGTATGGCCATTATAATCATTGTGGGTAGAAGTCGGTGATTGCTTTTACTGTAAGTGCACCACATGTCTTCACATGAGAAAAGCAGTTTTGCTTATCCCTAGTACACGTATGGCCATTATAATCATTGTGGGTAGAAGTCGGTGATTGCTTTTACTGTAAGTGCACCACATGTCTTCACATGTGAAAAGCAGTTTTGCTTATCCCTAGTACACGTATGGCCATTATAATCATTGTGGGTAGAAGTCGGTGATTGCTTTTACTGTAAGTGCACCACATGTCTTCACATGAGAAAAGCAGTTTTGCTTATCCCTAGTACACGTATGGCCATTATAATCATTGTGGGTAGAAGTCGGTGATTGCTTTTACTGTAAGTGCACCACATGTCTTCACATGAGAAAAGCAGTTTTGCTTATCACTAGTATACGTGGTACAGGCCATTATAATCATTGTGGGTAGAAGTCGGTGATTGCTTTTACTGTAAGTGCACCAATGTCTTCACATGTGAAAAGCAGTTTTGCTTATCACTAGTACACGTGGTACAGGCCATTATAATCATTGTGGGTAGAAGTCGGTGATTGCTTTTACTGTAAGTGCACCACATGTCTTCACATGTGAAAAGCAGTTCGACTTTGCACTTACAAATATGTCAGAGCCCCATTTACACTCGCTGGTGGGGCTGGACTTTTTCAAGAATCGGGAGCCATCAGAGCATTTTATTTTTAAATCAGAAAAGTGTCCAATGCGGGAATCGAAACTTTGTCGTAGCGGTTGATAAAAAACGGTTTAGACCATCCTTGCACCGATCCCTAAAGAAAACATTAAGGCCCGAATGTTTATTAAACATATAAATCAAACTTCTACTCTCTTTACTGCGATGAATTTTAACACCTAGTTAAACTGGTTCACAGACAATTGTACAGTTCGTTTGTCTAACAGACCCCTATAGCGAAATATAACTACAAAATCAAAAAATAAAATTCAAGCTATTCTAAATTATTTTGTAAATAGAGAAATTATAAATATTTAATCAAAAAGACATATATTGGATCAGAATATCATTTATTTTACCAATATTCCAGTTGGCTGAACGCCAACCTTTATCAGAGTATTATAAAATAAGAATGTGTTATGAAAAAGTTGCACTCATGATTAGGAGATGGAAATTTTCTTAATTAATCCTATATAATATCTATGGCCATTTAGGAAGATACTGATCTAAACTTGTTCAAATATGAAAAATACATCTCCTTATCGTGCAACTGAAAGTTGCTGATGGCTTGCGCCATCAATCGGAATAAATATCACTAATTCTCGTTGATTATTAATTATTCCAGATTTGGCCAAATATCCATTCTTGATTAATCAAGAAAAGCTAACAACGGACGCGTTTGTACATTTGTACTATTTTTTCATATATTAATGTGTGTAAACAAGGCGCTGAGTTTGTTGTTGAAACACTTAAATATGTTATAATACCTTGATAACGGTTGGCGTTCAACCAATTGAAATATTGGTAAAATAAATGATATTTTGATCCAATATATGTCTTTTTAATTGGAGATTTTATGTTATATATGTGTGCCATATATAAAGATTGATTAAAATTGATGAAAAAAAAGTACACCTATCCCCCGATTTACACGGTAGATACGTTCCTGAGAAAAACGTGTAAATCGGGGGATAGGTGTACACAGAAATAAAAATAAAATGCATTGACAGGTTAAAATATGTAGTCAGCACATAATCTCGGGATTCCTCGTGAGATGTGTACACAGCGCATGTGTTCAATCACAGTAGCATTTAGTATAGTGCGATAAAAACAAAAAAAAAAACTTATTTGGAAAACCGTGTAAAAGCGAAAAGGTGTAAAAAAGTACCGTGTAAATCGGGGGATAGGTGTATATTTTTAATGAAAAGTGAATAATCTTATATAGGAAGACAAGAAAGCATATCTTGATTGCACACATGGCTGATGTCATGTCAAAGAGACGAAGATAAGAAATTTCATCTTACACGTGGATACAGCTTGGTTGGGTGTTCATTCTTTATGGTGGTAGTGCTTATCTCCATGGTTAAACCAATTCCTGAAGTCCACACCTCTTCAAATTTGTAGAATTCATTGTGGTAACCAATTCCTGAAGTACATTCCTCTTCAATTTTGTAGAATTCATTGTAGTAGTTGTATGATTATTAATTAATAAACAAGAAATATAAAGCCCTCTCATTAAATAACTTATATCAATGCAGTAAGGTCGGTAGAGATCATATTTGATGATATTTAAAAGAAGCGCATTGCCAGTAAATTTTATATGTGTAATATTTTAACGATAGATGGCAATTAAATTCAATTTACTAAGAAATATAAAGGAAGTAGAAAGAGATTGAATCTACTTTATTACAACGTTCATCTTACTTATGGAACAGGACCCTCTGCTAAAGTTCTGAACGCATCCTTTTTTATACTGCGTTCGGATGGTGCAACATTAGAGAGAGGAGCAGAATTCATTGGAGTATTTAGATGTCTGTTGATGGGACATCTGATGTAGGTAGGAATACGACTGTATGACAGCCTGCCACTGAGTAGTGCTCCCAGTCTTAATGACAAAGGCATTCTACTTCACTCAGTCATGATGGTTGTCAAACAGACACCATCAACAAGCTTTACAAGCTTGATACCCTAATATGATTGAGTAGAGATAAGAAAGAAGATACGACTGTTAACATTTAGCTGGACATTGTGGGGCAGCCTTGGGTACCAGGAGACATACTTCACCAGTCCAGGGTTCCGCCACTTTGAGACAGTTAATAGGTCTTGGGGAGGATTATATGAGCTGCCATTGGGTTTGATGCTCTAATTTGGAATAACCCCTTGGTTTAACAGAACAGAATTATGGTGCTTGGATTTCATTGGAGTGTTTAGATGTTTCCTGTTGATGGGACAGAATAGAAATTTGGCTCAAAGACTGAGCCAGGGACGATATAGGCTCAAAGGCCCTTGCATCCCCTGTCGATCACACAGCCAGAAAGGGAATGATGCATTCTCCATGCACCGAGCGGCCATTGGTAGGCCCTCGAGCCCGCCATTATGGTCTGGCTACAATGGGGTTGACTATTCACCCACAGGCGTCTCCGAGAGTTCATAGCAAGTTTGCTAACCGAGCCCTCTCGTTCGGACTTAGTTAAACCCGTCCTAAAGTTCCAATAGGACTCCCCCCCCCCTTTGGCCCTCGAACCCTTAGTTCCCAGTACTCCCTGAATCTGCCGTCGAATCAAGGACCTCTGAGGTTCTGAGGTTTACGCGGGGAACGAACGCGAACGCGGGGGGGGGGGGGGTGGTACTACTGTGTGCACCCCTTGGTTTTTCAACACCAGGCCTAGCCCCGGTGCAATTTTCGCGTACGGCAAGGACGCTCCCAATGACGCACACACAGAGCGAAGACCCCTGAGTTTCAAGTTGCCTCTCCACTCCCCTCAGGGTGACGGTGAGGGCGGGAATACTTCTCCCCGCTGTTGATGGGACATGTGATGTAGGTAGGAATGTTATCTGGACATAGTGAGACAGTATTGGGTGGTACCAGGAGACATACTTCATCTGTCTAGGGTCCCGCCACTTTGAGGCAGTTAACCATGTCTTGGGGAGGTCATTCTTTGTTCATGGCTTTAGAAAATTCTATTTATTCTCAATATCCACACATACCTCTTTGACGTTCTAAGCTCAAATTTGTATATTTGAAAATATTTCTAGAACTCCAGACATACTTCAACTGTCCAGGGTCACCACCTCCCCGCCACTTTGAGGCAGTTAACAGGTCTTGGGGATATCATTCTTTGTTCATGTCCTTAACAAATTCTATTTATTCTCAACAGCAAGAAATTCTTCTTTGTCATTCTAAGCTCATATTTATATACTTGAAAAGTATTTCTAGATGCAAATATTCTGCTATTACCATAAATTCGAAAGTTCGCTTGTAAATTAAACAAAAGATTAGGTTAAACAGGACAATCCAGGTAGTTGGTGATATATACACTGCGTGACATTGAAAATGGAACACCAAGAAATAGTGGCCAGAAAATTATGCAAATTTCAGGGTAGACACGCCTACCCGAGTTATGCAAATGATGTAAAATGCGCAGCGCTCGTGCGCACATGGAGTAAGATATAAGGGAAGGAACTTGCAGAAAGGACAGTATTCGTGTCGTTATTTCTTCAAGGAAAATCATTGTAGAAATTTTGTTCTTGTGTCAAAAGACACGTGTAATAACAGAGAATGCCAGATCATCGTAAACGGAGGCAGTTCAAGCAGACAGACGCTTTTACGAGGGGCATGGTGATCGGACTGAAAAGGGCGGGTTGGTCCATACGTCAAATCGCAGCTGATACACACCTTGGTGCGTCCACGGTGCACCGACTGTGGAGAAGATGGTTGGAACAAGGAAATGTGGCAATTTATAGGAATGTCGGTGCAACCAGAGTGACGTCAGCACGTGTGGATCGGCGTATCCTTCGACAAGCAGTGGCGGCCTCACAAGCCACTTGTACCGCCATCCTGCAACATGTGCAAGATCATTCCATCTCGACCAGAACCATTTCCCGTCGATTGGTTGCTAATGGCTTGCACTCATGCCGTCCGCTAAGAAGACTGCCATTGACCCCACCGAATAGGCGCCAACGTTTGGAATGGTGCCGGGCTAGATCGACGTGGATGACGGAATGGCACAGGGTCGTGTTCTCAGATGAGTCGCGTTTCTGCTTGTCCAGTGATAGTCGCCGTGTACGCGTGTGGCGTCGACGTGGAGAAAGGTCCAATCCGGCAGCAATTGTGGAACGCCCCACCGTGCGACAACGTGGAATCATGGTTTGGGGCGCAATCGCGTATGATTCCAGGTCACCTTTACTTCGTATTCAGGGCACTATGACGGCCCAACGATACGTTGATGATGTGCTGCGACCGGTGACACTCCCCTACCTTCAGGGGGTACCCAATGCCCTTTATCAGCAGGATAACCGCGACCGCACACTGCTCGCATTAGCCAACAAGCTCTGCAAGATGTACAGATGCTTCCCTGGCCACCGTACTCTCCTGATCTCTCACCAATCGAGCACGTCTGGGACATCATTGGACGCCGTTTGCATGCCTTGCCACAGCCGCGTTCAGAAGACGAACTGTGGCAAATGGTTGAGAGGAATGGAGAGCCATCCCTCAGGACGCCATCCGTACTCTGATTGACTCTCTACCTAGACGTGTTGCTGCGTGCATCGCCGTCCGCGGTGGTCCTACTTGCTACTAAGCCGACGCCGTTCTCCCTCTGTATTATGACTATCATTTTGAAATAAAGATCACTTATTGTTCGTCCCTGTCTCTCTCTGTCTGCCGAGTTTCATCACTTTCTGGCCACTATTTCTTGGTGTTCCATTTTCAATGTCACGCAGTGTATATCGGTACCTCATAAAGAAATCTTGGTTAGGCTAATAAATGAACGGAAAAATCTTTATGAATTTGAAATATTTTTAAAATAATTGAATTATTTACTCTTTGTGGAAGGAAATGACTTATAAATCTATTTATAATTATAAACAAAACTTAAGAAAATGGAGAGTCTTAATGTCGCGGGCTGTCAGTTTTTTTTTTTAATAAAAGAGGCAATTTTATACAATTCGTTATCTCGTGTATCTTCAATAAAGGTCACTAATATATTTCAGAGGTATTGTCTAAATCCGAATATACATAATGAAATGTGAAATTAATTAAATTTTGTCCATGAATGTATTTTGATTGATTTGTTATCAAATTCGAGCACTGTTTGTTTTGATTGGCACTACCGACCTTTGTGAAAATATTTTTGAATTTGAAATATCTTTAAAATAATTGAATGTTTTACTCTTTTTAGAAGAAAAGGACACTTATAAATATATTTATAATTATAAACAAAACTTAAGAAAGTGGAAAGTCTTAATGTCGCGAGCTGCCTTCTTATTATTATTATTTTTTTTTTATAAAAGAGGCAATTTTGAACAATTAGTTAACTCGTGTATCTTCAATAAAGATCAATGTGTATCAAATATCTTCCAGAGTTATTGTCTCAATCCTGATATACATGATGAAACGTGAAATTACTCAAGATTTGTCCATGAATGTATTTTGATTGATTAGTCATAAAATTCGAGCACTGTTTGTTCTGATGGGCACTACCGACCTTTGTGGCAAATCTTTTTTGAATTTGAAATATATTTAAAATAATTAAATGTTCTACTCTTTGTGAAAAAAAAAAGGACTTATAAATATATTTATAATCAAAAGCAAAACTTAAAGAAGTGAAAGGTATTTGATTCCGTAGACTGTCTTCTTCTTTTTTTTTTAATAAAAGAGGCCTATTTATACAATTCCTTATATCGTGTATCTTCAGTAAAGGTCACTGTGTATCAATTACCTTTCAGAGTTATTGTATGAACCCTGATATACATATTGAAATGTGAAATTACTTAGGTTTTGTCCATGAATGTATTTTGATTCATTTGTTATAAAATTCGAGCACTCTTCGTTCTTATATGGGCACTACCGATCTTTGTGGCACATATTTTGGAATTTGAAATATATTTAAAATAATTGAATGTTTCACTCTTTGTGGAAGAAAATGACTTATAAATATATTAATAATCATAAACAAAACTTATAAGGAAGTGAAAATTCTTTAATGTCGCGGGCTGTCTGCTTTTTTTTTTTTTTAATAAAAGAGGCAATTTTGTACAATTGGTTATCTCGTCTATCTTCAATAATGGTCACTGTGTATCAAACATCTTTCAGAGTTATTGTCTGAATCCCGATATACATGATGAAATGTAAAATTAAGTTTTTTCCATGAATTTATTTTGATTAATTTGTTATAAAATTCGGGCACTGTTTGTTTTGATGGGGACTACCGACCTTTGTAGCGAATCTTTTTGAATTTGAAATATATTTAAAATAAATTAATGTTATACTCTTTGTGGAAAAAAAGGACTTATAAATATATTTATAATCAAAAACAAAACTTAAAGAAGTGAAAGGTATTTGATTCCGCGGGTTGCCTACTTTTTATTTTAATAAAAGAACGAATTTTGTACCATTCGTTATCTCGTCTGTCTTCAATAAAGGTCACTGTGTATCAAATATCTTTCAGAGTTATTGTCTGAATCCCTATATACATAATGAAATGTGAAATTACTTGAAGTTTTGTCCAAGAATGTATTTTGATCGATTTGTTATCAAATTCGAGCACTGTTTGTTCTGATGGTCACCATCGACCTTAGTGGCCTTCGGAAAGAGGGAATCACTTAGAAGAGTGAAGCCACTGGATTATTTATTGCCAAACGACAGTCACCACCTGCCCACTTCCCAGACTTTATGACCACCGCCATTATTGCTGAGTTTTGCGTCCATTAGATAGGATGGTCAGTTTTACGGCCTACTCAGCACTACACATTTGGCTAAAGGTTTTCCAAGTTTCTAATGAACATTTCATTTGACCTAAATGTTTGTCTTCTTCCGATTCCAACTTTATCGACGATAGGAATTCGTCTAGTTCATGTCAACAGTAGACATGTGGTACACTTACAGTAAAAGCAGTCGCCTTCTTCTACACACCATGATTATCATGGCCTGTACTACATGTACTAGGGATAAGAAAACTGTTTTTCACATGTGTAGACATGTGGTTCACTTACACTAAAAGCAGTCGCCTTCTTCTACACACCATGATTATCATGGCCTGTACTACATGTACTAGGGATAAGCAAACTGTTTTTCACATGTGTAGACATGTGGTTCACTTACACTAAAAGCAGTCGCCTTCTTCTACATACCATGATTATCATGACCTGTACCACGTGTACTAGGGGTAAGCAGAAAAGAAATCTTTATCATTATTCCATTTATCCACACATTCTCATCAGATTAATTGAAAATTTAATTTAGAACATCTGTGAAGTATATATTTGGTATGGTAAATATGCAAATTCCGTACCCAAATGTTTTTGATTTATATCGCGCAGGGAACTGAATCAGAAAATATTGTTTTCATCTATTTTAGACAGTTAATCCAATATAATTTTTGACACTCTTTGTTAATTGTTATAAAAATCAAAGATAAATTAAACAAAGATAAATGTGATTAAAAATAATGAAGGCATATTCTGACCAAAAGGACATGTGCTTTTTAGAAGGAAGAGCGCCCTCTAGTGGAACAGAAATCAAATAAACATTGATTATAACTGTTCCCTGATATTTGGCCAACCCATTTTAGTTGATTTTAGGTCCACTAGAGGGCGCTCTGCCATCTAAAAAGCACATGTCATTTTGGTCAGGATATGCCTTCATTATTTTAAATATCAACATCTGAACTTTTTATTTTTTATAAATAAGATTATTAACAATTTGGTGATAAAAATATTGTCAGGAAGACAGAGTTTCCTGGTATTCCCTCTTATCTAGACTGGACCAACCGGTCGGGGTAAACAGTGGCGCCACGTGGAAGGTAGAAAAACTCAGTTCTTCCCTTTTGCTCTAACTGCTTGGTCGATTTAGCTCATATACATAGTAACTTTTATTTTATATTTAAAAACTTTCATAAAACTAATTAAATAAATATTTGAAGTGATTTGGAAGCCTATTTAATTATTTTTATTCGCAACAATATAAAAAGCTGTTCTCAGGAAGGGAGGCTCCTCCATCTTGTCCCCCTCCAGACAAGGACAGGATCTCTTAGTTCTATGTTGATATAATACTTATAGAGACACGCCATTTTCATCTATATCAGAAATAGATAGTCAATAAAAATAATTTCAATATGTAAATTTGGGTCATTCTTTAAAGCGTTCGCTTTCGTGCTTTTTTTCATCCAGCTTTATAATTTTATTTAAACAATATTTCTTCTGTTTTATCTATCCATGGCACGTCATAGATGTTTAGAAGACTCATTGAAATGGACGGCCATTGGTAGAATAACGGCTGGCCAGTCCCAAGCAGAAGTTGTAAGATGGCTCGAAACGTCAAGAAAAGTGGTTTCGAATCTATAAAACAATTTCAAGAAACAGGAGACATCTCCAGAAGAGAAGGACAATGTCGCCATAGATTCACAACCTCATCAAAAGAACGTTACGTTTGGCCGTTATTTATTTATGCTTATGAGGTGATACAGCAGCGTATTTACAATTAGAGAGGAGACAAAATGAATTAAATCTAGAAAAAAGAAGTGAGGACATATCGGTCATTAAAGTCTGAGAGGCAAGGCCTTCAGCCAGTTCAGGGCTTCCGGGGTGACAGAATGGAGATTGGAGATTCTTCCAATGGCCGTTTGGCCGTTTGGCCATTAACTTCAGATAACAAAAATCAGAGAGAGAGGTATTTTTTTGTTCTAAAATTAATCAAAATTATATTTTTTTATTGATACTGTATCGTTAATCCATTCAAAGAAATAAAAAAGATCTATGAAACTCATTTTTATTAGGAGAAGGTGAACGAGAAATCTATATCGTTTCACTTGGTATCCTGTTTGATCAAAGAAAGCGTTTCAAAATCAGAATGATACCAAAGTAACAATTTAAAACATCCTATTTTTTTTCAATGTTGAGATCGATAATATTAAAAATGGGTTGTTGAGTTTCAAAGGATAGGGTTGGGGAAGCGAATTAGAAGTGGAAGTGAACCCTTGGCAGAGCTGACTACTACAGGGCGCGTTCCCAGGTAGTGAATAGGGGAACAACCTTCAGATATGAAAGCCAGCTGCGAAACAAGCAGAATAACTCTGTCCAATAAACAGTCGCGGACCAACAGCAGTATTGTTAGAAGAGGAGAAAGACCTCTTTAAAAATCCTGACTTCAACTGACCTGGTTGATAAACCTCAGCAAGGGTCCCACTCCAGAGATACAGAGGTCTGTACTCATGTTAGAGTCAGCAGCAAAGGCTTCCATGTAAGGAACGGCCTCAAACTACAGGCAAAGTCAGACTTTCATCAAAGTGTGCCTGGATCATGGTGCCATGATCAACGAAAGCTGCACCTCTACACGCCATTCCATTAAATCATGGAATTCGTGTAATCTTTACACAAGGGGATAAGAAACACCAACATTGGAAGTGAAAAAATTAAAAGAAAAAAAAAACAGGTTTTGAATGTTCAGGATATGCCTTTCACCTATTTTTAATATAAACACCTGACATTTTTCTATTTTTCACATACTGTTTAACGTGTTTTGCGTAATTGCGAAAATTTATAGCCCAAACTACCCATTTCTTGTTTTTTCAGGAAGCCTCTTGGTTTGTTTTTGGTTGTTGAGGTACAGCCTGCACCACGCTGACGAAAGCCAACAGCCCGAAATACGTACGTGGTTGGCTTTTCTTGATTTATCAAGAATTATGTTGAAATATATTATGGAACAAACCTAAATCAACGTTTAGTTGATTTCTGTGCTACTCTTTCCCCTAAAATACACATGTAAGCGGTCAGGAGATATGCATTTTTATTAGAAGTAAAGAAAATATATATTATAAATAAAGAATATTTTCTCTTGATTTTGATTATCTTGAGGATTATGCTATGATAATGCAGTTGTGGTTAAAATCTTGAAAGTATAATAAAAAACGTAAAGATTAGAAATATCTTTAATTGAGCTTATGGAATATATAAAAACATAATTTGATGAAAAGTAATGCCTGGCTTAAAGCGTAAGAATCAAAAAATGAAAAACTTATTTACATAATGTACAAAAGTTTGAGCCGGCCATCGGAAAACAACAACAATGAGTTTTTATAGGGGAAGCGTGAATTCTGGCGGTCGATTTAACAGAGTATTTGTATCTATGAAATATAATTTTAAATAAAATGATATTTGAATATAACATATATATTTAAAACAAATTAGGTATATACTGACCAGTAACATGAGCATTTATAGATGACAGAGCGCTATCTAGTGGAACAGAAATCTACTAAACATTGATTTAACCTGTTCTCTGATATTTATCCAACCTATTTTCTTGATAAATCAAGAAAAGCTAACAACGAACGCGTTTCGGGCTGTTGGCCCTCGTCAGCGTGGTGCAGGCTGTACCTCTACAACCGAAAATAATTTTAATCCCAGAGGCGTCTTGAGAAACCAAGAAATGGGTATTTAAGGCCAAATTTGCGTAAATACACTTGTGAAAAAAATAATTAAAAAAAAAAAGGTCAGGTGTTGATATTAAAAATAAATCAGGCATATCCTGACAAATTTCTTTTTTCATAATATATTATTAGAAGGCTTGGCCGATTGATATTAAAGGCCTAAACGAAATGAAATCTTTCGGACAGGAACATGTAAAATGATTGATTATGTGGATGAATATCATAATAAAGGAAAGTGTGCAAATATATTGTAATAATAATGTACATAGTGACAAGCCAGCTATTGGTGGATTCCTCGAGGGCATCCTTAGACTGATGAGCCAATCGGATGATTGTGTTAGCAGCCGATATCCGGGGAGATCTGAGTAATACACATCAAATAGAACAGCCAGATTATTGCACAAGTAATTCGCCATCTTTCCTCAGATTTACATGAATATATTAATACATTTTATAAAGAGCTAATTATATTTTACAATATTCCTTAAATTTTAGAAAGGTCAAATATTATTTTCTGAATATATGTTTTATATTATTTAAGTTATAATGCATAAGAGAGCCATCTGTTATGAAAATTCGGAACTATTATAGACCCATAATATGACTATTGAATATTATATACATATATGACTATTATAGACACATATAAACAACTTCTACTGCCCTTACTGCAATGGAAAAATTAATGGAAAGGCCTGGCTCATCAGTGGGTAACCCTCCCAGCGGTTTCGCCAGTTTAATCTGCCATTTATTTGAATAAAACGACTATTGATCAAAAATAACTAATTTATAATTTGTATAAGCTTAAGATTGCATCATACCACAGACTTATGTATCTGCAAAGTTTTCGAGGAGCCCGGAAAAAATGATTATGTGTTATAATGTGAATATGGCGCAAGCCATCAGCAACTTTCAGTTTTACGATAAGGAGATGCCTTTTTCATAATTTACCCACCTTATCCCAGTACAATATCACATTTGTACTTTCTTTTCACAATGTTTCGCGGCCTCACGCAATTCTGGCCTTAACTACCCGTTTAATCATTTTTAAAGATGCCTGAAGGACCAGTTCTTTGGTCGTTGAGGTACAGCTTGCACCACGCTGATGAGGATCAACAGCCCAAAACGCGTCCGTGGTTAGCTTTTCTTGATTAATCAAGAATGGGTATTTGGCCAATTCTGGAATAATTAAAAATCAACGAGAATAGTTGATATTCATTCCGATAGATGGCGTATGCCATCAGCAACTTTCAGTTGCACGATAAGGAGATGCCTTTTTCATAACTTTTACTGTGTTCTACCATAAACAATCTATGAACAATTAATATTTCAATATTGTGGCGTTATTAATGTGTTATTTAAATAATTATCAGTTTATTTGTATCAGATTTACATAGACTGGTTTGAATTGTGTTATTGCTATATAAATGCGCATAGCTACAATTTTCGAGGTAAACCATTGCATAGAATAAAGTTCGTTTTGTATTTAACTCTAATCGCGTCGATTTTTCAACATGGCAATATCAACTCAACAAATTCTAAGCGACTCTAAACAATAACATCTATCTATCTATATCACGAGTACATAGTATGATGCATATATATACATATATGATGTAATATATTCCAATATATACCTATATCCCCATGTGTTATATAGTTTTAGTGTAATTGCCAAAGTGACAGAAATAAAATTTCGGGTGAGTGACAGTCGGCGCCTGTAGAGGAAAAAGGTCCGAAAAACAAGTCGGGTTTCCAGGTGTGCCCCTTTCTTACTCAAACAGATCAGTCCGCTTTGAGACACGATTGACAGACCCCTCTAGACAGATCCCCTCGGCTTCACTTACTCTCTCACCATCTCTATGGTGACATCCAACATGTCTCGTCCTTTTATGTACTCCCAATCACGCCTGAACCCACTCTGAACATTGTGGCCACCACGACTGCAACCAACATGCCACACTACAGTCATCCTACAGAACAACAAACTACATTACTACATATATATATATATATTAAAAAACGAAAGAAAAAAATAAAATATAAAAAGATCAGGTGTTGAAATAAATATTAAAAATGGCATATCCTGACCAGGAGCACATGTGCTTTACAGAAGGCAGAGCGCCATGTGGTTGATTGCGGTTCCACCAGATGGCGCTCTGCTTTCTGTAAAGCACATGTGCTCCTAGTCAGGATATGCCATTTTTAATATATATATATAATTATCTTTTTTTAAATAGTGCAGACTGTGCACCTTTGCATGTATTGACAAGAATCAATAAAATTATTTTAATTGTCAATTGTCTATCTATGAGTAAAGAATTGTAAAGAGTCTTACCTTAATAAATCTAGATATTTTCGAAGACTGAATCAAAGCTAAAGGCAACGAGTTTCTTCATTTGTGCGGTATAATCTTGGTAATAATTCAGACTATGACGTCCATTAACAGGCTACTATACAAGACACTAGAGAATAATATATATACACACATGTAGATATTTACATAATTAGATTATCACTTGTAAAATTAATTAATACATATCCCTTGACAGAGCTGACTGCTATAGGGCGCGTTCCCAGGTGGTGGATAGGGGAACAACCCTCAGATATGAAGGCCAGCTGCGAAACAAGCAGAATAACTCTGACAAATAAGCAGTCGCGGACCACAACAGCAGCATTGTTAGAAAAAAAAAAAAGAGGAGTAGACCTTTTTAAAAATCCTGACTTCAACTGACCCAGTTGAAAGACCTCAGCAAGGGTCCCACTCCGGGGATAAGGAGGAGCTGCGTCTGTACTCATGTTAGAGTCGGCAGCAAAGGCGTCTGCTTCCATGTTAGGAACGGCCTCAAACTACAGGCAAAGTCAAACTTTCACCAAAGTGTGCCTGGATCATGGTGCCATGATCAACGAAAGCTGCACCCCTATACCCCATTCCATGAGATCAGATGTTGATTCGCGTGCTGCAGCTCGAGGAGCATGAACTCATGGAATTTGTGTAATCTTTACACAAGGGGATAAGAAACAACAACATTAATACATATTGCATTCAATAGATTTAATAAATTATGTTTACTCAAACATTAGGAATACTTGTCTTCTCTACCATGACAATATTTTTGAAAATATGATTTTTAAATTTAAAATGCTATTCTAAGTACTCAAACTGTTGCGAATGAGTAGATTCAATGCAATACGCATGCAACTTTCCAGAGGTTAGGTTCACGTGTTCCTCAAGAAGGAAGCCTATATCAGAACTTAGCAACAACCCCCCAGCGACTGAACTCAATGACTTTTATTTTCCCAACTGCTCTATCAACACCAATTAAAAAAGAAAACTAAAAAAATGAATCTATCTAAAAAATGAAAATCATCAAAAATTATTATAATTTTACATCCGCCAACAAATATAAATCAAAGATAAAATTTGCATATATAAAAAATAACATACATAAACAAATCAAAAAACAAATATACAAAAAAAAAAACAAAGTCGGTGGACAAGTGGGTAACACCCTCGATTCCCGACAGTCATGAACCGGGATTGAATCCTGCGTTATAATTTTGTTTAATATGTGAATAACCTTCACATATATTATTCACTGTTTCAATTAACATGAACTAGGTTGCTCTTGCTGAGCGGTACCTATTAATGTGATTTTGAACCAAATATACAAAAAATACAAATATTTACACTGGCTTTCAACACAAACATAACACAGAATACGTCTTATGCAAAAGAAAAAGGCCAATAGAATCTATATTTATCAGGAAAATACCAAATATATATAAAGGATATATGTTATATATAGATTGAAGATAAAGTGCATGTAAGCGAGCAAAGAATAAACAAGATAAAAAAGCTAAAATTCGTTGTAATGAAAGATAAATTAATCAAACAGAAGAAAAACAAGGATGTAATTAAATAGGCGTAAGATAAATATTTGTGCCAAAGGATTGTGTGTGTTTTCTTTTGGATTGTTACCTCGCTTCTTGTTATTTTTACTTACAAGATAAAAAAGCTCGTTGTTTGATAATTTCTGTTTAATACCATCGCCGAGGGTCCCTCGCTCACTAATTGTCTAAAAAGTCAATTCTGAATGCAAATAAACAAAAGGCTTTTAAAATGTCTTGAAATAGAACAGTCTTAGTATATATCTAATAGAATATATAAAAGGTGACCATTATATCAGGAATCCTTTTAATTTTTGAATAAAAATAAGAATTATTAGGCCTTATAGGCCACTCTGTATCTAATAGACCTTTTAATTAAAATACATATATTGGGTCAAAATATCGTTTATTTTACTAATATTTCAGTTGGCTGAATGCCAACCTTTTTCAAGATATTATAACTAAGCAAGGTATTCTTTATTTTATTAACAGAGTATCATTTTTGATGTATATATTTTGATACTCTGTAAACTTTCCTCGTTACTTATCTTTTTTTTTTATCATTCATAGTTTGTTCTTGCCAAAAATAAATTGCTAAATTGCTGTGTCATCCTGAAGTTTGTCTTTCCTAATTTTCCACGTGGCAATATATATATGTTATATAAAAATATATTATTATCTTTCAAATATATTTCATAGATTAAATTATTCTGTTAAGTCGACCACCAGAGGTAGCCATTTTTACTATATAAACTCTATTGTTGTTTCTGATGGCCGGCTAAAACTTTTGTACATTATGTAAATAAGTTTTTCATTTTTTAGATTATTATGCCTTAAGCCAGGCATTGCTTTTATCAAATTGTTTATTTTTTTAAAATATATATTCCCTTAGCTCAATTAAAGCTATTTCTGATAACTATTTTCATTAATATTCTGTTGCCACGACTGAAAACCCATATCGTAATATACTCATGGATACCAAAATCAAGCAACAGCTAATTCTAAAGAAAAATAAATCAAAATCAGCAGGAAATCTCATTTTTAATATAATATATATATATATATGTGTTATATAAAAAATATTATTTCATTTGAAATTAATATAATGGATTCAAATATTGTTGAATCGACCGCCAGAGGTCACTCTTCCCCTATAAAAACTCGTTGTTGTTTTATCCCGTTGGCCGGCTCAAAATTTTTGTACATTATGTAAATAATATTTTGTTTTTCTTTGTTCTACTCGCCTTAAGCCAGGCATTACTTTTATCAAATTATGTCTCTTCTATATATTCCTTTAACACAATTATATTACTGATCAAAATTATTTTTATTTCAATATATTTTAACCACGATTGCATCACCATTACTATAATCCTCAACATGATCAAGAATACAACAGAAAAATCATTCATCTTTGTTTTTATAACATATATATATCAAAATAAATATAAATGCAAAAAAAGCAAAATGAACAATAATGATATCAACAATAATAGCTTAACTACACCAATAAAATCATAATAGACTCAAATTCTTCTCATATAAGTATCACTCAATCATTTATACATTCCCCAGTAACATGTACCGGATTTCGGTGAAAAATAGACACTTTGGCCAGTTAGAGGTTTTTTATTTTCTCAATGTTTCAACAAAAATCTTTCGTCTTCGTCAGGAGTAATAAATAATAGAATATACCGGATTATTCATCTTATTTACCTGCCATTAGATGGCATTCATGTTGAGAATAAAGAAAGACATAAAGAGAAGGTATTGAAGAGAAGAACGGAGTATTTCCCAAGAGGAATTTCCAAGAATTTAGAGCAATAACGTCAAGTTGAAATGGCTTTTCGATAAATCCTGCCTCGACAGCCTTAATCAAAACACATGGCGAAGGGATAAGCCAAGGTGGACCATTTATTCAACATCTCAAACTGGCCGGATGGAAGAGAGCACCAATAAATCAACAGGGTTTACCATTCAACCCTATTTATTTTTTTAAAGAATAATTAATAGATCGCATTAAAGAAATAATCGAATTGTGTGAAAATGTTCTATTTCAGAGTAAAAGATATATACACTGATATCAACAATATATATTGTCGCGGAGATAAATAAAGCAAGGGCAAATTTGGGAATAATTAATTTATTATAAAGGTGGGTATTTAACTTTTAGTTCTCCAATAAAATTATATACAAGAGGTATTTATAGGGAGAACAACTTATCCCAAGGTAAAATAATAACAAGAGTGGTCAGCCACCGTCCCGTCTTCCTTATTTACCGATAAGATTCCGAGAACCCCTCACACCTGTCCCCCCGGAGTCCAGTGATGATTGACAGGTATCCTATGGAGCTTTCTGTGACCGGGGTTGTAGAGCTATATGAAAATATTGTGAAGCATGTCATCTTCAAGAAATATCCATGAAAAAACATATATCAATTTTGGGATAATAAAAAGACATATATTGGCTTGAATAAAATATTCATTTGTCAATATTTCGGTTCGCTGAACGCCAAACTTTGTCAAGGCATTACATTTTTGTATAAACAATCTTAGCTCCGCATAGTGTTATATTATTTTAATATTGACAAATGAATTGTTCCAAAATCACTTTATTAGGTAC
This sequence comes from Cordylochernes scorpioides, assembly GCA_030710605.1. Taxonomy (NCBI): domain Eukaryota; kingdom Metazoa; phylum Arthropoda; class Arachnida; order Pseudoscorpiones; family Chernetidae; genus Cordylochernes; species Cordylochernes scorpioides. The sequence continues at coordinate 145,963,140 of CP092864.1, forward strand.
CGCTCAAAAAGAGCAACCTAGTTTATGATAATTGCAACAATCCAGAAAATCCATATTTAAATCATTAGATAATAAAAAGGAATATATTGGATTTTTTAAAAATATTTATTTGCCAATATATTTAGGTTGGCTGAACACCAAACCTTTATCAAAGCATTATATTTTTGTATAAACAAATTCAGCGCATCATGGGAATATGCGGCGCTGAGTTTGTGTATACAAAAATGTAATGCCTTGACAAAGTTTGGCGTTCAGCCAACCGAAATGTTGGCAAATAAATCTTTGTTTAAATCCAATATATGCCTTTTTATTATCTAATTAACAATATATATTGTAAACAAACCATATTGAAGAAATATCAATGAAAAATACATATACCAATTTTTAGATAACAAAAAGGCATATATTGGATCGAATTAGAGATTTATTTGCCAATATTTAGGTTAACTGAAGGCCAAACTTTGTCAAGGTATTACATTTTTTTATAAACTGACGAAACCGCTGGAAGGGTCCACCCACTGATGAGCCAGACCCTCTCATTAATTTTTTCCATTGCAGTAAGCGCAGTAGATATTATTCAATTTTTAAAAGAATCATACGGGTCTAAAATAGTTTCGAATTTTCATAACAGATTGCACGCTAATGCATTATTATATAAACAAACTCAGCGTCGCATAGTCTTATGTTAATGATGGCAAATATATTTTTTTGAATCAATCCAATATATGCCTATTTATTATCTAAATATTTAAATATGGATTTCTCTATATTCAGAACATATATCAATGTGAAAATATACAAGGTAATAAGACCAAATCCAAATAAATAAATAGTGTGTGATGTTTCGGTAACAGCGTCGTTACCATCTTCAGACAAAAATAACAACGCTGTTACCGAAGCGTCACACACTAATTATTTATTTGGATTTGGTCTTATTACCTTGTGTTTATAATCTATAATCCAAATTGTGCCTTAACAATGTGAAAATATAATTGTAAATATAGACAAATAGTCAAGTGTTGATATTAAAAACAAAATTGGAATAAAATGACCGTTCACTTGAGTATTTTAGTTGGCTAAGCGCAATCACGAAAAAAAGTTAAAATACTTAATTCCAATTACGCAAGATGGCATTCTGCCATCTAATATGTTCATGCGAGCGGTAAGATAATACCTATTTTGTTTTTGTTATATTCCAATGGAAAGAACAGTACAAAAGTGAAATTGTATTGGGATCAGGTGGATAAATTAAGGGGGAAAAAATACATTTTCTGATTGTGAAACTGAAGTTGCTGATGGCTTTCTAGCGCCATCTGTCGGAATAAATATCAACTAAATATTTATTTTTTCAATAATTCAGGGAATTGGCCAAATTCCAATTCTTGATTAAACATGAAAAGTCAACCACATACGCATTTCAGGCTGTTGATCCTCAGAATGGTACAAGCTGTACCTTAACGACCAAATGAGCTGGTCTTTGGGGCATCGATAAGTAGAATTAAAGCTTAGTATGTATGAGAGTTAGATATTAATACACTCATGGACAAAACTCAGTAAGTTGTACCTTTCAGAATGTATATCGTAATTCAGACAATAACTCTGAAAGACACACTCATGGGCAAACCTTAAGGAAGTTGTACATTATAGCGTGTATATCGTAATTCAGACAATATTTTTGAAAGATACACTCTTGGACAAAACTCAGTAAGTTGTACCTTTCAGCATGTATATCGGGAATCAGACAATAACTCTGAAAGATACACTCATGGACAAAACTTAAGGAAGTTGTACCTTTTAGCATGTATATCGTAATTCAGACAATATTTTTGAAATATACACTTATGGACAAAATTTAAGGAAGTTGTACCTTTTAGTATGTATATCGGGATTGAGACAATAACTTTGAAAGATACACTCATGGACAAAACTTAAGGAAGTTGTACCTTTTAGCATGTATATCGTGATTCAGACAATAACTCTAAAAGTAACACTCATGGACAAAACTTAAGGAAGTTGTACCTTTTAGCATGTATATCGGTATTCAGACAATAACTCTGAAATATACACTCATGGACAAAACTCAGTAAGTTGTACCTTTCAGCATGTATATAGAGATTCAGAAAATATCTCTGAAAGATACACTTATGGACAAAATTTAAGGAAGTTGTACCTTTTAGCATGTATATCGTGATTCAGACAATAACTCTAAAAGTAACACTCATGGACAAAACTTAAGGAAGTGGTACCTTTTAGCATGTATATCGGGATTCAGACAATAACTCTGAAATATGCACTCATGGACAAAACTCAGTAAGTTGTACCTTTCAGCATGTATATCGAGATTCAGACAATATATCTGAAAGATACACTTATGGACAAAATTTAAGGAAGTTGTACCTTTTAGTATGTATATCGGGATTCAGACAATAACTCTGAAAGATACAATCATGGACGAAACTTAGGGAAGTTGTACCTTTTAGCATGTATATCAGGATTGAGACAATAACTCTGAAAGATACACTCATGGACAAAACTTAAGGAAGTTGTACCTTTTAGCATGTATATCGTGATTCAGACAATAACTCTAAAAGTAACACTCATGGACAAAACTTAAGGAAGTTGTACCTTTCAGCGTGTATATCGAGATTCAGACAATATCTCTGAAAGATACACTTATAGACAAAATTTAAGGAAGTTGTACCTTTTAGCATGTATATAAGGATTGAGACAATAACTCTGAAAGATACACTCATGGACAAAACTTAAGGAAGTTGTACCTTTTAGTATGTATATCGGAAATCAGACAATAACTCTGAAAGATACACTCTTGGGCAAAACTCAGCAAGTTGTACCTATCAGCATGTATATCGGGAATCGGACAATAACTCTGAAAGATACACTCATGGACAAAAGTTAAGGAAGTTGTACCTTTTAGCATGTATATCGGGAATCAGACAATAACTCTGAAAGACACACTCATGGGCAAAACTTAAGGAAGTTGTACATTATAGCGTGCATATCGTAATTCAGACAATATTTTACGAATCTCCCTCCCGTGTTCTCAATCTGATTTCGAGTTCAATGCAGATTTCCGAGGAGATTGGGTTAGAGCAATGCCGAAGATTATCAAGAAAAGCTAATTCACCGCTCCTTATTGAAGTACCTGACTACAAACAACGAATTCTGTTACTTAGAAACGCATTCAAACTCAGGGATAAAAATATATTATTGAACAAAGATTACCCTGCCACTGTTAGAGAGCAAAGGAAAATACTGATTAATAAACGAAAAGAGCTTTTTTCTAAGGGAATTGTCTCCAAGTTGAGAGATAATCAGTTAATTGTCCGTGGCATAAACTATTATGCTTCTAATGGCCGCGTTGTTAGCGCCAGCGGAGACATAATATAGCAACCCACCGATAGCGAACTTACTGAATCACGGCCCAACCAATTGCTGCAGCATAAACACTTATTTCGTTCAAATAAAGGTTATTTATCAACAAATGGCAAGCCTTCTGGAATTATTTACTGGAACATAAATGGATTCTTTAGAATGATTTCCGTATTTCCTCTAATTGATTATCTCAAACGGTTCGACATCTTCGCTTTGACTGAAACCTGGTGTCAAAACCCACTGAAATTTGCAGTTGAGAACTACAAAATTTACCACTCACCGGCTTTAAAGACATTAAAACGAGGGAGAAGTTCAGGTGGTATTATTATGGGAGTCAGTAAAAGAATCCAACCATTAATTGAAAAAGTCGAAGTGGAATCTCAATGGATTTCAGCAATCTTTAAATTAGTTCCAACTGCAGATTCACTACTAGTTTGTATGATTTTTGTCTATTTACCACCAATTCAAACACAGCTAGAGAATCTTAAAAACTATTTAGTTATATTGAGAATAAAATCCAGGAGGGCTTTGAGATAGTTCTATACGGTTATCTAAATATTCGTACCAGTGACCTTGGAGATTTTCATAACTTGCTAGATACCCCGACTCTGCTTTCTGCCAGCCGTGCTTCTAGCGATCCGGTCTCATCATCTCTTTCAGAAACTCTTGTTGATTTCTTTGATGATAATTCCCTCACTACACTGAATGGTAGAACTACCAGTGACAGAAATGGAAACTTTACTTTTATCTCAAGTCAAGGATCCTCAGTTATAGACCTTGCTGTTGTCTCACCGGCACTACTGGAACTCATTGTTGATCTAAGTGTTGAATGCATGCCATATTCGGATCACCTACCACTTGTTTTAAAACTCAAGGGCTTAAATAACATGAAGTCAAAAGATTCTACGAAGTTTTGTCCTGGAACAAAGTATTCCTGGGTTGCAGACAAGGCTATATCCTTTAAAGGCGACTTGAGAGATTTAGCCATTTTACCATTGACGGGCTCCACATTAAACTCACAAGTCGAAAGGCTTACAATTGAAATTCAAACGGCAATGTCAAGAGCAGGGATGAGTCGTGAGATAAGATCTGGCGGTTTGAGGTCTAAACCGTGGTACGATGAGGAATGTTATACGGCTAAGAAAAAAATGAAAGAAAGTCTTAAACTGTATTTATTACAAAATAATGTAGTTAACAAAGATTTGTTTATCACAAGCAAGAAAGAATATTTATCATTAATTAAACTTAAAAAGAACCAATACTTTGATGATATACAGAATGCCCTCTGTAATGCTAGAAACGCTTCTCAATTTTGGAAGATAATAAAATCTTTTAAGCAAAGAACCACAATTAAAGGCAATATCTCGATGTGTGACTGGGAGGATTTTTACCGAAGACTGCTGTCTTCCCCACCTATAATGGACGCGTATATATCACCGGCGCTAACATATATGGACCCGGATCTGGATGCTGAAATTTCGCTTATGGAGGTCACCACGGAAATATCCAATCTGGGGAAGGATAAAGCAACGGGACTGGATAACATACCAAATGAAGCAATCAAAGTTTTACCTGACGAATATTTGATTCTATTAACAAATATATATAACAAAATATTGACGACATCCTCGGTTCCATCAGTGTGGACTAGAACAATTATTCATCCTTTTTTTAAAAATGGTGACCCAAATATACCATCAAACTATAGAGGAATATCATTGTTATCCAATTTATCAAAGCTCTTTACATCCATATTAAAGACAAGATTGAATAATTGGATTGAAAAAAGGGAAATCTTAGCGGAAAACCAAGCGGGCTTCAGAAGTGGATATTCCTGTCAAGACCATATTTTACCCTTACCTCACTGATACAGATGACGCTGAGCCGCAAAAGGAGGAAGTTATATGCCTTCTTCGTAGATGTCAAAAAGGCCTTTGATACAGTACCACACTCCCTGCTTTGGAGGAAGTTGACAGTTTATGGTTTAAGTAACCGATTTATCAGCCTTATACAAAGCTATTATAATCAAATGTCAGCAACAATAAGATGGAACGGATCACTTACAGAATTTATAAAAATACAAGCTGATGTTCTACAAGGTGAACCCCTGTCACCTTATCTATTTATCCTTTTTCTAAACGACTTGGTTTCTCTGTACGATGATGCCGATTTGCCAAGTATTTATTTACCGAATTATGGAAATATACATCTCCTTCTGTTCGCAGACGACATCGTACTTCTCGGAGAATCCAAGATAAATTTACAAAAAAAGATTAATGTACTCAGAAATTACTTCGAAGATATTTTTTTAACGCTGAACCAGAGTAAATCAAAGGTTATGGTGTTTTGAAATGGAGGTCGAAATGCCCGATCGGATGTTTGGTTCTGGGGACAATTGCCTCTCACTATAACATCTAAATACACGTATCTGGGTTACCAGCTGACAGCGTCAAACTCAACTCAATAGGCGGCAAAGCATTTTAAAAACAAGGTGCTAAATGCTATTAATGCGGTCTGGGCAAAATCGACTAAAACAAGAATCAACTCTATCAGATCCTCACTCAAGCTTCTAGACTCAATGGCTCTGTCAACCTTGCTCTACGCAGCTCCAATTTGGGCAAACAACCAAAAATACTTGGTTGACAAGGTACAAGACAATTTTTTACGGAGACTTTTAAATTTACCCAGATATACTCCTGGTTTTATTGTACGTATGGAGTGCGGAAGAACGTCACTGGGAGTTACGGTGCTGAAACTTGCACTCGGGTTCTGGCTTAGAATTCTAAAAATGAACAGCAGCCGACTCCCCTATATATGCTTAGCTCAACTATATGAGATATCAAAAAATATAAATATATATATTGGACTTGCGGAAAGTTTGGCCAACATACTCAACTCAACAGGATTTTCTTGGTTAATTAACTGCAACGATGCAAGGATTATTCGGCAAGAAATACCATTAATAACTAAAATTGCAATAGAACAATCTATTCAAAGTGACCAGGCAAAAATAGAGAATTCTAAATTCTACCCTCACTATAAGTATCTACACAGTTCATTCCGAATTGAAAACTATTTACTTAGCAACTTTCCATTCCCAGTAAAACGCTATATCGCACAACAGAGAATACTATATTCGTTTTTCAAGGAAAACCATACAAATATTTTCAGGGAGGGTGATAAGATTTGTGATCTCTGCAAAGAAAATATGGAAACTGAAATATCTCATTATATCTATGAATGCCAAGATATACACGGTGATCCAAAAGTCCCGCACAACTTTAAAAATTAATAACTCCGCGAATATTTGCGCTAGAGCAATGCGGTAAATACCATTGTGTTCAGGATGCAATGGGATTTTTTATGGCACATAATGAAAAATTCGAAATTGATTTTAGTTACAACTTTATTTGCTAGATGGCGCTCTACCAGAATCAGAGATTCAGCGGCCAAATTGTTTGATAAATTGAAAAATATAACTGAACGACACGTATTTTTCCTTTTTGAATACCAGGAAAGAACCCTAATAATATCAAATGATAAATTAATAAAACACCATTACGCCAAAAGTTAGAAGAAATGGTTGACGATTTTCAAATACAATCTGAGATATGTAAAATAGGTATATGCAAATTAAAACATGTAGCAAAAAATATTTATATTTTAGATGGAGTTTTGTGAAATAAATTGAATGTTTGAAAATAACTACTGATATCAATACACGATTTTGGAAGTGTTAATATAGTACCAGAAATTATGATGGCACTACTAATAGGATTTCGTGCTATAAGGAATGTATAGTTTCTTGACTAATTGTCGACACTTAACTATTTAACTGGATATTTGTCATGATGCAAAAATGAAATATAGAGGGGAGTGACAAAATATATTTGTCCTACTTTATTCCAAATATCCTATGGGTTTGTCAAATGTTATCATTGTTTATTATACTGTACATAATTTTGAAAATGTATCGCCTGAAAAAAAAATCATTTTTAAATCGACCTTTTGCGTTGAAAAACGTGGTAGTAAAATCATTTTGTATTATTTTTTGCGCAAAACATCTAAAGTTGGGGGGGGGGGGGGGGATACAGAGAGTATTCCTTATGCTATTTCTTCTAATGAGCGAAAAGTGATAAACTAAACATAAGGGGTAAAATTGTGTATACCAGTGTTATTCGAGAAGTTATAACACTTTGGCCTGCACTACATAATATAAAATGTGGGCAAATGACAAACAAAAAAATTACCGTTTACAGGAAAAAAAGAGTCAAGATGTGAGGACAGCATTTATTATTCCCATAACCCAAAACAAAGAGCTGCAAAATATAACACATCAGGTAACTACCTTCTCTCTTGTAATAGGTCACAATCCTTGCTCAATGTGGCGCCCTTCATTCTCAAACACCGCCTACAGGCGATAGATGACAGAATGGTCACAATTAAATAGTTGAAATTTATAAAACGTGCCATCTGATAGAAGCCTTCAACATGGCCAATGTGGTAGGCCGGCATCGATAAAAACGCGACTTAATGTACCCCCATAACCGAAATTGTAAGGCGTCAAGTCTGGTGATATTGGGGGCCACTGGTATATAAAGTGGCGACTTATCAACGAATTTCACCGAACGTATCCTTCAGCAATTGTTTGGCACCGCGGGAGATATGAGGAGGTCCTCCATCTTGCATGAATGTTATTTCGCTTAGTACTTGTCTGTCCTGCAATATGGGAATAACCTTTTCTCTCAAAAGTTGAACATAACGTTCACCAGTTACAAAAACGGTTTTAAAAATTCTTCCATTGATTTTTTCAAAGAAAAATGGCCCAATAATAAATGAAGAAGTGAACCCACACAAAACTGTAACTCTGTGCTGATGAAGTGGTATTTCTGTAAAAATCCTAGGGTTTTCTGTTGACAAAATGAGGCAGTTTTGAATTTTAAATTCTCCCTTTAGATAAAAGTTGGCATCATCTGTTCTTAGAACATTTGACAGCCAGTTTTCATCAATATCAATTTGCCGGAAAACCCATGCAGCGAATTCTTGACGCTTCTCAAAATCGCTGACTTTCAACTCGTGGAAACTTTGAATTTTGTTAGGATATTTTTATAGAAAAATTCTAAATGCGTGTTCTCTCCAAACTGTTCCATACGAAATCCCCGTTTGTCGAGAAACTTGTCTAGCACTTCCTTCTCCATACGTGAATAACGTTTCAATAGCTTCAGCATTCTGCAAAACCGTAACAGCCACTGACTTGCATGTCGATGGTCTTCCACTCCGAGGTTTTGCTTCCAGAGATCCAGTTTCCTCAAAACTTTTAATCAATCGCTTTAGAGAGTAGCAATTCATTGGTCCTTTACCGCTTCGAATATCTTTAAAGGAACGAAACGCTCGTAAAAAAACGCTCGTGGCAGATTCTGAATCACAATTAAAACAATTCACCAAGAGTGCTTTATCCTGTAATGACGGCATTCCAGGGGGAAGGGGAGAAGTTCGACCACACCTCCTTGCGGTCCCCCTGGACCCTTGGAATATTTAACCAAATTCTGGTTCGTTTCCAAGATGAATAACGTTGCAACGGCACCCATTTTCAAATGAAGAGCAAAGCTGATATCTCCAGTAATGCTACCGCGTCCGGGGTAACCGCCGCATCAGGAGCTGCAGCTCGAGCTCATTATGAGAAATCTACTACGAGGACACAATTCAATCTACTACAACTCAATATAAATGGTACCCAGAGGAAAATAAAGAGCTGACTTGTCTTCTCTGTGACAACAATGTACATATTAATTGTCCTCAGGAGACAAAATTGAATCAGAATCTGAGATTCAATATCAAAGATTATACAAAACTACGAATGGACAGACCGGAAAAATTCGGAGGAGGACTTGCCGTTTTGATTAAAACTCTAGAAATCAAATTTAAGGAAATCGCCTATAATCAGAGTAAGCCTAGAGAAAGCACGACAGAAGCTCAGGCAATAGAAATCTATCTTACAGATAAAACAATTCCAATCATAAATGTTTATCACCACGATAATACTAGCATCAATACAGGCCTGATAGAGACATTAAGTGAAGCGTCTTCGGATATCGCAATCATACTTGGTGATTTTAACGCCGAAAGATCAATTTGGGGATCACCTGTCCAGGATAACAAAGGTCAGCAGGTTGAGGACATGCTAACCGACCTCGACCTTACGCCGTTAAATGTCCACAGGCACAGAATCCGCAATAGACATCACAGCGATAAATTGCAACATCGCACCCACAACACAATGGAAAATTCTGAAAAGTGCAATCAGTGACCACAATCCAATTTTAACAACCCTAAAATTCAAAATTGAGAATTTTCAACAGAATAAAAGAACACTGGAAAAAAAATTACAGAAAAACTTGAAGAACTGTGCAACGAAGAATTAAATCACAGAACGATTGACAAAAACTTGGAAAATTCTCTTTGAACATATCCAAAGCTGCAAAAGTATCGATACCTAGAGGTAGACGTAAAGACCTGTGAATACTTTACTGGAAGGACCACAATATCGAGGCAATGATTGCAGAGAGAGACAATAAAAATGAACTTCTTAAAACAAATAAAACAGAAGAAATCATAAAGGAACTCATTGAAGTTAGTCACAAAATAGAACAAGAATTTTGGATATTCAAACAAGAAAAATGGGCAGAATTCTGCGAAGAAAATGGATCCAAAAAAGGAAAGCCATCACTTGAATTTAATTATTGTTATAAAACTCAAAACCAACACTATTCCTCCAATACTCTAACCGATATGAACAGCGAGAACGAACAAACAGATGGCTGACATAATTTCTGAATATCTTTCAAGCACTTCCAGACTCAGCTATATGAATGAAGGCAGGACTCTAAAAAATAATATAAACAAGTTAGTTAAACAAGCAAGAAATTACCATCAACAAGATATTTACTCGAGAGACTTCACACTGAATGAGCTAAATTCATCAATAGGAAGGTTATATCCAAGATGTCACCTGGAGATGCTCTAATCTTTGATCAAATGATTAAACACTTTGGAGACGAAGCTAAAAATCAACTCCTACGAATACTGAACATTTCATGGCAAACTGGTAAACTACCAAAGAATTGGAAGATATCAATTATAGTGCCAATACTGAAACCAAACAAAGATGCTAAGGAATGCAAGAACTATCGGCCAATTGCTCTTACCAGCATACTTTGTAAAATAACAGAATGAATTATCCACTCTAGGCTCATAGTCTGGCTCACTAACAATAATAAAATAAACTTCTGCCAAACTGCCTAAAGATCCAGACACTGTACAACTGATAAACTGTTTTACTTCTGTCAATCAATAATAGATTTCTAGGAAAACCCGCTAAAGAAGACAACGGCCGTATTCCTGGATATGACCTCAGATTTTGTTCGAGTGTAGAAATTATTTGAAAGGCTGCACAACATCGGAGTAAGAGGAAAAACCTTAATCTGGATTGCAGACTTCTTAAGGGGAAGAAGGATAAAGGTTCGGGTCAATGGAACATTTTCCAAGGACCGAAGAACATGGGCTGGTGTACCTCAGGGAACTGTGCTTAGTCCTCTACTCTTCTCGCTATATATTAACTGTTGTTTATGTAAATAGATGAATATTATTTGTATTATTTAAAGCCTCTTTATGTAAAAATATATGTATATATAAATTAGACATTTGTTGTTGGCCATGGTCAAGTTTGAGCTCTTGTACGTCTAATTACGGCACAACAAAAGTGGCGACGAAGATGCGCGATCTACAGAGCCAGTAAAAAGCTAAGGAAAAACGGCGTCTATGCAAGTATAACAACTACATCTTTTAAACAAATCTGACTCTCGGATTATGGAGAGGAAAAATAAGAAAATGGGTTAAGATTACATCTTTTAAACTATCTGAATCAAGAAAACAAAGGAGTAGAAAAGATCAGCATGACAAGTTCAAAGTTAATAATACCTTTTAGATGCTATATCCCAGTGGAGGACACTTCGATTTTTTTGTACAAAAATTTGAGGCTTTCTTTTTGGCATCTGAAGAAGGAGATTAAAGTGCTGATTTTTACCTCGCTACCAGATTCTGAAAATTTGAAGCAGGGAAACGACATTTTCTTCCTGGTCTAATGAAAGATCAACCCTATGATACTATCATTCAAAGAATTAAGCTGTATTTGGATCCAAAGAAGAAAGTGATACCACAGCGATGCAGATTTTTAAAGAGAATTCAACAGGAAGGAGAATCAATTTCGGAATATCTTAGAGAATTTAAACATTTTGCAATAAATTGTAATTTCGTCGATATGTTGGGAACCATGATGCGAGACCGTTTTGTGGCTGGAATCAAGTCGGAAATCCTGCAAAAGAAGCTACTACAAGAGGAAGACGATGTCACCCTGGATAAAGTTTTTGCAGTGGCGATCTCGTTCGAATTGGCGGAGATAAATACAAGAGAATTACAAGATAAATTAGTGGCCAAGATATCCCCTGTAAATTGAAAGGATAAAAAGGGCGAGAACAATAATAGTACGGCGCAGTATAGGCCTTTCAGGCAAAGTGGCAAAGGCAAAATAGTGTGTTATAGATGTGGTGAAAGACATTCACACGTGGCATCTGTTTTACCTCATAGAACAAAGACTTGTTTTAAAATGTAATAAACTGGGTCATTTAGGTAGGGTCTGCAAAGCTAGTAAAATAATGTGGGGATGTAAATTTGAACAAGAGGACTCTATATATTCTGTACAGGGCGAAACTGATGCCACAATGAATTTAACAGTAGATGATTATTCTTTTGCTTTAAAATAGATACAGGAAGTCCAGTTACGTTAATACCTAAAGATATTTATAAGAATTATTGGCAAGGTAAAATATTATTTCCAACAAATTTAAGATTAAAATCCTTTTGTGGTAAATCAATAGAGATTATAGATCAAAGAAATGTGTAAAAGAAGCCAACAAATATTTACGATTAATTATTGTAAATGAAAAAATCCAGGTAATTTTATTAGGAAGAGAATGGCTTAAACAGTTGAAACTTGATTGTTCTATATTGTTTAGCATTAAAGTTTTAAATAATGAATATAATAGAAATATATTTAAATATATAAATATTTGATGGATAGGTATGCAGATTATTTTAATAAAGATTTGGGCTGTCTAAAGGACGTTAGAATAAATTTTAATTTAAAAAAGGATGTGACTCCTGTGTTTTGTAAGGCCAGAAGTTTACCTTTCTCTCCAAAAAACAAAGTAGAGAATGAAATTGATCGTTTAGTGAATTCTTGCATTTTATAACCTATAGTTCATGCATTTTGGACCGCTCCAATAGTACCGGCATTAAAAAAGGATGGTAGTGTAAGGATATGTGGTGATTTTAGATGTGCAGCTAATAAAGCAATAGAATTAGATAGGTATCCCATTCCATCGATCGATGAGATCTTTTCAAAATTATCTACAAGCACCGTACTTTCGACTCTAGACCTATCACAGGCTTACTTACAAGTAATGTTAGCGGAAGAAGCCAAAGCTGTTGTTGATATAAACACAACAAAGAGGTTGTTTTCTTATAAAAGACTACCATATGACGTAGCGGTAGCACCAAATAAATTTCAGAGGATTATGGAAGGCCTATTTTCTGATTTGCCAGGTGTGGCCTGCTACATAGATGATATTTTGGTTGCAGGACAATACTTTGAAGATCATGAACAAAAGTTGGATCCAGTGTTTAGATGATTGCTAGAAAAAGGTTTAAAGTTAAACAGATATAAATGTAAATTTAAAAAGAAATCGGTGGAATATTTATGGTTTAAAATGGATAAATATGGACTGCATTCCTTAGAAAATAAAATTAAAGCAGTGATAGAGGCGCTGAACCTAAAGAATGTTTTGCAATTAAGATCTTTCATAGGACTCTTGATTTATTATTATAGATTCATAAAGAATATAGCAAACATTTTAGCGCTATTCTATCAACTTTTGAATAAAAATTGTAGATGGAACTGGACGAAAAATATCGAATGTTATTTAAAAAATGTAAATCATTATTAATGGATTATGGACTAGGCGTAATTCTGAGTCATAGAAATGATAGAAAGGAAGAATGCCCTATAGCTTTTGCTTCTAGAACATTAACTGAAGCGGAAAAACGGTACTCTCAACTAGAAAAGGAAGCGTTGAGCATAACTTATGGCGATGAGAAATCAAGACAATACTTACTGGGACTAGAATTCGTATTAGTCACAGACAACCGACCCTTAATTCATATATTTTCACCTCAGAAACCAATTCCCATATGTGCAGCATACAGAATTAAAAGATGGTCCCTAAAATTAGCTGCATTTAATTATACTGAGGATTTTCGAAAAGGTAGTGATAATTCCAATGTTGACGCATTGTCACGTCTTCCTTTAGAATCGAGTGTCAGGGAGTTTCTTGATGAAGACCAGGTACTTCTTCTCAGGAAGTTGAATGAGGTACCGTTCTCTTTTAGGGAGGTGGCATATGAGACGTCCCGAGATAAAATACTGTCTATAGTATTAAGGAATGTTAGAGAAGGCAACTGTGTGTGTGTGTGTGGAAATTCACAAGGGTACTGAGGGAAAACCCACTAGCTCCTTATTATAAGATCAATGAGGAATTAAGTTTGGAGTTTGATTGTTTTCAATGGCGTGAAAGAGTGGTGATTCCCCAATAATTAAGATCTTTAATTTTAAATGACTTGCATGAAATACACATGGGGATTGTTAAAATGAAGATGATTGCCAGACGGTATTTTCTTGTGGCCAGGCATAGACAGTAACATCAAAGAGTTAACTAGAGAATGTAGAGTATGCCAAGAATCGGCAAGCATGCCCCCGGCTACCATCTCGGAATGGACTTGGCCCGAAAAACCGTGGCATCGACTTCATCTTGATCTAGCGGGTCCGTTCATGGGAAGAATGTTTTGGTTCTCGTGGACGCATACTCAAAGTGTATAGAAATTTTTATCATCAAAGATATTACCAGAAAAACGATTATACGTCATCTTAGAGAAATTCTCGCCAGAATTGGATTGCTCTAATATTTTGTTACATATAACGGAAGACAGTTTATTTCCGGTGAATTCGAGCAATTTACCAAAATGAATGGTATACGGCACACTAAGACCAGTCCGTATAATCCTAGTACAAATGGTTTAGCTGAAAGATATGTAAGAGAGTTTAAAAACCGTTTGAGAAAGAATAATGGGAAGGATGATTTAGAGACGAATCTACAAAGTTTCCTATTTGCTCATAGAGCATCCCCCCAAACTGTAATAAAGGAATTCCCTGGCGGAACTGCTAATGAAGAGAAGTTTAAGATCAAGATTCTCGAATTTAATACCAAGATGAGAAATCCGCGAGAGGTATTTCATGAGGTCGTAAGAAGGCAGGAGCAGTTTACTACAGGTTGCGAGGTTTATTTCCGCAACTATGCAACTGGACCTAAACGGTAAAAAGGTACCATTTTGGAATTATTGAGCTACCGTCACTACCTTATAAGTTGCGAGGGCGTCGTGTATAAGAGGCATATCAATCAATTGCGACCTGTGAGAAAGAAACAAGTGGAGACAAGAAATTTGATACTTCCTCGAACATCAGGAGAGAAGCCTGTAGGTGGAAGTCAGAAATAAAGTGAAGAGAAGGTTTCAAAGGTTACATCAGGAAACAAGAAGGAAACTGCTTCTGTGCACGTACTCTCTTGCACTCCTATACCAGGGCCTGTTGCTGTGCACGTGCCCTCTTGCACTCCTAAACCGGAGGCTGCCGCTGTGCAAGTGCCCGTCCGCAGTCCTAGACCTCAGAGAGCCAGGAAACCCCTAGACCGACTGGAGTATTATTAAGGGGGGAGATGTGTTGTGTATGTAAATAGATGAAGATTATTTTCATTCTTTAAAGTCTCATTATGTAAGAATATATGTGCATATAAATTGGACATTTTTGTTGGCCAAACGAAAAGAATCTGAGGCTCTTTATTGGACACGACAAAAACAACAACGGCATTCCAGAGTAAAATAAATCATCAGAGATAGATAAATATTTTTCAAATGAATTAAAATAAATATAATCGATACTGAGAGAGAGTTGAATATAAAAAAAATAGAAAATTATTATTTTCGAAATATAAATAGCTGAGAGGATTCCAGCAAACCGCATCTAAAATATCAGGGTTTTTTTTGCTACATGTTTTAATTTGCATATACCTATTTTACATATCTCAGATTGTATTTAAAAATCGTTAACCATTTCTTCTAACTTTTGGCGAAATGGTGTTTTATTAATTTATCATTTGATATTATTAGGGTTCTTTCCTGGTATTCAAAAAGTAAAAATACGTGTCGTTTAGTTATATTTTTCAATTTATCAAACAATTTGGCCGCTGAATCGCTGATTCTGGTAGGGCGCCATCTCTCTCTCTCTCTAGCGAATAAAGTTGTAACTTAAATCAATTTCGATTTTTTTTTCATTATTTGCCATAAAAAATCCCATTGCATCCTGAACACAATGGTGTTTACCGCATTGCTCTAGCGCAAATATTCGCGGAGTTATTAATTTTTAAAGTTGTGCGGGACTTTTGGATCACCCTGTATATTAGCGAGGAGAGAAGGACATTCTTTTCAACGGTAGACACCAGCCAACTTAGGTCAATCCAAACGATGTTAACCAGTGCCCAAACAAGTAGACTAGTTGCTCAGGCCCTATATAATTTTTACAAGGCAGTAGGTGTAAAGAGGGAGAAAAGAGAACTTGGAAGCTATTGTTCTTACACCTCAGAATGATGACGAAACATCGAGGGGCCATCGTGTTGGTCGACGATGAGATTGCGGAGCAGGTGATATGGATGGCTCTGCTGGAGTAAACCTCCTTTTTGTGTCTGGATGCTATATTTATGGCGAACTAAATAACTTAGTCCCTATTTCTGCTCCGCGCTTATGAAATTGAAGACTTTGGGCGATGGCGTTTATTGAAGACATACGATATAACTAAGTGTGAACAAAATTGCCCCTGTCTATATGAAAAAATAGACAACTAGCAACTCAAAAGACTTTACACTTCCTCAAATTTTGTTCATGAGTGTACCAAAAATCTCATTTTGGATATGCATACTCAATTTTATTATTATTATTTCGTATGAATATATCCCAAATATATTTGGGGAACAAAATTTGATTGACAAAATTGGGTCAACGATTACTATTTCCAATAAGGAAGGTATGTGGGTACAAAACAACAAAATTCATTTAAAATAAATGATTATAAAAAGAGGTTTTGAAAATAGAACAATCCATAAATAAATCTTTGAATAAAAAGGTATATATTGGATTAAAATATCATTTATTTTACCAATATTTCAGTTGACTGAACGCCAACCTCTATCAAGTGTCTTTACACTTTAAAATGTTATAATACCATAATAAAGATTGGCGTTCAGCCAACTGAAATATTGGTAAAATAAATTATATTTTGATCCAATATATGTCTTTTTATTTAAATAAAAATAAGTAATTCATTGCTCTGAAATGTTTTGTGTCTGTCACTTGGAGAAAGTCATACATACAGGCAGGTTGTGTTATATCAGGCTATTACTGGGTTAACACCTCGCATGACCTTCCTCACCCAGCTTGTCAAGGTAGTGTTGCCTTCTGTGTGTTGGCAGAAATGATGTCATCTTCAAGAAGGTATGTAAAGATCTCTGAATTCAAATGAAGGATGTGACAGTGAAGTGACCTACCGGTGGGGCAGCAGGCACAGGCAAGGGACGAGCCACCTCTATCGACACCAGCCCCGAGGGTGCTGTCTGCAGAGCTTCCACGGCCTCCTGCAGCGAGGCCCGCTCCAGACGTCGCTCGTTCACCGATAGCAGGCGGTCTCCCGGCCTTAGTCGGCGATCCTGAGCGGCGACACCTCCCGGCACCAATGCCCGCACCACGATCACCGTCTCCTCGCTGTTCATTGGGTCCTACAGCCACATCGCCGAGTTACATCACCAATCAACTCATAGAATGGTCATCACATTATATCAGAAATTACACAACCATTGATCATTGTTGGAATGTCAAATGGTGTGGTTACTTTCTCCTGCCCATTTCCTTCTTAGACGTCTGTCTCAAGGTTTGAATTTATTGGTTTAATACAGTTTACATTGAAAATTGAACATTTTAATAATATATCGATATTTAATTAATTAAAAAGGCATATATTAGAACAAAATATCATTTATTTTACCAATATTTCAGTTGGCTAAACGCCAACCTTTAAAAAGATATTATAACATATTAATGTGTGTCAACAACAAACTCAGCGCCACATAATTTAATTATATTGACGTTATGTGGCGTTGAGATTGTTATTGACAAACATTCAAATGTTATAATACCAATATAAAGGTTGGCGTTCACAGCCAACTAAAATATTGGTGAAATAAATTATATTTTTATCCAATAATACTTTTTTAGTTAAATATTTATTTATGGTTGCTTTATTTTCAAAATAATCTAAATATACATTTATCAGCGTCATAATCAATTCTTTCTTAATCAATTCTGTCACCGTTTGCTTTTGTGAATGGAATAAATACTCAAATATGGCCATTTCTCATAACCATCGGTGGTTCAGTGGTAGAATGCTTGCCTGCCACGCGAGCGACCCGGGTTCGATTCCCGGCCGATGCATTTATTTTTTTTTTTTTACAATTTTTAAAACTCATTTACATATTATACAAGAATGATATCCACGGCGCCAATTTATAATTGTAACGAATAGTATTTGAATAAAAGCATTTAATCGGGTAAAACCCGGGCGTTGCCCGGGCCATTCGGCTAGTTATTCATATATATATATAACTAGCCGAATGACCCGGGCAACGCCCGGGTTTTACCCGATTAAATGTTTTTATTCAAATACTATTCGTTACAATTATAAATTGGCGCCGTGGATGTCACTCTTGTGAAACGTCCCGCTCCAAACTTTGTGTCTTAGAAGCGATATTTTTATAGAAAGATGATTTGGCTTTTGTTTTCTGCTCGAATGAATGTTTTTCTGTTAGAATTTTGTTCCTGCGTACAAAATAATGAACTGGTTTCACCCGTGGTCTCTGCTTTTCGGAATTTTTCCCGATATAATTTTGTATCTGATAATCAAACATGATACAGCAATATCGTCATTATCATTTTCTGACTAAAAATATATAGTTTTAATAATTGATTTATATATATTTTTAAATAGCCTATCGTCTTTCCCGTAATATTTTACCTATGTATGGAAATTTTGGTTTGAATTAGTGAACTACTGCGAATTTGTATACCGGACATACAGACAAACAGACAAACAGACAAACATACAAACATTCATTTTTATATATATATAATATCTATATTAAGATTATATATGCAAACATACATATTGATTTGCATAAATTATTCTCTATAAAGAAATGTATTATTATGAAATCTAGTATATATGGTACAGGCCATGATAATCATGGTGGCTAGAAGTTAGCGACTGCTTTACTCTAAGTGCACCACATGGTTACACATCTAAAAAGCCGTTAGACTTTTGCGCACAAATGTGACAAAGCCCCGTTCGGATAATTGCACTCGCTTGTGGGGTTGGATTTTTCAAGAATCGGAAGCTATTGGAGCATTTTCCTTTGGAAAAAAAAACAATGCGGGATTCGATTCCGGTTCGTAGCGGTCGAAAACCAAGAGTATAAACCACTCGTTCATAGATTCTCATATAAAGATATTACACTAATATATGTAATATTTTGTAAATATATGTAAGTTATATAAATTCACCTATTTCCTGACAATTATGTATATATGAATTGTAATTTTTATATAATAAACGGCACTTCATAGAAAAAAAAAAAAGAAAACTACTTTGAAACATATATTCTTTTTATTATTATTATTATTTCGACTTAGAGCGCTATGTCTTCCTAAGAAAACTTGCACTTTAAAGGTAAACAAAAATTTGAAATAAAAAAGAAAGATATTTGAAGTATGTACAATATAGTATGCAAGTTAGTTAGATGAAAATATTTAAAAATATATCAACACAATTGAAATATGTACAAAGGGTTGGTATGCAAATATAGTTAAATGAAATCAAATTGTAAAGTATTGTTTGTATTCGAGGAAAACAATTTACAGATTGAAGAAACTTTTAAGGAATATTTTAGAACGATATTATACTAGATATTCGTGAATTTTTCAAACTATGCTAAACAGAGTTAATTTCTAAATAAAAGCGTTCCAATGGAATTCAGTAGAAATTTTATAAAATTGAAAATAAATCTGCAAAATGAGTAAATATATATTTTTTCATCTAGTCCAAGGGTCGGCAAACTGCGCCACGCGAGCCAAATGCAAATCTTTGAATGTGAAGCTGCGGCTCTTTATATAGTTCCATATGCAAATATTATTTATGTAAGTACTATTTATTGTTGGCAAGAAAAAAAGGTGTGGCTCTTTAAAAACTTGATATTTTGTAAATTGTAATTTTTGACTTTTCCGATTCAAAATTAGGAGATCGGTAGAGAGTATATTTTCTCTAAATGATATATGTTATATTCAAATTTGGTTTCCGCTACGTCTACGTAGAACATCAATAAGGACTAGTTGGTTTTCTACCTTTCTTCCATCGGGTATCATACCTGCCCAGTCACTTAACGATATACATTTCAGAGTATTTATAATGTCCTTAATTCACCTAGAATTCTGTGTAACATCTGCCACGAATATTGTCTCTTTATTTTTCATCTCAACTTTTCGACGTTCCTTTGCCGTCTATATCAATTGATATAAATAGAAATTGATAACTCCACCTCTCCCGGTCCCAAACCCGGATGAAAAAGGAGGAGAGGGAGCAGTAACAAGTTCACTAAATAACCTGGGCTTAGCTGGCCCGGCTGATAGTACCCTGTAAGGGCTCCTAATCCAGGGATACAGGATGAGCAGCGTTTGTACTCCATGTTAGGAGCGGCTGCACATGGCCTCTGTTCCTTATGTCAGAGACGGCCATTTATTTTGGAGCTAAGTCGGCCTGCCACTGAGTAGTGCTCCCAGTCTTAATGACAAAGGCAAACGCATTCTACTTCACCCAGTCATGATGGTTGTCAAATATCCCCGCTAACACATTATTGACTGTATTGACTGATCCATTGATGTGCTTTACTCATCCCCAGCAGACACCATCAAGAGTCTTGGGCTTTACAAGCTTGATCCTCTAATATGATTGAGTGGAGATAAGAAAGAAGAAGAGAACTTGGTTAACGGTATAAGCTTCAGAGTACTAAATATGTTCCTAAATTACCTATAATTCTATTGAATATCTGCAAGGAATGATGTCTCTTTAAATTTCATCGCAACCTTTCCACAATTCTTCGCCATCCATATCAAGTGATATCAAGAAAATTAGTTTCTATGGTGGTGGTGTATTGTCCATGGAGCAGATCAGATCGGTCCATGCACCCTGATCACAATACCGGCTAACTGAGGTGGTGATGGTGTCTTGTCCATGGAGCAGATCAGATCGGTCTATGCACCCTGATCACAATACCGGCCAACAAAAGTCCCTTGTCTGTATGGATGTAATTTTCTGGATTGATTAGTTTCTATAAAACGTTCATATCTTTGAAAAGTCGTAAATCCGACCTTCCAATTGGATTATAGCCAAACACGCAAGGAATGACGGTTTAGAATTAAAGGATAAATAGAAAGATGTATTGACATTTTTTATTATTCGGAAAGATTCGTAATTTATCATTTTATATCAAAAAGGATTATTTGAGAATTGAGAAGGTTTAGGTGATAATAATTGTCTTATTATATTCTGTCAAGTGTGTATCTTATCCACTTCTAAATCCATCTAACCTGTTAAATCGTATTTGAGAAATTCTTGAGGAAAATGGCATCGAACACAAGATCTTTTTAAATATAAATCAATATATTTCAATATAAATAAGCTAAATATTAATAACTATTTGTAATAAAAATAGAGCAATCCATAAATAAATATTTGATTAAAAAGGCATATATTGGATCAAAATATCATTTATTTTACCTGAGTTTGTTGTTGACACACTTTAAAATGTTATAACACCTTGATAAAGGTTGGCTTTTAGCCAACTGAAATTTTGGTAAAATAAATGATATTTAAATCCAATATATGCCTTTTATTATCTAATTTGTATGTATATATATTTAATCCCAATATAATATATTATATTATATATATTATATTAATTTAGCTGTAAACAGTCTGATGCACTCCCACACATGCTAATAACAAAGGTTTTTCAATTATTTTATATAAATATTATTAAGAGATTGTACATAGAGTATTAACCCGTTGAAGGACAGTATACTTGCTTGAACACTTGAAAATTTATAATTAAAAGAAACTTTTTACCTGATTTTTATTTTTACTTTTACAAATAAATCATTATAAGCGCCCGCTTAACATATCCGTAAAAAAGAAGGTGATAGTTGCATCACACTTAAAAACTTCTCTTTTTACGGTTATGTTAGGGGATCGCTTATAATGATTAATATTTCAAAGGATATCACGTTCGAAGCCATCGCCTCAAGAATTTTTCAATTGCGATCAAACAGCATAGGTGGATTTTTATAAGTGGATAAAATATTATACCTATTTGTCAGGATATAATTAAACAGTCAAAATTACTTTCTCATGAATGACAATGTTTGCTATCATAAAAATATTATTTTATGGGGATATTTTTGAAATATTTTAAAAGGTATATATGTAGGAGACCTTGAAAAAATGGTCAATAGTTTAATTAACTTTGTTTTTTTAATTGACTGAAGTTTAAATGGTTTAATTAAAAACTTGTCAATTTTTTTTTCGAAGCTTTAATGAGATTATTATTTAGGGATAAAAAAGGTCAATATATATATATATATATTATATAAAAAATGAGATTTTCTGTTTATTTTTGATTATCTTGTGGATTATAATATGGTATTGCAGTCGTGGTTAAAATCCCGAAAGCATAATAAAATAGTAATGAAGCTTAGAAATAGCTTTAATTGAACTAATGGAATTTATAAAAACATAATTTGATAAAAGTACTGCCTGGCTTAAGTCGTAAGAATGAAAAAAAAATTGAAAACCTATATACATAATGTACAAAAGAGTTGAGCCGGCCATCGGGAAACAACAACAATGAGTTTTTTAGGGTAAGCGTGACCTCTGACGGCCGATTTAAAAGAGTATTTGTATCTATGAAATATAATTTTTTTTTTAATTCAATATTTCAATATAACATATATATTTATATTCAGATTTTTTTCTTCAGCACAATTTCTTTAGGCCGTCTGTTATAAAAATTTCCACCAGACCTCTCCAAATTTTTAAGGTTTCTAACGTCTGCTTTCATTTATGTTGAAAGTAAAATATAACTCGGATACTTGATCAAAAGATGATCGCTGTTTTCTACGAGGCATAAATGATCGTTTTTTTTCACACAAGAAAAAACTTGAAATCGTCGAAATCTCGAAGCCTTAAATAGTGCTTTGAAGTGGAGCCATAGGCGCGCGTGATGTGCGTCTGCACTGAAATTCTAATCATTTGCATATCTCACCTTCGCTAATGCATGTTGTAAATTTCATCTTATTTGCATGCTTATTTTAGGGTGTTGCATTTACGGTGGCCAGCAGTTTATATATATCGAAATGTAATAATAATGATGATGTGATTAAATATTTGAGCAATAGTTACCCAAAAATATGAAAAAGTAAAAATAAATATCAGGTAAAAAGTTTCTTTCAATTTTAAATTTGCAAGCTTTCAAGCAAATATACTGTTCTTCAACGGGCTGATATTCTCTATGTACAATCTCTAAATAATATTTATACAAAATAATTGAAAAACCTTTGTTATTGGCATGTGTAGGCGTGCATCAGACTGTTTACAGCTAAAGTAATAGATATTATACTGTGATGAAATATATATGTAGTAGATAATTTGGTAATATTATATTCTACATAACTTGTATGTTTTGATTAATATTTTATTATTTATTTTCATAGATGAACTCTGTGACGCCGAGAACACCAGACGGCGCGGATGTAAATATAAATAGTTTTTTTTTGCATAGTTAGTGAGACTTTTTTTGTTTCGGTTGGCCAATATGTAAATTTTATTATCATTTTTTTATTAAGTTTTTTTTCTTCTTTCAATTTTTGAGGTACTCTACCTATCAAGATGCCTCAAGATTATTATTACCATTGATTTGTTAAAAACTGTGACGATTTGGTTAATAAATAAACCCGTCAATAGTGGAGTGCTTGATCTCTTTTCAACAAAAGGCCTCGACTGCGCAAACTCATCTCAGCACCATTTTCTTTTAAAATAGAAATCAAAAATATAATATATATATGTGATATGATCCAGTCGACTTTCGATGTGATATGATTCTGTCGACTTTCAATGTGGCACTATAGTGATAATAATGTGGTGAGTGAGAAATAAGGAAACAACAAGTTTGGAACATGGAACCTGGAAGCCATCCGAGAGAGAAAGAGGTAGCGAGAGCGCTGTCCGCTGAACGACTGTTTTCCCTGTGTACACAACCGGGGGGCTAACCAGGATAGTCGCCAGGTGGTGACGGCCCCCCCCCCCCCCCTCAGGAATGTGGCCAAAAATGGTCGTAAGTTAGTTGTCTAAAGTGTCTCGCTTTAGCTGCCCATCTCTCTCTCGTTGGCTGTTGGTTTGTTTTATTAATACTGGAAGAGCATATATTATGATATATGGCCCCCGTTGAAGAAGGCTGAACATGGTTTAAGTATATTTAAAGCTGGAGAAGCCAGGAATAGAGAAAATAATTTTACAGTTAAAATTAGTTAAGGTAATGGTGACATAGTTTTATGTAAATAAAATATTGTATAGTACACAAGTAAATATTATTTACAAGCAGTTTTACAACACTGGGGAGTTTGACATTTAAGGAAATCTTTGAAAATATCAAGGTTATAAAAGGCTATATACAACAAAATCTAATGTACTATAAGGGAAGTGATATGGAGGAGTGTGAACAACGAGAAGAAGAGTCACATACATATGGTGAAATTCTGAAGATCATTAAGACTGGGGAACTCTACACTTTAAGATATTTTTCAGGCGGACATGGCAAGGGGAAACTTGTCATGGGCTTTCTATGCTATAAGTGTAGAGTACGAGAAATGAGATTGAGGTTGACAATTGTGTGAGCTCAGGACTGAGGTAAATATAAAACTACATACAATGTTAGAACCTCGGCGAACAGAGCGAGGGGAGACTTGCCCTGGGCCAATCTAACTTATCTATGCAGTTACTACTTAGCGAGTCCGAGGGGAAAAGTCCCGTGTGTAGGTGAGGAAGTTGAATAGACTTATATTTAATTTGCGGAAAGTATGCGCGCACAGTGCCAAAAATTGGGACGAGAACTGCGTTGTCCGTTACAAGTGACAAGCTGCTCGGACACGAGGCGTTTGAACCGTCGTGGGAGCTTGTACAAGGCGATGATTTCGCGGTGGGTTGAAAGTAAGACCCATGTCTGCGCGAAATGATGACGGACCGGACAGAATCAGCGACGATTTTTAACGTACCTCCGTGGGAAATATCGGAGGTAGGCTATATCGTGCTGGTTTGGACAAGGGACAAACATAGATTTGAAGACAGGGTCCGTGTGGCGAACGTGTGGCGCGAGAAGAAGAAGCGGACTGTGCCGCTCGATGCAGATTGTTCAAGTGGGAACAAAAGGGAGTTGATAAATATCTAGAAGTTAGTCAATCTGCATCCTGTGACGAACACACCATTGGCTAGATGGTGTGGGTCGGTGGATAGGTTAGAGATGAACTACGAAATATATTATCATAAATGAAGGGCGAAGGTTAGGATTTTGAAATGACAATATAGAAGTTCGATAATTGATTAATCAATAATTCTCTATAAAGGTCCTGAGCTGGTATAAGGTTAACAAAGTTGTAAGAATGAGAGGGGCATTAAGGGGGAGATAGATAAGAGTCACCAAGGGTTGGTTGTAAGCAAGGCTCACGTGGTGGTTGGAATTCTTCGACGCCTGAATTACAGGGTGAATTTTGAATCGATTAGGGAAAGAAATTATTTTTCGTGGGCCGTGCTTACAAGTAGGAGAGGTCTATACAAAAGTTTAGGTGCTGGAGGCATATTTTTATAAATAATTTGATTATGAAAAATCTATTGTTAATAGTAAAAATCGTAAAGCGTTAATAGGTAGAATTCCTTTTTTTTTAATGATTTTTTTTAAAGATTTACGTTAAAATGGAAATTATTTAATTAAAATGACGATTGTTACATCTACTGGTTAGGTAACTAATTAAATGGGTTTCACATAGCTAGATATAATATGGATAATAAGATCACTGTTAATAGGGGTGGAGAGATAAATGGAAATATTAAATATTTTTACATATTCACACATATTGAGCTAATTATGGAAATATTGGGACAATCTACAAGGAATGACTTATTTAAAGAATGAATGGTAGGAGTTAAGACAATTACACTCACGAGTTATGTTGGTTTAGGGTGCAGGTAAGTTCATTGAGCTTCGGGAGAGTTCTGTCTGTGACACTGTGCGTACCAGTGTTGTACATCACAGTAGCGGTAGGGCGATGGCGGAGGCTTGTCCATGATGGCGGGAGGTGTCCTGCTCTGGCACGGCGATCGTTCTTGGGTAGATCTAGTGCTGGAAGAAGTGCGTGGCAGCTCCATCTCCGTCGTAGGCGAATACTTCTTCGGGATCACGGTTCAAAGGTTGGCGAAGAAGGGGTTGAGGGCTCGAAGAGAAGTGGTTACAGTTGAGTTGGGTTTGGCCGATCATCGTGGCTTGGCTTCTTGTTTCTTCATACTCCAGTATATGAGGGATTTGCTTCCCGGCCAGGTCTTATCCTGTCGACTCTTCTGTGATATGATCCTGTCGACTTTCAATGTGGCACTATAGTGATAATAATGTGGTGAGTGAGAAATAAGGAAACAACAAGTTTGGAAGATGAAACCTGGAAGCCATCCGAGAGAGAAAGAGGTAGCGAGAGCGCTGTCCGCTGAACGACTGTTTTCCCTGTGTACACAACCGGGGGGCTAACCAGGATAGTCGCCAGGTGGTGACGCCCCCCCCCCCCCTCAGAAATGTGGCCAAAAATGGTCGAAAGTTAGCTGTCTAAAGTGTCTCGCTTTAGCTGCCCATCTCTCTCTCGTTGGCTGTTGGTTTGTTTTATTAATCCTGGAAGAGCATATATTATGACATATACATTCCAATAATTATTTAGATTATTTGTCAGGGATATTGATAAATATGAATAAATGTATTTTATTACTACCACTATCACTAGAAGGATTTAAAAGCAGAATCGTCCAATACAGTATTAGAGCTCTGAGAAGTAGTCTGTTGGATTAAATTGGCGAAACCGCTGGGAGAGTTCACCACTGATGAGCCAAGCCCTCCCAATATATTTTTCATCGCAGTAAGGACAGTAGAAGTTTATATTATGTATAAAAGAAACATTCGTGCTTTTAAATCTTTTCATTTTATATGTATAGATGACGCGTTATTGCTTTGTGTTAGAATGATATTTGTTTGGTAAACCTTCATTTGGCTTAAAAACGGTTAAAAACAAGATATTTTGATCAGTAACCTGTATAAAGGAACGTCCCCATATCAACCAGTAAATGTTAACAGACGAGATGTACCTGGTAGTCCAGTAGACTGAAGCCGAGCCCTCGTTCCCCCTTGTACAGTTCCACG
The DNA here is from genome assembly GCA_030710605.1 of Cordylochernes scorpioides. Lineage (NCBI taxonomy): Eukaryota > Metazoa > Arthropoda > Arachnida > Pseudoscorpiones > Chernetidae > Cordylochernes > Cordylochernes scorpioides. The sequence goes on from CP092864.1 coordinate 145,990,355, forward strand.
ACATGCGGCCGCGAGCTCCACCGTGCTAGACAGGACAGCGGCTCCAAGGACCGTGCCCGTAGCGGCTCGCTCAGCGACCCGCGGCCAACGTAGAGCTGTCCATCTGACTTGGCTTTGGCCAACGGACGTCGCCGAGCACACACCAGCATGGACTCCCGGGGTAGGGTCTTGAGGATCCGCACAACGTCCAGGTGAAACAGTCCATGTAGTCGTGTCCCATTGGCCTGTACAATTACATTGTCATCGAGATACATTGACACAATTGAAGAACCTGGGATAACAATATGTTCCTCGTAATCCAAAGTACACATGGCAACGGTCATAATTATGGCTTACGCTGTATTAAAAACAACAAATATTTACACATCTGAGAGCCTAACTTAGAATAATCCTTTTGTGTAATCCCAATCACACCTGAACCCACTCTAAACATTGTGGCCACAACGACTGCAGCCAACATGCCAAACTACAGTCATCCTACAGCATAATACACAAGGCATATACAGTGGTACCTCGACATACGAGCGCCCCAACATACGAGTTTTTCGAGATACGAGCCGACGAGCAAGTGATTTTTTGCTTTTAGTTACGAGCGAAATTCGAGATACGAGTTCGGTTCGGTAGTTTTGAAGATATTAATCTGTGATTTTAAATGTTTCTTTTTGACCAGTACTTTTGTTTTGTTTTTGCTTTTCCTAAAATGTTTCTTTCTTCTTTTTCATTATTATTTGTTCTATATGCAAAGCTTTGTTTTTTGAGACTCGAATAAACAAATTCAAGTTTATTATATTTTTGTGTGCTTTTAAAACTCATTTCCGGAACATTCTGAGAGGGAGGAAGAAACAAACCTCCTTGGACATGTTTTTTTCTAAACGGCCTACAGGTGAAAGCGAGAAAAATGTAGCGAAAAAGGCAAAGACCAGTGAGGATATCTAATATATTTCTTTACATTCTCTTTTTTGTTTTTGTGCAATAAATATTTGATATTTATAAATACGTTTTTATTATTAAAAACCACGTAACAAAAATAACTGGGGTTACATTTTGGAGGTTGGAACGGATTAATGGTAGTTCAATTGTTTTGTATGGGGAAATTTGCTTCGAGATACGAGTATTTCGAGATACGAGCAAGGTTGCGGAACGAATTAAACTCGTATGTCGAGGTACCACTGTATTGGATCAAAATGTAATTTATTATACCAATATTTCAGTTGGCTGAACGCCAACCTTTATCAAGGTATTGGTAAAATAAATGATATTCGGATCCAATATATGCCTTTTTAATTAAACATATATATGTATGTGTGTATCAAATTCCCGTTTATCAAAGCCATATTTTGCTGAATTTGACAAAACTGGTTTTGTGGCTACTTCGGTATCACCAAATCTTGGTTTTGTACTGATGTGATAGATAACCCAAAATACATTGTTACCTTATTTTAATGCATTTAAAAAATGGATAGGTACCACTTTAAATACATGATAAGCACCCTTCCGCATCCCACTAAAGGATAAAAATATATAGATTTGGAAGGCTTGGCTTATCAACAATGAGCATTTCCATCTTTTATTTTAGTGAATTCCGAGAGTAATATAAGAGATAATTTGTCTTTATTTTTTATTTCACACATACAGCTTTTATAATACAATATAGCCGCGTTCTAGTCTTCACTTCCCTCACATCTAAATGGACCACGAGATTCGGCGAAGATCACCACTATTGCATTTATGACCAATCAGTGAACGTTATACATCGAGTCAAATATTTCCATCTAATATAAGATGATAGATCAATGGACAAACTTGTCTTTAGAGATATAAGAAAAAACACTTATAATGATTATAACCTTATATTGAAATAGTTTATATATGATATTGCCACGTGGAAAATTAGGGAAAACAAACTTCAGGATAAGACAACAATTTATTTCAGGCAAGGACAAACTATGAATGGTAAACAAAAGATAAGCCACGAGGGAAATTTACAGAGTAGCAAGTATAAACATAAAAATGATTAAAATAATAATAAAAATAATAAAAATAATAAATACTTTGTTGCAATATTTTTATTCTGTATATTTATCAACACTGTTTCTCTACACCTTTTCGAATGTTTATGAGGAGAATGGAAGAATAAAGACAGATTATATATATACATTATAATATAATTGTTAAATTGTATTCACATATTGAAATATACAGGATGGTTGAAACTCTTTTAGAATCGATACATAATCTAACTGAGATGAATAATTAAGATTGAGAAATCCATTTAAACCAGTTTAAACTGGTTTAACGATATGTGAAATCTTAGCTTGTATGTCCCCTGCCACGCTGAAAATACCAAGGTTCTAAACTATGCGCGAATAAGGAACGTTGAGGAGAATCCAGTTTACGGCCCTCAGATCTTATGGACCGATATAAAAGGCTACAAGAGGGCCCATAGGAATACCTGGACGGCTGCCCCTAAAACTTAATGAGGATGTTCGTCATAAAGGATCCAGGATAAAGACAGTTGGTCTTGAGATTATGGCCACTTCCTTCTGAACCTTCTTAGCATTCTGTCATCGTTAACTAGCTCATCTTATATGTACATGCAAATATATTGTAGCAAGTATTTCTTATTTTTATTAACAGAGTATCATATTTTATATTTATATAGATATGATTGAAATAAATTAAATCATTCTTTTATATTTGTTTCACCCCAACCATTGTCTAAAAGATTGCCAGTGCTGTCAAATAACAGAGTTTAAATAGATGCCAGGTTCAATTTTGATAAGACCCAAACTGGCACCAATCTATTTCCACCCCGATTGAACCATTATGGATTCCATGATACAATATATTAAAAATAAAAATTAAAAGCCATGAAGAAATGTTATCTTTAATATTCAAAGTATAGGTATAATAATAATAATATATGACTTTAATTTCGAAATATTTCAATATATAAAATATGTTCCCGGCTTCGCCCGGTTTTTACCCGAGTAAAAGTTTGCCTAATGAACATTTGTTAAAACGATTCTAGCAAACACTCAATCCCTACTGAATCTATACTGGTCTATAGTCTCTATAATTTTAAATGTTTTTTCCGGTCCCTTTAAAATACTCGATAAGTTGAATAAACTTTATATGAATTGGTCCACTGTGTAAATTGAAGTTGAAGGAATAGTATCTTGCCACAAACGAACATTTGCAAATAACTGTATTCAGCTAATGTACCCGGCTTCGCCCGGTTTTTACCCGAGTGAAAGTTTGCCTAACGAACATTTGTTAAAACGATTCTAGAAAACATCCAATCCACCTATATATTGATTCATAAACGTATATAAATATACAAATATTGATATATGCGTTTAAAAATATTTTTGAAACACATATTTTTTTAAAAACATTTATTACATTTTAAATACGATATTTTCTTTATAAATATATTATTACGATGTACTAGAGCGCCATCTGTTATCAAATTATAAAACTATTTTAGAGGCGTAATATTCTTTTTAAAATAAAACAATTATATATTTATTGAAATACCAAGTTTTTTTACAACGTCATTGGAATATTATATTTCTAAATCCTCAAATTAAATTTTAAATTTATTATACTTGGTACACATTTAAGAATTTTTACAATTTATAAATATAATTTCACCAGATACCGCGAGAGGCGTTGCTTGCGAGTGAAAGTAGAAAATTTTCAAATAAAATTGCAAAGAATATTTATTTCAAATCAAATTCAAACCAGAAACCTTCCCAGTAGTATAATAAATAACTTCCCAAAGTTTCACGGCGATTGGATAATCTTACCTTTTAAAAACATTCATCGTGTAAACAAACTACATGTAAAATTATTAACAAATCAAATTCATTTATCGACGCGACCAGTGCTGAGCCAAGCGGTAAAAGGCTGGAAATAACGCTTTTTGGTTTTACATTTAAAAATAAAAAAACACACTAACCTTTTTAGTTTTTTGAATAGCCTATATGATAAATGAAATCTTCAGCTACCTACATGCGAGATTTCATAATAATTGATTCTGTAGATTTTGCGCAACCTTTTTGGAAATCAATATGGAATAAATAGGTAGATGTTTAAGATCTATATTAAAGGATCATCAGGATGTATATCTTACCTTTTCTAATATTGACCAGTGTGGTAGCGTTGGGTAAACATAGATATGGTCGCCATGTTTATTGCCATAGCTCCACTTCGTCTATTTACGTAGCTGTACTTTACATAGATTTATTTATCTTCTATACACTTTTTTATTGGAATTACCAGAATATTTGATCACAGGATTCTTTCTATGAACCGAAGAAATATATCCGTTAATCAAATAGAACCTTATACAGAGAAAATTATTTTATTCTACGAAGTTTTGTGATGAGCATTATTTATCTTACTTAGCATTGAAATCTTCACATGTGTAGACATGTGATGCACTAGAGTAAAAGTAGTCGCCTACTTTTAACCACCATGACCACGTGTACTCGGGATAAGAAAAAAGGATCACTGTAATATCTTTCAGAGTTATTGTCTGACTCCAGATATACATACTAAAAGGTACAACTTCCTTATGTTTTGTCCATAGGTATATCTTTCAGAGTTATTGTCTGAATCCAGATATACATACTAAAAGGTACAACTTCCTTATGTTTTGTCCATAGGTATATCTTTCAGAGTTATTGTCTGAATCCAGATATACATACTAAAAGGTACAACTTCCTTATGTTTTGTCCATAGGTATATCTTTCAGAGTTATTATCTGAATCCAGATATACATACTAAAAGGTACAACTTCCTTATGTTTTGTCCATAGGTATATCTTTCAGAGTTATTGTCTGAATCCAGATATACATACTAAAAGGTACAACTTCCTTATGTTTTGTCCATGAGTGTATCTTTCAGTGTTATTGACTGAATCCCGATATACATGCTAAAAGGTACAACCTCCTTAAGTTTTGTCCATGAGTGTACCTTTCAGAGTTATTGTCTGAATCCAGATATACATACTAAAAGGTACAACTTCCTTATGTTTTGTCCATGAGTGTATCTTTCAGTGTTATTGTCTGAATCCCGATATACATGCTAAAAGGTACAACCTCCTTAAGTTTTGTCCATGAGTGTATCTTTCAGAGTTATTGTCTGAATCCTGATATACACGCTAAAAGGTACAACTTTCTTAAGTTTTGTTCATGAGTGTATCCTTCAGAGTTATTGTCTGAATCCCGATATACATGCTAAAAAGTACAACCTCCTTAAGTTTTGTCCATGAGTTTAACTTTCAGTGTTATTGTCTGAATCCCGATATACATGCTAAAAGGTACAACTTCCTTAAGTTTTGTCCATGAGTGTATCTTTCAGAGTTATTGTCTGAATTCCGATATACATGCTGAGAGGTACAACTTCCTTAAGTTTTGTCCATGAATGTATCTTTCAGAGTTATTGTCTGAATTCAGATATACATGCTGAAAGGCACAACTTCCTTAAGTTTTGTCTATGAGTGTATCTTTCAGAGTTATTGTCTGAATCCCGATATATATTCTAAAAGGTACAACTTCCTTAAATTTGTCCATAGGTATATCTTTCAAAGTTATTGTCTGAATCTAGATATACATGCTAAAAGGTACAACTTCCTTAAGTTTTGTCCATGACTGAATCTTTCAGAGTTATTGTTTAAATCCAGATATACATGCTAAAAAGTACAACTTCCTCAAGTTTTGTCCATGAGTGTATCTTTCAGAGTTATTGTCTGATTCCAGATATACATGCTTAAAGGTACAACTTCCTTCATTTTTGTCCATGAGTGAATCTTTCAGAGTTATTGTCTGAATCCAGATATACATGCTGAAAGGTACAACTTCCTTAAGTTTTGTCTATGAGTGTATCTTTCAGAGTTATTGTCTGAATCCCGATATATATTCTAAAAGGTACAACTTCCTTAATTTTGTCCATAGGTATATCTTGCAGAGTTATAGTCTGAATCCCGATATACATGCTAAAAGGAGCAACTTCTGTAAGTATTGTCTATGAGTGTATCTTTCAGAGTTATTGTCTGAATCCCGATATACATGCTGAAAGACAACCGACGACATTAAGACTTTCCACTACCTTAAGGTTATTCCATGAGTGTATATAATACAATGGTACATTACACATTCTATTGTTTCATTTCAATGCTTTTTTTCTTATCCCTAGGCATAATATATATTTAGGGATAAGCAAAAAAAAATATTAATATGGAACAATAAAATGGGTAATATATACTTGTATTATATACACTGATGGGAAAACTTTAAGGTAGTGGGGGTGTTAATGTAGTCGGTTGTCTTTTAGAATGTATATCGGGATTCAGAAAACAACTCTGAAAGATACACTCATGGACAAAACTTAAGGAAGTTGTGCCTTTTAGCATGTATATCGGAATTCAGACAATAACTCTGAAAGATACACTCATGGACAAATTTTAAGGAAGTTGTACGTTTTAGCATGTATAGCGGGATTCAGACAATAACTCTGAAAGATACACTCATGGACAAAACTTAAGGAAGTTGTACATTTCAGCATGTATATCGGGATTCAGACAATAACTCTGAAAGATACACTTATGGACAATACTTAATGAAGTTGTACCTTTTAACATGTATATCGGGATTCAGACAATAACTCTGAAATATACACTCATGGACAAAACTTAAGGAAGTTGTACATTTCAGCATGTATATCGGGATTCAGACAATAACTCTGAAATATAAACTCATGGACAAAACTTAAGGAAGTTGTACATTTCAGCATGTATATCGGGATTCAGACAATAACTCTGAAAGATACACTTATGGACAAAACTTTAGGAAGTTGTACCTTTTAGCGTGTATATCGGGATTCAGACAATAACTCTGAAAGATTCACTCTTTGACAAAACTTAAGGAAGTTGTACTTTTTATGATGTATAACGGGTTCAGACAATAATTCTGAAAGATGCACTCAAGGACAAAGCTTAAGGAAGTTGTACCTTGTTGCAAGTCACACGGTTGTCTTTTATTAAAGGAGACAGAGGTAATTATGTTCCCACTTGGGTATCTCTTGTGTCTTCAATATAGGTCACTGGGTATCAAATTCTTTCAGGGTTATTGTCTGAATCCTGATATACATGCTGATAAAAAACTTCCATAAGTTTGTTTCCATAAGTGTATGAAATACAAGATTTAAAAAGATATTAATGTATTATTTGCAAGAAACCATCTAGGGATTAATGTCGTATATATATATTTCAATTTTGTACAAATATATTTACTGGAAATGTGTTTCTTTATAAATAATATCATAAAATATTATCTTTATAGACCTTACTGCAATGATATAAGGTATTGAATGAGAGGGTTTGGCTCATCTGTAGTGAACCCTCTCAGCGGTTTCGCCAAATTAATCTATAGACCGCTCTACTATTGTATTGGATTGGTTTGGGATATACCCTGTATTTTCTATGGAAGACATCTCTATACTTGTAGCTTTAAGCTTTACCTAGTGTTTCAAAAGTTACTACATCATTTATATACAAAATAACATTGTTTTCTAAATAAAATATTACTTTTTATTTTTAAAATATCAATCTACATGTAGGGATAGAAAAATCTTGTTGAAGAACTGGCAAGTCCGAGAGCTTGAAAATAAAAAGAGGCACAAGAAACTTAACCCTGGAAGCTTCATTTATTTTATAATAAATGTTCAATGTGTGGATGTATTCGAAGCACTGGTTTTGAAATATTGCCAGGTTGTTTTTTGACGAGACCCGCTTTGACACATATTAACTATTTTTACTTTTGATTTGACCTTTATGCCTTCATGGTTAACTAACTTTCTAATTATAAATTTCAGTAAACATCGCAGTAAAAACAATAGAAATATGTTTTATCTGAAAAGAAACATGGTGCTTTAATAGTATTTTTTACTTTAATAAATTAATATATTTTTCCTGAAAATTCTCGGCCGTTAGGCATCATGGCAAAGCATAATAAGGAAAGAAAGAATGTTAAGAATGAAAAGGAAATACAGAAAGATTTTAATTAATTTCCAAATTGCAAGGATTAAAAAAAACAATGGGAAGATTTTCCACTTATGAACTGCTACGAAATTTGTGTTATTTTATATCACCTTAACTATTTTTTTCTTTTAAATACCATAACTGAATAAATACAAAAATATATATTTCCATTTATATAAAATAAAAGGATTTAAAAGCGCGAATGTTTCTTTTATACATAAAACGAACTTCTACTGTCCTTACTGCGATGAAAAAATATATTGGGAGGGCTTGGCTCATCAGTGGTGAACCCTCCCAGCGGTTTCGCCAATTTAATCCACCAGACCGCTTCTCAGAGCTCTAATACTGTATTGGATCATTCTGCTTTTATATGCTGTACTGAAGGATGGAATCTTAGAAATGGTTTTCAAGTAAACTATGGACATAAGCTTATAGGACAGTAGAATTATATGTTTCCATTTATGTTTCAAATAGTGAAATATATTTCATTATTAATTTTATTTTTCAAATACCAATTACAAGTTTAATCATTTATAAAAAATCCGTTGCTTAGCAACGCTAAACTACGGAATTTACATAAATTATAAAGGGTTTCTCGGAAATATTTATCACTATCAAATATTTAAGATACAGACGACACAATTTGCAATTAGAAAGGTAGGAAACCATAAAGGCATAAAATTGGAATCAAAGTGCCTTTTTTGTGCTTATCCCTAGTACACGTGGTAAAGGTCATGATAAACATGGTGGGTAGAAGTAGACGACTGCTTTCAATGTAAGTACACCACAGGTCTACACATGTGAAAAGCAGTTCGACTTTGCACTTACAAATATGCCAGAGCCCCGTTTAGTTACTCGCACTCGATGGTGGGGTTAGTCTTTTGCAAGAATCGGAGGTCATTGAAGCATTTTTTTAAATAAGAAAAAAAGTGCCCAATGCGGGAATCGAACCCGGGTCGTAGCAGTCAAAAACCAACGGCTTAGACCATCCTTCCATCGACCCCATCAAATTAAAATTAAAATTAGTATTAGTATATATATGTGTCAAAGCGGGTATCGTCAAAAAACAACCTGGCAACATTTTAACCTTAGTGATTCGAATACATGGAAACATTGAACATTTATAACAAAATTTTCTATACCCCCATGTAAATTATATATAATATATTAAAAATCAAATGTGTAATATTTTATTTAGAAAACAAAGTTATGATTTTATTTAAATGATGTAGTAACTTTTGAATCACTGTTTATTAACGTTAAAGTCTATATTCATATCTTAGAAACATTTCCTGAGAATTCTTGCAAATTTCTTGCTACATTTACATATAGCAGAAAAATATAAGAGAAAAAGAAGAGTAGAATAGTTTCTTCCTATTATAAACGGTTACACAAACCTTTGGTCAAGTCGCCTTTCTACGGGTTCAAAAAATCAAAGAAGTACAATGGTAAGAATTTAGAAATCTTTGAATTCTGACCACTTGTGCTTCTTTGTTTTATTGTACCTGTATGGTAGGTCGACTCGCCCGAACAAGTGCATTGCGTGGATGATTGGTTTACAGGGTAATCCACGAGGAAAATAGGCGAAAAGCCTCATCGAAATATTAGAAATTATAATGAATGTTTTCGATCCAAAATAAGCGTTAATCATTCGAATTATTTGAAATGGATTGATCGATTTTCAACAACATATGTATGTATATTAAAAGCAAAGTAGGCATATCCTGACCAGGAGCACATGCGTGTTTCAAAAGGCAGAGCGCCATCTGGTGGAACAGAAATCAACTAAACATTGATTTAGCCTGTTCCCTGATATTTGGCCAACCCAATTTCTTGATAAATCAAGAAAAGCCATCCACGAACGCGTTTAGCGATGTTGATGCTCGTCAGCATGGAGTAGGCTGTACCACTGTGACCAAAAATATATTTGGTGCCAGAGGCGTCTTGAGAAACCAAGAAATCGGTATTTAAGGCCGAACTTTCGTAAATACCCTTAACACATGAAAAAAACAATAGAAAAAAATACAAAGATCAGGTGTTGATATTAAAAACAAGAGGAATCGCCAGATATCATATCTTATAAAAGATAAAAGGTAATGGCGACAAGCTTATTAATAGAAGAGGTAAAAGCTTGGCGATCTTTCGGACAAGTCCTTTAACAGGCTGAATACAAATAAAATAAGCTAGAGTAAAAAGAAATATAGTTTATTATATTGGTATTATATTTGTTGAAGTATATTACAAGTATTGTATTACAATATAATATAATGCGGCCTGTGATTGTAAAACGACATTTGAAAATTATCCCGCAGGAGTTTCTTTTGAACGAAAAATTGAAATTTATTTTAAGGAGAAATAACGATTATTTCTAACCTTAGGGTTGAGGTATGAAAGGATGAATTATGAAGAGTAATGATAAACGGAAAATTCCTATCCCTGGACACTTTTATTTTTCCGTTTATCATTACTCTTCATAATTCATCCTTTCATACCTCACCCCTAAGGTTAGAAATAATCGTTATTTCTCTTTAAAATATATTTTTATTTTTCGTTGAAAAGAAACTCATGCGGGATAATTTTCAAAATATATTATTGTCCGAAAATTCGCCAAGCTTATATTGCCACGTGAAAACTCAGGATAGACAGAACTTCAGGATGACACGGCAATTTATTTAAGGCAAAAAAAAAACTATGAATGCTAAAACTAAAGATAAGCAACAAGGGAAATTCACAGAGTAGTAAAATATAAACATGATAAATGATATTCTGTATATAAAATAATATATAAATACTTTGTTACATAGATCCTTCCCTATGAGATCTGTGACCGAGAGCTAGCAATTATTATAGTTACTGTCATGGATCTGACGTGCCAAGTATTCCATCGATGTTTTTGAACTTTGTCCCTAGTACCTTGGCGTCCTTTTTCTTGAGGCGTGAAGAGCGGCTTTGTCGTCGTATCGCCTATAGGGACATCGTCATCTTGGAGGGAAGTCTTGGCTTTGACACGGCGGTGGAATCCTGGAGCCAGTCTTCGAAAATGTAGATTACAGCATCCATGGCCTCAAGGTCTTCTTGAAAGAAATATAGTTTCTTAAATCCATATTACATTTTTGAAGAACATTATTGTCCTAAAGTTCGCCAAGCTTTTTATATTTCCAATAAAAAGAAACTCGTCTCTTTTACTCTGGTCTTTTCTTCAATAATTTTTTTTTTAAATCCAATATATGCATTTTTTATTATCTAATGAATCATATAGGTATATATTTCTCTATATTCAAAACTAGAAGATATATATTTCTCTCTCTCTCTCTCTCTCTCTCTTAGAATATATATCGCTTTAATTAAAATTTTATTCTCACAAAATAAATAGGTTTAAGCCAGTTTATTTATTTATTACCAGTTGCAAACAAGAAACGCTATATTCGATCTGGATAATTGCGTGTGAAACGATTTACAATAATTGTAGTAGAGTAGGTAAAAGAATTATCAAAAGAAAATAAACAATTAAGAAAAAGAGCATTAAATAAACATATCCATTAAATAAATAAGCAACAACATAAGCAGATAGAAGAAATCGCAAGGCAGTTATTTTCAGTATGTTAAGCAATGATGGAAGTTGATTTAATGAAGTTATCTGTAATAATTAGTATCGTGGAGAGAGAAAGTTGATCAAGTTGAGCTATTTACAAAGAATTATATTCTGAAGTAACTTATTAATTATTTACATTGATGTAAATCAAGGCGCATAATAGTGTAGTTCCTCAAGCTACATGAAGCTGTCTATTTATAATAAGAGTCTTCAGAACCTATTAAATTTAGTATATCTTTCCCCCCTATTATAAACTATTTGACCCAGATAGGTTCTTTCCATCTTGCTCTGCTGTCTAAGGTTTGACACCAGTTTATTTTTATTAAGCCAGCTGCTACATTTCAACAAGTAATGGATTAGAAGCAATAACAAACCGAAACAGAAATGCTCTCAAAAGTGAAAATATTTTTTAAAATAAAATTTCCATTGAACAGGTTCTCACCGTGACATTAACTTGTTCCAAAGTTTTCTCTAAAATCTTAAAGATTCGAAGCCAATACATTTCTACATTTGATTCTCTTGTTCCCCTTTATGGAAATTCTTTCAGGATACTAATTCAGATATCTTGAAAGCTCTACAGAGTACAGAGCAACTGAAACGCTTCAACTTGTCCACAGTGATGTCTGCGGTCCATTACCAACTAACTCTATCAGCGGTAAGAGATACTTCATCACCTTCACTGATGAATACAGCAGATACACGAAGATCTACCTCCTGAAAGGAAAAGACGAAGTCTATGAAAAAATAAAAGACTACGTCATCTCAGCACACACGGAATTTGGAAAAAATATCCAAACCATACGCACAGACAACGGTCGTGAGTACGTAAACCGACAAGTCGAAGATTTCCTGCACCAAAGCGGAATCAAACATCAGCTAACAGTCCCCTACTCACCAGCCCAGAACGGAGTAGCCGAAAGGAAAAATCGATCACTAATGGAGATGACAAGATGCATGCTGTTTGACTCAGGACTCCCACAGTCTCTATGGGCGGAAGCGGTTACCACAGCTAATTACCTACACAACCGAATACCCTCGAAAGCTACAGACAAGACTCCATTTGAACTATGGACCAACAGGAAGCCCAGTCTGAAGCATCTAAAAAGATTCGGTTGTAAAGCCTTCACCTATATTCCCAAGATAAAAGGAAACAAGTTGGATAGCAAAGTTATCGAAGGGATTTTTCTCGGATACGATGATCGAAGCAAAGGATACAGAATCCTGCACGACACAGACAACATCACAATCAGCAGATCCGTAAAATTTCTAGAAAAAGAAAATGGGTTTCACCACGCTTCCACAAAAACAACTTCATCACAAGTACTAAGTACAGATCTAACTTCCTCTAATTATATTGGAAATGCAGAGGAAAGTCAGGAACCAGGAACACAATCCGAAAACCTTGAGGACTCAGAAACCGAGGATTACATTCAACCCGGTACAAGCACAGGAACACAAGTGGTCACACAAAGAAGATCCACGAGACCAACAAAGGGAATACCTCCCATAAGAAATGACTACATGCTGTACAAAACTGAAGCTCAAGACATTCAGACACCCACCAACTACTCAGAAGTCCTACAATTACCAAAATTAGAAAGAGAAAAATGGCTACAAGCAATGAACGAAGAACTAAACTCTCTTGAGAAGAACAATGTCTGGGAACTAACGCCTCTGCCTAAGGACCAAAAGATCATAGGATGTAAATGGACCTATAAACAGAAACTTAATTCTAAAGGAGAAATAGAGCGGTACAAAGCTAGACTCGTAGCAAAAGGGTTCAATCAGAAATTTGGCCGAGACTACGAAGAAACCTTTGCACCAATTGTGAAGCATTCTACAATTAGAGCCTTTCTAGCTGCTTCAGTCTACAAAGGGATGCAAGTGAACCACCTCGATGTCAAGACAGCGTTCCTACACGCCGACCTAGATAAAGAACTCTACATGGAACTCCCAGAAGGACTCCATACAAAACAAACAAACGAAGTCTGCAAACTAAAGAAGGCTATTTACGGTCTAAAACAAGCCGGAAGATCTTGGAACACAAAAATCGCAAGCACTCTAATTAAAAATAAATTCAAACAGAGCACTGTAGACCCATGCCTCTTCACCAAGAATGAAGAAAACCATTCCATCTACTTGATTCTATATGTGGATGACATGCTCCTTGCAAGCGATTCCGAATCAATCATCCAAAACACTATAAAAACCCTCGAAAAAGAATTCGAAATAAAGAACCTTGGAGACCCCACTCAATTCATTGGTATAGAAATCTCAAGGAACAGAGAAGGTGAACTCCTTCTGAGCCAAAAGAATAAAATCCAAGAATTAGTTGAAAGGTACAATCTCCAAGAAGCGAAACCTACTTTCACTCCCATGGAAAGCGGATACCCCGGTATATCTAATGAAAAACTTCTACCAAACAACGTCCAATACCAACAACTGATAGGCTCACTATTGTACCTAAGCGTAGTATCCAGACCAGATATCGCAGCTCCAGTCTGCATACTCAGCAGCAGAAACCAGAATCCTAGGCTGGAATGCAGCAAAAAGAATCGTAAGATATCTAAAAACAACTAAAGAACTCGAGCTACGCATATCTAACCAAAAACCTCCCACGCTGGAAGCATACAGTGATGCCACATGGGCAAGCGACAACACCGACAGAAAATCACTAAGCGGAAACTTGTTCCTACTGGGATCAAACCCCATCTCATGGATGACTGGGAAACAAGGTTGCGTATCTCTCTCATCCACCGAAGCGGAACTAATCTCCGCAGCTGAAGCCTCACAAGAACTGTTGTGGCTCCTCGACTTGCTAAAGGATCTCGAACTGGAACAGAAAGCTCCAATCTACTTCCACCAAGACAATCAATCATGTCTCAAGATATGTTCATCCGAAAAAGTGTCTTCTAGAACCAAGCACATCGCAACCAAGATCCATCACCTGAAGGATCTTCAGAAGAAGACAGCGATAAAAATGATCTACTTCCCGACAGGCGACATGAAGGCGGACATCCTGACCAAGCCGCTACCAAGGCCGACATTTGAGAAGCTACGCACAAACCTCGTGACATCTCCACATTCATGCCGGGGATTGTTAGAAACTGAATGCTACGACGGCTAGCGCCACGCTGCCCTTATCATCATCACCCACAGTTTGTTTACTTCTTCTATATATTATAAATGTGTTCGCTACCATAACTTTTGTTTTTCTTACTAAATGGATAATAAAGATTATTATTATATAATCATCAACGTCCTCATGCCTTCATACAAGCTGTAAGTATTCAAATTATTCTACTTAGCTCACGAACAGCGCCCTCTATCAAGGTTATAAATACGTTTAAAATTGAAATCTTCTAAAGATTTCTCTTAATAATAGTTCGCTTAATATTTAGAATAGTTGATCTAAATCGAAATATTTATAGACGCTCGCTCGATTTGAAGATTTATATCGTAACTAATCTGACTGAAATTTTAGCAGTATATAGAGTAGAATCTGGAAAAACTTTTAGTGAAATTTTCAGGTCGCTTTCCCGAATATTCGTCGAGTTTGCCCTTTTGCTCGCGAGCAGCGCCTCTAGCGGTGAAGATGGGAGGTAATATCAGCTGACCTAATGTACATGTAAAGTTTGGACGGGACGTTTCACAAGAGTGACATCCACGGCGCCAAATTTATACTTGTAACGAATAGTGTTTGAATAAAACATTTAATCGGGTAAACCCGGGCGTTGCCCGGGTCATTCGTCTAGTAGCTTATAAATAAAATAAATTATTGCTGATTTTGGAATATTAGATTTATAAAATTATTATTTGTTACTTGATTTTGGTATCCATGAGTATGTTACGATATTGTTCTGCAGTCGTGGCAATAATAATAATAGTCTTGATCAGAGATTGCTTTAATTGAGCTAAGGAATATATAAAAAAACATAATTTGATAAAAGTTATGCCTAGCTTAAGGCGTAAGAATTTAAAAAATGGAAAACTTATTCACATAATGTACAAATGATTTGAGCCGGCCATCAGAACACAGCAACAATGAATTTTTATAGGGTAAGCATGACCTCTGGTGTCGATTTAACAGAGTATTTGAATCTATGAAATATAATTTTAAATAAAATAATATTTTAATATAACATATATATATATATACAGGGTGTACCAGGTAAATTGGGACTAACTTTGACAGTCCATAAAACAAAAACTACTTGAGATTAAAAACTTGTTTTTTTTTTCATTACGTAGCCATATTCATGTAAAATGCAACAGTACATGTGTGCGCAGTGTAGTGATGAAAAGTAACCGAGAATTTGAAAATCGAGCTGCCGTCATCGTTGCTCTGCGCGCCGGAAGGAGCCCCAAAGAGATAGTGGATTTTCTTAAGTTGCCCAAAACCACTATTTATCGTGTCAAGAAGCAGTTTGATGAGGCCGACAGTAACAAAGAGGGGATAGCTACAAGGAAAAAGCACTCGCGTCGATCGGACAGGGTAAGAGGTGAAGAATTTGTCAAAAATGTCAAGGAGAAGATTGATGGAAACCCTGGGAAGAGCATGAGGGCCATAGCCAAGGAAATGGACGTTGGCTCTATGACAATTGTCAGAACTTTCCATGAGGACCTTGGTCTCAAGTCTTATGCCCTTCGGAAAGGTCAGTTGCTGACTGAGAATATGAAGAATAACAGAAAAGGAAAGGCTGCTGCCCTCCTCAACAACCTGAAACACGACTCTTTTGGCATGCTAAGGTTCTTCTCTGACGAAAAGAACTTTGACGTGGACCAAAAGGTAAATCCCAGGAATGATCGCTGGATCTGTAAAGACCCCTCAGAGATACCTGTCGTGATGCACACGAAATTTCCTGCCTCCGTAATGGTCCTTGGCGTTATCAGCAGTGAAGGTGATGTCATGCCTCCCCATTTCTTTGAGAAGGGCCTTAGGATGAACGCTGACACCTACATCAATGTTCTGGAGACCGTTGTGAAGCCTTGGATGGACATGGTGGCAGCAGGAAGGAAGTATGTCTTCCAACAGGACTCAGCTCCAGCCCATAAGGCAAAAAAGACACAATCGTGGCTGACACTTAACGTCCCTAGTCACTGGGGTCCTGATATTTGGCCCCCTAATTCTCCAGATTGCAATCCCCTCGACTACTATGTATGGGGCGTTGTTGAGAGAGATGTCAACAAAGCTCCTCATACCACCATCCAGTCTGTCAAGAAAGCAGTTCACACGGTGATGACCCAAATGGACAAGGTCATCGTCGCCAAGGCCTGTGCTTCATTCCGCACTCGCCTCGAGACTGTTGTAGCTAATAATGGAAACTACATTGAATAAATAAAAACTATATCCTTTTATCTACTACTGTGTCAAATTTCATTCGGATATTTTAATTTTTACTTGCAAAAAATTTCAGTTAAAATACCATTGTTGAAATTCCCAATTTACCTGGTACACCCTGTATATATATATATATCTACTAGCGAACCCGGCCACGCGTTGCTGTGGCTAAGTTGTAATATGTTAAATTAATATTATACTAAACTATTCAGTACAGTAAAGTTAATATTCACTTATAAAGATAAAAATGTTTTAGCCGATCTAAAGCCCTACGGGATTGAGAATGGAACGTTACGTTAAAATTTGAAAGTGATTTTTATATATATAGATAATATATCCCTTTATTGTAATTATTGATTATAATCACTGCATTAATAAATGTCAGTGAACTTGTTTATATGTATTGTTTTTTGTTTTTGAGATATTCTAATAGAACGTTCTCACAATTTTTGTAAAATATTTATATATGCACAAACACAGAATTCAAAAATATGTCTAAAAATTTGCTATAATTATTGTTATAAATATTATTTTAAAATAATTCGCCAGAAATCGTCCCGGTAGTATACTAAACAACTTCCCAAAGTTTCATGGCAAACATCTAAAATAAAATAATACTTTTAATACTTTGCTACAATATTAAAAAGAGGGGTGCTTAGGTGTTTAAAATGTAAAATGTGCTCTAAATAGTATTACATAGAGCCTTCATAACAAACATATTTAAAATAAACCAATTAAAATATAATAATGCTGTAAAAAAAGACTTTGCTACAATAATATAAAAGAAATGAAAATAAAAAAAGACACCCACGCTGAGCCTCGAACCTAGGTTTGTTATAAATATTATTTAAAAATTGTTTATGTTAATTTTTATTTTAAAAAGCCTACATTTTAAATAAAATAATATTTTTAATAATTTGCTACAATAATTTAAAAGAAATGAAAAAAAAAAACACCCACGCTGAGCCTCGAACCTAGGTTGTGGGGGTACAAAGCTGTGTACCTAACCTATAGGCTAAGCTTGACGATACAAATACGCTCATGCGAGGCTATTTCAGGCCATACGCCTACCGCGAGGGGGCGCTGATTGCGAGTGAATTTACGTTTTATTGTAAATAAAAATGCAACGAAAGGTTATTTCTAAAGAGTAATTAGCCAGAAACCATCCCGGTAGTATACTAAACAACTTCCCAAAGTTTCATCACGATCGGTTGAGCGATGTAGAAGATTATCACTTACGAACGGACCAACAAACATTCATTTTTATATATATAGATATTAATAAAATGCAAATTTCATAAGTGCTGTTCGCTAAAAACTTTCGTTACAATGCATCAATTTCAACCAAATTTTCAACATTTATGTAAAACGAGATGGAGCAGGTTTTGCTTAACATCAAAATATTTTTCATAACTTTAACATGTGTAACTTCGCTGTTATCGATTAAATACAAAAAAAAAAATCAACAGAGTTAATTTTATTTATATATAAATACAAAAAAAAAATTCAGCAATTCATTCAACTCAATCTAAAAAAATATTCAAAACAAGCAATTTTAAGATAACACCATATGTAAAACAGTCGGCCAAGAAAACAACAACGATATTACATCTTTCTCACATATTCACACACAATCTTGATTAATAATTAAAACTAATCTTTAACATTGTTTATTATACTTCATAATATATAATATTCGTTAGGCAAACTTTCATTCGGATAAAACCCGGGCGAAGCCGGGTACACATCCGCTAGTATATATATATATATATGTCGTAGCTGTCGTGGTCGAATGGAAGGGCGCAGCCGTTGTGCATGTAAGCTTCGAAAAAAAAACTTGTTCCACACTCGTGAGCGCGCGCGCGCTGGCTCCCACGTTTATTTTGTACAGATTTATAGATGGAATAATTTGTATTTACATTTTAACATTCTAATTATGGCGAAAATGAAATATACATATTAGGCATTAGATGAATTATGGCATATATATATTTTTTAATTTAATTTTTGGGTTAAAACTTTATAAAGAAGAAGGAATAAACGTGGACTTATCTTCCTCGTAGCTCAAGAGCCTTCTTAAACTGTAGAGGTCCTCATTATCTGACATTAACTCCAGAAAGAAAGCTTCATCCATCAGACAATCATCTTGTCACAATTTGGAAACCCTAGACTCCATCGAGTAAAAGAATGCCTTAGCTAAGGATTACTCAGCTTAACTAATTACTTGCAAAGCGTCTTTATAATTTGATCTTTAACGAAATTATCGCCCTAATTATCTTAACTAATTTGATCAAATTACCCTTCGCTAAACGTTAAGACATGTTTGTGTATTTGATATGGGAACTTAATTGAATTTGATGCCAATTTCTGAGTTTTCCTTAGTGATTTGCTTACCTCGTTAAAATTTCTGGCAAAATAAGTACTATCTGGTTTTAGAATCCCTTTAAACTAATGCAATCCTTTAATATTAACTTTCAATATGATAATAGCTAAAAATCTGAATTATATATCCTGAAAGATAAAGTTTCCCTGGCTGGCATTCATAATTCTATGAAAAATAGACACTTCGGCCAGTTATATATTTTTTTATTTTCTCAACAACTTAATCATAGTCTTCTCTAGTTTTATTTATTTCTCATAACGAAGACAAAATATTTTTGTCGAAGCGTTGAGAAAATAAAAAACTCTAACTGGCTGAATTATATAGTTAACCAATATATAAAGAAACTAGGAAATGTTATCAACAAAAATTATAAAACAGATAAATAATAAAAAGGTTTGAGTCTAGCTGAAGCTATTTTCTTTGGACTCTATTCAGGTGTAGGTTGATGCGAATCCAATTAGGCAAAAATATTACAAGGAGCTCTAGGTGTTTGGTCAGAACACTATGTGCGATTCATATCGATTCTGGTAGTGTATAATTGCTGTTACCCCGACACAACAGCGAACTTGAGATATAACAAATTGAGCGGAGATTAAACTAACTCGGAGCCTTAAATAACTAATAGCTAACAAAAAACAATTATATATGAAGAAATAATCGAGAATACGCTGGTCAAATTTTTTTTCCCTTATCTCTAGTACACGTAGTACAGGCCATGATAATCATGGTGGATAGAAGTAGGCGACTGCTTTTACTGTAAGTGCACCACATGTCTACACATGTGTAAAGCATTTCGACTTTGCACTTACAAATGTGCCAAAGCCCCGTTTAGTTACTTGCACTCGCTGGTGGGGGTTGGACTTTTACAAGAATCGGGTGCCATTGGAGCATTTCCTTTTAAACATAAAAAGTTCCCAATGCGGGAATCGAATCCTGGTCATAGCGGTCGAATACCAACGGTTTAGATTATCCTTCCACAGACCCCCACAAAATTTATTAAACAGAGAAATAATAAAAAGGCATCTCCTGATTATGCAAATAAAAGTTGCGAAGGCTTGCGCTATCGCATTAAATATCAACTATGGCACAATCCGTCAGAAACTTTTAGTTACAGAATAAGAAGATGTCTTATTTTAAATATAACCATCTGACACCAGTACAATTTCACTTTTCATAGAAATAATAATAATATTTTTCAAGCACCACGTGATAAGAAAATTGGTTTTAGAAGAGTGATAAATTCTACAGATCTTATAAAAATTCAAAAAAAGATTTTGTCACGATCTTTTCTTTAATTCTGTCGCTGGTAAGCCACGGAATCACGAAGCAAACTCAAAAGTAAGTTTTATTCAACACACTGTCAAATAGAAAAAGCCAACAACAACTATATGTCTCTTATTCTAGAGAGCCAGCCTAAAAAAAACTATTTCTCAAAAATTTACATAGACCCAAACAAAAAATGAATTAATAGAAAACAAGTTAGAAAATTTACATATCTACTAAATAGTTGAATTAAAGTACTTTTTGACAATATAAAGCAGACCTGTACAGACATTTGAAGCCTTTGTATTATTATAAAAATTCATTCTTGGATATTTAAAGGCATCAAAGCACTTAGAGAAATAAACGTTGCACCCTGATTTATAATATTATAAAATAAATAAAGCTTCCAGGGTTAAGTTTTTAGTATAACTTTATCGTGATACTCCCGTTGAAGGACTGACAAGTCCGAAAGCTTGAAAATAAAAGGTTGAACAAGAAACTTAGCCCTGGAAACCTAAATAAATGTCTGGACTGTTTAAAGGATGATCTGATTTCATCCTACGAGGTAAAGTCTTAGTCCACTTGATGCTATAATGTTATCATTTAGAAGACAGACCTCTCATGGTACCTGAAATAAAATAAATTGAAACAAATTCTAGAGGCAATATGTTCATAATTTTAACCATAAATATATTTCTTGAAAATAAAGATACTTCGGCCAGTAAATCTTTTTATTACCTCGACGTTTCGACAAAAATCTTTTGTCCTCGTCAGGAGCGAACAAAAATTAAACATTTAGCAAGGCGTTAAAAATCTTTCTAAAGTTCCAAGGGCATTTTGTCGAAACGTCGAGGTAATAAAAAGATTTACTGGCCGAAGTATCTTTATTTTCAAGAAATATTAATGCTGGCCAGGCAGCCTCAATATTTACGATAAATATATTATAAAAAATGAAAAAGAAATAAAAACAATGATAAATAAATAACAATAAATAAGTAAATAAATGAAATAATTAAATCTCCACATCATTCCCCTGGCTGCCCATGTAACTGTATTATAACACTAATGTACCTATTTATACTTTGATAACCTTTCTTTAACTATCTGCTCACTACATTATCACTGCACATATCTGGGACTCACCTCTTGACTTGCTCTCCTTACCAGACCCACCACTGAACCTTCTTAAGATGAGTCCGGAAAAGTCCCCAGATGGACTTGAGCGGGCGATGTAAGTGTAACCCGTCCACATTTTGGGGCGGATGTTGTTGTTGTCGTGATACCAATCCGGGTCTTCTGTTCTTCATTCTAACATGAAAATTCTGAAGATGGCATTGTTCGGGATTAAAGGCGGTTCCACGAAGAACCTATAAATCTTCTCTAAGTCTCTAAGTCCTTACAATTAAACAACACAGTTCACAATTAATTTTAGAGAAACTATAGAGATATGTGAGACATTTCTTTGATGCCTAAACATCTTGATCTAGTCAATGTTATCTATGTCCTCTAGTTGCAGATTCATAAAGACGTCACAATGTTCTATTTCCAGTCATTATACCTTCCAATAAGTCCATGCATTCGTTGGCGAATCGTAAAGGTTGAGTCCAGCTGAAGATTTTTTCTTTGGACTCTATTCAGGTGTAGGTTGATGCGAATCCAATTAGGCAAAAATATTACAAGGAGCTCTAGGTGTTTGGTCAGAACGCTATGTGCGATTCATATCGATTCTGGTAGTGTATAATTGCTGTTACCCCGACACAACAGCGAACTTGAGATATAACAAATTGAGCGGAGATTAAACTAAATCAGAGCCTTGAATAACTAATAGCTAACAAAAAACAATTATATATGAAAAAATAATCGCGAATACGCTGGTCAAAAATTTGATTTTTTTGCTTATCTCTAGTACACGTAGTACAGGCCATGATAATCATGGTGGTTAGAAGTAGGCGACAGCTTTTACTGTAAGGGTAGCACATGTCTACACATGTGAAAAGCAGTTCGACTTTGCACTTACAAATGTGCCAGAGCTCCGTTTAGTTACTTGCACTCGCTGGTTGGTTTGAACTTTTGCAAGAATCGGTGGCCAATGGAGCATTCTTTTTTTGAATCAGAAAAAGTTTCCGATGCGATAATCGAACCCGGGTCGTAGCTATCGAAAACCAACAGTTTAGATCTTCCTTCAACCGACCCCCATAATAAATAAATAATACAGATTGATACAATCAATAATATTATATATCAAAAGAAAATTCTTGAATTTAAATAATCGTTTGAGAATTGCTGACAGGAAATATGGGAAAATATTGCAGAAGATTATTCCTATTCAGGAAAAGAAATTGAATATATTGTTCAGCTATATCTGAATCCCTGAACTCCGCCATTTAATATAGTTTTAATCTAAAGTACTCTTCCTATTTCTCCATTGTTTCAGTTAGAGAAGAACCATATGAATAAAACAATAGGAAAAGGTTATCTATGAATATCAATGTGGAATTTTAAATATTTGAAGAATTACAACTTTTGTACCATGAAAATCTATTCAAATATTTCAGAAAATTAGAATAGAAAAGCAAATATATATTTCAGAATGGAATATTCCGAGGAAAATACCTTTTTAAAATAGGATATATTTTGAATGCCATTATTTAGTTATATCCAGTTTTTCGAAATGCAGAATGCAAACCATTATTGAAATATAGAAAGCTTATTTAATAAATATAAAATTATTTAAATTAAAGACATTACGGCCAGTAAATCTTTTTTATTATCTCGACGTTTGGACAAAAATCTTTTCTCGTCGTCAGGAGCGAATAAAAATGAAAACATTTGGTAAAGCGTTAATATTTAAATGTTCTAATTTTTGTTCGCTTCTGTTGAAGACAAAGGATTTTTGTCGAAACGTCGAGATAAAAAAGATTTACTGGCCGAAGTATAATTTGAAGAACTATGTATGTCAGCCAGGCAGCCTCTATCTTTACGAAAAATATAAAATTACAATTATAAATTATAACTATATATTTGAATATATCCGCCTTATAAAGAATATATAAGAACTAGAACATTAAAGCATTAATGCATCTTCATTCGTGGTTTAATGTTTGATTTCCTCTATATGGGGGTCGGTGGAAGGATGGTTTAAACCGTTGGTTTTCGACCTCTACGACCCGTGATCCAATTCCGCATTAGGCACTTTTTTCTAATTAAAAATAAAATGCTCCAATGGCCCTAAATTCTTGCAAAGGTTCAACCCCACCAGCGAGTGCAAGCAACTAAACGGGGCACTTTCATCTTGCGTATTCAACTATATTTGAAAAATATGATATATTAAACATTATGCCATTTAGAAATATATATATATATATATGTTGTAATATATTCCAATATATACTTATATCCCCATGTGTTATATAGTTAGAGCATAATTACCAAAACGACAAAAATAAAATTTCGAGTGAGTGACAGTCGGCGCCAGTCAGGAAAAAGGTCCGAAAAACATGTCGGGGTTACCAGGTATGCTCCCTTTTTGTTCAAACAGATCAGTCCACTTTGAGACACGAGGATTGACAGACCCCTCTAGACAGATCTCCCCTGACCGGCGTCGGCTTAACGTACTCTCTCGCCATCTCTATGGTGACATCCAACATGTCTCGTCCTTTTGTGTAATCCCAATCACGCCTGAACCCACTCTAAACATTGTGGCCACCACGACTGCAACCAACATGCCACACTACAGTCATCCTATAGGATAATAAACTACATTACTACATATATATTATATATGGCGAATATATTATTCTAGATGTTGAAAAAAAAGGGAAGGAGAAGGCCGGGAAATGGTGCTTAAAGAAAGAAAATTTTATTAGTTATGCTCAAAATTTACATAAACACAAAGCAGCTTACTTTACATACTCCGACACAACAATGGTAGCAATTATTATATACAGCGGTCAATTGGTTAAAAAAATAAAAGAAGAGTAAAATGTTGAAATTGATTATTCCAACATTAGATATATTAACAAAATATTCCCTTTTTCATAATTTATAAAATAATGTATATGATAATTTGAGAGCCCAATTCCGTCCTTTAGTGATTCCCCAATGAATGAAAGTCAAAATCCAATAAAAGGAGAACCTTCTCCTGTCATTGGGCGGAATTCCTTTTGAGTGGAAAAGCCATTTTCCCTAGCATTTTCCATCTTTCATAAATGCAGAAAATTGTATTTGTTAAAAATATATCTATACATTTTTAATAAAAAGGGTATATATTGGATCAAAATACCATTTATTATATCAATATTTCAGTTGGCTGAATGCCAACCTTTTTCAAGGTATCGTGAAGATAGAGGCTGCCTGGCCGGCATTCATATTTATATAGAAAATTGACACTTCGGCCAGTTGGAGTTTTTTATTTTCTCAACGTTTCGACAAAAATCTTTTGTCTTCGTCAGGAGAAGTAAATAAAAATAAACATTTGGCAAGGCGTTAAAAATTGTTCTGAGGTTTGCAAGGGCGTTCTCACGTGATTCTTCGAATTTAGTACAACATCTAAAGCGCGAGTCAAAAACAAATATTAAACTCATCAAAGACTATGATCTTGGAAATAAAAATATATAATAATAAAATTATAATAAATTAAGTAAAAATAAACAAATAAAGTAGTATAATAATAATCACAAAGATTATTATATAGATTTATAACTATTATGTCTCCAATTTTTTATTCAAGGTATTATAACATATAAATATGTGCCAACAACAAATTCAGTGCCACATAACGTCAATAGAAGTAAGTGTAAAATTATTTAACATATGTATATATGAAAAAACGAAAGAAAAAAATAAAAGATAAAAAGGTCAGGTGTTGAAATCAATAATAAAAATGGCATATCCTGACCAGGAGCACCAGATGGCGCTCTGCCTTCTGTAAAGCACATGTGCTCCTGGTCAGGATATGCCATTTTTATTATATGTATATATATTATGAAAAAGACACCTTCTTATCGTGCACCTGAAAGTTGATGATGCCTTGCGCCATCTATCGGAATAAATATCAACTATTCTCGTTGATTTCTAATTATTCCAGAATTGGTCAAATACCCATTCTTGATTAATCAAGAAAATCTAATGACGTACGAGCTTAAAAATATAATTTCTATAAAACACACTACTCTGTAAAGTCGACCGATAGATGTCGTGGCTTTTTCTTTATAATCTCATTGTTGTTGTTTTCTGTTGGCCCGCTCAAATATTTTTTACATATGTAAATATGTAATATTTTTAGTTATAGCGTCTATTTTGTCGGGTAAGGCTACTTTACTTCTTATTGATATTTAATTTTTGTTTGGAAATTAAAATACTCTCTAAAGTTGTCTAGACATATGTGTAAATGCGTCAGAATATGGATATAAAAATTTGAGGTTCAAATCCAGGCACAGGTTCGCTTTTCACTAATTTTAGAGTTATTTATCGTAACGAATTTTTATGATACAAATAATAATAAAACGAAATGTCGTTTTTGTTGGCTAATCAATCGGATATCCAGAACTACCTTTTCCATCTAAATTATGTCAAAAAGGATAAACACATTCAATTCGTCAATATCTTGTAGATTTGGTGTTAGTCCATCTCTTCTTCTTCTTCTTTTTTATCTCAAAGTCATGATAATCATGGTGGGTAGTTAGCGACTGCTTTTAATGTAAGCGCACCACATGTCTACACATGTGAAAAGCAGTTCGACTTTTCGCTCACAAATGTGCGAGATACCCGTTTGGTTACTTGTACTCACTGGTAGGGATGGACTTTTGCAAGAATCGGGGGCCATTGGAGCATTTTCTTTTAAACATAAAAAAGTGTCCAATGCGGGAATCGAACCCGGGTTGTAGTGGTCAAAAACCAACCGGTTTAACCAGCCTTTCACCGACCCCCGTTAGTCATCTGAATGTCACCGATTTAAATTTTGATATTTTTCAGCCCAAATTTGCATCAAACAATGAAGTTTCATATGAAAATTCTTACAATATTTTTTAATTTATCAAGAATTTGAGAAACTATTATAGACGCGTATGGTTGTATTAAAAATTAAACAAATATATCTACTGATCTTACTGGAATGAAAAATTAATGAGAGGGCCTGGCTTATTAGTGGTTGAACCCTCCCAGAAGTTTTGATAGTTTAATCTACCATACCGCTGTTATATCTGTTTTCCTTTTATACTGACACTGAAGCCTACCTCTTGGAAATGGTATTTCTAATTATATATTGTTGCATAAATTTCAATGCGTCCTACACATTTATTCAAAATATTCTATGATATTTAATATTTATTTAAAACAGATTATTTAGATTATCATCATTCCTTTTTATAGTTCTATTCCTTTTGTAATATTTTATTGTACATATATCTTGATTGGTTATTGGAGCGAGAGAGGACCTAGACCAAGACTGCGGATCGCGACCTACGAGGAAGACAACGAATAAATGAACACAATAACTTTGAAAGGTAATTTATTTTTATTTACTTTTTTTTATTTGCTTTGAGTATGGAAACCCGCTCGGGAAACGTGTACAACACCAAGAAGGCAGAAACCAAGGTCGACGACCCTGCAAAGCTGCAACTTAGTGCAACAATATGAATAATAAGCTTTATATATAATATATATAATAAGATTTATAAGATTATGTCCATATTTCACTAAACACCCCTAAGCTGCTTTCCATAGAAAATACAGGGTATACTCCAAACCAATCCAATACAATAGTAAAGCGGTCTAGAGATTAATTTGACGAAACCGCTGAGAGGGTTCACTACTAATGAGCCAAGCCCTCTCATTCAATAACTCATATCATTTCAGAAAGATCTGTAGAGTTAATATTTGATGATATTTAAAAGAAACGCATTGCCAGTAAATTTATTTGTGTAAAATTATAATCATAGATGGCAATTAAATTTAATTTAGAAATACATATATATATATATAATATGTTTCTCGATAAATTGCTCTTCTGCAAACTTTATCAAGAGCCTTTCGCAAAAAGCAATTTCAATTCTAAGGGACTAGGTCAATTTTGTTTTAAAATATTGCAGCAGAATATTTTAAAATTTTAATTAAAGGATAATTACTTTGGAAAATACCATTTTACAGGTTGATTTTATAATTGAGTTAAGAATAATTTTCTTTATAGTCATTTTTTATAGAATGAAGTATTAAAAAAAGGTTTAAAAAATCATTTATAGCTTAGTTCTTTCATGTAAATTAGTTTATATTTCGAAAATAAAGCAATCCATACTTAATTCATTGAAAAATAATATTGTAGCGTAGAAATCAAGTCTTTGTATACCTGGATATGTGAATATATTTATTGATGACGTCACCACGACTAGTCGACAATTATTAACAAATTAACCAAACTATCTACAGCTAGAGAATATCGAGAAAGCAAGCTAGGTAACTAAATGATGATTTTACAAATAATAAATCTGTTTACAAATATTTTCATCGAATGATTAAATTGATTAATAAATTATTTCTCTTCGCCACAATATTTTGAATAGGTAAATAAACTTCATGTAATTGGCATAATAATGTTTGAAAATTTCCAATTTGCAGTATTTTCATGCATTTTTCAAAGTTCTTGTTGATTTTTTCGAAGAATTAGAGGTATTTGAAAATATTTCAGGTCTTGATTGTTTTTCTTTGAAGGCCTTTTTCGATAGCAATATCAAACAAAAGACAACCTGATCTCTGAATAATAAAAGTAAAATATTGTATAGAAAAATAATAGTTGCCAATATTTTTCAATAGTTTGTTTATACAAAATACAATACCTTGATAAAGGTTGGCGTTCAGCTACACAATTGAAACATTGGCAAATACACACAAAGCCTTTATTAAGACACCAGTGTTATACAGATTCTCCTCTCTGATTGCCGGCTTACAACGATATACTTACAATAAACAATCACCATCATGTAGTATGTCCACTATATGTTACAAATACACACAAAGCCTTTATTAAGACACCAGTCTTATACAGATTCTCCTCTCTCATTGCCGGTTTACAACGATATACTTACAATAAACAATCACCATCATGTAGTATGTCCTCTATATGTTACAAATACACACAAAGCCTTTATTAAGACACCAGTCTTATACAGATTCTCCTCTCTCATTGCCGGTTTACAACGATATACTTACAATGATCAATCACCATCATGTAGTATGTCCTCTATATGTTACAAATACACACAAAGCCTTTATTAAGACACCAGTCTTATACAGATTCTCCTCTCTCATTGCCGGTTTACAACGATATACTTACAATAAACAATCACCATCATGTAGTATGTCCTCTATATGTTACAAACACACACAAAGCCTTTATTAAGACACCAGTCTTATACAGATTCTCCTCTCTCATTGCCGGTTTACAACGATATACTTACAATAAACAATCACCATCATGTAGTATGTCCTCTATATGTTACAAACACACACAAAGCCTTTATTAAGACACCAGTCTTATACAGATTCTCCTCTCTCATTGCCGATTTACAACGATATACTTACAATGATCAATCACCATCATGTAGTATGTCCTCTATATGTTACAAACACACACAAAGCCTTTATTAAGACACCAGTCTTATACAGATTCTCCTCTCTCATTGCCGGTTTACAACGATATACTTACAATAAACAATCACCATCATGTAGTATGTCCACTATATGTTACAAATACACACAAAGCCTTTATTAAGAAACCAGTCTTATACAGATTCTCCTCTCTCATTGCCGGTTTACAACGATATACTTACAATGATCAATCACCATCATGTAGTATGTCCTCTATATGTTACAAACACACACAAAGCCTTTATTAAGACACCAGTCTTATACAGATTCTCCTCTCTCATTGCCGGCTTACAACGATATACTTACAATGATCAATCACCATCATGTAGTATGTCCTCTATATGTTACAAACACACACAAAGCCTTTATTAAGACACCAGTCTTATACAGATTCTCCTCTCTCATTGCCAGTTTACAACGATATACTTACAATAAACAATCACCATCATGTAGTATGTCCTCTATATGTTACAAATACACACAAAGCCTTTATTAAGACACCAGTCTTATACAGATTCTCCTCTCTCATTGCCGGTTTACAACGATATACTTACAATGATCAATCACCATCATGTAGTATGTCCTCTATATGTTACAAACACACACAAAGCCTTTATTAAGACACCAGTCTTATACAGATTCTCCTCTCTCATTGCCGGCTTACAACGATATACTTACAATAAACAATCACCATCATGTAGTATGTCCTCTATATGTTACAAATACACACAAAGCCTTTATTAAGACACCAGTCTTATACAGATTCTCCTCTCTCATTGCCGGCTTACAACGATATACTTACAATGATCAATCACCATCATGTAGTATGTCCTCTATATGTTACAAATACACACAAAGCCTTTATTAAGACACCAGTCTTATACAGATTCTCCTCTCTCATTGCCGGTTTACAACGATATACTTACAATGATCAATCACCATCATGTAGTATGTCCTCTATATGTTACAAATACACACAAAGCCTTTATTAAGACACCAGTCTTATACAGATTCTCCTCTCTTATTGCCGGTTTACAACGATATACTTACAATAAACAATCACCATCATGTAGTATGTCCTCTATATGTTACAAATACACACAAAGCCTTTATTAAGACACCAGTCTTATACAGATTCTCCTCTCTCATTGCCGGCTTACAACGATATACTTACAATAAACAATCACCATCATGTAGTATGTCCTCTATATGTTACAAATACACACAAAGCCTTTATTAAGACACCAGTCTTATACAGATTCTCCTCTCTCATTGCCGGCTTACAACGATATACTTACAATAAACAATCACCATCATGTAGTATGTCCTCTATATGTTACAAATACACACAAAGCCTTTATTAAGACACCAGTCTTATACAGATTCTCCTCTCTCATTGCCGGTTTACAACGATATACTTACAATGATCAATCACCATCATGTAGTATGTCCTCTATATGTTACAAACACACACAAAGCCTTTATTAAGACACCAGTCTTATACAGATTCTCCTCTCTCATTGCCGGCTTACAACTATATACTTACAATAAACAATCACCATCATGTAGTATGTCCTCTATATGTTACAAATACACACAAAGCCTTTATTAAAACACCAGTCTTATACAGATTCTCCTCTCTCATTGCCGGCTTACAACGATATACTTACAATAAACAATCACCATCATGTAGTATGTCCTCTATATGTTACAAATACACACAAAGCCTTTATTAAGACACCAGTCTTATACAGATTCTCCTCTCTCATTGCCGGCTTACAACGATATACTTACAATAAACAATCACCATCATGTAGTATGTCCTCTATATGTTACAAATACACACAAAGCCTTTATTAAGACACCAGTCTTATACAGATTCTCCTCTCTCATTGCCGGCTTACAACGATATACTTACAATGATCAATCACCATCATGTAGTATGTCCTCTATATGTTACAAATACACACAAAGCCTTTATTAAGACACCAGTCTTATACAGATTCTCCTCTCTCATTGCCGGCTTACAACGATATACTTACAATAAACAATCACCATCATGTAGTATGTCCTCTATATGTTACAAACACACACAAAGCCTTTATTAAGACACCAGTCTTATACAGATTCTCCTCTCTCATTGCCGGCTTACAACGATATACTTACAATAAACATTCACCATCATGTAGTATGTCCTCTATATGTTACAAACACACACAAAGCCTTTATTAAGACACCAGTCTTATACAGATTCTCCTCTCTCATTGCCGGTTTACAACGATATACTTACAATGATCAATCACCATCATGTAGTATGTCCTCTATATGTTACAAATACACACAAAGCCTTTATTAAGACACCAGTCTTATACAGATTCTCCTCTCTCATTGCCGGCTTACAACGATATACTTACAATAAACAATCACCATCATGTAGTATGTCCTCTATATGTTACAAACACACACAAAGCCTTTATTAAGACACCAGTCTTATACAGATTCTCCTCTCTTATTGCCGGCTTACATCGATATCCTCACGATGATCAATCACCATCATGTAGTATGTCCTCTATATGTTAAAAATACACACAAAGCCTTTATTAAAACACCAGTCTTATACAGATTCTCCTCTCTCATTGCCGGTTTACAACGATATACTTACAATGATCAATCACCATCATGTAGTATGTCCTCTATATGTTACAAATACACACAAAGCCTTTATTAAGACACCAGTCTTATACAGATTCTCCTCTCTCATTGCCGGTTTACAACGATATACTTACAATGATCAATCACCATCATGTAGTATGTCCTCTATATGTTACAAATACACACAAAGCCTTTATTAAGACACCAGTCTTATACAGATTCTCCTCTCTCATTGCCGGCTTACAACGATATACTTACAATAAACAATCACCATCATGTAGTATGTCCTCTATATGTTACAAACACACACAAAGCCTTTATTAAGACACCAGTCTTATACAGATTCTCCTCTCTTATTGCCGGCTTACATCGATATCCTCACGATGATCAATCACCATCATGTAGTATGTCCTCTATATGTTACAAATACACACAAAGCTTTTATTAAAACACCAGTCTTATACAGATTCTCCTCTCTCATTGCCGGTTTACAACGATATACTTACCATGATCAATCACCATCAAGTAGTATGTCCTCTATATGTTACAAATACACACAAAGCCTTTATTAAGACACCAGTCTTATACAGATTCTCCTCTCTCATTGCCGGTTTACAACGATATACTTACAATGATCAATCACCATCATGTAGTATGTCCTCTATATGTTACAAATACGCACAAAGCCTTTATTAAGACACCAGTCTTATACAGATTCTCCTCTCTCATTGCCGGCTTACAACGATATACTTACAATAAACAATCACCATCATGTAGTATGTCCTCTATAAGTTACAAATACACACAAAGCCTTTATTAAGACACCAGTGTTATACAGATTCTCCTCTCTTATTGCCGGTTTACAACGATATACTTACAATGATCAATCACCATCATGTAGTATGTCCTCTATATGTTACAAATACACACAAAGCCTTTATTAAGACACCAGTCTTATACAGATTCTCCTCTCTCATTGCCGGCTTACAACGATATACTTACAATGATCAATCACCATCATGTAGTATGTCCTCTATATGTTACAAATACACACAAAGCCTTTATTAAGACACCAGTCTTATACAGATTCTCCTCTCTCATTGCCGGCTTACAACGATATACTTACAATAAACAATCACCATCATGTAGTATGTCCTCTATATGTTACAAATACACACAAAGCCTTTATTAAGACACCAGTCTGATACAGATTCTCCTCTCTCATTGCCGGTTTACAACGATATACTTACAATAAACAATCACCATCATGTAGTATGTCCTCTATATGTTACAAACACACACAAAGCCTTTATTAAGACAGCAGTCTTATACAGATTCTCCTCTCTCATTGCCGGCTCACAACGATATACTTACAATAAACAATCACCATCATGTAGTATGTCCTCTATATGTTACAAATACACACAAAGCCTTTATTAAGACACCAGTCTTATACAGATTCTCCTCTCTCATTGCCGGCTTACAACGATATACTTACAATAAACAATCACCATCATGTAGTATGTCCTCTATATGTTACAAATACACACAAAGCCTTTATTAAGACACCAGTCTTATACAGATTCTCCTCTCTCATTGCCGGCTTACAACGATATACTTACAATGATCAATCACCATCATGTAGTATGTCCTCTATATGTTACAAACACACACAAAGCCTTTATTAAGACACCAGTCTTATACAGATTCTCCTCTCTCATTGCCGGTTTACAACGATATACTTACAATGATCAATCACCATCATGTACTATGTCCTCTATATGTTACAAATACACACAAAGCCTTTATTAAGACACCAGTCTTATACAGATTCTCCTCTCTCATTGCCGGTTTACAACGATATACTTACAAAGATCAATCCCCATCATGTAGTATGTCCTCTATATGTTACAAACACGCACAAAGCCTTTATTAAGACACCAGTCTTATACAGATTCTCCTCTCTTATTGCCGGCTTACATCGATATCCTCACGATGATCAATCACCATCATGTAGTATGTCCTCTATATGTTACAAACACACACAAAGCCTTTATTAAGACACCAGTCTTATACAGATTCTCCTCTCTCATTGCCGGCTTACAACGATGTCCTCACGATGAACAATCACCATCATGTAGTGGAGTAGAAAACGATGAATGCAAGTTCCTACTTACTGCTTTGTAAAAGTTATACAGGGACAGAGCAACCATTTAACTTGATATGGCGCTGGTTAAAATACTTTGTATTGAGGGAAGTTGGCTGTCGTTTACTTTTGAGAAGAACATCTCTCGTTCTTCACCAATATACTGGCATTTAAAGAACATATGTATTTTTATTACCTAATATTCGTATTCACTCTTGCACAAATTTATTCATAGTTATTTTTCTATTAAATACAGTTTTACATATATAGTCTTAAAATTATATATTTATGTCGTTTCTTTTTATTTAAATAAAAATTTCTTAATATATGTAAATATTCAGATGTATATGTTATATAAAAATAAGTTTTATGCTTGGTTTTTGAATATTTTGAGGATTATGCTATGGTAATGCAGTCATAGTTAAATCTTGTAAGTATAATAATAAAAATAGTTTTGATCAGATATTGCTTTAATTGAACTTATGGAATATATATAAACATATATATATTGTACTTTGATTTAAGTACTGCCTGACTTAAAGCGAGTAGAACAAGGAAATAAAAAGATTATTTACATAATTTACAAAGGTTTTGAGCCGGCCATCGGGAAACAACAACAACGAGTTCTTATAGGGTAAGCGTGACCACTGGCGGTCGATTTAACAGAGTATTTGAATCTATGAAATATAATTTTGAATAAAATAATATTTTAATATAACATATATATATTAAAAATAAAGAAGACATATCCTGACCAGGAGCACATGTGCTTTACAGAAGGCAGAGCACCATCTAGTGGAACAGAAATCAACTAAACATTGATTCAACCTGTTCCCTGTTATTTGGCTAACCCAATTTCTTGATAAACTAAAAAAAGCCATCCACAAACGCGTTTCGCGTTGTTGGCGCTCGTCAGCGTGGAGCAGGCTGTACCATTATAAATTTATATATATACAGTTAAACCTGTCTATAGCGCCCCCTCTAAATAGCGCCTCCCTTTCTATAGCACCCGATTTTAAATACGTAGTACGATGCGATTTACATTAAAAGTGACCTGTCTATAGCACCCCCCTCTCTATAGCACTCTATTTTGGAGAGTGCCAAGAGGGGGTGCTATAGACTTTACGTTTTTAATTTTTCTCTTGTAGAAGTACAGAAATGCTCGATTACAATCGATTTTGTGTTTTCTATTATTTGCTTTAGGTGATTATATATCTTATGTTATGTATCCAAAGTTTGAATTGTTTACTTCCAAACCAATTTTCGTTTTTTTTTTCTGAGTATTGTCTTTTCTAATTTACTACAATCCCATATTTATAAATATAATTTTTTTGTAAGAAAGAATGAATAAAATTAAGGTTTTACAATAGTTTTACAATAAGCTTTACAATTTTGATTTCTTAAGCTTCCGTTCAAATTTTCTGCTCTTTAACAGGTAAATACTTCTATATACAATATTAAGATGTTTTTATACAGAAATAATTGAATATTATATAAATATAATAATATTGAATATTATAATAAATTAATAACACAATAATGTGTTATTGACTTTTTTCTGTACAAATATCATCTTTATATTGTACATAGAAGTATTCTCCCGTTGAAGAGCAGAAAATTTGTTCGAAAACTTGCGAAATCTAAATCGAAATAAATTCTTCACCTTAAGTTTATTTATTATTTATTTTTAAATAATTTCTAATAATGATAAAAACAGCCTAATATGTATTCCTTGCTTCCTTAGTTATGTTTTTTTTTTTACTTCTCCCTAGTACACGTGGTACAGACCATGATAAGCATGGTGGGTAGAAGAAGGTGACTGCTTTTACTATAAGTGCACCACATGTCTACACATGTGAAAATGTTACAAATGTGCCAGAACCCCGTTTTGGTTAGTTGCACTCGCTGGTGGGTTTGGAATTTTGCAAGAATCGGGGGCCATTGGAGCATTTCTTTTGATTCAGAAAAAAAGTGCCTAATGCGGGAATCGAATCCGGGTCGTAGCGGTCGAAAACCAAAGGTTTAGACCATCCTTGCACCGATCCCGCTTTTAATTATGTCTTAGTGGCCTTTATTTATTTATTTGTCTGTCCTCTTATTAGATATATATTTTTACAATAGTTTTTCTCCATTTAAACAATAGTTAATATAATATATTTTTATATCTGTGACGACTACACTTTGCTTCAGCGTGCGCGAACTGGGACCAAGCTCCACTACACACACGGGCAGTGGACGGCCTCGGCAACCGCGAGCGTCAACCTGACTACGCATGCGCGAACATCCAGACTCTGACCACTCGCGCGGTAAACAAGAAGGCTTGATCCCAACGGCCGTTAAAACAACCGTTACTTCTTTTCTCTTTATATATTTCTGGATTTAAATAAATTAATTTTAATTTTATCAGCGGCCTTTCCACAAACCACACCAACACATCACGCAACCATCCCACATATCTATCGAATTTTATAAAATTATGTAAAATAGTATCTGATTATAGAGGTGGTGAGAAACAGAGCTGGAGCTTTTGCGTTGTTCAAATTCTGGAAGACGGCTGAGGAGAAGAGGAGAGGCTATATACATAATCTAATTGATGTAAATAATTATATGCAAATAATCTATGTCAGGATTAGAATGACGAATCCTGTATGGGACTTTGATTCCAGTAAAAGGCTTGTTGCTGCTGTTGTATATAGTCACAGTGTAGAAAATACTATACTATACCTACTACTTATAGGTTTCTCTCTGTATTCTTAGTTCTCTTCTCTTCAATTACTCTGTAAACTGGCGAATCCTATATAGGACGAGAGGTCCTCAATAAAGGCTTTTTGTTGTTGTTGTTGTGTATCTGATTATATTCAACTTGTGTTCTATTGACGTATCATTATACCATGTTTTCTCCAGTAGATGGACGTCCATACCTGAAAGCTAGAGAATAAAAATGTTTTGAAAAGAAACTTTTTCCTGGAGGAATGATTGATTTTACTCAATTTCTAGGTATACCTATTTCTCACATTAAATAGAAATTTTACTTTGAATCAACTAATCTCCAAAAATGCATGTTAAACTCAATTTGCCGAGATAAACCAATGCTAAACAGAGGGTACCCATGTGGACAAAGAAGTCCAAAGAATGTCTTTCGTGTCCGAATGGGACAAAACTACGGTCCAGGACAAATGGCAGAGCGTGACAGCACAGCTTTAATTATAATCATGTCAGACCCGGAAGAGCTTAATTGCATTTTTAATGGTTATTCTTAGAATGAGTGGACGAGGCAATGAATGGACAGAGTAATTCAATTTTCTTATTGCGTAGGGACAAATAGAAAATTTAATTTTTCTTTGCTTCCTACATGGAATAGCAAACCTTCGATGTTGTATTTGCCTCAACGACATTGAAAAGCAACTGAGAGCATGCAACTCTTCTGTATTATAAAAAAATACAATTAATCCAATATACTCTAAAACATTTTCCATTCAAATGAAAACAATTCGGTAAGAAATTATATTTCATTTTATTAGCATTTCAACTGAAATATTTTAAAATTATTTCATTCGAACACAAATACACAAACAAAATTATTTTATTATAGTAATAAATAAACATTTTGAAAGTATTTATTTATTTTTTAATTTTTCTTCTTATCCCTAGTACACGTGGTACACACCATGATAATCATGGTTGGTAGAAGTAGGCGACTGCTTTTAATGTAAGTGCACCACATGTCTCCACATGTGAAAAGCAGTTAGACTTTGCACTTACAAATCTGCCAGAGCCCCTTTTGATTTCTTGCACTCGCTGGTGGGGTTGGACCTTTGCAAGAATCAGGGACCATTGGACCATTTTTTTTAACAGAAAAAAGTTCCCAATGCGGGAATCGAACCTGGGTCGTAGCGGTCGAAAACCAACGGTTTAGTTCATCCTTCCACCGACCCCCCTAAAGTCTTTAGTCATGAATTTAATTCATAAAATTAGATGTATTTCTCTCTATATAAAGACTTGTCAAATATCTAACGTTTGCTTCAATGCTGACATGGGGAAAACCTTTTTGTTCTAAGCGTTTAAATTGAAGTTCTTTCTATCCGAGTTGTCCTCATTTTTATGCAATATGAATGCCAGCCAGAGGCAGCTTCTATCTTTAAAATACTATATTACAAGCCTTAATGTCTATATGGTATCTATTTTATTTGCCCTCTGATTGGTTCTCTAATATCCCGTGATTTTAATCAACTAATCATGTCGAAGTATGTTTAAAAAAATCAGTGAATAATGTTCTTCTAGCTCTGTTGTTATATTAAGCAATGGAATACTATTCTCATGGACAAATCTTAAGGAAGTGGAAAGTCTTTGTTGTCGCCGGTTGTCTATTTTTTTAAGAAGAAGACAAAAGCAATTTTGTTTACATTTGGTTATCTCGTATATCTTCAATAAATATCACTATGTACCAAATATATTTATTATTGTCTGAGTCATTGTTTGAATCCCGATATACATGCTAAAAGGTACAACTTCCTTAAGTTTTGTCCATGAGTGAATCTTTCAGAGTTATTGCCTGAATCCCGATATACATGCTAAAAGGTACAACTTCCTTAAGTTTTGTCCATGAGTGTATCTTTCAGAGTTATTGTCTGAATCCCGATATTGGTGCTAAAAGGTACAACTTCCTTAAGTTTTATCCAGGAGTGTATCTTTCAGAGTTATTGTCTGAATCCCGATATACATGCTAAAAGGTACAACTTCCTTAAGTTTTGTCCATGAGTGTATCTTTCAGAGTTATTGTCTGAATCCCGATATACATGCTAAAAGGTACAACTTCCTTAAGTTTTGTCCATTAGTGTATCTTTCAGAGTTATTGTCTGAATCCCGATATTGGTGCTAAAAGGTACAACTTCCTTAAGTTTTGTCCAGGAGTGTATCTTTCAGAGTTATTGTCTGAATCCCGATATACATGCTAAAAGGTACAACTTCCTTAAGTTTTGTCCATGAGTGTATCTTTCAGAGTTATTGTCTGAATCCCGATATACATGCTAAAAGGTACAACTTCCTTAAGTTTTGTCCATGAGTGTATCTTTCAGAGTTATTGTCTGAATCCCGATATACATGCTAAAAGGTACAACTTCCTTAAGTTTTGTCCATGAGTGTATCTTTCAGAGTTATTGTCTGAATCCCGATATACATGCTAAAAGGTACAACTTCCTTAAGTTTAGTCCATGAGTGTATCTTTCAGAGTTATTGTCTGAATTCCGATATACATGCTAAAAGGTACAACTTCCTTAAGTTTTGTCTCTCTCTCTTTCTGTGTGGCGTGTGTAACGAAGGCTACCATCTACAAGTACCATCTTGGTCTTGAGTTGGGTAACACCAGCCATCATATCGACCTGCCCACTCTGTGAACTCTCGCAGTCCATCGGTAGCGGAGTCTTTCCCGCGGTGGGCGCCACCAATGAAGACCTTGTATATATTTTATATGTATTTAATTAAAAAGGCATATATTAGATCAAAATATAATATTTATATTACCAATAATCTGATCTAATATATGCCTTTTTATTGTTGTTGTCGTGTCCAATTAAGAGCCTCAGATGTCTCCATCCATCTCTATCACAGCAGTCACAATGTCCACTATCTTGGGTGTAAATACTGTATTGTTGTTGTCGTGTCCAATGAATAGCCTCATATGTCTCCATACATCTCTATCACCGCAGCAGCAATGTCCACTATCTTGAGTGTGTATACTGTATTGTTGTTGTTGTGTCCAATGAAGAGCCTCAGATGTCTCCATACATCTCTATCACAGCAGTCACAATGTCCACTATCTTGAGTGTGTATACTGTATTGTTGTTGTCGTGTCCAATGAATAGCCTCAGATGTCTCCATACATCTCTATCACAGCAGCAGCAATGTCCACTATCTTGAGTGTGTATACTGTATTGTTGTTGTTGTGTCCAATGAAGTGTCTCAGATGTCTCCGTACATCTCTATCACAGCAGAAGCAATGTCCATTATCTTGAGTGTGTATACTGTATTGTTGTTGTTGTGTCCAATGAAGTGCCTCAGATGTCTCCATACATCTCTATCACAGCAGCAGCAATGTCCACTATATTGGGTGTGTAAAGCTGCTGCTCTGGGTCTATGACAATTTTCTGCAAGGCTGCGGCCATTGCTGGGCATGAGAATATGTGGGTAGGTAATTAGTTCCACACCAGAACAGTTGTGACATCCCTATAAGTTCTTGTGCCATCTGGATGTATTGTCATTCCTTTATAGTGATTTGTTCTAAGTCTTGTTATCGTTTTTGTCATTTTTCTCTCAGAGTTTATTTCGCATATTTGATCTATTAATTTCAATCTATATTTCAAGTAATAATTATATTTATAATATTTGTGTATTATAGGAATTTATTATATCGAAACATATATTTATATTTAATAAATGTTTGAATTTAGCGTCATATATGTGAATTGCTATAGGCTATGTAGAAGAAATCAATAAAGCGGAGTTATAACGGCCAATTAAAATGTTGGGGAAATTGTAGAATTGAGTTGGTGAGGGTAATAAGCGAGGGCTAAGAAAGTTTTCCAGACTTCCATTGACTTCAACTTCCCAATTAAAGTTGGGGGACAGTTGAGGTCGTCTGCTGTCAGGTGATGGAAGTTTTCCGCGTCTGTTCGAAAATTCCTCAACATAGTCGTCTGCTTTCGTTGACACCTACATTTTATCGTAAAGATGGAGGCTGCCTGGCTGAAATTCAAGAGAATTTGATCGAAACGTCGTGACAATAATAAAAGATTTACTGACCGAAGTACTTTAGTTTGAAGAACCACCATTTTAAGAAAAGTTCCATGAATTCGGTCTATTCTATAATATGTAAAAATCAATAATTAGTTGATTTTTATTTTGAAAGATGGCGCAAGCCATCAGCAATTTTTAGTTGTACATTCCGTAGATTCCTCTTTAGGAATAGCATTAAAATGTAAATGTGAAAAATAGTACAGAAGTTAAAATGTATTTGGATCAGGTAGATAAATTAAGATGAAAAGGTATCTTCTTATCTTGTAGCTAAAAGCTGCTGATGTCGCATCTGTCGGAATGAATATCATTTAATTGTTGATTTTAAATGATTACAGAATTAGTTGAATAAACATTCTATATTAATAAAGAAAATCTAACTATGAATAGGTATTTGTCAAATTCTTGAAGTAAAATATAAGTATTATGATGCATTAGCGCGCCATCTGTTATCAAAATAAAAAACTATTATAGACGTGTATGATTCTTTTTAAAATTAAACAATTTCTACTGTCCTTACAGCAATGAAAAAATTAATGGGAGGGAATGGCTCATCAGTGGTGAACCCTCCCAGTAAACTTGCGAAACCGCTGGGAGGGTTCACCACTGATGAGCCAGGCCCTCCCATTAATTTTCACATTGCTGTAAGGACAGTAGAGATTGTTTATTTTTAAAAAGAATCATACACGTCTATAATAGTTTCGATTTAAAATATAAATAAAATCAACATTTAGTTGGTATTTATTCCGATAGATGGCAAATACCATCAGCACAACTCTCTGTTTCACGATCAGGGGGATACCTTTTTTTTTGCCCAGCTAATCCAAGTACAATTTGACTTTTATACTATTTTTCACATTACCATTTTTTATATTTTTTATTTTTCATATGAAAAGCGTATTTACGCAAATATGGCCTTAAATACCCATTTCTTGATTTGACAGAAGGCTTCTGGGACCAAAATTTGACCAAAATAATAATTAATTTAAATATATTTTCAATGATTTTTTTTTTCAAAAAGTGTAATTAATGAATCAAAATAAAATAGTCAAAATCGTTTTAAAAAACTACATTATTTTCTTACAATGAATTTCTTTTATTTCAAAATGCTAGATTTAGCTTGAAAGCTAGCATTTTAAAATAAAAAAAAGACTCATCGTTAGAAATATATGTAACACATGAGCATTTCTAGATAGCAGAGCGCCATCTAGTGGAACAAAAAAAAACTAAATATTTATTTAACTTGTTCCGTGATATTTGGCCAACCCAATTTCTTGATAAATCAAGAAAAGTCAACCACGAACACGTTTCGAGGCTGTTGGCGCTCGTCAGCATGGTGCAGACTGTACCTCTACGACCAAACCTTTGTTCCCAGAGGCTTCCTGACAATCAGTAAGTTTTGAAACTCCGCCTTTGCGGGTCACAAGCCCTGATGAAAAAGGAGGAGGGGGAGCAGTAACAAGCTCGGTAAAAAACCTGGGTTCAGCTGGCCTGGCTGATAGTACCCTGTAAGGGCTCCTAATCCAGGGATACAGGATGAGCAGTGTTTGTACTCCATGTTAGGAGTGGCTGCACATGGCGTCTGTTCCTCATATCAGAGGCGGCCATTTCTTTGGAGCTAAGTTGACCTGCCACTGAGTAGTGCTCCCAGTCTCAATGACAAAGGCAAAGGCATTCTACTTCACCCAGTGTGGAGATAAGAAAGAAGAAAAAGAAGTAAGTTTTGATGATTAATATTATAAAGAAGCATCGCCGTTTTTTATTATTAGAATTTCCGATCTTTCACTGCTACAGATATAATCATTTTTATCCCATCGAATAAATTTGCGAAATTTATATATAACAAAGACACTTATGAAAATTCGAAATTATTTTAGATGCGTAAGATTCTTTTTGAATTTTAAACAATTTCTACTGCCCTTAGTGCAATGGAAAAATGTATGGGAAGGCCTGGCTCATCAGTGGTGAACCCTCACAGCGGTTTCGCTAGTTTAATCTACCATACCGCTGTTATATTGCATTTTTGTATCTTACGCGCCTAAAATAGTTTCGAATTTTCTTAACAGATGGCGCCTTAGTGCATCTTAATATAAAGACATTTATGTAAAATTCAATAATTTTTATAAATTTAGATTTTCTATTCTGTTTGAAAAAAAAAAACCATCGTTTAATTGTGTTTTTATGTCCGGTTATTGAGGTTTTTTAAGGTCCCGTCGTCTGTAATGGCCGTACAGTGAACCGATTCAGCGCCCGCCTCGCTTCTTGAGCCACAGACGCGGCACTGGTCGTATTTGCGGCTCTTCATCACAGGGTCCCGTCGCCTTTAGCGGCCACACAGTTGTATATAGGTTGCTAAAATAATTCATTTTATATTTTCTATTCTGTTTAATAAAACCATCGTTTAAGTTTTAATTATGTTTTTAGTACGGTTATTGTATTGTATATAATGAATTTTTTTAATTAAAAAGACATATATTGGATCAAAATATCATTTATTTTACCAATATTTCAGTTGGTTGA
This sequence comes from Cordylochernes scorpioides, assembly GCA_030710605.1. Classification (NCBI taxonomy): domain Eukaryota; kingdom Metazoa; phylum Arthropoda; class Arachnida; order Pseudoscorpiones; family Chernetidae; genus Cordylochernes; species Cordylochernes scorpioides. The sequence goes on from CP092864.1 coordinate 146,033,728, forward strand.
ACGACAACCTTTATCAAGGTATTATAACATATTTAATATGTATATTACGATGCACTAGCGCGCCATCTGTTATGAAAATTAGAAACTATTCTATACGCGTATATATTTATAAATTTTTTGAAAATAGAGCAATCCATATTTAATTCATTAGATATTAAAAGGCATATATTTTATTTTATATTAAATATTTTATTAAATCCAATATATGCCTTTTATTATCTAATATTTATAATTGTATGTAATTCTACTGTCCTTAAAGCTTATGTCCATAGTTCATCTGAAATACCCATTCCAAGAGTCTAGCATCAGTATCACTATAAAAGGAAGTTCCAAAAATGCAATATAACAGCGGTATGGTAGATTAAACTGGCGAAACCGCTGAGAGGTTTCACCAATGATGAGCCAGGCCCTCTCCTTAATTTTTCCATTGCATTAAGGGCAGTAGAAATTGTTTAATTTCAAAAATAATCTAACACGTCTAAAATAGTTTCTAATTTTCATATATAATGTTTGTCAACAACAAACTCAGCGCCACATAACGTCAACAGAATTAGGTTTTTAAAATATTTTGTTGTTTAATATAATGAATTGTATATAGGTTGCTAGAATGTATTTAGGTGCAAGTATCCCGAGCTGGGATATCGCGTCCGATATGTTAAGATAAAAATGATTTCAATATAGAGAGATAGATGGGAGTTTAAGAAAAGAAGACGGCTGAACCTCCTACCGAACTACGATCCAATTGAAAAAGAACTTCCTAAGATTATGAAAATAAAACAGCTTATTCAACAAGACTTCGCTAGACTCGACAATTCCAAAAATTTTAAAACTATACACTTCTCTGTAATTCATTTATACAAGAACGATACTTGTCATGGAATCTGTCATCGAAGATAATAGCCTTCATTGCACGGACTAGAATTACTTCAACTCTAGATAGATTAAGTCATATTCGCATTATCAAAAAGGAAAACATTCACTGCAGGATTTATGGAAATATGATATCTGATGAAATCTCCCACTATATCATAGAATGCAAATATTTAAGTGAAAAAGAGAAAAAATTCTTAAAAACACCTTCTGGAGATTTAGCACCCACTGAAGACGCTAAGAAATATATCCGAAAATAAATATATAGCAATAGAACTCTATAATTTCTACAGATCAATTGTAAATAGATTCATATACACAAGAAGTAGTGAGAAAGGTTTTAGAACAAATGTGTAAATAAATCCCTTTTCAAACAAAGGCTCACGTGCACATGGGGAAAAGGAGAAAAAAAACTGTATTATTTTGTTGTTGTATGGCGAATCCATACAGGGCAATGGGCCCTAATAAAAACCTTTATTGTTGTTGTTGAAAAGAAGACGTTATTCTAATAAGAGATGGTTAGATAGTCTGTACCTCGAGCAGTTCGTCTCCTGGGCGTAGGAGTCCACAGCGGCCCACTGCTCCCTGGGGCAGCACCGTTCGGATATAGTGATGGGGACGGACCTCTCTACCGTCTTCTAGGTCCACAGTCCCTTCAAGACTGATCCCCAGTCCGGACCCTTGTTTCTGGACCTTCGCCACCTTCACACACATCATCACCTATTAAGGACTTTGTAGCAGATAGTCTCCAATTGAATAGAAAGTCAGAACAACTACACGAAAAAATATCATTTTGGAGTCCAGGATAGTAAACTTCAGGCAAGTTTTACCGCAAATGTTTCTTTTGGACGAAAAAATAAAATTTTATTTAAAGGAGATATAACGACTATTTCTATTCTTAGGGATTAGGTATGAAAGGATGCATTGTGAAGAGTCTACAATTGAATAGAAGTCCAAACAACTACACGAAAAAGATCATTTTTGAGTCCGGGATAGTAAATTTCGGACAACTTTTACCTCTAATGTCTCTTTTAAACGAAAAAAAATCGTAATTTATTTTAAGGAGAAATAACAACTATTTCTACCCTTAGGGATGAAGTATGAAAGGATGCATTGTGAAGAGTCTACAATTGAATAGAAGTCCGAATAACTACTACACGAAAAAAATCATTTTAGATTCCGTGATAGTAAACTTCTGACAAGTTTTACCGTAAATGTTTCTTTTAAACGAAAAAATCGTAATTTATTCTAAGGAGAAATAACAACTATTCCTATCCTTAGGGATAAAGTATGAAAGGATCAATTGTGAAGAGTAATGAGAGAGAGAGAAATAATTACTATTTCTATCCTTAGGAATGAAGTATGAAAAGACGAATTATGAAGAGTAATGATGAATAGTTTTCGTTCATCATTTACTCTTCACAATTCATCCTTTCATGCTTAATCCCTAGTCGTTATTTCTCCTTAAAATAGATTCCGAAATTTCGTTCAAAAGAAACATTTGCGCTAAGACTTGTCAAACGTCCTTTTACAACCATAAGCCGTATTATATTGTATTATATAGTGAATTTCTGCAAATTAATAAAGATTCCGGAAAACCATTTTCTAAATTCTCATACACATTACTTGTTGGGTGTCCCCAGCATACTGCAGTTGAATAAAGAGTCCTAGATAAACAACTCCTGCTTGTACATTCATCAACAGAACTTAAGGAAGTGGAAAGTCTTTGATGTCACCTTATATATGTTTTTGTTTAATAAAAAGGCATATATTGAATCAATATATCATATACTTTACCAATATTTCAGTTCGCTGAACGCCAACTTTTTCAAGTATTATAACATATTAATGTGTACCAACAAATGTTATAATACCTGGAAAAAGGTTGGCATTCAGCCCACTGATATATTGGTAAAATAAATGATATTTTGATCTAATATATGTCTTTTTAATTAAATATTTATTTATGGAATCAAATTTATAAATATATACTGGCCATCTATCATTAATATTTTGTACAAATAAATTTACTGGCAATGTGTTTCTTTTCTATAATATCATCAAATATTATCTCTACAGACCTTACTGCAATGATATCAGTTATTGAATGAGAAGGCTTGGCTCCTCAGTAGTGACCCCTCTCAGCGGTTTCGCCAAATTAATCTCTAGACCGCTCTACTATTGTATTGGATTGGTTTGGGATATACCCTGTATTTTCTATGGAAGGCAGCTTAGGGGTGTTTAGTGAACTATGGACATAAGCTTATAGGTCTGTAGAGGTACATACATATAATTTCAAAGTCTCAATTAATAACTTATATCATTGCAGTAAGGTCTGTAGAGATTATTTGATGATATTATTGAAAAGAAACACATTGCCAGTACATTTATATGTTACACCCTCTCATTCAATAACTTATATCATTGTAGTAAGGTCTGTGGAGATAATATTTGATGATGTTATTGAAAAGAAACACAATTCGCCAGTAAATTTATTTGTACACATTTTAAATTTATTTATGGATTCCTCCATTTTCAATATGTCTTTGTATGTTGAAGATTATTATAAATATGTTTAGTTAAAATATAATGGTATGATAACTATGGGTGAGATAACACAAATGGTCACTAATGCTTTAAATGATTTGAATTGAAGTTATATATATAAAACAAAGGGTTGAAGAAATTTGAAGTATATGGACACGAAAAAGAGAAGATATGTAAACATAATTCACTGTCTCTTGAAAATAATGATACTTCGACCAGTAAATTGTCTCAATCCCGATAAACATGCTAAAAGGTGCAACTTCCTTAAGTTTTGTCCTTGAGTGTATACACCCTTTTTATCTCGTGTGTCTTCAAAAAAGGTCACTTTAATATCTTTCAGAGTTATTGTCTGAATCCCGATATTCGTGCTAAAAGGTACAACTTCCTTAAGTTTTGTCCTTGAGTGTATACACCCTTTATATCTCGTGTGTCTTCAAAACAGGTCACTGTAATATCTTTCAGAGTTATTGTCTGAATCTCGATAAACATGCTGAAAGGTACAACTTCCTTAAGTTTTGTCCTTGAGTGTATACACCCTTTATATCTCGTGTGTCTTAAAAGGTCACTGTAATATCTTTCAGAGTTATTTTCTGAATCCCGATATTCATACTAAAAGGAAAAATTACCCTATGACATGAATGCTGGCCAGGCAGCCTCTATCTTTATGTTAATTCACTGTTTTATGTATTTAAGTTAAAGTTATAGATAAACCTAGTTTTCTTGTTTGAGCAAAGTGTTCGGTTCACTGTTCTCTTATCTACAATATAATGTACAATATAGTTTTTTTTTATCTACAATATAATCATATGAATTAGAGGGTGGAAGGAAAGACGTTTAGCGTTTCACGACAGGATGACAAATCACATTTAGAGCTTCAGCTATTTCTATTTATATACTGCATTTTAAATTATACAACATGACACATCATCTAGGTCTTCGGTAACAAAATTCTTATCTACACTCATGGACATAAGGAAGTTGTGCGCTGAACATGACTGGTACAGAGCAGGAGGGACAAGCACCGGTTCTGTCCTCCCAAGAGAACAACAGTCTTTGATTTTCAGACTTAAGTCTGGTCATCTACGGACAATGACTTTCCAGAATGGTTGTAAGGTTTTCCCACTATGTACTAAGTGCAATTCTCAACCTTCAACCCCTAAACACATTATTGACTGTATTGACTCATCCATTGATGTGCTCTACTCTTCCCCGGCAGACACCATCAAAAGTTTCAAGCTTTACACCCTAATATGATTGAGTGGAGATGAGAAAGTAGAATATTTTAGCATGTATATCGGGATTCAAACAATAACTCGAAAAGTATTACAGTGAACTTTATTGAAGACACACGAGATAACCCAGTGTGTATACACTCAAGAACAAAACTTAAGGAAGATGTACCTTTTAGGATATATATCGGGATTCAGTCATTAACTCTGAAAGATATTACAGTGACCTTTATTGAAGACACACGAGATAACTAAGTGTGTATACACTCATGGACAAAACATAGGGAAGTTGTACCATTTAGCATGTATATCGGGATTCAGATAATAACTCTGAAAGATATTACAGTGAACCTTATTGAAGACACACGAGATAACCCAGTGTGTATACACTCAAAAACAAAACTTAAGGAAGATGTACCTTTCAGGATATATATCGGGATTCAGCCAATAACTCTGAAAGATATTAAAGTGACCTTTATTGAAAACACACGAGATAACTAAGTGTGTATACACTCATGGACAAAACATAGGGAAGTTGTACCTTTTAGCATGTATATCGGGATTCAGATAATAAATCTGAAAGATATTACAGTGAACTTTATTGAAGACACACGAGATAACCCAGTGTGTATACACTCAAGAACAAAACTTAAGGAAGATGTACCTTTTAGGATATATATCGGGATTCAGTCATTAACTCTGAAAGATATTACAGTGACCTTTATTGAAGACACACGAGATAACTAAGTGTGTATACACTCATGGACAAAACATAGGGAAGTTGTACCTTTTAGCATGTATATCGGGATTCAGATAATAAATCTGAAAGATATTACAGTGAACTTTATTGAAGATACACGAGATAACCCAGTGTGTATACACTCAAGAACAAAACTTAAGGAAGATGTACCTTTTAGGATATATATCGGGATTCAGTCAATAACTCTGGAAGATATTACAGTGACCTTTATTGAAGACACACGAGATAACTAAGTGTGTATACACTCATGGACAAAACATAGGGAAGTTGTACCTTTTAGCATGTATATCGGGATTCAGATAATAACTCTGAAAGATATTACAGTGAACTTTATTGAGGACACACCAGATAACCAAATGTGAACAAGATTGCTTCTGACGCTTTATAAAATGAACAGACAACCGGTGACATCAAAATTATAAACTTCCTTAGGTTTTGTTCCTGAATGTATTTTATTGTATGTATCTTGTTTACTTCTCTTGAAAATTCTTTGCTTACACTCTTTGATAACGTGTTTGTTGTTGTCGTTTCCAATGAAGAGTCTCAGATGTCCCCATGCATCTCTATAACAGCAGTCGCAATATTCACTGTCAATTTTCTGCAAGGCTGCGGCCATTGCTGGGCATGAGAATATGTGGGTAGTGTTAGTTCCACACCAGGTCAATTTAATTATAGCATATTACTCTTTCGGTCGAATACATATAATTGTATTTTTCAAATAAAAAGGCATATATTGGATCAAAATATCATCTATATAGATAATACCGTAACAGAGTTTTCCATTGTAAAGTCCTGAGCTATCTCCTCCGAAGATTCTGAACTACACATAACGATCTATATACCAAAATTTTCGTTATTTTTTTCTTCGTATGATAGGCCTGTTTTTATTTTCCTAATGTTAACAGTTATTTTTATTTTTAAATTTAATCTATTTTACAATCGTAGATTTTTTGCATTTATCATCATCAACTCCTTTGTTTTAAAATGCGTTCTTTTGTCTTATTACTACAACCAATCGTGATGAAACTTTGGGAAGATGTTTAGTATACTACCGGGATGGTTTCTGGCTAATTACTCTTTAGAAATAACCTTTCGTTGCATTTTTATTTACGATAAAACGTAGATTCACTCGCAATCAGCGCCCCCTAGCGGCAGAAGTATGGCCTTAAATAGCCACGCATGAGCTTATTTGTAACGTCAAGTTTAGCCTATAGGTTAGGTACACAGCTTCGTACCCCCACAACCTAGGTTCGAGGCTCAGCGTGGGTGTTTTTTTTTTTTTCATTTCTTTTATATTATTGTAGCAAATTATTAAAAATATTATTTTATTTAAAATGTAGGCTTTTTAAAATAAAAATTAACATACACAATTTTTTAATAATATTTGTAACAAACCTAGGTTCGAGGCTCAGCGTGGGTGTCTTTTTTTATTTTCGTTTCTTTTATATTATTGTAGAAAGGTCTGTTTTTACAGCATTATTATATTTTGATTGGTTTATTTTAAATATGTTTGTTATGAAGGCTCTATGTAATACTATTTGGAGCACATTTTACATTTTAAACACCTAAGCCCCCCTCTTTTTAATATTGTAGCAAAGTATTAAAAGTATTATTTTATTTTAGATGTTTGCCATGAAACTTTGGGAAGTTGTTTAGTATACTATCAGGACGATTTCTGGCGAATTATTTTAGAATAATATTTATAACAATAATTATAGCGAAATTAAGACATAGTGATTATATTCTGTGTTTGTGCATATATTAATATTTAACAGAAAATGTTAGAACGTTCTATTAGATTATCTCGAAAACAAAAAACAATACATATAAACGAGTTCACTGACATTTATTAATGCAGTGATTATAATCAATGATTACAATGAAGGGCTATATTATCGATATATATAAAAAATCACTTTCAAATTTTAACGTAACGTTCCATTCTCAATCCCGTAGGGCTTTAGATCGGCTAAAACATTTTTATCTTCATAAGTGAATATTAACTTTACTGTACTGAATAGTTTAGTATAATGTTAATTTAACATATTACAATTTAGCCACAGCAACGCGTGGCCGGGTTCGCTATTTATAATATATATTTCTGATTCATTTGATTATGATTATAATTTGTAAGTACTTTGTTATAGTTTTTCATTTAAATAGAGCTCAATTTTTGTGTATGTTTTCTATTTGCAGTATCTTTCCTAATGTCTTTGGCAACGTTTTTTTTTTCTCATAAAAAGGCTGAGGTTATATTATTTTTCGAATTGTAGATTGAATTATTACTTTTATTCTATAATAATTATCTTTTATAAGTGTTTGTTATAGTTTTTCATTTGAATTTAGCACAATTTTTGTATCTGGTTATCTTTTTTGGCATCTTTTCATCTCTCTTTGGCATCTTTTTTTTTCTCATTAATAAGACCTAATCCAAATAATTTAATAGTGTGTGACGTTTCAGCAACAGCATCAGACAAAAGTATAAATGAACTAAAGAATAAAATCTAATTTTTTCTTTTGTCTGATGGTGGTGACATTTGGATTAGGTCTTTTTTTTTTTATTAATTTGTTATAGTTTTTCATTTGAATTTAGCTCCATTTTTGTGTCTTATTTAATAAATGAACTAAAGAATAAAATCTCATTTATTCTTTTGTCTGATTTTTGTGTCTGATTTTCTTTTTTACAGTATCTTTCATAATGCCTGATTTGATTACTTGATCTGTTATAGTTTTTCATTTAAATTTAGCTCCATTTTTGTGTCTGTCGTTTTTTTTCTTCTCATAAATAGGCTGATGCTGTATTTGTGTACTCAATTGTTGCTTTTTGTGTCTGGTTTCTTTTTTGCAGTATTTTTTTGGAATCCTTTTTTTTTTCATCAATTGTTTCCTCACATGCTTGGAATTTTCTTTTTATGCCTGTCCTGGCTTTCAGTTTTATAGTTTTCCTCTGCTTGGTTCTTATTTTACCTTTTTTTTTCAGCGTCTTCTGTCATGCCTCGAAAAGGCCGTGGAAGACTCACTCCCCTAACAGCTAGGCGTGCTAATATGACTCGCCGCAGACACAAAACCCCAATTGCTATTTCTCTTGTTTACTTTTTTACCAATGCCTATAATTTTTCACCTGAAAGATTTTTTATTTTATTTGTTATTCAATAAATTATTATCACTTATTTTTGGTCTTCTTTTTACTTACTTATTTTACTGGGGGTTGGTGGAAGGATGGTCTAAGCCGTTGGTTTTCGACCGCTACGACCCGGGTTCGATTCCCGCATTGGGCACTTTTTTCTGAAAAATTAAAAAAAAAAATGCTCCAATGGCTTCCGATTCTTGCAAAAGTCCAACCCCACCAGCAAGCGCAAGTAATCAAACGGGGCTCTGGCACATTTGTAAATGCAAAGTCGAACTGCTTTTCACATGTTTAGACATGTGGTGTACTTACAGTTAAAGCAGTCGCCTACTCTACCCACCATGATTATCAAGGCCTGTACCACGTGTACTAGGGATAAGCAAAAAAAAAATTATTTTACTCATTGATCTATACATACAATTATTTGCATACAATTATTTACATACAAATATATGCATACAATTATATACATACACTTTTCTACATTTTTGCACTCTGCAGTCTAATATGTTGTTAATAATAGGGGTTTTAGACAAATATCAACTGTTGAAATTTGATTTTCCAAAATAGTTGAATTATCGAAAGTGTCGAATTAGTTTGTCATATGATAGGCCGTAGGTCGAGACATCCAAAAAATGGTCGAATTATCGTGTGTTGAATTAATTAGATTATATTGTATATATAAAAATATAGAATTGTTGTTTTTAATGAGGTCTTTTAAATGAATTTATTCCTTTAATATGTTGTCATATCTGCAATTTTTTTCCATTTCCAAAATATTTATTTACACTTTCACCAATGCCTATAGGATCTTTGCGATGGAACAGGTATGGTGTTCTAGCGCATGTGCTCTCATGTCCTTGAAGCACATATACTGACAGTACCCAAAGTTGAACACACTGTATAATGTCTGAAATATATGACTATAAAGAGGGCTCAAGGCCAAACCTTTGCTACAAGAGCCTGGGTTTACGCACAGACGACTTTATGTGACTTTTTCAAGTGTGCGAACTTTGGATAGCATACATGTAAAGTTGAACCCAAGTATATATAAAATGTAGTTTTTAATGAGGTCATTTAAATGAATTCCTATTATAAATCGTCTCCTCTGAAATATAGTTTGTAAATTTATATTCTGATTTATTTTATCCTTTTTTTTTTTCATTTCCAGAATATATATTTACACTTTTCACCAATGCCTAAAGTTTCGCACCTGAAAGAAAAAAAACTCCGCCTTTGCCGGTCCCAAGCCAGGATGAAAAAGGAGGAGGAGGAGCAGTAACAAGCTCACTAAAAAAACCTGGGCTCAGCTGGCCCGGCTGATAGTACCTTGTAAGGGCTCCTAATCCAGGGATACATTCTTTTGGAGCTAAGTCAGTGGCCTGCCACTGAGTAGTGCTCCCAGTCTTGATGACAAAGGCAGACGCATTCTACTTCACCCAATCGTGATGGTTGTTAATTTCAAGCTTTACAAGCTTGACACTCTAATATGATTGAGTGAAGATAAGAAAGGAGAAAAAAATATTTTTTGTATTTTTTTTTTGGCAATAATCTATTTATTATCAATTAATTTGATTTTGGTCTTTATTTATTATTCCCCTGCTCTATACATACATTTTGTACATTTACAATGTCAGCCATTTTCTCTGTAATACCTTTTTAGCAGTGAAGTTATATTTGAGCAACAAACAATTGTTCGATAGTGTTGAATTACACTTTGTTATATGATAGGCTGTAGGTCAAGACAACAAAACATGGTCGAATTATCGAGGTTATATTGTATATATAAAACTAGAAATGTAGTTTTAATGAGGTCCTTGAAATATTTTCATTCCTTTTATATGTTGTCTTATCTGCGATATAGTAGCATTTTTTGCAATTTTATTTGCTGATTTGTGTCATTTTTTCACTCTAAATATATTTATTTAAACTCTTCAACTAATGCCTATAGTTTCTTTCCTGAAATTGCTTAGCAAACATGAGTTGGTTGTATTGTTATGCTACGGAGATATTTTAATCCTAAGCAGGGTCTTTACGAATGGTACACGTATGGTTACACAGTGCATGTGCTCTCATGTTCTTGAAGTAGTGTAGATGTGTTGTTTGCACTTTTATTTTCTGATTTGTTAGTATTTTTCTTCTTTTTTCATTTTAAATAATTTTTTAGGCATAGGAACCAATGCCTATAGTTTCTCACCTGCGGGCCCTTCGAGTAAACCCGGGGCGTTGCCCGGGTCACTCGGCTAGTTTTACCAATATTTCAGTTGGCTGAACGCCAACCTTTATCAAGGTATTATAACACATTAATATGTTATAACACCTTAATAAAGGTTGGCGTTCAGCCAACTGAAATATTGGTAAATTAAATGGCTTTTTGATCCAATATATACCTTTATTTATTTACCTATAAATATTTATGGATGGCTCTATTTTCAAAATAATATTTAATATAAAATATATCAAATATTATTCTTCTTCTCTATTAATAGATAGATGCAACAATCTTTCAACCTATAATTTGATAACCAAACGACACCTTCTAGCGAACTTTTTCACCCAATATGGCTGCCGTTCCTATCTTTTATTGATTACCATAAAATTACTTAAGTTAAACAGCTTTTTAAAATGAAGTCGTTAAAACCCATTGATTATAATTTTCACAAAATTACCTACGAACGCACCGTTATTAAATTAAATCTATATTTAAAAAGAAGATTGTTGGTTAACGAATAAAGGGTTAATTAAATTCAAAATGTTGGCCATCGTAAAATAATTTAATCACTAAGTAATACTCTGTGTAATTTTCTTATTATTGAGTAATTGCTTGTGTTTAACTTTAGTTCCAACTTGAGAATTGAATATTGTAACAGAGTATTTATTATTTTATTAGCAGAGTATAATTTTTTACTTTATATTTTTCTATATTCTGTACACTTCCCTCTTTTGCTTATCTTTTGTTTATCATATATAGTTTGTTCTTGCCTGAAATAAATTGTCTCATCCTGAAGTTTGTTTCCTCTAATTTTATACATGGCATTTTGGTGGAGATGCTGGGTAGATTAAGGAAGACAAACTGAAGATCACCGAAAAGAACTAGAGGCCATGGGTGCTGTGATCTACATTTTTGGAACTGGCTCCAGGATTTCACCGAAGTTTCAAAACCAAGACTTCCCTCCAAGATAACGATGTCCCTATAGACGATACGACGACAAAGCCGCTCTTCACCCCGCTAGAAAAAAAGACGCAAAGGTCAAGGGACAAAGTTCCAAGACTTCGATGGAATCCTTGGCAGAAGCTCGTCAGATCCATGTCAGTAACTACAATAATTGCTAGCTATGGTTCATAGCTCCCATAGGGAAGAATCTATGTAACAAAGTATTTATCATTTTAGCAGAGTATTATTTTTATCTATATATTTTGTTATACTCTGTATACTTCCCTCTTTTGCTTATCTTTTGTTTATCACTCATAGTTTGTTCTTGCCTGAAATAAATTGTTGTCTAATCCCGAAGTTGGTCTTCCCTAATTTTCCACGTGGCAATATTATAGTATAACAAATGAGAGAAATATGCAAATATGTAAATATATAATGTTTTTTTTTTCATTTATTACAAAACACACGCTATATCGTATGTAGATATTCGTGTGTAAATGTTTAACCTATTTTATGTACATAGTTTTAAAATATATTTACAAATTATTTATTGTTTTAGAGAGAGAGTGGAAGTTATTTAAATTTACATTTTAGAGCAATAATTATACAAGAAATAAAGTTTATTTACACACATAATATCAAAAACGTGTAATATATTGTTTTGAAAATAGAGCAATCCATAAATAAATCTTTAAATAAAAAGGCATATATTGAATCAAAATATTTATTTTACCAACATTTTACCTTTATCAAGGTTTTATAACATTTTAATGTGTGTCAGTAACAAATTCAGCGCCACATAACGTCAATAGAATTAAGTTTAAAAATATTTAAAACTTAATTCTATTGACGTTTTGTGGCGCTGAGTTTGTTGTTGACACATATTAATATGTTATAATACCTTGATAAAGGTTGGCGTTCAGCCAGCTGAAATATTGGTGAAATAAATTATATTTTTTGATACAATATATGCCTTTTTATTTAAAGTTTAATATATCGTTAGAATTATAACCACCAATGGTATAAATATAAATTATTTTAAAATAATAATAAAAAACTATACTAATTAAAACTAGAATTTTCAATTCATTAATGAAATTTAGGTTCATGGCAGTTGAGATAGAGTCTACAGAATTTGTTAAATTTTCTATATTCCTCTTTACTGGAAACCCTTTGGCTTAAACTTGAACTGTTCATTTGATATTGTACTCTCAAATCTGCAAAAAGTAGGCACCGGGTTAAAATATATTTGTTTTTAATTTATAATTATTTTATAAAATTATACAAATTTATTTTAAGAATATTAATCAACAAGAACAAAAAGGCTTTTATTAGGGCCCATTGCCCTGTATTGATTCGCCATACAGCAACAAAATAATACAGTATTTTCTTCTCCCTTTCCCCATGTGCACGTGAGCCTTTGTTTAAAAGGGGATTTATTTTTACACCTGTTCAAAAACTTTCCTCACTACCTCTTTTGTGTATGAATATATTTACAATTAATATGTAGAAATTATAGAGTTCTATTGCTATATTTGTCTATTCTGAAATAGTTCTCAGCGTCTTCAGTGGGTTGTTGAATATCAATTTGTATTTTTATTATTGATATTCCATAATTAAAATTTTGTCCATATATTTTTAATTTATTTCAAAAGAAAAATTTAAATAAATAGAGTTGATATATCTTTTGGTTATATACATGCATATATACATGTATGTTTTTAAAGAGTTAACCAAAATGGCTGAAACAAAGCCACGCGCTAGATAAGGCTTCGAATATATATACGCATGCGCAATTTCATAACTGGCTCTGCTATTGGCCTTTATCTAGCGCGAGTCTTAAAAATTATTTGCCGCACTGTATATGTTGTCACAGAATAATCTGTGCTGGGCTTTTCGTCAAATCATCATCAATCACGTGAGGCTAAGTCAGCATTCTATTTGTAAATAGTTTGTTTATATATATCTGTCTACAACAGATGAAATCATTAAGCCGCCAATGTTTCTCTTCACAAATAAATCAAACTTCTACTATCCTTACTGCGATGAAAAAATATTGGGAGAGCTTGGCTTCTCAATAGTGAACCCTCTCAGCGGTTTCGCCAATTTTTAATCTACCAGACCGCTTCTTTAGAGCTCTAATACTGTATTGGATCATTCTGATTCTATATACTACACTGAAGGGTGGAATCTTAGAAATGGTATTTAAGCAAACTATATAAGCTTTTCATCGCAGTAAGGACAGTAAAAGTGTAATTTATTTGTGAAAAGAAACATTCGCGTCTTAATGTCTTCATCTGTTGTGTATAGATGGCGCGTTATTGATTTGTATATATGTATCTGTCTGTTGTTATCTTGAAATCTGGCGAAATTTGTAAATACTTTCATTGTTAAAATAAATTTGTTTTATAATTACACTCGTTCTTGTCTCACTTATAGTCTTGATATGGACCAATCTAACATTGACATGAAGCCAACACCCCAGGACATTGCAACAACAATGGGTTTATATAGGAAAAAACGCGACATCTGGCGGTCGCTTTAAACAGAGTAATTTGTTCTACTCCGCCTATTCTACTCTCCGACTCCGCAAACTAGTGGACTCAGGATGGTAACAACACCAGCTTTTGTGACTGAGAAGTGTCCACCTGAGTCTGTCGAGTGCTATAGCCCGTAGCCATGGTCTCCAAGTGGATGCATCAACTATAGACACAGAGAAATATCGTATTTATATTGATATCATATTGAGTTTCTAACATTTTCTGTGATTGATTTGGAATTCAGTACGAAGATACTCCTGCATAATTACCTATTTAATCTTTTTGGCCCTTTTACAAAGAATCGTCTAGGATCAAAATGTTTGCAGAATGAAAGTGACGTGTTAATCAATCATTCTTCTCTATTAGCTACTCACATTTTCAACTTTGAGATTTTCTTGTAAACTTATCCATTTCTTGTCCTAGAAATCTTTTTTTTTTTTTTTGCTTATTCCTAGTACACGTGGTGCAGGCCATTATAATCATGGTGGGTAGTTATCGACTGCTTTTACTGTAAGTGTACCACATGTCTACACATGTGAAAAGCAGTTCGACTTTGAACTTACAAATGTACCAGAGCCCCGTTTTGGTTACTTGAACTCACTGCTGAGGTTCGACCTTTGCAAGAATTGGTGGCCATTGGAGCATTTTTTTTAATCAGAAAAAAGTGTCCAATGCGGGAATCAAACCCGGGTCGTACCGGTCGTAAACCAACGGTTTAGACCATCCTTCCACCGACACCCATCGTTGAAATCTGTGATGACCTATAATATGAATAATCTAAAATCAAAACTGGAAGTTTAGCCCTAGCTTTCTTATTAATTATACGAAAATAAATCCGTTTAGGAAGAACATATTCTGAAATTTATTTTTATAATCCCAAGTATATATTGTTGCACCAGGTTGCGGCTTGGCAGACTCTTCAGCCATGATTCTCTCCTGTGCTGGGTCTTGCATCTTACCAGAGCGTGTTTCAACCATCCTACAAATTTATATAAGGGAATAATGAGATAAGTCTACTTTAAGTAGCCTCCAGAATCCTTTTTTTTTTTTCTCACATCAAAGAGAGCAGTGAAGTCACACGTGTACCTAAATACAAATGATGATAATCTAAATAATCTGTTTTAAATAAATATCATAGAATATAAAAATAAATAAATATATAATTTA
Source organism: Cordylochernes scorpioides (assembly GCA_030710605.1). Lineage (NCBI taxonomy): Eukaryota > Metazoa > Arthropoda > Arachnida > Pseudoscorpiones > Chernetidae > Cordylochernes > Cordylochernes scorpioides. Next base: position 146,049,122 of record CP092864.1, read on the forward strand.
AATTTCAAATATATTAAAAATAATATAAGAAATACGCCATTAATCATGATGTAACAGTTCCCCCTCTCCAGAGGTCGTCACGTCCTCGTGAGTTACCTCATCAATTCTCTCAAAATAGGGTTTGAGTCTTGAGACATGGACAATCAATGGGTCTTGGCCAGGATTATCTTTCGGCTCAATTAAGTAATTTACGTTAGACAGCTTTTTTAATATTCGATATGGGCCAAAATATTTTCTCAATAGTTTTTCACATTTTCCGATTTTCCTGACTGGTGTCCAAACTGCCACTAAATGTCCTGGTTCATAGATTTTCTCATTGTGTTTTTTGTCATAGTTTCTTTTCATTCTTTCCTGAGTCTTCTCTGTGTTGTTAATGACTACCTGTCTCGTCCTTGCTATTTTATCTAAGTAGTTTTCTATATATTCGTCGTAATCGTCCATGTTACTGTCCGTTGGGATATTCTCGTCGTCTAAGAGGGACATGGGTTCCCTTCCAAACAACAGGAAAAATGGAGAGTAGCCTGTGGTTTCTTGAATCGTGGTATTATACGCGTGGGTGATAAAAGGGAGGATTTCATCCCAGTTCTTTTGGTCTGTGTTCACATACATGCTGATCATATTGATTAAAGTTCTATTTAGCCGTTCCGTTAGTCCGTTAGTCTGGGGGTGGTAGCTCGTTGTGAAGCAGTGTTTCACTTTGCACATTTTCATTACCTCCTTCATCAAATTGCTAGTGAATTGTGAACCTCTATCGCTAATAAGAAATCTTGGGGCCCCGTGACGTAAAATAATATGTTCGATTAAAAATGTAGAGACTTCTTTCACGGTTGCTTCTGATGCTGCCTTTGTTTCAGCATACTTGGTATAATAATCAGTCAACACAATTATCCACTTCCTTCTTCTTTTCGTTGATGGCAAGGGGCCAACAAAGTCAATTCCGATTCTTTCAAAAGGGTAGTTTGCTGGGGGAATAGGTTGTAGAAGTCCAGAAGGCAAGTGATTTGAACCTTTCCTACTTTGGCAAAGATGGCACGTCTTTACAAATTCTGAAACATCTTTCAACATGGAAGGCCAATAGTATTTATTCTTCAATCGGTAAGTGGTTCTGGCGACGCCTAGATGGCCATTCAACATATGGTTGTGGTATTCACTCATGACTTCCTTCCTTCTCTTCTTTGGCACTACCAGCAACCATGCCCTACCTTCAGGATTTGGATTTTTCTTGTAGAGACACCCATTTTCTTCTTTGAAGTTCTGTGTAATTGAACGCTTGTTTCCACTAAGGTTCTCCTTAATATTCTCAATAAAATCATCCTTTTCGTCTATTATTTGATTCAGAAATAGTCTTTCATAATCTTCGTCCCATTCGTTTTCAGGTAAGGGTCCTCTAGATAGACCATCAGCGTCCAGATGTTTTTTACCCGATTTGTGTATAATTTCGAAATTATATTCCTGAATCTTCAGTGCCCATCGTGCTAATCGGCCGGTCGTATCTTTCAGATTCTTAAGCCAGCATAGTGCGTGATGATCAGTTACGATTTTGAAGTGCCTTCCATATAGGTAGGGTCGTAACTTGGACATTGACCACACAACAGCTAGACATTCTTTTTCGGTAGTCGAATAATTTTGCTCAGGTTTGCTCAGTGTTCGACTTAAATATGAGATAACTTTTTCTTTATCGCCGAACTTTTGGACTAATGTTGCACCCAGGCCGATGTTAGATGCGTCAGTATGAATGTAAGTAATTGCATTCGGGTCAAAGTGCCCTAAGATTGGAGGATTTATCAATGCTACTTTAAGGGTTTGAAATGCTTTTTCTTGATTTTCTGTCCAGGTAAAATGTACATTCTTTTTTATAAGACTGGTTAATGGATCGGCAATTTTCGAAAAACCTTTGATAAATTTTCTATAATATGAGCACATTCCTAAAAATGATTGTGACGTAATTGTAAATATTTAGATGTAAATATGTAAATATGGTTTTGCATATAGACAGCACGAGTTAGGATATATATAGAGATAATTGGAAGCTGTCGGTTAGTTAGTAAGTTCCGTTCTTAAATAAAGAAGTGTTCACCATCGTAGCCCGATTCCCTTGAAGAAACAAAACATGGTGGCAGCGTAAAAGCGGTATAAGCGTAAAAGCAATTTTCAAAATTATAAAGTTGAAATATAAGATTTTTTTTAAGAAAAGGAGAAAAAAATGGCTAATTATATACAAGTAGCTGCTCCAGAAGGATTCAATTTCGGCAAACCCAATGAATGGCCGATATGGTTCAAAAGATTTCAAAGATACAGAATCGCTTCAGGACTTTCAGAGAAAAGTGAAAGTGAGCAAGTAAATGCTCTGATTTACATAATGGGCGATAAAGCAGAAGAAATCTTGATCTTATTTAATTTAAGTGAAGCGCAAATTAATGACTATAAACTAGTGGCGTCCAAATTTCAGGACTATTTCATAGGAAAAAGAAACGTTATTTATGAAAGAGCAAAATTCAATAGAAGAAGTCAAGGGGAGACGGAACCTGTAGAGGAATTCATAACCAATCTCTACGTGCTGGCAGAAACCTGCAGCTATGGTAGCTTAAAAGAAGAGATGATCAGGGATCGCTTGGTAGTTGGAGTGAAAAACTTTAATCTTTCTGAGAAATTACAGTTAGAATCGGAACTAACCTTGGAGAAGGCAATCCAGATTGTGCGCCAATCAGAAAGTGTAAAAAATCAACAAAAAGAAATCAGGCAAGACACTGAAAAGCGGAACGTGGATGTGATTGACAGGAAAGGAGGGAGAAATGGCACAAATTTCCAGAAAACAAGAATGAAAGGTACAAAAACGTACAATTCTAATTTTCCAAAGAATCCTCAAGGATGGTCTTCTAATGAGAAACGTAAATGTATCCGATGTGGATACTACCCAGGACATTCGAAAGAACAATGTCCTGCTAGGGATGCTATTTGCAACAAGTGCAGAAAGAAAGGTCATTTTGCCAAGGTTTGTCACACTAAAACCGTACAAGAAGTATCAAGCTCCCAAAATTATGCATTCATTGGAATAGTGGGAATGCAGGAGAATGCGGAAGATAAGTGGTGTGAAGTGATAAAGGTGAATAACCAGCCCATAAAATTCAAAATCGATACAGGAGCAGAGGTTTCGGTTATGCCAGAAGGGATATACTTGCAACATTTTGGATACCTCAAGACGGAGAAGGCCGATAAGAATCTTTTTGCTGTTTCTAAGAAGATAGAGGTCAATGGAATGTTCCAGGCTTTTTTGGAATCAAAAAGGCAGAAGTGCGAAGAGACCATCTACATCGTTAAAGGGGTTGCCCGACCTTTACTAAGCTGTAGGGCTAGCGAGATCCTAGGTCTCGTTAGGAGGATAAATATTGTCGAAGATCATGCTCCTACCAAGCTAGACCCAATGCTCAAGTTTCCTAAGTTATTTAATGGACTGGGAAAAATAGACATTCCATACGAAATAAAGTTGAAAGAAGGGGCAAAACCTTATTCGATATATACACCAAGAAGAGTACCTATACCTCTAATGAAAGAACTTCGAATGGAACTGGAGAGAATGACGGCAAATGGCGTAATTGAAAAGGTTGAGGGTTCTTCGGAATGGTGTTCACCCATGGTTCTCGTTGCAAAACCTTCGGGAAAATTAAGAGTATGTGTCGATCTCTCGATACTCAATAAAAATATTCTAAGGGAAATACACCCAATCCCGGTGGTAGAACATACGCTAGCCCAGTTGAAAGGAGCTAAAGTATTCACAAAGTTGGATGCCAATAGTGGATTCTGGCAAATACCACTGTCTTCAGAGTCGTCAGCACTTACCACATTTATCACTCCATTTGGGAGATTTCGGTTTAAGAGGTTACCTTTCGGTATCTCTTCCGCTCCGGAAATTTTTCAGAAAAGAATGGGTCAAATATTGGAAGGACTGGAAGGAACTCTGTGCCATATGGATGACATAATGGTTTATGGTTCATGCCAAGAAGAACATGATAAAAGACTCGAAACAGTATTAACAAGAATTTCTAAATCAGGACTTACCTTGAACAAGGATAAATGCAAATTTGCAGTTACAACTATTAAGTTTTTAGGTCATCAAATTGGTCCTAACGGGATTCAAGTAGACCCCAAAAGAAAACGAGCTATACTGGAGTTTCCCAAACCGAGATCTGTCAAGGAACTAAAACAATTTTTAGGAATGGTAAATTTTTCAGCTAGATTTGTCCCCAACTTAGCGGAGATAGCGCATCCAATGAACAAGTTACTGTCAAAGAAAGAAGAATGGATTTGGGGAGATGATCAAGATCGGGCATTTGACCAGATAAAGAAAAATCTCACTTCTGCGCCAGGGTTAGCCTTGTATGATCCTTCTTTGCCTATCACAGTATCAGCCGATGCTTCATCTTTTGGGCTAGGCGCAGTAATATGGCAAACCAAAGACGGACTGAGACAAGTCATCGCATATGCTTCTAGAACGCTCTCTGAAACAGAAAAGCGTTATGCCCAAATCGAAAAAGAGGCGCTGGCTATCACCTGGGCTTGTGAGAAATTCAAGCAATACATCCAAGGCCTGGTGATCACTCTTGAAACTGACCACAAACCACTAGTACCGATCTTTACTTCCAAAAACATCGATGATCTCACACCTAGGATTCAGAGATTGAGACTACGGATTATGAGATATTCGTATAAGATCGTACATACGCCAGGGAAGAACTTGATAGTGGCGGATGCGCTATCTAGATCACCTAGGACGAAAGTCGGGACTCAGGAATTGGAGGAGGAGTTATGTGCCTACGTTCAACAGGTTGTCTCATTTATGCCCATATCTGATGTCCGAGTAAAGGAAATAAAAGAAAGTCAAGACAAAGACCAGGTTATACAAAACATTATTAAATACACCCAGGAAGGATGGCCGGAGAGAACAAATGTCTCCATGTCCGAAAGTCAATATTGGCCAGCAAAGGATGATTTCTCCGTTGAGAATGGTATTCTCCTGAAAGGGTCAAGATACGTTATCCCAGAGAATATCAGGAAAGGGTTGCTCCAAAGAATCCATGAAGGACACCTCGGGATAGTGAAATGTCGGGAAAGGGCCAAAGGATCCGTCTGGTGGCCCCGGATCACAAGCGAAATTGAGGAGATGGTCCGAACATGTCCTATGTGTATTGAGGAAAGAACAAATCGACATCAGCCACTAATACCCTCAGAGCTTCCAAATTGCCCTTGGGAGAAAGTTGGAGTTGACCTCTTCACACTAAAGGGCCAAAACTACTTGGTAATAGCGGACTATTATTCAAGATACCCGGAAATTGCCAGATTAGACTACTATGATCGAGCAAAAGGAGTACGAGAACTGCCTCCATTGGATGTGAATGATCGAGTTTGGCTGACGGACCTTAAGACTCCCGGAGTCATCATTTCCAAAGCAGATACTCCTAGATCTTATGTGGTTGACACACCGAGGGGAAGTGTTAGAAGAAATCGCTTCCATCTACTTCCTACTGGTCAGAGGTCTCCAGGGCCTCCACACTTCGAGCCAGACGAGGAGCCATATATAAATTGCCCAGAGGCCAACACACACACCTCAGATGCTCCTACGGATGTGACCGGATCATCAACATCTCCTAAAGAGGCATTTTATAGGACTCGCTCTGGAAGAACAGTTCGTCCGCCCAGACGTTTTGGAGATGATTAGAACTAATCTCTAAGAGGGGAGATGTGACGTAATTGTAAATATTTAGATGTAAATATGTAAATATGGTTTTGCATATAGACAGCACGAGTTAGGATATATATAGAGATAATTGGAAGCTGTCGGTTAGTTAGTAAGTTCCGTTCTTAAATAAAGAAGTGTTCACCATCGTAGCCCGATTCCCTTGAAGAAACAAAACAATGATTGAACTTCTTCTATCTTTTTGGGCCGAGGAAAATCTCTAATAGCCTTGATATTATGCTCCGCTGGTTTTATACCATGTTGATTAGTTATATGGCCAAGAATCTCCAGTTCTTCGAAAGCAAATTGGCATTTTTTGTTGTTTAATTTTAAATTAGCCTCGCGAAAACATTTTAAAACAGCTTCTATTCTTTTGAGATATGTTGAAAAATCCGAGCTATAAATGATTACGTCATCTAGATAACATAAGCAAATTTGCCATCTAAGAATACCAAGCATATTTTCCATGTTCCTCTCAAATGTAGCAGGGGCATTGCATAGACCAAAGGGCATTACGTTGAACTCATATAGGCCATGTGCTGTAGTGAAGGCTGTCTTTTCTTTATCTTTCTCCTCAACCTCTACTTGCCAATATCCTGATTTAAGGTCAATTGCTGAAAAGTATTTGGATCCTTGAAGTGTATCCAATACTTCATCAATTCTGGGAATTGGGTAAACATCCTTCACTGTTACATCATTCAATTTTCTGTAGTCAACGCAAAATCTGTACTTACCATCTCGCTTCTTGACCAAGATTACAGGGAAGGACCATGGACTCGAGGATGGTCTAATTATGCCGTCTCTGAGCATTTCATCAATTTGTTCTTTTATGATTTCTCGCTCTTTCGCGCTCACCCTATACGGCTTGTGTTTGATCGGTTTCGCGCCTTCTGTATCGATCCGATGTTTCGCTAAGTTGGATCTTCCTAATCCCGACGAAAACAAATCCTCGTACCTTTCCAAAACTTGTTTCAATTGCTCCTTTTCCTTATATGCTAAATTTTCGTTTATCTGAAATTGGGGTTCTTCATGCTCTTTTTGTTCACTTTCTTCCATAAGATTCACTTCGGCTGGCTGGCTTCCAAAGCACAATGTTTGGTTTTTTAATATTTTTAATGGTCGAGGGTAAGGGTTTGTTATCCAGTTATATGTTTCCTTATTCACAACATTTATTAAGCTTCTCGCTAGTCGAAGTCCATTTGTTTGAAACATTTTATGGTTCTCCTCGATGATGTATTCGCCATCCTCTGCTTCTACAAATGCATTAATCAATTTAATAGAAAGTTCTGGTATAATGGCATCCTTTGCACTTTTTATTTTCTTCTGTTGATATTTGATTACGTCACGATTTTCTGTCAAGTCATATTTGATTATTTCACGCTGACAATCAATTTTTGCGTTCATTTTCTTAAGAAAATCACGTCCAAGTATAAATATTCGCAAATGTGTTCTCATTATCACAAATTGATGTGTAATTGTTTTGTCATCAAATTTTATATTTAAAATAATATTTCCTACGATATCTAATTCTTTACCATCGGGTCCGGAGCACATTTTATCAGGATTTATTATTTCAAGACCTGTGTTAAGAGCTGTACTAAGGTCGACCACTGAAAGATCGGCGCCTGTATCAATCAAAGCTTCGCAGATACCGATTCTATCCACGTTAATGTTCATTTTATATTTGGGGTCCAACTTTTTAATTCCATTTATGGTCGACTTGCTTTGATTGACGGACTCAGGCGCGATGTTTAGTTTAAATCTTCTAATGCGGCATATCTATTCCTTGTAGGGATACTCGAGTACGGGCTATTACTTACGTCAGCGTAGAGCAGAGGTCTCGACTTCTGAGTTCCATTATCCATTCGGATTTCTTCTTCGACCTTGTCTTGTGTAACTATGGGGTCCTCTTCCACAATTCTTACAAACCTGACTCTGCAATACCGCGCTACGTGTCCTGGCTTGTTACACTTGAAACATATTGGTCTCCCGTCTTCTGTCCTATTCCTATTTGAATTTGGATTCTTATTGTATGTTTTACTTGGGTAGACCGGTTTTGGCTCAGGATTGGGAGTGTAAGATCGTCTAGGGGCAGATACCTGGGGCAGAGGCTTGTTCTGGTAATACCTCGGAGTGGGGGCCTGGGGCTTGGAGGTGTTCTGGTAGTACCTCGGAGCGGGGGCCTGGGGCTTGGAGGTGTTCTGATATGGTCTTCTGAACGACATAGCATTCTTCCATTGCTCTTGATGATGGGGACGAGGAGAGCGTGGTCCATTATAAAGAGCTTTTGATTTTTCTGCACGTTCTTGGTAATTCTTTTCGAACAAATCCAGCTTTTTACAAATTTCTAGAAGTTCATTGGTATTTTTAGGAGGGTTTAGGTGAAGGGCAAAAGAGTATTCTCTCTTTAACCCTCCAATAACCCAGTTTATTTTAGTCTCTTCTTCCATTTGGGGGTCGACCTTGTTGCACAGTACAAGGATATCCTCTGCGAACCTGATTGCAGGTTCATTCCACTGTTGCATCCTGTTTAGTCTCATCTTAATTTCCTCTTTGTTGGCGTCTGAGGCAAAATCCTCAATTAGGCGGCTCTTGAAATTTTCCCAGCTGGTGAAACTTATCTTGTGTAGGTTCAGCCAGGTTTTGGCGCTACCAATCATATTCATGGCAGCATAACGAGAGATAATGTAGTCTGCCCAATGGTACAGGAAGCCAATTTCTTCAAGAGATTCAATCCATGGGCGAGGGTCTTCCGTTCCATCATACTTGGGGATGTCGATGTTGGGATTTAGGACAACTGGGTCGGAACTAGCATCTCTACCAATTGTTGCACCAGGTTGCGGCTTGGCAGACTCTTCAGCCATGATTCTCTCCTGTGCTGGGTCTTGCATCTTACCAGAGCGTGTTTCAACCATCCTACAAATTTATATAAGGGAATAATGAGATAAGTCTACTTTAAGTAGCCTCCAGAATCCTTTATTTTTTTTTCTCACATCAAAGAGAGCAGTGAAGTCACACGTGTACCTAAATACAAATGATGATAATCTAAATAATCTGTTTTAAATAAATATCATAGAATATAAAAGTAAATAAATATATAATTTAAATTTCAAATATATTAAAAATAATATAAGAAATACGCCATTAATCATGATGTAACAATATACACACGTATACATTGTCATATGTATTCCACACGTGTTAACAAAAGTAAAGGCAGTTACACTCGTGGGCAAAATAAAATTGCATTTTTAATGTCTCCTGTCGTCTATTTTATTAAGGAGACAGAGTCAATCTTATTCACAATTGGTTATCTATTGTCTTCAATAAAGGTTACTGTAATATCTTTTAAGAGTTATCGTCTGAATCCCGATATACATGCTGAAAAGTACAACTTCCTTAAGTTTTGTTCATGAGTGTATCTTCAAGAGTTATTGTCTGAATCTCGATATACATGCTAAAAGGTACAACTTCCTTAAGTTTTGTCCATGAGTGTATCTTTCAGAGGTATTGTCCGAATCCCGATATACGATGCTAAAAGGTAAAACTTCCTCAAGTTTTGTCCATGAGTAAATATAATTCATACTATACCCTTTAGGCCAGAAGTCAGCAAACTTTTTTGAGTTAAAAGAGTCAAAAATTAAAATTTACAAAATTTCATAGTTTATAAAAAGCCACAACCTTTTTTCTTACCAACAATAAATAGTACTAGCATAAATAATATTAAGTATGGAACTATATAAATACCCGCAGCTTCACAGACAGAGAGGCAGTTTACCAACCCCTGCTCTAGGCAATTGCTATCACAGGAGACTAGGTTGTACATGTACAAAATAGAGATGTTATGATGCCCTAGCGCGCCATCTGTTATGAAAATTCGAAACTATTTTAGACGCGTAAAATTCTTTTTGAAATTAAACAATTTCTACTGCCCTTACCTCGATAGAAAAAGAGCTAGGCCCTCCCATTAATTTTTTCATTGCAGTAAGGGCAGTAGAGATTGTTTAATTAAAAAAAAATTTACGCGTCTTTAATAGTTTCGAATTTTCAAAATAGAGATGTTAAATTTTTACACAAATAAATTTACTGACAATGCGTTTCTTTTAAATATCATCAAATATTATCTCTACAGACCTTACTGCAATGATATGAGTTATTGAATGAGAGGGCTTGGTTCATCAGTAGTGAACCCTCTCAGCGGTTTCGCCAAAATAATCTCTAGACCGCTCTACTATTGTATTGGACTGGTTTTGTTATATACCCTGCATTTTCTATGGAAGGCAGCTTAGGGGTGTTTAAGGAACTATGGACATAAGCTTATAGGTCTGTAGAGGTACATACATATATTTTCAAGGTATTGCATCGAGCAAAGCTCTTCCGCAAAATGTTTTCATAACCAATATATATTAGTAAATTAAATTTTATTGCCATCTATCGTTAAATTTTTACACAAATAAATTTACTGGCAATGCGTTTCTTTTAAATATCATCAAATATTATCTCTACAGACCTTACTGCAATGGTATGAGTTATTGAATGAGAGGGCTTGGCTCATCAGTAGTGAACCCTCTCAGCGGTTTCGCCAAGCCCTCTCATTCAATAACTCATACCATTGCAGTAAGGTCTGTAGAGATAATATTTGATGATATTTAAAAGAAACGCATTGCCAGTAAATTTATTTGTGTAAAAATTTAACGATAGATGGCAATAAAATTTAATTTACTAAAATAGAGATGTACTTACAATGATATGAAACTCTGGTCCCATGACATCAGACCATCGATCTTGTAGCTGTTGAATATCTTCTTCGTCAGATTCAACTGCTGGGGGTCCGGGGACCTCTCCGTTGACATGAGGGACCACCCCGTTGTGTCGGGGGCTAGGGGGTGGGGTGGTGTCTCCGTTGGCTGTACACATGGACCAATAGATTGAAGAATATGTTCCCAACATAGGAATATTCCAAACAACAACAACAAAAAGGCTTTTATTAGGGCCCATTGCCCTGTATGGATTCTCCACAAAACAACAAAACAACGCAGCAATTCCTCTCTCTTTCTCCATGTGCACGCGAGCCTTTGTTTGAAAAGGGATTTAATTACACATCTGTTCTAAAACGTTCCTCACTACCTCATTTTGTGTATGAATCAATTTACAATTGATCTGTAGAAATTATAGAGTTCTTAGCTCTATTTTTCTTTTCTGAAATAGTTCTCATCGTCTTCAGTGGGTTGCTAAGTCTCCAGGTGTTTTTAAGAAGGAATATTCCAACGGGTACACAATCATATTATGATGCATTAGGTCGCCATCTGTTAGGAAATTTGAAACTACGAGGATTTGAAACCTGGGTGGAACCCAATTCCAGGACAATGACGAGTTGTAAGAAGCGGGTTTTGGCTTTCTACGCGGCCAGGCGGCAGAGTTATTTGACTCTGGGTTCCATAAGTGGGTGTTCCGAATACAAAAATTAATCGAACGAAACGGGGAATATGTAGAAAAATGAAAAAAGTCTGATATTTTCGAAAATGTATAGTTCAGAGCAAATAAACCTGTTTTTTCTATGTAAAACCTCTGTGGAACTTATTTAACGTACAACCCTCGTATTAGAGATGTGTATGATTATTTCAAAATGAAACAATATCTACTGCCCTTACTGCAAAGAAAATGGTAGATTAAACTGGCGAAACCGCTGGGAGGATTCGCCACTGGTGAGCCAGGTCCTCCCATTAATTTTTCCGTTGCAGTGAGGACAGTAGAAATTGTTTAATTTTTAAAAGAGAGAGAGAGAGAGAATCATATACCTGTCTATAATAGTTTCAAAGGTACACAATAATTCTTTCTCATACAAGTTTGTATTTCTGTACTTAACATTGCTTTACCAATAGAAGAACGTCGTTTATCGAAAGCTCTCTTTTACAATTAAAGAAATATATGTGGTATTATAAGGTGGGAAGAGAAATAATCACATCACAATTTGAAAGAAGGATCTAGACAACCAGAGAAGGAGAGACGGGACTAGCACAACCGGGCATCCGTTCGAGTCGCACACAATCCCCAACTGTCTTAAAAGTCCCATGGTGTTAACTGACGGGCCCCTTGGAATGTCGCTGATGTCTTTACCCTCCTGTCTCTCTCTGGGTTGTCTGTAGGTTGACTTTATTATTCCTGGAATAGTATATATATTATGACATATATATATTTTTAAATATTAAAATCAAAAAAGGCATATCTTTACCACATTCACTAGAATCTTTTATATGCCTGAGCGTAATCTAGTAGAACAGAAATAAACTAAACGTTGATTTAGCATGTTCCTTAATATTTGGCTAACCATAATGAAAAGAAAACTAAGAACACGTTTCGGGATGTTGGCCCTCGTCAGCTTGTTTCCACTAGATGGTGCTCTGCCATCTGAAAAGTTTGGAGCCTCAAATCAGTTAAACTATTAATAAAGGAGGGTCGGTGGAAGGATGGTCTAAACCGTTAATTTTCGACCACTACGACCCGCGATCTAATCCCGCATTGGGCACTTTCTTCTGATAAAAAAATGCTCCAATGGCTTTCGATTCTTGAAAAAGTCCAACCCCACCAGCAAGTGTAAGTAATAAAACGAGTTCCTGGTACATTTGTAAGTGCAAAGTCGAACTGCTTTTCACATATGTAGACATGTGGTGCACTTACAGTAAAAGCAGTCAACTTCTAATCACCATGATTTTAATAGCCTGTACCACGTGTACTAGGGATAAGCAATAAAATAAACATCTCCTGATCATGCTACTAAAAATTGCTGCTCGCTTGCGCCATATGTCGGGGAAAAAAATCTGATCGTTGGATTTTATTTATTCCATAATTGGCGAAATACCCATTCTTGAATAATCAAGAAAATCTAACCACGTTAATCAAGAAGTGTATTTGACCAAACCAAAAAAAAGGCTATACCTCAGCGTTCAAATATTTGGCCCAAGAGAATTCCTAAGAAATTAAGAAATAGATATTTGAGGCCAAATTTGCGTAATTGCGCCAAAAATGTGAGAAAAAGATCTGTTCTTGATATTAAAAAAATATAATTATCCTCACCTTTTTTTCTTTTTACATTTTTCACATAATTATATATTAAAAAAGGATATTTGTTTTCTGCCCTTTATTGGTTAAGAAGATTTCCCTATATATATATAAAGGTCAGTGTATGTATATATGTTTGTCGGTTATACACGTCCACAATACGTAACTAATCTGGCTGAAATTTCATTTGGGAAAACTTATAGTAAAAATTTTAGGTCTCTATCCCGAATATTCTTCGAGTTATTTGCAAATTTGCGTTGCATATTTGCCTTTTCCCTCGCAAGCAGCGCCTCTAGCGGTGAAGATGGGAAGTAATATCAGCTGATTTAATGTACATGTAAAACGTGTTTTAACAGGAGATAGAGAAAAATATGGAAGAGATATTTGTTACATTTTTCGTCAAGAAAAAAAAAATGAAATTGACATGTTCTGGGCAAAAATAGTTGTTTTTTTAGTCAGAAAATAATGATGACAATATTGATGTATCATGTTTGATTATCAGATACAAAATTATATCGGGAAAAATTCCAAAAATCAGAGACCACGCGCGAAGCCAGTTCATTTTTAGTATGCAGGAACAAAATTCTAACAGAAAAATATTCATTCGAGCAGAAGACACAAAGCCAGATCATCTCTCTAGAAAATAATCGCTTCTCAGACACAAAGTTTGGAGCGGGACGTTTCACAAGAGTGACATCCACGGCGCCAATTTATAATTGTAACGAATAGTATTTGAAAATCGAAATAATAGAATTTTCCAATATCTTAGTGAAAATTAACATTTTTATTTCTACATTTTAAAAACACACAAAGTTTGGAGCGGGACGTTTCACAAGAATGACATCAAACGGCGCCAATTTATAATTGTAACTAATTTGAATAAAAACATTTAATTGGGTAAAACCCGGGCGTTGCCCGCGTCATTCAACTAGTATATCTATTATATAAAAAAAGATATTATTATGTAATAAAAAGATCTGTTGATTTCTGATTATCTTGTGGATTATGCTATGGTAATGTAGTCATGGTTAAATTCTTGAAAGTATGTGATAATAAAAATAATGAAGATTAGAAATAGCTTTAATTGAGCTCAAGGAATATATATATAAAAACATAATTTTATAAAAGTAATTCCCGGATTAAGGCGCAAGAATAAAAAAAACGAAAAACTTATTTACATAATGTACAAAAGGTTTGAACCGGCCATCGGGAAACAACAACAATGAGTTTTTATGGGGAAGCGTGACCTCTGGCGGTCGATTTAGCAGAGTATTTGTATCTATGAAATATAATTTTTTAGATAATATGATATTTTAATATAACATATTATGGGGGGTCGGTGGAAGGATGGTCTAAACCGTTGGTTTACGACCACTACGACCCGGGTTCGATTCCCGCATTGGACACTTTTTTCTGATAAAAAAAAATGCTCCAATGGCCCCCCCGATTCTTGCAAAAGTCCAACCCCACCAGCGAGTGCAAGTAACCAAACGGGGCTCTGGCACATTTGTAAGTGCAAAGTCGAACTGCTATTCACATGTGTAGACATGTGATGCACTTACAGGAAAAGCAGTCGCCTTCTACCCACCATGATTATCATGGCCTGTACCACATGTACTAGGGATAAGCAAAAAAAAAAAGAGGCGACAATATTCTCTTTATTATCAATAACTTATTAATAGAATAAGAAACTCCATGCGAGAGGTTGGGCGACGTATAATAACAATTTGATTAAAATATTGTTTTGATAAGGTTTATACTTAAGTTCTATAGATGCATCAAAGGATAAAGTAGACAAGGAAAATTAAATTATGTTAATTATTATAATTGGATGTTTGTGTGTGTTTCTATTTTATATATATATAGTTAAGGCGTTAACTATTATCATAATAATTTATAATTGCTACTTCCTTTTTTATATTTCTGTTTACAGGCTTTAGAATATCTTAAATCAATCAAATTAGAAAACATGTATAACACTCGAGAGGATGCATTTGAATTCTATTTAAAATATATAAATTTTTTATCTATATGTATATTAAGAATATTGGCATATATATATATTATCGTCTGCTTTGGTATGAATATATTTGCATAAAAATATCATTGATGGATGAATTTGTAGAGTAAGACTATAAATATATGTTAGTTTCGGCTGAGTAAATTAATATTTTATATATTTCTCCCTGTATATGTTTATATTATATAATAAAAAGGCATATATTGGCTTGAATATTTTTTTTTTTACCCAAATAAATTTACTGGCAATGCGCTTCTTTTAAATATCATCAAATATTATCTCTACAGACCTTACTGCAATGATATGAGTTATTGAATGAGAGGGCTTGTCTCATCAGTAGTGATGAGCAAAAGGGCTGCATGTACACCAGAAGGCGATCCACGGAATCGAAACTTCGAAGAGAAAAGTTAAAGACGAAGATGATACACAGACCCCTGCAAAAAAGACCCCCAAGATATAAATTCTCGATCATTTTTCGTCTGTTTCCATCGATCGATCGACTGATGCTGTGCTAGCTAGAATGATAGCTCTCGACGGATTGCCATTCTCCGTTTTTGTCACATCTAAGGATCTACGCAAGTGCCTCAATGCTCTTGGACATGAAATTCCTCTCTCCGCAGAGACCATTAAGATTAAAGTGTGTCGTTATGCGGACACATTTAGTGAGAAGGTCGTTCGAGAGCTTCAGATGGAGAAAGAAAAGGGGAACATTTCAACCTTACGCTGGATGAATGGACGTCAATCAGAAGCAAGCGTTACCTGAACATTAATATTCATAGCCGTACCAAGGTGTGGAATCTTGGCTTGACTCGAATATCTGGAGTATTTTCCTCTGAACAATGCAAATATGTCATTGGTGCTAAGCTCTTGGAGTTTGGAATCGACTTCGAAACTGATATTGAGTGTGTTACAACTGATGGGTGCGCAATGATGGTAAAATTGGGTCACATTATTGGTCCACTGCAACAGCTCTGCTAGGCGTATAGTCTCCATCTGGCTGTGATGGATGTACTTTATGGATTACTGCCCAACACTGCATTAAGAGATGTGGTCTAAAAGTTCCAAGAACAGAATTTTTTTTTTCCAGCTGATTGTGTAAAGTAATTGACAGATAATTTCAAACTGTAACCCAAAAGCAATTATTTAGTTCATAAGCAGGCGCAAAATATATGGCTTTCAGGTTGTTTTCATCGAAGTAAATGCCACGTCATTGGCACTATTTAAAAGAAAAAAATAAAAATATAACGAACGAAACGATATACCTCTTGGCGTAGAAAGACGGAAATGTTTTTCCATCCCGGGATATCCCGGGATCCCGGGATTGAGAAAAAAGCAATCCCGAATCCCGGGATTGAAAATGTGTACCGGGATTGGAAGCCCTAGACGTAACCCATCCAGCGGGAACCATTGAGAGATGACATTTGCCAAGATACGTGTTGAATTTTCTTGGACGCTGAAAGAATGCTCTTAGTTACTTCTATGTAGCCGTTAGTGGTAAAAGGATATCTTGACTGAATTTAGATCATTGGGGGATGAGCCCTGCCCCTACTTCCTGACTCCCTATCGGCCTGGAACTACCAGGTTCACCGCAGCAATCTGTCCTCCCCACGACTAGACTTCTAGACTGTAGCTGTACAGCCCGGGTAGTTGGCGATTTATGCTCCAGGATCCCGGGTTACCTCTATTTTCTCTCTCTCTCATTGGCACTCGTGGCTACTATGCATTACACACAGGGACAAAAACTCAAGGAAGTGGAATATGCCGGACGTCTGTTTTTTTTTTTTCTTTTTTAAGGAGAAATAGGGCAATTTTGTTCATACTTGGTTATCTCGTGTGTCTTCAATGAAGGTCACTGTGTATCAAATATCTTTCAGAGTTATTGTCTGAATCCCGATATGAACATGCTAATAGGTACAACCTCTTTAAGTTTTCTCAATGAGTTTATATATACAGTTTGTATATATAAATTTCCCTGAAAGATTATCCACAATTTCGGTAGGCCACTATCTTTCCTCTGTCGAACTCGGATACTTGATCAAAAGTTGATAGCTGTTTTCTACGAGGCATAATTGATCATTTTTTTAAAACACAAGAAAACACAATTGCCGAACTTGAAGTCGTCGAAATCTTTAAGCCTTGAATAATGCTTTGAAGTAGAGCCACATACTCGCGTGATGTGCGTCTACGCTGAAATTCTAATCATTTGCATATCTCATCTCCGCTAATGCATGTTGTAAATTTAATTTTATTTGCATGCTTCTTTCAGGGTGTTGCATTTACGGTGGCCAGCAGTTTATATATATATAGGGGTGTGTTATATACATTATAATGTATATATTGATGTGTTGAATAATAAATTTACAGAATAGACGTAAAATATATTTATATATCACGCTACTGAAGGTTAATTATGGTTGCATGTTCGGACAACACCCAAAATGTTTTTCTCCTATGTCGCCATTCTTTATTCTGGTATGTAATTCAGGCACTTATCTCGGCTGTGATAATAACTGCCATTAGACTTTGTTCCAGAAGTTTTCTTTGTTGAAACTTGCATGTCTCAAGTCGTTGAAGTTGGATAATAACAGGGCAACACCCATCCTTCTATCTGTTTGTTAAATATTAACAAAGTTGAGAGCCGATAGAAACTCTGTGAATTTACAAATCATTTAAACTCCGCCTTTGCCGGTCCCAAGCCCGGATGAAAAAAGGAGGAGTGGGAGAGGTAACAAGCTCGGTAAAAACGTGGGCTCAGCTGGCCAGGCTGATAGTACCCTGTAAGGGCTCCTAATCCAGGTATAAAAGATGAGCAGCGTTTGTACTCCATTTTAGGAGCGGCTGCACATGGTGTCTGTTCCTCATGTCAGAGGCGGCCATTTCTTTTAGAGCTAAGTCAGCCTGCAACTGAGTAGTGCTCCCAGTCTTAATTACAAAGGCAGACGCATTATACTTCACCCAGTCATGATGGTTGTCAAGTCTCAAGCTCTACAAGCCTGATACCCTAATAAGATCGAGTGGAGATAAGAAAGAAGAAGACTAATCATATAGGTGATACCCTCCTCAAGCAACCATCATTGTGAAATCTAAAATAAATTGAAAATTATTACATGAAATAACCTCCAATCATAGACTCTCCACACAGACATCACGGTGACTTCCTGGTTCTGACTGTAAATTTTATCTTTTATTCTGTCAATATTGACTGGGAAGTGAATAAAGATGTTTTAATTGTCAATTGTCACAAACACCTGAAATAAAGTCTAGAAATACACATATTATTATCTATATTTCTATGCTGTGGTCTATAGTCTTCTTCTTCTTCCTTTTCTCCACTCAAACATATTAGGGTATCAAGTTGTGACCCTTGAGGGTGTATGTTTGACAACCATCATGGCTGGTGAAGTAGAATGTGTCTGCCTTTGTCATTAAGACTGGGATCAATACTCATTCGAAGACCGACTTAGATCCAAAAGAAATGGCCGCCTCTGACGTGAGGAACAGACACCATGTGCAGCTGCTCCGGTCTCTCGTGAAAATTTAGACTGTATTCTCCCATGGACAAAACAAGATAATAAATAAGATGAAGAAAGATTCTATCTTGATTAAATACCTGCCTCGGAGTTTTCCTAGCTATATTTATACAGTAAAATATTCTCTTGGGTCTAAGTTTTGGTTCTAGCACTCATTTCAACATTACGAACATTACGTTCACCATCTCGGAACATTTCCTCATTTAAATCTGAGAATTTACTGCATATTAGTAACGATTTACATAGCTCGAAACCTCTCAATATAGTATCAGCCATTCTTCAGTGAGGTTTCATGATTATGTAGAAAGTTATAATAAGCCATGTTCTAATGCGATCTATGCCAAAGGCCAGATGTTGCAGCCCCGACACGGCCATTGGGTTTATAATCGGTCTATGAGTTATAGACTAAGTGTTGCCTGTTTGGTGTCCATGAGACCTATGCTAGTAGCCATAATTTGTGCCTAAGCGCTGCTATTAGGTTTCCATTCGGCCGATACCAAGGGCCATATCCTGCAAATTTGGCGCCTATATTAAATTATAATTCAGTGTATGCTAGGAGTCAGATTATGTAAACAAACAACCCCCTGTTACACTAGTATGCAAAAACGGCTTATGCCATGACCATGATTCAAATCTTGGAGCCGCCAAATGCGGCTTATAACAAATACCATTTGCCAAAATCTAGAGGCCACCGCCTAGTATTTTAAAGCGGAATCTAGGTTTCCATATTGGTTATATTTTGCATATTGGAAATCCTTCCCATCAATAGTGATTTAAAATATCTTCGGCAGGTTATTTCAATATCGATTATGCTTGAAAAATTGATATTTTCGTATTTGACATTTCTAACCTCAGCAATATAGGATCCTTTGTTATCTTTAGGACTTCAAACTCGAGTTATGATCTTCTGGTTTCGCATCAGTATGGTATAACTTGAATCCATACATCGTAAGCAAACTAAGGATTGGTGGTGGTGTCTTGTCCATCCACGGAAAGGGAGATGCCATTGCCCCGTTAGTCAGCCACATTTCAGAGTTCCCTGTCACGGTTACCGTAGCGGCTCGGAGCTCACGACACCGTACTTCACCCTACAGGGCAGTCTCTTACTTGTGCTGCTTCTCCCGACGGCCACGTAAAGGAGGGGTTGAACGTCTGGACAGAAACTAAGGACTTCTTTTTGTAATTAAGTCTTCGCTAATTTATCAAAATCTTGTTGATTAGATATAATGAATTTCTTCTTGAATAGTGAATCTTGTATTCGGTAAATCCTCTATTGTAAAACATCTCCCAAGGCTCTTGACGGTCAAATCATCAGTGTAACTACCTCTTGATTAAGTTTGATCCAGAAGGCTCAATTTGTTTATAAATTGGCAAAACTTGATTCATCCATTCTCATTATGATGAGAAGTTTAATGCTATTACATTAATATATTCGTTATTTTACCATAATTCAAAGTAAATCAAGATTCATACAAGAGTATATCATTCTTCTTGAAAATTATTGAAGTTTTTCCATTGTTTCATCATGACAGCGTAGCTTGTAGAATTTCACTCAATTCTTAAAATACAGCAACATTTGTTGAAACTTCGCTTTTGCCGGTCCCGCGCCCGGATGAAAAAGGAGGAGGGGGAGCAGTAACAAGCTCACTAATAAACTTGGGCTCAGCTGGCCATGCTGATAGTACCCTGTGAGGGCTCCTAATCCAGGGATTAAGGAAGAACAGTGTTTGTATTCCATGTTAGGAGCGGCTCCACATGACGTTTGTTCTTCATGTCAGAGGCGGCCATTTCTTTTGGAGCTAAGTCAGTGGCCTGCCACTGAGTAGTGCTCCCAGTCTTGATGACAAAGGCAAATGCATTCTACTTCACCCAGTCATGATCTCAAGCTTTACAAGCTTGATACCCTGATATTATTGAGTGAAGATAAGAATGAAGAGACATTTGTTGATTTGAGGTTAATATACATGCAAATTTCGTTTGTTTTATTATTGTTTAATATCAGGTGATCTTCTTTGTTTCATATATTGATTATTATTTGCCAATTTGCTTGTCAGAAATACAATACTCTTTTTTCAATGGGCTTCTTTCCTCAACATATCATCTTGCATTTTATTATCTCTTTCTTGAGAAACTTCATAAATTTACTCGATTCATTACGAAATCAATGGGATCAATCAAATCAAAAAGGCCTTTAAAATATAAATGTATCCATTGTTGTTACTATGGTTCTTTATTTCTTCATATATAAATATATTGAAAATAAAGAAGGCATATCCTGACCAGGAGCACAAGTGCTTTACAGAAGGCAGAGCGCCATCTGGTGGAATAAAAATCAACTATTCATTGATTTAACCTGTTCCCTGATATTTGGCTAACCCAATTTCTCGATATATCAAGAAAAGCCAACCACGAACGCGTTTCGCGCTGTTGATGCTCGTAAGCGTGGAGTAGGCTGTACCACTGCGACCAAAAATAATTTTGGTCCCAGAGGCTTCTTGAGAAACCAAGAAATGGGTATTAAAGGCCAAATTTACGTAAAACGCTTAACATGTGGAAAAACTATAGAAAAAAATAAAAATAAGTGGGTCAGGTGTTAATATTAAAAATAACTACACCTTACCCACTTATTTTATTTTTTTCTATAGTTTTTTTTTTCATATAAATATATATAGGAAAAATAAGGTCCGATCAAAATCATTGTTTCAATCTATTATACTTCAACATACACTCATGAATCAAACATAAGAAAGTTGTACTTTTCAGCATGTATATTAGAGATTCAGACAATAACTCTGAAATATATATGATACACACAGTGACTTTTATGAAAGGAAAACGAGATAACCAAGTCTACAAGTGGGAACAAAATTACTTCTCCCTTATTAGAAAAAAAAACAACAACAGAATACCGGCGATATCAGAGACCTTTCACTTCCTTAACTTTTATCCAATGAGTGTTCAAAAATCACTACCACTACCCGTTGTTTCAAGGAACGTCGCTGAATATATATGCAGACGATGCCCCAAAATTGATTTCAGCTTGCGATTTTGAGACAATTTGCCTTAAACTCCAAGAAGCGTTGTATTTTGTTAATATTTGTTGTCAAAAATTCAGATTTACACTGAACCCACAAAAAAAAAAAAAACGAAATCCATTCTCATTTTAAATCGAATATACAAAACAAAGAATATTCCAGATTAAAAAGGTTTTTCTGACGAACCTATAAAATGTTATAATAGAGTCTAATACCTATATCTGACAACCAGAAAACGGGAAGAATCGAATAAGTCTTACAAAGGCAATACAAAAACACAAGAGTGGTGTAGCTTTTTTACATTGCAAGTGAACCATCTATACATTTATTGTAAAACAAATTCCTACCTAGGGGGCTACTTAGTCTTTATAGCCTCAAAGAAGACAACGTTAAAAAAAAAAGTGAAAAAAATTAGGAACAATTTCATCTCGATAAGGCAAAATTTGTATTATTCTATATACAGTTGCGAGCGTCATCATCTCTGTCACCGTTTGCTTTTTTTTTTTGGAATGGCGCTCTCCTATTGGTTGGCTACGATCACGTGGCTACGATGGCGCCGCCACAACGCGAGACACTTTGTTTTTGACTTTGCCCCCCCCACTCGCTTTTTGGTTTTTGTAACTATTGTGTTGGAGCGGGTCGCTCCTTAAATAAATGCATATATTAGCTAATAACTAAATGGAATCCTCTCTTTCTTTTTCCCAGTAAGAGACGCCTACGGAAGCCAACAGTACATAGACAGATAAAGCACACATAGGCTATAGTTATTAACTAATATATGCATTTATTTAAGGCGCCAATTTATAATTGTAACAAATAGTATTTGAATCAAAACATTCAATCGGGTAAAACACGGGCGTTGCCCGGGTCATTCGGCTAGTAGATTATAAACACAAAGTAATAATTTAGAGTAAAATATAATGCGGCTTATGATTGTAAAACGACATTTGAAAATTATTCCGCAAGGTTTTTTTTTTATTTTTCCGTTTATCATTACTCTTCACAATTCATCCTTTCATAATTTATCCCTAAGGTTGGAAATGATCGTTATTTCTCCTTAAAAATAAATTTCGATTTTCGTTTAAAAGAAACACATGCGGGATAATTTTCAAATGTCATTTTACAAGGTAATAAGACCAAATCCAAATAAATAGTGTGTGACGTTTCGATAACAGCATGTTAACATCTTCAGACAAAAGTACTGAATGAGAAAAAAATCTGTGGTAAAATTTATCAATCAGTACTTTTGTCTGAAGATAGTAACAACGCTGTTACCGAAACGTCAAACACTATTTATTTATTTGGATTTGGTCTTATTACCTTATGTTTAATATCATCTCGAGTTGCCTTTGTGGACATGAGGAACAAAGCTCAATACATCTTTTACAGGATTGTTCTGTTTTCCACACACAAGACTACAGATTCGACAATAATTTAATAGTAACAGTTCCAAGTATTTTTATTTCCAGTAAAAAAATGTATATTAAATTCAATACCTTTTGGAGATGTATTCTAAATCATATAGCAACTCATATTATGCTGAAGAAGGAGCTTACAGAGGGGAAAGTAACAACGAGTGTCTGATAGGTTGAGAATTAAATATAATATTGATTGATGTACCTATATTTTTCAAATAAACTTTCAAATAATCTTCAAGATTGCAGGAATATATACAAAAGACGATCTAGGTATCAAAGGTATATCTATTTCCTGAAGATACTTCTACCAGTAAATCTTTTTATTACCTCGACGTTTCGACAAAAATCTTTTGTCTTCATCAGGAGCAAACAAAAATCAAAACATTTAACAAGGCATTAAAATCATTCTTGAATTTTTTAACATCTTGTTAAATAGTTTGAGTCAAAAGTCAATCCATCAATTAATATTATATAGAATAGCGTACCTGGATCTGTGAAGAAATAAAAACTATTTTTTTCATCAAAATATTCCAAGAGATTGCTCCCTCTTTATCAATTTATTGCACAGTGTGAGAATATTTTTTTACAGATCCACAGGTACGCCCTTATTCCTATATATGTGGGTATCTATGTCGGCTATACGCGTCCACAATACGTAACTAATCTGTCTGATATTTTAACAGTACATAGAGTAGAATCTGGAAAAACTTATAGTGAAAATTTCAGGTCTCTATTCCGAATATTCTTCGAGTTATAAGTGTATAGCTAAACAACATACCAATAGCCAACTGGAGCTGTTCAAACTTGGGTCCTCTGAGATGGCGGGCAAGCTTCAGTCTCACGGTGGGGCCAGCCGTCCGTAGCATCTCTACAGCCCGGTGATTGGTGAGGCCTCTTAGCTCCGAGCCGTCCACCTGGACATTGTACAACTGTCAATACACACTGTTTCCATAAAGCCATCAAAGACTGTTCTCTAATAGAAGTCGGAGAACATACACTAATGGACAAAAGGATGTTATATCCATGTAAGAATAAAATATAACAGCGACGATATTCTTTATTAAACAGGTGTAACGAATTTTTACAATTATACCGCAAATGTTTCTTTTGAACGAAAAATCGAAATTTATTTTAAGGAGAAATAACGATTATTTCTAACCTTAGGGATGAAGTGTGATAAGATAAATTGTGAAGAGTAATGATAAACGGAAAAATAAAGTTTCCAGGGATATTTATTCCCATCCCTTATTATTTCTCCTTGAAATAAATTTAAATTTTTCGTTCAAAAGAAACATTTGTGGTGTCAAATTTCGTTCTACAATCATAAGCCGCATTATATTGTATTATAAAGAGGTATAAGTTTATGGAAATTCGAAACTATTATAGATGGGTATGATCTTTTTAAAAATTAAAACAATGGAAAAATTTATGGGAGGGCCTGACTCATCAGTGGTAAATCCTTCTAGCGGTTTCGTCAGTTTAATCTACCATTGGCGAGCTTTCAGACAATAAGGTCATTCAACTTCTATTGAAGTTGTATCTATTAACATGGATTCCGTGATTAAGTCAATCCTACTCCTTTATTGCATTCGTTATTATTCGAATGGTATCTTCGACGTTTTTCCTGGATACTTTATATCTCAGAACACAATCCTTCATTGTTGTCTCCAATATCTTTGTTTCCTTATTGTAGAGTTGTGATTCACTTTCACACACTTGTTGAAATAAAATAGGAATATATATATATATATATATATAAGTATATATGTATTTCTTATAAAATCTCTGGGACTAAAAAATCTTTTAACATCACGGTGCAAGCTAAATAAACGTTTAGTTTATTTTTTCTCCATTTTTATTTTTGATTTCAACACCTGATCTTTTTATCTTTTATTTTTTTCTTTCGTTTTTTCATGTGTTAAGCGTATTTACGCAAGTTTGGCCTTAAATACCCATTTCTTGGTTTTTCAAGAAGCTACTGGGACCAAAAATATTTTTGGTCGCAGTGGTACAGCCTAGTCCACGCTGACGAGCGCCAAAAAGCGCGAAACGCGTTCGTGGATGGCTTTTCTTGATTTATCAAGAAATTGGGTTGGCCAAATATCAGGGAACTGGCTAAATCAATGTTTAGTTGATTTCTGTTCCACCAGATGGCGCTCTGCCTTCTGTAAAGCACATGTGCTCCTGGTTAGGAGATGCCTTCATTTTTAAGTAAATATGTATATGTGAAAAAACATTAAAATTTATATTAAAAAGGTCAGGTGTTGCTATTGAAAATAAAAATACCCTGCTCACATGAGTGCGCAGCTACGCAGCAAAAGTAGTAATCGAGTGGCTTGTAGTCAAAGCTTGATGTAACTTTGTAAAGGAAGATGGAAATTTTGCCGGGAGTACATTCATCTATTGGTCGCCTCTCCCTAGCTCGAAACAATGATCTCTAGGTTGACTCTTCTCAGTTTGCCAAAGCTGGTGTTGTGGCTTTGTCACCGACTTGATGCCGCTAGTTTGCGGCGATGATCAATAGATGTCGTCTAGTTTTGACGACTATTTTGACGGGAGAGGAGCCCTTTATCTTTATAGTTAGAAATGAGAAGTCACAAGATAACTATAAAAGAAATCAACCTAACTGTAGGATCCTAACTGAACTTTAACTAGCTTCTAACTAGTTTGTCGCGAAGGTCAATAGATAGCGTCTAGTTTTGACGTCTATTTTGACGAGAGAGGCAATCTTTATAGTTGGTAAATGTGAAGTGTGTGTGTGTGTAAAAAGATAACTGTAAAGGAAATCAACATAACTGTAGGATCCTAACTGAACTTCAACTAACTTCTAACCAGTTTGTCGCGACGGTCAATTGATGGCGTCTAGTTTTGACGTCTATTTTGACGAGAGAGGCGACCTTTGTCTTTATAGTTGGTTAATTAAGTCACAAGGTAACTGTAAAGTAAATCAACATAACTCTATGGTTCTAACTGAACTTAAACTATCTTCTAACAAGTTTGTAGCGACATTTAATAGATAGCGTTTAGTTTTGACGTCTATTTTGACGGGTAAGGCAAGCTTTATATTTATAGTTAGTAAATTAAGTCTCACAACACAACACACAAGGTAACTATAAAGGAAATCAACATAACTGTAGGATCCTAACTGAACTCAACTAGAGAGCTTGTACCAAATTCACTTTATTAGGTACCGCTCAACAAGAACAACCTAGTTTATGACATTTACAACAATGAATACTATGTGAAGGTTATTCACATATTAAACAAAATGTTAACGTGGGATTCAATCCCGGTTCATGGCTGTTGGGAATCGAGGGTGTTACCCACTCGAACGCCGACTCAAAAACACCCAACTAGATACTAGCTATACATACTTCAATAAAATTCATATAAAAAGCGTACCTGGATCTATAGAGAAAAAAAAAACAATTTTTTCCTAAAATATTTCGAGAGATTACTCCCTCTTTATCAATTTATTGCACAGTAAACTTATATAAAATACTGCATTATTAATTTTAAAAAAACCTCTAATTTTCATAATATTTTATTATTTTTACCAATTATAATTTTTAATATTATTATTATCATTATTTTTTGACCAATAACAAAGTTGTTTTCCATGTGATCTACAAGAATTTGTAAATTAAGTTTACTGTGCAATAAATTAATAAAGAGGGAGCAATTTATCGAAATATTTTGTGTAAAATTTGTTTTTATTTTTCTTTATAGATACAGGTACGCCCTTTTATATAAATTTGATTGATGCATTGCTTTTTGACTCAAAGTACTTCAATCAGTTCTGGTTCTAGGCTTCAAGGAACTCCTGCATCTCCCTTTCCGTGTCTCTTCTACTGGATTTCCTCTCCTATCAAGACTCAGACCTCTCCCTGATCCCAGACTCTGATCTCTAGCCATCTCTTCGCTTCCTCCATCTTTGCGGGACACTTTTCTTTCAGATCCTCGAGTCACTTGCCATTGGAAGTCGCCTCTGGTCATTTGTTAGAAGACCATGTCAATTTGCCTGTCAAATTATATTGACAAACATTTTCAGTTTTTTTTTATCAGTTTTTAGCGGGAAGAATGTTGTCTTCGTTTGTTAGTGAACCAATCTCTAACGTCATTGGACGAATGTGGCCATGTCTGTATATAAGAGGGGACTAAGGGAATGCGAGGGGGTCCAGAGCGTGGAGAATTGGTGTGGAGACGCTTAAAGTGTTTTTCTACGTGATTTTTCCGTGTCTGGGGATCTCTTCGCATCCCGGTGTGACCCTAGTCCGATCCCTACCAACGCTACAATAAAGATAAGTACTGTTTTGTTTTTATTTTACTAATCGCGAGTGTCATTTACTTCCTTCTTGTGGTTGGTGTTGTACTCTTTATTGTACGCTTTTTTGTGTATCAAGTTACTATTCCTTTGGCGTCTGTTCCTCATGTCAGAGGCGGCCATTTATTTAGGAACTAGGTCGGCCTGCTACTGAGTAGTGTTCCCAGTCTCAATGACAAAGACATTCTACTTCACCCAGTAATGATAGTTGTCAAACAGACACCATCAAGGGTCACAACTTGATACCTCAATATGCTTGAATGGAGATAAGGAAGAATAAGATTATTACTTTAGGCCCTAGTATATTCCATTTTGTGTGGCAACCCGTGATAGTAACTTTTGTGATGCCAATTAACCTAACCTAACTTAAGTAACTAGACATACTTCAATCAGTACGGTGATTGGAGAGGACCTCGATAGAAATTCCAAGCTATCCAATTATTAACAACTCCAATACCCATTCAGTCTCTAACCATCTAATCTGAAGAGAAGGGAGGAAAGGGTAATGAGGCAAGATCAGAGAAGAGAGATGGGGGAGATTTCTAAGGATCATATGACAATAACCCGCTTAATTAGCTCTTGCTAATTGGACGTCACTCAACAGACAATATTTGATAAACTTCAAACACTACCCTCTCATTTACATCTTCCTTTTTTTCCTTCTTTCATTTATCTACCAAAATAATACCGAATGATCTACCCAATTAAATATTTTTAAAAGAATATATTAAGATTAATTAAAAATGGATAGAAAAAAATCGAAAATGTCTGAATATATATTTAATTAAAAAGACATATATTGTAACAAAATATAATTTAATTTGCCAATATTTCAGTTGGCTGAACGCCAACCTTTATCAAGGTTTAATACCTTGATAAAGGTTGGAGTTCAGTCAACTAATGTATTGGTAAAATAAATAATATTTTGATCCAATATATGCCTTTTTAATTAATTTTTATTTATGGATTGCTCTATTTTCAAAACGATTGAATAAATATACAGTTAAACCTGTCTATAGCACCCCCTCTAAATAGCGCCTCCCTATCTATAGCGCCCGATTTTAAATACGTAGTACGATGCGATTCACATTAAAAGTGACCTGTCAATAGCACCTCCTCTCTATAGCACCCTATTTTAGTGAATCCCAAGAGGGGGCGCTATAGACAGGATTAACTGTATATTTTATAATACATGCTTATTCCTTGCCTTTACAATTTAATAAAAAAATACAAACAATAGACAGGTCACTTTTAATGTAAATCACATCGTACTACGTATTTAAAATCGGGCGCTATAGAGAGGGGGTGCTATAGACAGGTCACTTTAATATAAATATTGCATCGTACTACGTATTTAAAATCGGGCGCTATAGAGAGGGAGGTGCTATTTAGAGGGGTCGCTATAGACAGGTCACTTTTAACGTAAATCGCATCGTACTACATATTTAAAATCGGGCGCTATAGAGAGGGGGGCGCTATAGACAGTTCACTTTTAATGTAAATCGTATCGTACTACGTATTTAAATTCGGGCGCTATAGAGAGGAAGGCGCTATTTAGAGGGGGCGCTATAAACAGGTTTAATTGTATTTTCCAATTTTTAATATTCTTGGTGAATTAAATACAGAAAATAACGCTGTCCTCGCTGTAGGTCAGGTTTTGATGAACAATGATTCGGCTAATAAACTGTTGCTGAAAGATTTATTTTTGATGAAAATTCTTCTGATCGTGAAACTGATTTTTGATGATGACCTGAGCCATCTATCGGAATAAATAACAACTAAATGTTCATTTTAAAAATGAAATTTCAGCATACATATTGTCTATATACCTTTACTTAATGAATTGAAAAAAAAACAATCACATACGCGTTCCAGTATGTTGGTCCTTGTCAATGTAGTGTAGACTGTACCTTTATAAAATATAGACTTTTGAAATGTGTGAAATGAAATATTTATCTAAACATTTTAGTCACTATTTATTTTACATTCATGGACAAAGCTTGAGGATGTGGAAAGTCTTTGATATCGGCGGTCGTCTTTTTTTTTTTTTTTTTTTTGAAGGAGACAGAAGCAATTTTTTTCACACTTGGTTATCTCGTGTGTCTCCGATAAGGTCAGTGTGTATAAAATATCTTTCAGAGTTATTGTCTGAATCCCGATATATGCTAAAATTACAACTTCTTTAAGTTTGGCCATCAGTGTATTTTAAGCGTTGGAATTATTTTCTTCATGACGAAATCTAGATTTCCACATATTTCCTCTAATGATTTTTACTTATTTGAAGAATACTTGAATATGAGAAGTTTCATTAGCTTCGTTTAGATATGAATAAAGGAGGGTCGGTGGAAGGATGGTCTAAACCTTGTATCATTACAAAAATCAAATGTATACATGCAAAGTAACCGGTCATCTGGTCAAAAATATAAATATATCAATCTATGAAAAACAACTTATAAAAATGTTAACACTTCTTTTGTAAATCAATAAATATAATGTTTGATTAATTCTTGTAATCAGTTTCATTTAAAATATTCTAAGCAAAATCAACAGAAAGTAAAAAAAAAAACTTCTAATTAAGAATAAGTATAGAGAAAATGTCACAAAAATATTTCTGGAAATTTCTAAAGACATTAGAGAAAAGTTCATAAAAGATTTACGTTATACCCTCAATTCTTTAAGATTAGAGTGGGAAACTTCACATAAGAGAAGTAAATAGAGGTGTTCTTCTGAATTTTATTTATGTAAATGACTTCTGTGATAAAGTGAGCGTAGTAATGGAAAGCAATTGCCTGTGCGGTTTACGTCTGCACAAATAAAGCATTTCACGTCAGACGATACATTCAGAATGGTCATTCTGACAGTATCTTATAATAGTATGCAAATTACACTATTTGGTGCCTCCATCTAAGCTGTTTTGAGCGTATATATGGTGAATTTAGAATTCTTCTCCAAGCTCTACTATAAAAAATGTCACCACCATATCTCAATTTATTGATGCAGAAACTTTTTAAAGAAGTTACGTGCGTGAAGAATTCTCTTTTTTTTTTTGTAAAGAAGGCTGTTATCATGCCAAGATATCATAATTCAAAATTCTATTTTAACTTTGAATTCTTTGGATTATATTTTCTTTGCTTTCACCGTTTAAACATTTCTTTTGTTAAAAAATATTCTTTAAAAATAAGTATATTTTGGTATAAAAATGCTGAAATTTCAAATACAAAAACAAAATAGATTTACATTATTATATGTGGATACTTAGAGTGCTTTCTATTTCAAGTATTAATTTAAAGTATTTTTTTTTTCTTCAAAATTTAAGAATTATATCATGCCAAAAAATCAAATTTCAGAATTTTATTTAAACTTTGAATTCTATAGATTATTCTTTCCTTTCAACATTTAAATCATATTCTTTTGCTAAAAATATATTTTTTAAATAAGCATATTTTGGTATAGGTGTCAATAGTTTAAGTACTTTTTATTTTTAATGATTACTTGTTTCAGATTTAAATATTGATTTTAAGCATTTAATCATGCCAAGAAAGATCATAACTTAGAATTCTATTTTAACTTTGAATTCTTTGGATTATTTTTCTTTATATACCGTTGAAACCTTTCTTAAAATAGAATTTTAAAATAAGTATCTTTTGTGTGTGATATATAAAAATGGCCAAGTTTTAAAAACAAGGGCCAAGATGAGGACCAACAGCCCGAATCGCGTACGTGGTTAACTTTTCTTGATTAATCAAGAATAGATATTTGGGCAATTCTGGAATAATTAGATATCAATGAGAATAGTTGATATTTATTCCGATAGATGGTACAAGTCATCAGCAACTTTCAGTTGCACGATAAGGAGATGCGTTTTTAATAAAAACCAAAATAGGTGTGTATTATGATTCAATAATTTAAATACTTTCTATTTTTAATAATGAATTGATTCAGGAATAAGTATTATATCAAATAAAATTATAAAAAGTTGAAATTATTGAAGACATTTTGAAATTAGTGTATTCTGTCATTTATAATACAAGTTTTCAAGCGTGCTACGTGGATGTATATACAAATAATCTTTGTAAATATGCAAATAGTTGATATCTCTTTAATAGAAGCTTGTAGAAAAGCGATATTCGTTTTGAAAGCTTTACTTTTAAATGGAAAAAAGATATACTTGTTGTGTGTGAGATTTAGAATGAAGGCTCTTCTATACGGACCTCTTACTTAATTCCAACATACAAGCTGGCAAATATATCCCTAACACATCTATATAGCGACAATATTGTTATAAATGGCGATACAACTATATGAGAGAATACCATAATTGTAGGTTGGGTTTTGATTAATTCAAGTTTTGAAAACTTTTTAAATATAAACGTTTATTGTCCTTTGACGAATCGGAGATTAAAGCCAGACGATAAAAGCCAGACCTTTGGATCTCTGGGTCTTGATCTCCTGATCTCGATCTCTGAAATGATCCCTTAACTATTTTTGAAGCCTGCGGCGCCTTAGTTGTGCTTGGTGCTGCCTTGGTTCCCTCAAAACGGCGCGCACTCGCCCTCGTCTCCCCCGGGGTGCCCACGGCCTCGCCGTCGCCTCTCCAGCCCTCTCCTTGGCCCTCCATTGCGGCGGGCGCTTGGAGACTCCTAACTATGAGTTATGCCTTAAAATGCTTATCCTAAAGCATGTAGAAGGCACAATAATAGTATATTGTCCTTTGACGAATCAGCGACCCACTGCCGCCCCTTTCCAAAAAAAAGGTGGAAAGTTTATTGAATTTTGTTCACTAATATAAGTTAATACAAATCAATACACTTGTTGTGTGTGTGTGTGTTAAAAATAAACTCTTATAAATAGAATATATCAATAATACTTTTGTAAATAGAGCATAATATTCCATAAAATAAAAATAAAACAGGTTTAAAAGATATTAAGAGAAAACCAGGTTTGCTAAAACATTATAGAAGTATCGAATACTCATTGAATTGAATTAAACATAGAAAATTCCAGAAATTTCTTCTGCAATACTTTAATATTTATTTGTATTAGTGAATTCTCAAGTTTATAAACTCTTTCAGGTTTGTATGAGCTTATAAATTAATTTAAAGGTATCTAATGATGATGAAACCTATATACTACATATGTATAAAATGAAAGGATTTAAAAGCACGAATGTTTCTTTTATACAAAATACAAACTTCTACTGCCCTTACTGCGATGAAAAATATATTGGAAGGGCTTGGCTCATCAGTGGTAAACCCTCCCAGTGGTTTCGCCAATTTAATCCACCAGACCGCTTCTCAGAGCTCTAATACTGTATTGGACGATTCTGCTTATATACGCATCACTGAAGAATGGAATCTCAGGAATGGTTTTTCAAGAAAACTATGAACATAAGCTTATAGGACAGTAGAATTACATTCAAATATGTCATACTACATATGTCTTTGTGTAATGAACACATATAATCATGTATATGTAATACATCAAACTCATAATATCGAACCAAGAATTTGAAAATTCTTTAAAAATTGTAAAGAAAATTAATTTCTTTAATCTCTTTCACTGTCACGTCAAATATAATTTACTATGAATAAATCAACTTAAATTATTTAATATATACATTTATTAGGTTATATATTTTATTAAATAATTGAAGCTTCCAGATTAAGTTTCTTGTGCAACTTTTTATTTTCAAGCTTTCGAATTTATAAACTCGAGTATATCAGAACATTTTCTAACTTCAGTATGGACTGTATTGAAAGACAGCGAGTTTGCATAGAGTTTTGATTTAAATTAGAGAAATCAGCTTCCTAATCATTTCAAATGTTAAAGCAGGCTTTTAAAAAAGATGCCCTATCACAATCGAAGACATTTGAATGGTTTACACAATTTAAAGCTGGTCGAAAAAGCGTCAAGGATGATTTACACACTGGCAGACCTTTATCGATAAGGAACCCCGAAAATGCACTCAGAATCAAGTCATCGATCAATGAAAACCCAATAATATATTAAGGTTATATATATATATATATGTAGTAATGTAGTTGTTGCTGTAGGATGACTGTAGTGTGGCATTTTGGTTGCAGTCGTGGTGGCCACAATGTTTAGAGTGGGTTAAGGCGTGATTGGGATTACACAAAAGGACAACGCATGTTGAGTGTCACCATAGAGATGGCGAGAGAGCAAGTGAAGCCGACAACGGTCAGGGAAGAACTGTCTAGAGGGGTCTGTCAATCGTGTCTCAAAGCGGACTAATCTGTTTGAGTAAAAAAAGGGCACACCTGGGAACCCGACTTGTTTTTCGGACCTTTTTCCTCCTACAGGCGCCGTCTGTCACTCACATGAAATTGTATTTGTTGCCTTGGCAATTACATTATAACTACAACACATAGAGAAATATATATATTATATTTAATAAAGATTTTTTACTGTTTTAAGATTAATTACTTGTAGAGGAATTATTAGGCATTTGCTTGCTTTTGGTATGCAGTCGTGGAAGAGATTATAATAAAATTAGTTAACAAAAATAGCTATAATTGCGCCAATGGAATATATGAAAAACATGGTTTGATAAAAGTACTGCCTGGCTTAAGGTGTAAGAATAATAAAGAAAAGCTTATTTACATAATGTACAAAGGTTTTGAGCCGGCCAACGAGAAAGAGAGAGAAAATATCTCTATTTACGGGGCTGCTGGCCAACGAGAAAGAACAACAACGAGATTTTATAGGGGAAGCATGACTTCTGGCGGTCGATTTAACAGAGTATTTGGATCTATGAAATATAATTTTTTTTTTAATAGAATAATATTTTTATACAACACATGGATATATATTGGAATACATTACAACATATATATAATCACCATGAAAAATCCTAGATAGTAATTAAGTTAAAACAAGCAGAAATGATGAATGGCGCTATGTTATGATTAAGGAGGTGCATGGCGTAACTGTCATAAAGCCACTTGTCAACAGATGCTACGCGACAACCGTGACAATTAGACTTGAAATGTCATCCCCTTGTTGTCCCCTTCCACAGCATTTATTTGTCGCCATTGTTAGAATCTTGGTCACAAAATACCATAGAGTACTGACTTTCCCTGAAGTATATTATGGTAATTAATAAAAATATCAATAAATTAAATTTTATTGCCATCTATCGTTAAAATTTACACAAATAAATTTACTGGCAATGCGTTTCTTTTAAATATCATCAAATATTATCTCTACAGACCTTACTGCAATGATATGAGTTATTGAATGAGAGGGCTTGGCTCATCAGTAGTGAACCCTCTCAGCGGTCTCGCCAAATTAATCTCTAGACCGCTCTACTATTGTATTGGACTGGTTTTGTTATATACCCTGCATTTTCTATGGAAGGCAGCTTAAGGGTGTTTAAGGAACTATGGACATAAGCTTATAGGTCTGTAGAGGTACATACATATAATTTCAAGGTATTTCATCGAGCAAAGCTCTTCCGCAAAATGTTTTCATAACCAATATATATTAGTAAATTAAATTTTATTGCCATCTATCGTTTAAATTTTACACAAATAAATTTACTGGCAATGCGTTTCTTTTAAATATCTTCAAATATTATCTCTACAGACCTTACTGCAATGATATGAGTTATTGAATGAGAGGGCTTGGCTCATCAGTAGTGAGATTAATTTGGCGAAACCGCTGAGAGGGTTCACTACTGATGAGCCAAGCCCTCTCATTCAATAACTCATATCATTGCAGTAAGGTCTGTAGAGATAATATTTGATGATATTTGAAAGAAACGCATTGCCAGTAAATTTATTTGTGTAACATTTTAAAAATATCAATGTTTTTAATTTATATAGTGTTGTGAAGAGTTTAAATTTAAAAATTTACTTATTAAATAATTAATTGAATTGTTTAATAGGTTATGTATATACGAAAGATGCTACCTTTGTAGAATAATCTAGATTAAATGGAAAATATTACTCCCCCATTAGAGAACCATCTTATGAGAAATCTTTTCTCTGAGCCATTTTTTATAAAATCTGAAATGAATTTTAGAATTTTATCCTCCGGGACAGATCAGATTTATTGATGTTTTAGGGCTAAAGTGTTTTACGAAATATTATTTTGAATGTATTTTTATTTAATTTTCTATTATTTCTTGTGTTTAAGTTTTTATTGTGTGTATTGTCGCTCTGTGTTATTAGTATGTTTTATTGTGTGTATTGTTTGTTGTCTATGTGTGTTATATGGGTGTTGTGTGCTATCACTGTATTGTTCCCATGTGCTGTGATTTCTCTGTGTTGTCCGCGTGAATTGTGTGTATATTGTTAGTTATGGTTTCTCTGTATTGGGTTTATTTATTATGGAGGGCGTGTATGTTATAGTTTCTTCGTGTTGAGTTTATTGAGTGTAGTTTGTTTGTTGTGATTTAATTGTGTTGTGTTTATTAAGTATGGGCTAAGAGTTGTGATTTCTTTGTGTTGTCTGTGCGTTATGAATTCTCTGCATTGTGTTTATTAAGTGTAGCTAGTTTGAAATTGTTTCCCTAATTTGTGTTATTGATATAATTCTATGTTTTTATAGAGTTTCTCAGTGTTGTGTTCATTAGAGTGTAGCCTGTTTGATATGGTTTCCCCGATTTGTATTATTGATTTCAGTCTATGTGGTATGGTTTCCTTGTGTTGTGTTAATTAAGTGTAGCCTTGTTTGATATGGTTTCCCTTATTTGTATTATTGATTTCAGTCTATGTGGTATGGTTTCCCTGTGTTGTGTTAATTAAGTGTAGCCTTGTTTGATATGGTTTCCCTTATTTGTATTATTGATTTCAGTCTATGTGGTATGGTTTCCCTGTGTTGTGTTAATTAAGTGTAGCCTTGTTTGATATAGTTTCCCTTATTTGTATTATTGATTTCAGTCTATGTGGTATGGTTTCCCTGTGTTGTGTTAATTAAGTGTAGCCTTGTTTGATATGGTTTCCCTTAATTGTGTTATTGATTTCAGTCTATGTGTTATGGTTTCTCTGTGTTGTGTTTGTTGATGTAGCCTATTTGATATGGTTTGCCTTATTTGTGTTATTGATTTTAGTCTGTTTTATGTCTTATCTGTGTTGTGTTTATTAAGTGTAGCCTGTTTGATATGGTTTCCCTGATTTGTGTTATTGATTTTAGTCTCTGTGTTATGGTTTCTCTGTGTTGTGTTTATTGAGTGTAGCTTCTTTGATATGGTTTCCCTCATTTGTGTTATTGATTTGAAGTCTATTTTTTATGATTTCCCTGGGTTGTGTTTATTGATGTAGCCTGTTTGATATGGTTTCCCTTAATTGTCTTATTGATTTTATTCTACAACGTGTGATCAATAATTTCCAGGAATGAGACTGGATCACGTAAAATATTCAAAATAATGAAATTATTTTATAAGGACCTTATTTATAAAACATTTATCAACACGTAGAAAGAAATTGCATCACGCAGAGGCACGCGATCACGTTTTTTCGAATTTATAAAGCTCGAGTATATCAGAACTTTTTCTAACTTCAGTATGGACTTTATTTTAAATTTAATTTTTAAATTTAATTTTAAATTAGGGAAAACAGCTTCCGAATAATATAAAATGTTGAAGCAGGCTTTTAAAGAAGATGCCCTATCACAATCGAAGACATTTGAATGGTTTGCACCATTTAAAGCTGGTCGAACAAGCGTCAAAAATGATCTACACACTGGCAGACCTTTATCGATAAGAAACCCCGAAAATGCACTCAAAATCAAGTCTTCGATCAAAGAAAACCCATGAATAACTATCAGAGAGCTATCAGAAGACTTGTATATCTCTTTTGGAACATGCCAAACCATCATAAAGAGTGATCTGCATCTTAAACGATCCCCGGCTAATTTTTTTCCACATCTCTTAACGAATGAGTAGAAAGAGCATCCAAAGAAACGTGCAAAAACATGGTCGATATGTTTAATTCTGATCCCCATTGGCTCAAAATTGTTATCACGGGAGATGAAACATGAGTGTACGGATATGATCGGATATGTAAAAAGAAACACATTGCCAAAATTAATTATTACAAATTTTAACGATAGATAGCAATTGAAATTTTAATGTTGATATTGAAAACCTATACAAGGCCATGAAGCTTTCTCTCTGAATTGAATAATTTGAAAAACCATAGCTATTTTATTCATTCACGCACCTCATAACCATATTTTGCATCACAAATTACCATTCTACAAATTGGTGTTTTCTTTCTCTATCAGAAATAAATATTTGACAAATCCAATAAGAAGTCGGTGGACAAGTGGGTAACACCTTCGATTCCCGACAGTCATGAACCGGGATTGAATCCCACGTTAACATTTTGTTCAATATATGAATAACCTTCACATATTATTCATTGTTGTAATTATCATAAACTAGGTTGTTCTTGTTGAGCGGTACCTAATAAAGTGATTTTGGAACTGACAAATCCAGAATAAATTTTAAAGATAATTTCTCAGATTGACCCATCTACCCAAATCTATATCGAAAAATGACAATATTGGGCAGACGATTGTAAAAAATCAAAAGAATAAATTTATAAGAATAAATTTTAATTCTAATTAGTTATTTGAGCTTTATTAAATTTTATATGTAAATAAAATTAACATTTTATATAATTAGAGTATGAGTTAATATTTGAGTAGAATATAATTTTTTTGTCTCTCTTCTATGCAAATTAATCTAATTAAAGAGGCAGAAGATATTTGCTGAGATAAAATAACGTTGATATAGAATTAGATAATATATAAACATAACTATATAATTATATTAGGGAATATGTTAAAACGGTGTAGGCGAATGTATATTTACATATACTGTTTCAGGATATAGATGGAAATTTTGCCGGGAGTGTATTGATCTAAAGAGGCAAAGGTCGCCTCCACTGTCAAAATAGACGTCTAAAACCTGACCGTCGCCGCAAACTAGCCTTGGGTCGGTGACAAAGCCTCAACACCAGCGTTGGCAAACTGAGAATCGTCCACCTAGAAACCATGGTTTTAGGCTAATGGCCCTCGTCAGTCTAAGGCGGACTTTATTCCATGAGATCCACACGGGATCTAATGGAACCTTGACAATCTGCCAAAGCGGTGTCAATAGATGGCGGCGACGGTCAATAGATGGCGTCTAGTTTTGACGTCTATTTTGATGGGAGAGGCGACTTTTGTCTCTTTATATCAAGGATGTATATTTTGTTGGATTCTGATTTTAAATATGTACATGTTGTTTTAAAATATTATTACATATCAAAATGAGAATTTCTAGAATAAAATACTCTGTAAAGTCGACCGCCAGATGTCACCGCTTTCCCTATATAAACATTGTTTCCCTTTGCGGTCTGTCTGCTCTCCACGGTCACCCTTGGGCTCAATACTATTGGACCCGTCTCTGCCTAATCTCCGCGGATCACCACCCTGCCCTTCCTCTACATCCCGGCTCTCCTGGCCTCACCCGGCGATGATTCCCTGGCCACCCATCCCCAGGCCCCTAATGGAATCTTGACAATCTACCAAAGAGGTGTTTAGCTGGCAAAGTGGCTGGGCCATATCTATGGCTAAAATATAGGTTGAAATTTTGCCGGGAGGAAATTAATCCAAAGAGACAAAGGTCGCCTCTCCCGTCAAAATAGACGTAAAAAATAGACGCGATCTATTGACCGTCGCCGCAAACTAGCGGCCTCAGGTCGGTAACAAAGCCACTACATCATGTAAATATTCCTCTTTATGTGTCCATTGGGGCTCAAAATCATCCATTCTGGTTAGCAGCCCCGTAAATAAAGATATTTCTGTTTCCCGAAAAATCATGAAACAGGTATTTAGGCCGGAAGGGCTTAAGAACGAATGTGAAAAATATATTTAAATAAAACAACTATATATTCAACTTTATAATCAACATATATAGCTATATTTAAGATGACTTTATTATATGATAAACTTTAAAATGTTATAACACCTTGATAAAGGTTGGCGTTCAGCCAAGTGAAATATTGGTAAAATACAGGGTGATCCAAAAGTCCCGCACTATTTTAAAAATTAATAACTCCGCAAATATTTGCGCTAGAGCAATGCGGTAAACACCATTGTGTTCAGGATGCAATGGGATTTTTTATTGCAAATAATGAAAAATTCGAAATTGATTTTAGTTACAATTTTATTCGCCAGATGGCGCACTACCAGAATCAGAGATTCAGCGGCCAAATTGTTTGATAAATTGAAAAATATAACTGAACGACACGTATTTTTCCTTTTTGAATACCAGGAAAGAACCCTAATAATATCAAATAACAAATTAATAAAACACCACTCCGCCAAAAGTATGAAGAATCGGTTAACAATTTTTAAATACAATCAGAGATATGTAAAATAGGTAAATGCAAATTAAAACATGTAGCAAAAAAAAATTGATATTTTAGATACGGTTTTATTCCAAAGATAATAAATTTCTAATATTTTTAATTCAACTCTCTCTCATACTGTATCCAATTTTAAAAAATGTGTCCCCTCAAATAAAAATATTTTTCAAATCGACCTTTTGCGTTGAA
This sequence comes from Cordylochernes scorpioides, assembly GCA_030710605.1. Taxonomy (NCBI): domain Eukaryota; kingdom Metazoa; phylum Arthropoda; class Arachnida; order Pseudoscorpiones; family Chernetidae; genus Cordylochernes; species Cordylochernes scorpioides. The sequence continues at coordinate 146,088,808 of CP092864.1, forward strand.
AAACGTGGTAGTAAAATCATTTTGTATTATTTTTTTTTTGCACAAAATTTCTAAAGTTATTGGTGTACAGAAAATATTCCTTATGCTATTTCTTCTAATGAGCGAAAAGCGAAAAACTAAACATAAGGGGAAAAATTATGTGCACCAGTGTTATTCGAGAAGTTATAACACTCTGGTTTGCACGACATAATATGTGAGCAAATGACAAACAAAATATTACTGTTCACAAAAAAAAAGTCAAGATGTGAGGACAGCATTTATTATCCCCATAATCCAACACAAAGAGCTGCAAAATATTGGTAGATAATATAATACATGGCAGCTTATATAACACATGAGGTAGCTGCCTTCTCTCTTGTATTAGGTCACAATCCTTGCTCAATGTGGCACCCTTCATTCTCAATCAACGCCTGCAGACGATAAATGACAGAATGGACATCATTAAATGACATATCTGTTGAAATTGATAAAACGTGCCATCTGATAGAAGCCTTCAACGTGGCCAATGTGGTAGGCCAGCATCGATAAACACGCGACTTAATGTACCCCCATAAACAAAAATCACAAGGCGTCAAGTCTGGTGATCTTGGAGGCCACTGGTATATAAAGTGGCGACTTATCACACGATTTTCAACGAACGTATTCTTCAGCAATTGTTTGGCACCGCGGGAGATATAAGGAGGTCCTCCAACTTTCATGAATGTTATTTCGCTTAGTGGTTTTTCCCTGCAATATGGGAATACCCTTTTCTCTCAAAAGTTGAACATAACGTTCACCAGTTACAGAAACGGTTTTAAAGGTTCTTCCATTGATTTTTCAAAGAAAAATGGTCCAATAATAAAAGAAGAAGCGAACCTACACAAAACTGTAACTCTAGACTGTTAAAGTGGCATTTCTGTAAAAATCTTAGGGTTTCTGTTGCCCAAAAGCGGCTGTTTTGAATGTTAAATTCTCCGTTTAGAGAAAAGTGAGCATAATCTGTCCACAGAACATTCGACAACCAGTTTTCATCAATATCAATTTTCCGGAAAACCCATGCAGCGAATTCTTGACGCATCTCAAAATCGCCAACTTTCAGCTCTTGAAATCTTTGAATTTTATATGGGTACACACAATAGAGACATTAAGTGAAGCCTCTTCGGATATCACAATCATACTCGGCGATTTTAACGCCAAAAGTTCAACTTGGGGAAAATCTGTCCAGGATAACAAAGGTCACCGACCTCGACCTTACACCATTAAATAAGGGAGAGAACATCTATCTATCCAAGTCCACAGGCACAGAATCCGCAATAGACATCACAGCGATAAATTTCAACATCGCACCCACAACACAATGGAAAATCCTGAGAGGTGCAATCAGTGACCACTGACCAATTTTAACAACCCTAAACTTCAAAATTGAGAATGTTCAATAGAATAAAAGAAAATGGAACTTTAGGAAAGCAGACTTGAAAAAAATTCACAGAAAAGCTTGAAGAACTGTGCAACGAAAAAATTGAATTACAGAACGCTTGACAAAAACTTGGAAAACTTCTCTTCGAATATATCAAAAGCTGCAAAAGCATCGATACCTAGAAGGAGACGTTAGACCTGTGGATACCTTACTGGAAGAACTACAACATCGAGGCAATGATTGCAGAGAGAGACAATATCAATGAACTTCTTTAAAAAATAAAACAGAAGAAAAGAGAAAGTAACACATTGAAATTAGTCACAAAATAGAACAAGAAATTTGGATATGCAAACAAGAACAAAATGGCAGAATTCTGCCAAAGAATGGATCCAAGAACAGCCAACACTGGAATATGATTAGAGTGTTAGAAAACAATCAAAACCAACACCAATCCTCCAACACTCTAACCGATATGAATAGAACAGCGAGAACGAGAACAAACAGATGGCTGACATAATTGCTGAATATCTTTCAAGCACTTCCATACTCAAATATACGAATGAAGACAGGACTCTAAAAATAATATAAACCAGTTAGTTAAACAAGCAAGAAACTTTCATCAACAAGATATTTTCTCGATTTATGTTTATTACCAAATTTTTCTAGGTGGAAAAGAATCTTGTTCAAATCTCTTTCAACTTTTTTCCAGTTAGTGTTGCTGCTCCATAGAATAATGTCATCAGCGAAAAGTCCAATATTGGATTTATGTGAATTTTTCTTCTATGCCTACAATAAATAGGGTGAAGAGATTTGGGCTAAGGACTGATCCTTGTGGTAATCCTTGATACAATTTGAAGGTTTTAGATAGAGCGCCATTATATTTGACCCTGATGTATCTATTTTTAAGGGAATCATTTATCCAAGTGATAGCTCTTCCGTCAATTTTGAAATGTTTGTATAATTTTGTAATTAGCTTGTTTTTCCATACCTTATCAAAAGCTTGTGTAAGGTCTAAAAAGCAGCTATTGTGTGGTTAGTTGGTTTTCTGTTTTGTGCATCTTTTACCTTTTGTGTGAAAAATAAGAGTTGGTCTATTGTCCCATGTCCTTTCCTAAATCCATATTGTTCTTCTTGTAAGAGATTTCTTGTGTCGGGGTGGTAGGTGAGTCGTCTGAGTATAATTTTTTCCATTAATTTTCAGCAAATACTTGTGAGGGAGATAGGTCGGTAGGTTTTTGGGTCATCAGCAGATTTTTCAAGTTTTTAAATGGGAATTATTGTTGCATTTTTACAATCTTGAGACAATTTTCCAGTTTTCCAGGAGTTATTGAAAATATCAAGAAGTCTTTCTTTGACAATTTTGCCCAAGTTTGATATCATTCGGCTATGGATTCCATCTGGCCCAGGAGTCTTGTTTAGGTCAGTGTTTTCTAATGCATAAGCTAGCTCTTTCATATTGATTTTTTTCATGGAAAATATTATGAGTGCTGGTGACGTTTTTACAGTCATGAATAATCCTTCGGGCCTTTGTTTCAACCTTGATTTTACTACTTATTTGATATGAATTACCTAAAAGATTGGCAGCAATTTTGTCATTAGTTGCTGGTGTACCATCTGTATTCTTAATCATATTAGTTTTTTCGGTTTGTGACTGGGATCTGTCAATTTGTTTTGCCAAATTCCAAAGTTTTTTATTTGGGGTTCTTGGGTTCAGGTTTTCACAAGTTTGTTTCCATTTTCCCTTTTCACATTTACGTATAATCTTTTTATTTTTGCATTCACAATGTTCAGTTTAGTTCTACAATTTGTTTGGTTTTGGTTCCTTTTTTTGTAGTTCATTTCTTTTAGTTATAAGTGTTTGAATATTTTTTGCCTGGTGTGTATAATTTGGAATCCATTTCTTAATATTACCTCTTGGTATTGAAACTGTGGCTGCTTTAATAATGGTGTTTTCGAAAGATATCCAATTAGCCTTTTTGAAGTTCCAGAATTTTTCTTAATTGAGCTGGTTTTGGTCTTGGTGCTAATTTCTATCAAATTGGCAAATGATCACTCCCAATACTTTTTAATATTTGCTATTTGCATTTGTGGAAAATGTCAGGATATTAAAAACTTATATCAAGGGCTTGTGCAGTATTATAGCTGTAGGAATGATGGGTAGGATTCCCATCATTTAAGCACATGATGGCATTGTCGTCAAATATGTTTGAAAGTATTTTGCCTCTTGGGTTTGGCGTGGAACATTCCCATAGTTGATGTTTGGCATTAAGGTCACCTACAATAAGAGTTGTCTGTAAGAAATTGAGCCATTGTTCCATCGTCAATAAGTTTATTGTTTGGAGGGTGATACATATTTTATATGTTGATGGCTTTGTTTTGATTGAGGTAGACTTTGATATCTTGGGCTTCGAGGTCTAATGTGTTTGAAATATTAACGGCTATGTCCTCATAGTACAAATTCTTGATTAAAAATGCTAGGGCACCCCCTTTAACAGCATATACAGATGGATCTTCAGACCTTACCCTGAGTTATGGAGGGGCCGGAATTAACATAATACTGCAAGATGGAACGCACATCAAAATCAAAGAAAGAGCAGGACAGATTTCGTCAAACTTCACTTGTGAACTGACAGCTATCTGGAAAGCCCTTGATGTATGCCTTAGCCAACCATTCCTGCATCAAGCAGAAGGAAATTTAATATACAGCAACTCCATATCCGCTCTAGAAGCAATTCAGAAGGGCAATACTAAAATCACAAGAAAATACACTCGTTACTTACCCAACTGGAACCATTGGAGAATAACTGCATTCTACAATGGATCCCTGCCCATGCTGGGATCGGGGGTAATGAAATGGCATTTGAATTGGCAAAGGAAGCCAGAGTTGAGCCAAAGGAAAGAACAAATGTCATTATTTGACGCTGATTCTTTGTCAAAATACAAGATAATTAAACAATAAATAAGATCAAAATGCGAAATAAAATCTGAGAGAAAAATGACAAAAACTATAACAAGACTTAGAACAAAACACTATAAAGGAATGACAATACATCCAGATGGCACAATAACCTATAGGGCATGCAACAATTGTCCTGGTATGGAACTTACACCTACCCACATATTCTCATAGCCAGCAATGGCCGCAGCCTTGCAGAAATTTGACATAGACCCAGAGCAGCAGCTTTACACACCCAAGATAGTGGACATTGCTGCTGCTGTGATGGAGATGCATGGATACATCTGAGGCTCTTTATTGGACACGACAACAACAACGGCATTCCAGAGTAAAATAAATTAACAGAGATAGATACATATTTTTCAAATGAATTAAAATAAATATAATCGATACTGAGAGAGAGTTGAATTAAAAATATTGAAAATCTATTATATTCGGAAACACAAACCGTATCTAAAATATCATTTTTTTGCTACATGTTTTAATTTGCATTTACCTATTTTACATATCTCTGATTGTATTTAAAAATTGTTAACCATTTCTTCATACTTTTGGCGGAGTGGTGTTTTATTAATTTGTTATTTGATGTTATTAGGGTTCTTACCTGGTATTCAAAAAGGAAAAATACGTGTCGATCAGTTATATTTTTCAATTTATCAAACAATTTGGCCGCTGAATTTCTGATTCTGGTAGTGCGCCATCTGGCGAATAAAACTGTAACTAAAACAATTTCGAATTTTACATTATTTGCCATAAAAAATCCCATTGCATCCTGAACACAATGGTGTTTACCGCATTGCTCTAGCGCAAATATTCGCGGAGTTATTAATTTTTAAAATAGTGCGGGACTTTTGGATCACCCTGTAAATGATATTTTGATCCAATATATGTATTTTTATTTAAATATAGCTATTTATATATGTTGTAATATGACATAAAGTTGCATAAGGAGTATAATTAAAGGAAGAGATGTCTCTCTAGATAAATGAATATCAATATTCCATGATCTTCCTTAATCGATTAGGAACAATTTTTAGGTTTTTTTTTTCATAAAATAAATAAAATTTGCGTATGGAACTAATATACATTAGAGCGCCATCTGTTATCAAAATTCGAAACTATTATAGACGCGTATGATTCTTTTTAAAATAAACAATTTCTACTATCCTTACTGCAATGGAAAATAAAAGGAAGATCCATAAATGAAATATAACAGCGGTATGGTAGATTAAACCTGACGAAACCGCTGGGAGGAGTCACCAATGATGAGCTAGGCCCTTCCATTAATTTTTTTACATTGAAGTAAGGGCAGTAGTAATTGTTTATTTTTAAAAAGAATCATACGTGTCTATGATAGTTTTGAATTGAGTATGGAACTATATAAAGAGCCGCATGTTGCTCGCCAGCCGCAGTTTGCTGAACAGTGGTGTAGACACATGTTTCAATATAACTTGCTTGTTGTATACATGTTGTACAAAATTCATTGTCTCATAATGAGAGATGGTTAATTTAACAAACAAACAAAAAAAAGATGTTCTAATTCTTCAATTACCTAAAATCTCAATAGAAGGGAGAAAGATTGAGATTGAAACTGATTTATTAATCGTTCATATAATATTACTAGCCGAATGACCCGGGCAACGCCCGTGTTTTACCCGATTGAATGGTTTTATTCAAATACTATTTGTTACAATTATAAATTGGCGCCTTAAATAAATGCATATGTTAGTTAATAACTATAGCCTATGTGTTAAAATAAAAACATAAAACTTCCAGGGAAATGTTTCTTTTAAAATATTTTTTATTTAAAAAATATCTCGAGCTTTCGGGCAAGTACGCCCTTCTACGGGAGAAATTGCTTTATATGATTAATACGCCAATAAATATGATTTAAAATTAAATAAAGTCCATTTTCTGTTTACATTTGTTTTAAAGCATGATCAACGCGGGCTTCTATTGCGCGTGCTTCACCTGGGGGTTATGGGCTGGGCTCAGGGAATATAATGTTATAAATTTCCGGAATATCTATTCTTCTGTTAATGCTATTGTGCTTTCTGGATATGATGGATTCTATTATAAGTCTCTGTAGTCTATTGGGGATGTTGGAGTAATGGGTCTTTGGTTCTGATAAGGAGAAGGAATGGCCTGTTTCTCTTATATGTTGGTATACTAAAGATCTACTGTCTTGATTATCGATATTTCGTTTATGTTCTGATACTCTTATATTCAAATGTCTGCCAGTTTCGCCGACATATTTGGTTTTGCATTCGTTGCATTCTATGGAGTATATGGCATTCTTAATATTGGAAGGATAATCAATGGTATTGTTCTTTGTTATGGGGTTTCTTAGTAACGAATTTAAATTAGGTGAGTTTCTGAAAAAGGTTTTGATTCCAAATTTCTTCAGATGACGGGCTATAGAAACAGATACTGGTGAATAGGGAATACTGCTAATGAATTTATAGATTGGGGAATTCTGAATTTCAGAGGGGCTATAGAAATGTCTTAGAATAAACGATAAAGGATATTGACAAGTCTTTAGATTTCTTATAATATTCAGAGTTTCTTCAGTTTTAAAGGTTTGAAGTGAGCAGTGGCTATGAATACGTTTAGTTAAGGTCTTTACCGTATTGATTTTATGGCTGAGTGGGCAGTAGGAGGAAAAACGGATATAGTCGGGGTTGAAGGATGGCTTATAATAAACAGTTGTTTGGAATTGATTCTGTATGCGAATAATTTTTATATCTAGAAAAGGCAGGCTATTGTTTGTTTCTTTTTCAAATGTGAAGTTTAGGTTAGGATGGTAACTGTTGAGTCTTTCTAGAATGTTCTTGGTTTGATATTCGGGGCATATACAGAATATGTTCAATATAACGACGCCATAAAACTATATCTGACGGAAAAAGGGAGGTTATCCAACTGTCTATGCGACGCATGACAATTTCGGCGACTGAGGTTGAGAGAGAGCTCCCCATGGGAGAACCTTTAATCTGTTCGTAAGTTTTGGAATCGTATGTTAGAATATTTGTTTCGAGGCATAGGGCTATATGTTTAGTTATTTTCCTGACTATGATCTGATCAACCTGATTTCCTCTCAAGAATTCTTCGGTGCTGCTTAGTATCAACTGGTGTGGGAGACTTGGGTAAAGGGATTCTACGTCGAATGAGATCATGATCTTGTTTGGTTGGGGTTGGTGCTTGAATATTTCTTCTATGAAGGTGGTGGTGTTGGAAATGGAGAAGGGGGAGTTTTGCTGCTTGATTATGGGTTTGAGAAAGGTTGAGATGAACTTGGAGAGAGGTGCTGTTGGGGAATGGTAGAAAGCCACTATGGGTCTTAAGGGGACATTTGGTTTGTGTATTTCAGGGAGGCCATATATGAAGGCATCTGTTTGCATATTAGACAAGAAGTCTTTCAATTCTTCATTCGAAATATTACGTTCTTTATACATTTTTCTGAGTTCTTTTTTGAAAGAAGAGTATGTTCGGGTTTTTTCTTCTTTGGAAATGTGTTTGAAGGTAGTTTGATCTTCAAGAATGCTCAGCATTTTACTATGGTAATCAGTTTTGTCCAAAATCACTGTTTGACCGCCTTTATCTGATTGGGTGATGATTATTTATTTTTTGTTTCTTAATTCTTTAATCAGTCGGTTCTCATTATAAGCCATCCTTCAACCCCGACTATATCCGTTTTTCCTCCTACTGCCCACTCAGCCATAAAATCAATACGGTAAAGACCTTAACTAAACGTATTCATAGCCACTGCTCACTTCAAACCTTTAAAACTGAAGAAACTCTGAATATTATAAGAAATCTAAAGACTTGTCAATATCCTTTATCGTTTATTCTAAGACATTTCTATAGCCCCTCTGAAATTCAGAATTTCCCAATCTATAAATCCATTAGCAGTATTCCCTATTCACCAGTATCTGTTTCTATAGCCCGTCATCTGAAGAAATTTGAATTCAAAACCTTTTCAGAAACTCACCTAATTTAAATTCGTTACTAAAAAACCCCATAACAAAGAACAATACCATTGATTATCCTTCTAATATTAAGAATGCCATATACTCCATAGAATGCAACGAATGCAAAACCAAATATGTCGGCGAAACTGGCAGACATTTGAATATAAGAGTATCAGAACATAAACGAAATATCGATGATCAAGACAGTAGATCTTTAGTGTACCAACATATAAGAGAAACAGGCCATTCCTTCTTCTTATCAGAACCAAAGACCCATTACTCCAACATCCCCAATAGACTACAGAGACTTATAATAGAATCCATCATATCCAGAAAGCACAATAGCATTAACAGAAGAATAGATATTCCGGAAATTTATAACATTATATTCCCTGAGCCCAGCCCATAACCCCCAGGTGAAGCACGCGCAATAGAAGCCCGCGTTGATCATGCTTTAAAACAAATGTAAACAGAAAATGGACTTTATTTAATTTTAAATCATATTTATTGGCGTATTAATCATGTAAAGCAATGTCTCCCGTAGAAGGGCGTACTTGCGCGAAAGCTCGAGATATTTTTCAAAATAAAAAATATTTTAAAAGAAATTTTCCCTGGAAGTTTTATGTTTTTATTTTAATATTAATTCAAGGGATTATTTTATCGAATATAGCCTATGTGCTCTATCTGTCTATGTACTGTTGGCTTCCGTAGAAGTCTCTTACTGGGAAAAAGAAAGAGAGGATTCCATTTAGTTATTAACTAATATATGCATTTATTTAAGGAGCGACCCGCTTCAACACAATAGTTAAAAAAAACAAAAAGCGAGTGGGGGGGGGGGGGGGGGGCAAAGTCAAAAACAAAGTGTTTCGCGTAGTGGTGGCGTGATCCAAGCCAACCAATAGGAGAGCGCCATTCCAAAAAAAAAAACTGTGACAGAGATGATGACGCTCGTAACTGTATATAGAATATAGTGGCAAATTTAAAGTTATAATACAGGAAAAAAATAAATAAATAATAATAATATAAATATATATTTACCTCAGACATGAGAGAGAGAGAGTACGAAGTTATAAAAAATACACATATAAACTAAAAACATATACATCACAATAAAACACACCTGATGTTTTATGTTGTGATGGCTAAAAACATTAAAGTGCACTTTCACAAATCCCTCTGAAAAATGGTAAAGGATTATAAAAGTCAGAAAAACAATTAAGAAGGAATTAAGAGATACTAAAGGAGCTAAAGAAGTGGAAGTTTTAAGAAAACCAACAAAGATATTAAACAATATATAATAGAAAGGATTATCTAGAAAGGTAAATGGGTGGATTCTTTATAGAATTCTTTAGAGAGAGTAATTTGGGAATTGCTTAATAAGAGATGAATTATTCTTAAATACAGATTGAGCTGGTGAAACTGTTGGGAAGGTTTTCTCTTGATGATCCACGCCTCTTCCACTATTTTTCTCATTTTAGTAAACCCATTTTGGTTTACTTGTTTTGTTCTTTTAATTATCATTTAAATGTGAATGCTTTTTTTTGCTTATCCCTAGTACATGTGGTACAGGCCATCATAATCATGTAAGGTAGAAGTAGAAGACTGTTTTTACTGTAAGTACACCACATATCGGTTGAAGGATGGTCTAAACCGTTGGTTTTCGACCGATACGACCCGGGTTCGATTCCCGCATTGGGAACTTTTTTTTTCTGATTTAAAAAATTGATCCAATGGACCCCGATTCTTGCAAAATTCCAACCCCATCAGCGAGTGCAAGTACTCGAACGGCGCTCTGGCACATTTGTAAGTGCAAAGTCGAACTGCTTTTATTGCATACTTTTGCTTAATTGGGAGAAAAAATTGCATATTATAACAATAAATTTTGTAAATATAAAATAGGCGTTATTGTTAATATTAAAAATATTCACACCCTTATTTTACAAAATTTATTTTGTCCGTAATATAAATATATATATTATAAAGGACTGCGGCGTATGATTATAAAACACTTAAATTTGCCCCACATAAGTTTCTTTTCTGTGAAAAATCAATATTTATTTCAAAGATAAATATTTACTATTTCTAACTTTTTTGGATGAAGTATGAAAGGGTGAAAATATGAAGAGTAATGGCGAACGGAAAAATAAAAGTGTCCAGGGGCGGGAATCGAACCCACAACCTTCCGCTTACCGGGCAGATGCCATGTCCACTAGGCTACCCTGGACGTATTTTTCCGTTCGTAAATAATACTTAAAGTAACTTATAATACATTATAAAGGACTGCGGCGTATGATTATAAAACACTTAAAGTTGCACAGCATAAGCGGAAGGTTGTGGGTTCGATTCCCGCCCCTGGACACTTTTATTTTTCCGTTCGCCATTACTCTTCATATTTTCACCCTTTCATACTTCATCCAAAAAAAGTTAAAATATTAAATATTTATCTTTGAAATAAATTTTGATTTTTCACAGAAAATAAACTTATGCGGTGCAACTTTAAGTGTTTTATAAATATATATATATCAATTTTTTCTCTCCCCATTGAATATAAGCAAAAATATATTTTTAAAGTTAATTCTATTGACGTTATGTGGCGCTGAGTTTGTTGTTGACACACTTTAAATATGTTATAATACCTTGATAAAGGTAGGCGTTTAGCCAACTGATATATTGGTAAAATAAATGATATTTTGATCCAATATATGCCTTTTTAATTAAATATATATTATTGTATCATGGCTAATGCACCTATTTTATTTTAATTTGTGATATTATTTTTCATATATTTTAAATTCAAATTTATATTTTATATTTATTTCTTTTATTAAACAGAATATATGTATTATAAACAGAATTAATGTATTATAGAATAATCATTTGTATTCGGTACATTGTGTGACTTCACTGCTCTCTTTGATGTGAGAAATAAATACTGGAGTCTACTTAAAGTAGAGTTATCTCCACTTATATAAATTTGTAGGATGGTTGAAACACCCTCTGGTAAGATACAAGACCCAGCACAGGAGAGAATCAAGGTTGACGAGTCTGCCAAGCCGCATACTGGTGCAACAATATATAATACTAGCGGACGTACCCGGCTTCGCCCGAGGTTTTACCCGAGTAAAGGTTTGTCTAACGAACATTTGTTAAAACAATTCTCTATACACTTATAAAAAAAAGATATATTTTGATAATTTGAAACTCGTAAATTTGAATCTCTCGATAAAGTGAACATTTTTTCCCGGTCCCTGTGTGCCGTGTCATCCTGAATTTTGTCTTTCATAATTTTCTACATTACAAAATCATCGTTTTATCTAGTGAACATATTTTCCCGGTCCCTTGAAAAATACTCGATAAGTTGAATAAAATCATGGTCGTGAATCTCTCGATAAAGTGATTATTTTTTCCCGGTCCCTGTGTGCCGTGTCATCCTGAATTTTGTCTTTCCTAATTTTCTACATTACAAAATCATCGTTTTAGCTAGTGAACATTTTTTCCCGGTCCCTTGAAAAATACTCAAATTATGTTAAACGATTATCGCATTTATATTTATGCGAATTTTATATTTAAACGATACTCATTATTTCTTTTGATTTTTATATATCATATATATCGTTTTGCACAATTATTTAAACTTTTTAAATTTAATTCATTGAATAGAAATTTAATTTTTAGTATCGCATTTATTTTTATTCGAATTTTATATTTAAACGATACTCATTATATATCGTCTTGCACGTCTTGTCTATCATATATATCGTCTTGCACAATTATTTAAACTTTTTAAAATAAAGTACAATACTTAAAATAAAATATGTTTCTTATACAATCGGTATATATATATACCGTATCTATATATATATATAAATGAATGTCTGTGTGTCTGTGTGTGTATCCTCTATGGATTCAAAAACCATTCATCCAATCGCCGTGAAATTTTGGGATATTATTAGGTATATCCCCGGAAAGGTTTACGAAAAATATTTTCTTGAATATCTTTAATATCCTTAGAGTTATTTACAGATTTGTACCTTTAACTCGCAAGCAGCGCCACCATTGAGACCGAGATAGGCTTAAGTTTTGGTCCACACCTGATGACCTTGGGTCTTTCAGGGCTAATATATTAAGTAAAACTAATTCAAATATTAGTGCTTTAGTGCTATTTCCTTGAGGTTACCGATTTAAAAGTTTAAATAATTATATATATATATTTAATTATATATATTTAAATACTATATTATATACCGTATATATATATATATATATATAGATACGGTATATATATATATCGATTGTATAAGAAACATATTTTATTTTAAGTATTGTACTTTATTTTAAAAAGTTTAAATAATTGTGCAAGACGATATATATGATATATAAAAATCAAAAGATATAATGAGTATCGTTTAAATATAAAATTCGAATAAAAATAAATGCGATACTAAAAATTAAATTTCTATTCAATGAATTAAATTTAAAAAGTTTAAATAATTGTGCAAAACGATATATATGATATATAAAAATCAAAAGAAATAATGAGTATCGTTTAAATATAAAATTCGCATAAATATAAATGCGATAATCGTTTAACATAATTTGAGTATTTTTCAAGGGACCGGGAAAAAATGTTCACTAGCTAAAACGATGATTTTGTAATGTAGAAAATTAGGAAAGACAAAATTCAGGATGACACGGCACACAGGGACCGGGAAAAAATAATCACTTTATCGAGAGATTCACGACCATGATTTTATTCAACTTATCGAGTATTTTTCAAGGGACCGGGAAAAAATGTTCACTTTATCGAGAGATTCAAATTTACGAGTTTCAAATTATCAAAATATATCTTTTTTTTATAAGTGTATAGAGAATTGTTTTAACAAATGTTCGTTAGACAAACCTTTACTCGGGTAAAACCTCGGGCGAAGCCGGGTACGTCCGCTAGTATATATATATATATATATATATACGGTATATAATATAGTATTTAAATATAAATAATTAAATATATATATATAATTATTTAAACTTTTAAATCGGTAACCTCAAGGAGATAGCACTAAAGCACTAATATTTGAATTAGTTTTACTTAATATATTAGCCCTGAAAGACCCAAGGTCATCAGGTGTGGACCAAAACTTAAGCCTATCTCGGTCTCAATGGTGGCGCTGCTTGCGAGTTAAAGGTACAAATCTGTAAATAACTCTAAGGATATTAAAGATATTCAAGAAAATATTTTTCGTAAACCTTTCCGGGGATATAGCTAATAATATCCCAAAATTTCACGGCGATTGGATGTATGGTTTTTGAATCCATAGAGGATACACACACAGACACACAGACATTCATTTATATATATATATATAGATATATAATCACCTGAAACATTTTATTATTGAAATAATAAAATCGTGAAGCAATGACTTTCTTGCATTTTGTTCGTTTGATAAAAAATAAATTATAGATATGATAAAATCTGATTCAACTTACGATAAATAAATGATCGATTACGATAAATAAATAATAAACTAATAAAATACGAAGCAAAAAAAGTGTATCTTTTGATATTCGACACTACTGAAATTGAATCATCATTCTAGTAAGAAGCTAGAAGATGTTGAGGTTAAAATATTTAATCTACAGAATGCTACAAGAAGCAATGCCATAACCATTATTCCTGTCTACAGCTCCATTGGGACCCCAAGCAACAAGATCGATTACCTGTTTGGTACAAACAACGCTGAAAATGGAGAATATATTTTTGCCCACTTGCCCTCTGATAATGGAACATTGTAACCTACACATCCATTGTTACAAGCCTTTAGGATTACTTGATATGCTGTGAAATGGTATCACTAAGCAAGTTATATATCGGGAAAAAAATATATATATATTTATCAATAAATATATATAAATAAATAAAGTTAGATCAATTTGAAAATTTATTTTTTGGTTCATATTTAACACAAAATAAATATTATGAAGATGTATATAAAAATTATATTTGAATAAATGTAATTTGGTATTAATATGAAAAATAGGATGATAGTAAATTGTACTTAAATTTTGATTTGAAAAAAAAATTGATTTATGTATACACAACGTCAGCTTTTTATTGACAGTTTTGCGATATCGATTTGATACTTCAAATCAGTATCTTCAAATATGCTATCTATATTAATAAAATGGAAATTTCATAAGTGGACATCACTAAAAACTTTCGTTACAATGCATCAATTTCAACCAAATTTTCAACATTTATGTAAAACGAGATGGAGCAGGTTTTGCTTAACATCAAAATATATTTCCTAACATTAACATGCGTAACTTCGCTGTTATCGATTAAATACAAAAAAAATCAACAGAGTTAATTTTATTTATATATAAATGTCATAATATATGCTCTTCCAGGATTAATAAAACAAATCTACAGTCGACCAGAGAGAGAGAGAGAGAACGCAGCTAAGGCCGGTCACTTGATATAGAAGTCACATTCCAAGGGGGGCGACCGCAGGGCCTTTTCTTGGAATCTCAGTTCTATGTTTACTCAGTCGGGGGGGTGGTGGACACAGAAGACGTGCATTTTCCGCGGTGGCAGCCGCTAGCGCTCCCTCTCTCCCTCGGTTTGCTGGGTTCCATCTTCCAAACTTGTTGTTTCCTTATTTCTCACTCACCACATTATTATCACTATAGTGCCACATTAAAAGTCGACAGGATCGTATCACATTAAAAGTCGACAGGATAAGACCTGGCCGGGAAGCAAATCCCTCATATACCGGAGTATGAAGAAACAAGAAGCCAAGCCACGATGATCGGCCAAACCCAACTCAACTGTAACCACTCCGCTTCGAGCCCTCAACCCCTTCTTCGCCAACCTTTGAACCGTGATCCCGAAGAAGTATTCACCTACGACGGAGATGGAGCTGCCACACACTTCTTCCAGCCCTAGATCTACCCAAGAACGACCACCGTGCCAGAGCAGGACACCTTCCATCATCATGGACAAGACTCCGCCATATCCCTGCCGCTACTGTGATGTACAACACTGGTACGCTCAGTGTCACAGACAGAACTCTCCCGAATCTCAATGAAATTACCTGCTCTCTAAACCAGCATAACCTGTAAGTGAAATTGTTTTACCCCTTCCATTCATTCTTTAAATAAGTCATTCCTTGTAAATTGTCCCAATGTTTACATAATTAGCTCCATTTATTCTCTCCATGCCTATTAACAATGATTTTATTCTCCATACTATTTATCGTGATATTTGTAACTCATTTAATTAGTTACCTTACCAGTAGAATTTAACAATCGCTATTTTAATTAAATAATTTCCATTTTTAACGTAACTCTTTAAAAAAAAAAAAATTGGAATTCTACATATTAATGCTTTACGATTTTTACTATTAACAATATATTTTTCATAATCAAATTATTTATAAAAATATGCCTCCAGCACCTAAACTTTTGTATAGACCTCGCCTACTTGTAAGCACGGCTCACGAAAAATAATTTCTTTCCCTAATCGATTCAAAATTCACCCTGTAATTCAGGCGTCGAAGAATTCCAACCACCACGTGAGTCTTGCTTACAACCAACCCTTGGTGACTCTTATCTATCTTCCCCTTAATGCCCCTCTCATTCTTACAACTTTGTTAACTTTTTACCAGTTCAGGACCTTTATAGAGAATTATTGATTAATCAATTATCGAACTTCTATATTGTCATTTCAAAATCCTAACCTTAGCCCTTCATTTATGATAATTTATTTCGTAGTTCATCTCTAGCCTATCCACCGACCCACACCATCTAGCCAATGGTGTGTTCGTCACAGGGTGCAGATTGACTAACTGCTAGATATTTATCAACCCCTTTTTGTTCGCACTTGAACAATCTGCATCGAACGACACAGTTCGCTTCTTCTTCTCGCGCCACACGTTCGCCATACGGACCCTGTCTTCAAATCTATGTTTGTCCATTGTCCAAACCAGCACAATATAGCCTACCTCCGATATTTCCCACGGAGGTACGTTAAACATCGTCGCTGATTTTGTCCGGTCCGTCATCATTTCGCGCAGACATGGGTCTTACTTTCAACCCACCGCGAAATCATCGCCTTGCACAAGCTCCCACGACGGTTCAAACACCTCGTATCCGAGCAGCTTGTCACTTGTAACGGACAACGCAGTCCTCGTCCCAATTTTTGGCACTGTGCGCGCATACTTTCCTCAAATTAAATATAAGTCCGTTCGACTTCCTCACCTACACACGGGACTTTTCCCCTCGGACTCGCTACACAAGTAACTGCATAGATAAGCTAGATTGGCCCAGGGCAAGTCTCCCCTCGCCCTGTTCGCCGAGGTTCTAACATTGTATGTAGTTTTATATTTACCTCAGTTCTGAGCTCACACAATTGTCAACCTCAATCTCATTTCTCGTACTCTACACTTATAGCATAGAAAGCCCATGACAAGATTCCCCTTGCCATGTCCGCCTGAAAAATATCTTAAAGTGTAGAGTTCTCCAGTCTTAATGATCTTCAGAATTTTACCATATGTATGTGACTCTTCTTCTCGTTGTTCACACTCCTCCATATCACTTCCCTTATAGTACATTAGATTTTGTTGTATATAGCCTTTTATAACCTGGATATTTTCAAAGATTTCCTTAAATGTCAAACTCCCCGGTGTTGTAAAACTGCTTGTAAATAATATTTACTTGTGTACTATACAATATTTTATTTACATAAAACTATGTCACCATTACCTTAACTAATTTTAACTGTGAAATTATTTTCTCTATTCCTGGCTTCTCCAGCTTTAAATATACTTAAACCATGTTCAGCCTTCTTCAACGGGGGCCATATGCCATAATATATGCTCTTCCAGGATTAATAAAACAAATCTACAGTCGACCAGAGAGAGAGAGAGAGAGAACGCAGCTAAGGCCGGTCACTTGATACATAATATATGCTCTTCCAGGATTAATAAAACAAATCTACAGTCGACCAGAGAGAGAGAGAGAGAGAGAACGCAGCTAAGGCCGGTCACTTGATACATAATATATGCTCTTCCAGGATTAATAAAACAAATCTACAGTCGACCAGAGAGAGAGAGAGAGAGAACGCAGCTAAGGCCGGTCACTTGATATAGCAGTCACATTCCAAGGGGGCGACCGCAGGGCCTTTTCTTGGAATCTCAGTTCTATGTTTACTCAGTCGGGGGGGGTGGTGGACACAGAAGACGTGCATTTTCCGCGGTGGCAGCCGCTAGCGCTCCCTCTCTCCCTCGGTTTGCTGGGTTCCATCTTCCAAACTTGTTGTTTCCTTATTTCTCACTCACCACATTATTATCACTATAGTGCCACATAAATACAAAATTAAATTTCAACAGAGTTAATTTTTTTACATACTAGCTAATAATCTCAATCTAAAAAATATTCAAAACAAGCAATTTTAAGATAACACCATATGTAAAACAGTCGGCCAAGAAAACAACAACGATATTACATCTTTCTCACATATTCACACACAATCTTGATTAATAATTAAAACTAATCTTTAACATTGTTTATTATACTTCAACTTTTATTTCTACATTTGTTTTTAAATACCCAATTGTTTTATCATGTTTCTAATTTCGCCTAACAAATATACAAATTTATAGTGACCAACATATGCAAATTTTATCTTTGTTTTTATTTAACTTGATATCGTAAACATAACATCCATTGTAAGCATTTTTCTGTTCACCTTCCGTGGTTTCTCTTTTCTCTGATAGTTTTTAGGTGTAGTATATTTTCTTATTACTAGACTACAAACATTCCCTCGAGAAAAACCTGGGCGAAGCCGGGTACATCCGCTAGTATATATATATATATGTCATATTGCAAATGATCGTGTCGACTTAAACAGGTCTACTGTTGTAACCTTTAAGTAACCCGACGTGTGAATAAACTGGCAATCATAGACGTGGCAAGGTTCTTTCCACACGTGGACAGCAAGAAGCAGAGGCAGGGCTAGATGTTAGCACCGAGAGTGATCGGGGACAGCCCACGGGACAGAGGTAGAGGCCATAACACAAACCTGGATGCCTAACACCGAGACAAGGAGCGAGAGCCAGAAGCGGCCTGCATACTCGTAGATGGATACACTGTATCACACTCTTGGCTGACACTGTTGTCTTGATCCCGGGAGGAGCCGCCTATAAAACCCCGGAAGGGATCCCTTCCTGGGCGTCGGACACATCCTTTTACTCTGCCTCGTAGCTGTCCCCAGACCACTCTTTTGCTGTTTTTAATTTGATGCCATCATTTTGAGTTGGAATACAAATAAGGATGATACAAGTTTATACTAATAGAGATAAAGCATATTATACAAATATATGGGAGCAGTATCCATTTTATTAGGAGGGTATATATATGATCTTAAACTATTGACTCTAACTTAACATATTAGAAGATATGTTAATTGACTAACATTCTTTTTTATATTGAAACTAGCGGACGTACCCGGCTTCGCCCGGGTTTTACCCGAGTAAAAGTTTGTCTAACGAATCTCTCGATAAAGTGAACATTTTTTTCCCGGTCCCTTGAAAAATACTCGATAAGTTGAAAAAAATCAATATTAATTGGTTCCCTCGGTAATTGGAAGTTAAAGGAATAGTATCTTGCCTTGGAATTGTATCATTATTCTTGTATGGATGTACCCGGCTTCGCCCGGGTTTTACCCGAGTAAAGGTTTGTTTAACGAATCTCTCGATAAAGTGAACATTTTTCCCGGTCCCTTGAAAAATACTCGATAAGTTGAATAAAATCAATATTAATTGGTTCCCTCGGTAATTGGAAGTTAAAGGAATAGTATCTTGCCTTTGAATTGTATCATTATTCTTGTCTCAAATAAATTGCCGTGTCATCCTGAATTTTGTCTTTCCTAATTTTCTACATTACAAAATCATCGTATCATCATGATAATATTTAGAGCAGATTGTTGAATTATAACAGATAAATTAGAATATTTATCTTGATTATTTCTAGGCGAAAAGTTATTTCAAAAATTTTATTTGCTAGAAACCTTCCCAGTACTATACTAAATAACTTCCCAAAGTTTCATGGCGATCCAATGAGTGGTTTGGTCAGGCATAAAGGACAAACAAACAAACAGACACACATACATTCATTTTTATATATATAGATATAAATTATACTATTTATTTATTTATTTCAATTCAAAACGCTATGTCCCCCTAGGGACACTTGCGCTAAATGTATATTCAAATATAACAAAGAAAATATTCAACATGGAAAAATATACAGTAAGCGACTTAGAAAGATTCATAAATATTATTTACATATAGAGATATTCTATACTACATAATATGCTTCTGAGGTATCTATTGGTACATTCGCAGGGATTTAAGATTATGAGAGAGGCTTATGAATTGATGGCTAATTGGGGCAAGGAACTGTGACAAAGAGATTTTGTGACCGGATCAATCGCATGATAGGACAAGAAAAAATATCTTGATGTATAAATATTGTATATAACCTGGCAACGTGTACTATCAGAGTGTGAGTATATCAAATCTATATAAAATATCATGGGATGGGCATATCATATTGTCAAGTAGCTCTGCAACCCCATCCGCAGGAAGCTCCATGGGACACCTGTTAATCATCAATTATCGGTAACTAAGGAAAACGGGACGCATCGGTGGTTTAACACTTGTTATTATTATAGACGCGTATGATTCTTATAAAAATTACACAATTTCTACTGTCCTTACTGCAATGGAAAAATAATGGGAGGGCCTGAATCATCAGTGGTTAACCATCCAAGCGGTTTCTCCAGTTTAATCTACCATACCGCTGTTATATTGCATTTTTCGGTTTTCCATTTATATTGATACTGTTGATAAGCTCTTTGAATGGGTATTTTAAACTATGGACATAAGCTTTGAGGACAGTAGAGTTATATACAATTATAAATATATAATAACTATTGTTATTATTATTTCACCTTGGGATAAGTTGTTCTCCCTATAAATACCTCTTATATATAATTTTATTGGAGAACTAAAAGGTAAATACCTACCTTTGTAATAAATCAATTATTTGTAAATTGAATTTAAATGACATTTATCGTTAAAATTTTACACAAATAAATTTACTGGCAATGCGTTCCTTTTAAATATCATCAAATATTATCTCTACAGACCTTACTGCAATGATATGAGTTATTGAATGAGAGGGTTTGGCTCATCAGTAGTGAACCCTCTCAGTGAAATTATATGTATGTACCTCTACAGACCTATAAACCTATGTCTATAGTTCACTAAACACCCCTAAGCTGCCTTCCATAGAAAATACAGGGTATATTTCAATCCTATACAATAGTAGAGCGGTCTATAGATTAATTTGGAGAAACCGCTGAGAGGGTTCACTACTGATGAGCCAAGCCCTCTCATTCAATAACTCATATCATTGCAGTAAGGTCTGTAGAGATAATATTTGATGATATTATTGAAAACAAACACATTGCCAGTAAATTTATTTGTTACACCCTCTCATTCAATAACTTATATCATTGCAGTAAGGTCTGTAGAGATAATATTTGATGATATTATTGAAAACAAACACATTGCCAGTAAATTTATTTGTTACACCCTCTCATTCAATAACTTATATCATTGGAGTAAGGTCTATAGAGATAATATTTGATGATATTATTGAAAACAAACACATTGCCAGTACATTTATTTGTTACACCCTCTCATTCAATAACTTATATCATTGCAGTAAGGTCTGTAGAGATAATATTTGATGATATTATTGAAAACAAACACATTGCCAGTACATTTATTTGTTACACCCTCTCATTCAATAATTTATATCATTGCAGTAAGGTCTGTAGAGATATTATTTGATGATATTATTGAAAAGAAACACATTGCCAGTAAATTTATTTGTTACACCCTCTCATTCAATAATTTATATCATTGCAGTAAAGTCTGTAGAGATAATATTTGATGATATTTTTCAAAAGAAACACATTGCCAGTAAATTTATCTGTTGCATCCTCTCATTCAATGACTTATATCATTGTAGTAAGGTCTGTAGAGATAATATTTGATGATATTATTGAAAATAAACACATTGCAAGTAAATTTATCTGTTGCATCCTCTCATTCAATGACTTATATCATTGCAGTAAGGTCTGTAGAGATAATATTTGATGATATTATTGAAAAGAAACACATTGCCAGTTAATTTATCTGTTGCACCCTGTCATTCAATAATTTATATCATTGCAGTAAGGTCTGTAGAGATAATATTTGATGATATTTTTGAAAAGAAACACATTGCCAGTAAATTTATCTGTTGCATCCTCTCATTCAATAACTTATATCATTGCAGCAAGGTCTGTAGAGATAATATTTGATGATATTATTGAAAAGAAACACATTGCCAGTAAATTTATTTGTTACACCCTCTCATTCAATAATTTATATCATTGCAGTAAGGTCTGTAGAGATAATATTTGATGATATTATTGAAAAGAAACACATTGCCAGTAAATATATTTGTTACACCCTCTCATTCAATAACTTATATCATTGCAGTAAGGTATGTAGAGATAATATTTGATGATATTATGGAAGACAAACACATTGCCAGTACATTTATTTGTTACACCCTCTCATTCAATAACTTATATCATTGCAGTAAGGTCTGTAGAGATAATATTTGATGATATTTACAAGAAACGCATTTCCAGTAAATTTATTTGTGTAAAAAATTAATTATTTATAAATTTTTCCTTGCTTTATTTATCTCCGCGACAATACCTACATCCACAAGCCTGGTGACGTGTACTATCAGACGATGGGAATAGCCTGATGTTATACCTATCATTCTATATACAGTTACGAGCGTCATTCTTCCTCAGTCATCTCTGTCACCGTTTGATTTTTTTTTTTTGAATGGCGCTCTCCTATTGGTTGGCTACTATCCCGCCACCTTTGCCCCCCCCCCCCCCCATCATGCCCCCCCCCACTCGCTTTTTGGTTTATGTAACTATTGTGTTGGAGCGGGTCGCTCCTTAAATAAATGCATATATTAGTTAATAACCAAATGGAATCCTCTCTTTCTTTTTCCCAGTAAGAGACGCCTACGGAAGCCAACAGTACATAGGCTATAGTTATTAACTAATATATGCATTTATATAAGGCGCCAATTTATAATTGTAACAAATAGTATTTGAATCAAAACCTTCACAATCGGGTAAAACACGGGCGTTGCCCGGGTCATTCGGCTAGTGGAATATAAGAGCAGAAAATAACAACATGGCGACACCTGGAAGTTAATTAAGACACCAGAGGTGCCATCTATGAACGGTCTAATTTATTAACCTGGAATAACCTCCGACATTTTCCCACCTCCTTCCTTTCCTTATTAAATCTCTATACCTACTCTAGTCGGTGTCACAACCTTTACAGGTGTGTAGCTCCTTACTACTGTTTACTATTTGATCATTGAAAACATATAACTCTTTGATGTTAATACAAATATATTACAATCCTTTACAGGTGTGTTGCTCCTTACTACTGTTTACGATTTGATCATTGAAAACATATAACTCTTTGATGTTAATACAAAGATATTACAATCCTTTACAGGTGTGTAGCTCCTTACTACTGTTTACGATTTGATCATTGAAAACATATAACTCTTTGATGTTAATACAAATATATTATAATCCTTTACAGGTGTGTAGCTTCTGACTACTGTTTACGATTTGATCATTGAAAACATATAACTCTTTGATGTTAATACAAAGATATTACAATCCTTTACAGGTGTGTTGCTCCTTACTACTGTTTACGATTTGATCATTGAAAACATATAACTCTTTGATGTTAATACAAATATATTATAATCCTTTACAGGTGTGTTGCTCCTTACTACTGTTTACGATTTGATCATTGAAAACATATAACTCTTTGATGTTAATACAAAGATATTATAATCCTTTACAGGTGTGTTGCTCCTTACTACTGTTTACGATTTGATCATTGAAAACATATAACTCTTTGATGTTAATACAAAGATATTACAATCCTTTACAGGCGTGTAGCTCCTTACTACTATTTACGATTTGATCATTGAAAACATATAACTCTTTGATGTTAATACAAAGATATTACAATCCTTTACAGGCGTGTAGCTCCTTACTACTGTTTACGATTTGATCATTGAAAACATATAACTCTTTGATGTTAATACAAAGATATTACAATCCTTTACAGGTGTGTTGCTCCTTACTACTGTTTACGATTTGATCATTGAAAACATATAACTCTTTGATGTTAATACAAAGATATTATAATCCTTTACAGGTGTGTAGCTCCTTACTACTGTTTACTATTTGATCATTGAAAACATATAACTCTTTGATGTTAATACAAAGATATTACAATCCTTTACAGGCGTGTAGCTCCTTACTACTGTTTACGATTTGATCATTGAAAACATATAACTCTTTGATGTTAATACAAAGATATTACAATCCTTTACAGGTGTGTTGCTCCTTACTACTGTTTACGATTTGATCATTGAAAACATATAACTCTTTGATGTTAATACAAAGATATTATAATCCTTTACAGGTGTGTTGCTCCTTACTACTGTTTACGATTTGATCATTGAAAACATATAACTCTTTGATGTTAATACAAATATATTACAATCCTTTACAGGTGTGTTGCTCCTTACTACTGTTTACGATTTGATCATTGAAAACATATAATTCTTTAATGTTAAGGCAAATATATTACGAATATGTCATAGAGCAAAATTTTATCAATATCACACTTTATTTTATTTTAATTTATAGCGCTATGTCCCCCTAGGGATACTTGCACTGTCATACATGTATGTCTTCACATTTGTCTACACATATATATACATTAATTTAGGCCGTGAATAGTCTTATGATACAAGGTATGTCCCATAACTTCCCGGACTGGATCCATAAAAAAGGAAAGATATATTTTTTTAAATATTATTAAAACTTTTCAAAGTAATCCCCCCTTGCTTCAACGCACCAGCGCCATCGTTTTTCCCAATTGTCAAAACAGGTTTTATAGGCCTCTTTTGGAATGCTCTTCAATGCCAACAGCGTTTTTCTATTATGTCATCCCTGATGTCAAAATGTCTTCCTTTTAGAACTGCTTTAAGTTTGGAGAACAGTAAAACGTCATTTGGTGCGATGTCTGGGGAATAAGGTGGTTGAGGTAGGATTTGTGTCCCGTTTTTCGCCGAAAAACTCGTCACCAAGTGCAATGTGTGAGGGCGGGCATTGTCATGGTGTAGGATCCAGTCACCATTAGGCCATTTTTCTGGCCTTTTTTTTCGAATCGCTTCCTTTAGATGGCGAAGAATTTCCAAATACACTTCTAAAATTATTTTAAAGTATATATGTTACATAAAGATTTTATTTAGGAAATGTTATATTAAAATCATTTATTTAAAATGTTATATTGAAATATTTTATTTAAAAATGTTATATGTTAAGATGTTATTTTGTTTAAGGTTGTAATTTCATAGATGAACTCTGTGACGCCGAGAACACCAGACGGCGCGGAAGTAAATCTAAATAGCATATATAGTTAGTTTTTTTTTGTGTGAGTTGGGCAGTATGTAAATATTACTATCATTTTTTTAAAGTTTTGTTCTTTTCTCTTTTACTTTCTTCTGAGGTGCTCTACCTATTCAAGAGGCCTCAAGATACTATTAATAATTGTTTTGCTTAAAAAACTGTGACGACTGTTGGTACAAAAATAAACCCGTCACTTAGTAAAAGTGTTTGATCTTTTTTCCCACAGAAGGCCGCGACTGCACCACTCCACTCCGTACCATTCTATTTTAGAATACCAATACTTCAATTTATCTTAAAAATATATAAGATATATATATATTTTTTGTTATTTATATCATTTTCAACCTGCCCAGAAGTCCAACGCCTCCTCTATTTGGCGGGCGGGAGAAGCAGCACAAGTAAGGGACTGTCCTATAGTACGGTGTCGTGAGCCGCTACGGTAACCGTGAACAGGGAACTCTGAAATGTGGCTGACTAACGGGGCAATGGCACCCTTCATTTCACCAGCCCCATATAATTTCCAAAACTATTATACAAATTTCTTTTGTAATGATTATAAATCATATATTGTAAAGATACATTAAAACAACACTATTTATATTTAGTTACATTATATTCTTCCATTATATATATGTGTTATAGTAGTAGTAAGATAAAGGTAACCCAGCCTCCTGGAGCGTATCCATAGATCGTCACCTACCCGGGCTGTACATTGGAGTCTGTCTTGGTAGCCTTAGTGAACCAGTTCACCAAGTGTTTCCAGGCCGGTTTGTTTCTTGATAGATTCAATAGGGCAGTGTTATTGAATGAGGACAGTTCAATAAGTGTAGCAGTTTGTAATCTCTGTAGTTGGAATACTGGGACATGGTCCACGGTTTGTTTCTTGGTAGATTCAATAGGGCAGTGTTATTGAATTAGGACAGTTCAATAAGTGTAGCAGTTTGTAATCTCTGTAGTTGGAATACTGGGACATGGTCCATGGTTTGTTTCTTGATAGATTCAATAGGGCAGTGTTATTGAATGAGGACAGTTCAATAAGTGTAGCAGTTTGTAATCTCTGTAGTTGGAATACTGGGACATGGTCCATGGTTTGTTTCTTGATAGATTCAATAGGGCAGTGTTATTGAATGAGGACAGTTCAATAAGTGTAGCAGTTTGTAATCTCTGTAGTTGGAATACTGGGACATGGTCCATGGTTTGTTTCTTGGTAGATTCAATAGGGCAGTGTTATTGAATGAGGACAGTTCAATAAGTGTAGCAGTTTGTAATCTCTGTAGTTGGAATACTGGGACATGGTCCATGGTTTGTTTCTTGGTAGATTCAATAGGGCAGTGTTATTGAATGAGGACAGTTCAATAAGTGTAGCAGTTTGGAATCTCTGTAGTTGGAATACTGGGACATGGTCCATGGTTTGTTTCTTGGTAGATTCAATAGGGCAGTGTTATTGAATGAGGACAGTTCAATAAGTGTAGCAGTTTGTAATCTCTGTAGTTGGAATACTGGGACATGGTCCACGGTTTGTTTCTTGGTAGATTCAATAGGGCAGTGTTATTGAATTAGGACAGTTCAATAAGTGTAGCAGTTTGTAATCTCTGTAGTTGGAATACTGGGACATGGTCCACGGTTTGTTTCTTGGTAGATTCAATAGGGCAGTGTTATTGAATGAGGACAGTTCAATAAGTGTAGCAGTTTGTAATCTCTGTAGTTGGAATACTGGGACATGGTCCACGGTTTGTTTCTTGGTAGATTCAATAGGGCAGTGTTATTGAATGAGGACAGTTCAATAAGTGTAGCAGTTTGTAATCTCTGTAGTTGGAATACTGGGACATGGTCCACGGTTTGTTTCTTGGTAGATTCAATAGGGCAGTGTTATTGAATTAGGACAGTTCAATAAGTGTAGCAGTTTGTAATCTCTGTAGTTGGAATACTGGGACATGGTCCATGGTTTGTTTCTTGGTAGATTCAATAGGGCAGTGTTATTGAATGAGGACGGTTCAATAAGTGTAGCAGTTTGTAATCTCTGTAGTTGGAATACTGGGACATGGTCCACGGTTTGTTTCTTGGTAGATTCAATAGGGCAGTGTTATTGAATGAGGACAGTTCAATAAGTGTAGCAGTTTGTAATCTCTGTAGTTGGAATACTGGGACATGGTCCACGGTTTGTTTCTTGGTAGATTCAATAGGGCAGTGTTATTGAATTAGGACAGTTCAATAAGTGTAGCAGTTTGTAATCTCTGTAGTTGGAATACTGGGACATGGTCCATGGTTTGTTTCTTGGTAGATTCAATAGGGCAGTGTTATTGAATGAGGACAGTTCAATAAGTGTAGCAGTTTGTAATCTCTGTAGTTGGAATACTGGGACATGGTCCACGGTTTGTTTCTTGGTAGATTCAATAGGGCAGTGTTATTGAATTAGGACAGTTCAATAAGTGTAGCAGTTTGTAATCTCTGTAGTTGGAATACTGGGACATGGTCCACGGTTTGTTTCTTGGTAGATTCAATAGGGCAGTGTTATTGAATGAGGACAGTTCAATAAGTGTAGCAGTTTGTAATCTCTGTAGTTGGAATACTGGGACATGGTCCACGGTTTGTTTCTTGGTAGATTCAATAGGGCAGTGTTATTGAATTAGGACAGTTCAATAAGTGTAGCAGTTTGTAATCTCTGTAGTTGGAATACTGGGACATGGTCCACGGTTTGTTTCTTGGTAGATTCAATAGGGCAGTGTTATTGAATGAGGGCAGTTCAATAAGTGTAGCCGTTTGGAATCTCTGTAGTTGGAATACTGGGACATGGTCCACGGTTTGTTTCTTGGTAGATTCAATAGGGCAGTGTTATTGAATGAGGACAGTTCAATAAGTGTAGCCGTTTGGAATCTATGTAG
This sequence comes from Cordylochernes scorpioides, assembly GCA_030710605.1. Taxonomy (NCBI): domain Eukaryota; kingdom Metazoa; phylum Arthropoda; class Arachnida; order Pseudoscorpiones; family Chernetidae; genus Cordylochernes; species Cordylochernes scorpioides. The sequence continues at coordinate 146,116,667 of CP092864.1, forward strand.
TTGGAATACTGGGACATGGTCCATGGTTTGTTTCTTGGTAGATTCAATAGGGCAGTGTTATTGAATGAGGACAGTTCAATAAGTGTAGACGTTTGGAATCTCTGTAGTTGGAATACTGGGACATGGTCCACGGTTTGTTTCTTGGTAGATTCAATAGGGCAGTGTTATTGTATGAGGACAGTTCAATAAGTGTAGCCGTTTGGAATCTCTGTAGTTGGAATACTGGGACATGGTCCATGGTTTGTTTCTTGGTAGATTCAATAGGGCAGTGTTATTGAATGAGGACAGTTCAATAAGTGTAGACGTTTGGAATCTCTGTAGTTGGAATACTGGGACATGGTCCATGGTTTGTTTCTTGGTAGATTCAATAGGGCAGTGTTATTGAATGAGGACAGTTCAATAAGTGTAGCCGTTTGGAATCTCTGTAGTTGGAATACTGGCACATGGTCCATGGTTTGTTTCTTGGTAGATTCAATAGGGCAGTGTTATTGAATTAGGACAGTTCAATAAGTGTAGCAGTTTGTAATCTCTGTAGTTGGAATACTGGGACATGGTCCACGGTTTGTTTCTTGGTAGATTCAATAGGGCAATGTCATTGAATGAGGGCAGTTCAATAAGTGTAGCCGTTTGGAATCTCTGTAGTTGGAATACTGGGACATGGTCCACGGTTTGTTTCTTGGTAGATTCAATAGGGCAATGTCATTGAATGAGGGCAGTTCAATAAGTTTAGCCGTTTGGAATCTCTGTATTCGGAATACTGGGACATGGTCCACGGTTTGTTTCTTGGTAGATTCAATAGGGCAGTGTGTCATTGAATGAGGGCAGTTCAATAAGTGTAGCCGTTTGGAATCCCTGTAGTTGGAATACTGGGACATGGTCCACGGTTTGTTTCTTGGTAGATTCAATAGGGCAGTGTTATTGAATGAGGACAGTTCAATAAGTGTAGCCGTTTGGAATCTCTGTAGTTGGAATACTGGCACATGGTCCATGGTTTGTTTCTTGGTAGATTCAATAGGGCAGTGTTATTGAATGAGGACAGTTCAATAAGTGTAGACGTTTGGAATCTCTGTAGTTGGAATACTGGGACATGGTCCACGGTTTGTTTCTTGGTAGATTCAATAGAAAGTGTTATTGAATGAGGACAGTTCAATAAGTGTAGCCGTTTGGAATCTCTGTAGTTGGAATACTGGCACATGGTCCATGGTTTGTTTCTTGGTAGATTCAATAGGGCAGTGTTATTGAATGAGGACTGCAGTATTCTGTGTTTTTAATATAGAATATATCATCATCATAAACAATAATAATACGATGTATAATGTAAACAACGTGTTAATGTAAAAATATAAATATAAAGTGTAATAAACAATTAGTAATAATAATTTCATCTGGTGAGTAATGTTTAATTAAATAATAACTATACAACATAAATTGGCGACGAGAATTTGAAAATATAACTGTAGCCCTAAAAAAAAAAAACAAGTATGGCAGCCAACCTGACGCCACCTTTACCAATGAATATGAATGCAAGCAATTTATTTGCGGAATATAAGCAATGGATGGAATCCTATGCCATTTTTGAAATAGCATCTGGAATTTAAAAAAAATCGGATGAAATTGAGAGAGCAACTCTATTGCATTGTTTAGGGCCAAATGTACAGCGTATATTTTTCAACTTGCCAGATGAAAAGGAAAATTATGAACAAACTAAAATGGCTTTAGATAAATATTTCACACCTCATAAAAATGTGGTCACTGAGAGATTTAAATTTAGACAAAGAGTCCAGAAAGATGATGAATCGATCGACAACTACCTAATTTCTTTAAGAGAGCTTTCTAAATCTTGTGAATTTGGGAATTTAGAAGCTGATATGATAAGAGACTAAATAATTGAAAAATGTAACAACAAAAAACTTAAAGAAAAATTGTTGCAACAAGAAAATTTGACACTGTCAAAAACCATTGATATTGCTAGAATGTTAGAAATTTCTAGAAAAGAAATTAGACTTCTTGAACCTCAAAATGATCAAACACTAAATAGAGTTCAAAATAAACCCAAAAAGCACTATAATGCTAATGATTTCAACAAAGGTAGATTCACTAATCAAGGTACCCCATCATTTTCAGGTGCCTCAAAGCCTAAATGTTATCGCTGTGGATTAGATACACATTCAGCACAAGAATGTGGTGCTAAAAAAATGACTTGTTCATATTGCAATAAATTAGGACATCTTTTTAGAGCTTGCAGCAACCGCCCAAATCAAAATAATAATAGAAACCACAAAAGTTTCAATCAAACTAAAGTTAAGAGACCATACAAGAAGAAAATAAGACTGAAGTAGGTGAAAGTTCAGATGAATATACCTACTATACAGGTGCTGAAAATAAAGAAAAAGTGCAAATAGATGGTAGTGAAATAAATATGATAATTGATACAGGGAGTGATAGAACTTTCATAAGCTATAATAAGATGCTTGAATTATATGGCCATAAAATTATGCCAAAATTACATGACACCACCCGAATCTTTTTTGCCTATGGTCAAGATAGACCTCTTCCATGTTATGGTTATTTCAATGCTGTGATTTCTTGGAAAGAAAATTCAGTTTCAGAAGAAATTTATGTGATTGATAAAAAAGTTGAATCTTTGTTGGGAGGCAAGGCTAGTTTTGAACTAGGTATAATTAAAAGGGTAAATCATGTAAATGAATCAATGTCTACTAATATAGAAACTCTTGTTTAAGAACATGAACATCTTTTCCATGGACTTGGAACTATAAAAGGCTATAGTCATAAAGTGACATTGAAAGACAACTATAGGCCCATTGCCCAGAGATGCCGTCGTATACCTTATGCAATGGTAGAAGCAGTAAATCAAGAGCTTGATAAGATGCTAGAGAATGGAATCATTGAAGAAGTGCATCAAGGTTCTGAATGGGTGTCTAACATAATAGTTGTTCCAAAAAGGGATAGTGAGGAAATTAGACTATGCATAGACCTTCGGGAAGTGAATAAAGCAATATTGAGAGAAAGACATCCAATTCCTACAATTGACAATATGTTACATGCCCTTAAAGGTGCTAAAGTATTTGCAAAGCTGGATGCTAAAAAAGGGTTTTGGCAGGTTGACTTAGACCCGCAATCAAGACCCCTTACAACTTTCATCACGCACCGTGGTTGTTACAGATTTTGTAAAGTTCCTTTTGGTCTATCAAGTGCTCCAGAGGCATATCAGAAAGGAATGGATTCAATTTTGCTTGATTTGAAAGGTGTAATTTGTTATTTGGACGATGTCGTTGTATACGCCAAAGATAGACAAGAACTAGAAGAAAGGCTTAGAAAAGTCTTACAAAGATTTGATAAAGTAGGCATTAGGCTCAACAGGAATAAGTGCAAATTTGCCATGGAAGAATTGGATATTTTAGGTCACATTGTTAGTAGTGAAGGTATTAAACCTGATAATAGGAAAATAGAAGCAGTCTTAAATTTTCCAATACCAAAAAATATTTAGATGTTAAGGTCATTCTTAGGAACTTGTGGGTTTTTAAGAAAATTCATACCTAATTTTTCTAAATTGGCAGAACCTCTAAATAATTTGACTAGAAAAAATGTTAGGTGGAATTGGGATTTGAAAACAAATAAAGCATTTCAGGATCTTAAAGAGTCACTAACAAAAGAGCCATGCTTGGCATATTACAACTTGAACTCACCAACTGAATTAATCACAGATGCAAGCCCTATTGGTCTTGGAGCAGTATTAATACAAACACAACAAAATGGCATTAAAAGACCCATTGCATATGCCAGCAGATCCTTAACTGATACTGAAAAAAGATTCACAAATAGAAAAAGAGACATTGGGATGTGTATGGGCAATTGAACATTTTAACACCTATATTTGGGGAAGGAAATTTGCGTTAAAAACAGATCACAAACCTCTAATCTATATGCTGAATCCTAAATATGGAGCTGTTTTGCCTCCAAGATTTCAAAGATTGAGTTGGAGATTACAACCATATGACTTTGAAATTGAATTCATTCAAGGAAAGCAAAATATTGCAGATATATTTTCAAGACAACCTCTTTCTAATACAAGTGATGAAAAATGGCTGGAGGACTATGTTCATAGAGTCTTATCCATCACTTCTGAAGAGCTTCAAGCACTGTCTTTGAAAGATATAAAAGTTTGTACAGAGCAAGATCCTTTGTTTCAAAAACTGAAAGATATGGTTCAAAAGGGAGTTTGGCCATATCCTTTGAATGAAGAATTCAAATGTTTTTATAAGTTTAAAGATGAACTCTCAATTTTTGATAATATTATCTTAAAAGGAAGTAGAATTTTGCTACCTTCAAAACTAATAAAGAGAGTCTTGAGAATTTCACATGAAACACATCAAGGAATGACAAGAACCAAACAACTGTTAAGAGAAAAATATTTTTGGATAAACATGGACTTTGACATTGAAAATTTGATTAGAAACTGTCCAATTTGTGTAAGGAATCAACCATTGATAAATGATCAACCATTGCAAATAGTTCCGTTACCATCAAAACCTTGGATGAAACTTGGAATTGACATAGTTGGTCCAATTGGCCATCATTATGTTTTAACAGTGATCGACTACTATTCTTCATATCCTGAAGCAATGATAATAGAAGACATTTCCAGCAAGACAATTATTAAAAAATTGATGGAGATTTTTGCAAGACATGGTTATCCACATGAAGTTGTAACAGATAATGGCTTACAGTTTGTAAGTACATCAATGGAAAGATTTTTAAAAGAATGTGGAATCAGGCACATCAAAGCCTCACCCTATTACCCAAAAAGTAATGGGAAGATAGAAAGATTCCATAGATTCTAAAGAAACAATTCAATTCAAGTTCTGAAGAAGGGAAAGATTGGAAAGAAGATTTATCCAGAATTTTAATGTCTTACCGAACTACTCCAAACAGATCTACAGGAAAGACTCCAGCATTCCTATTATTTTCAAGAGAAATCAAAACTAAATTAAGCTCACTTGTTAATGATGCAGAAGAAGATGAATCCAACATCGAAGAATTCAATATGGTCTAAAAAGAAAAAATGAAAACATATAATGATATAATTCGGAAAGCTAGTCCTCATAATTTTGAAATTGGAAATTTAGTTTATGTGGCAAATCCAAATAATGGAAAACTTGATTCAAATTTCAGATCAGAACATCATGTCATTCTTGAAAACACTTCAATAAATTCTTTTAAATTAGTCAACACTAAAAATGGGAAAATAATTCATAGAAATGCTAAACATTTGAAACATGTTCCTACTCAAGAGACCAATCAAGGCATTTCTGACTTGATTCCAGAAGAGAGCCAGGAAAATCTTAGTTCAGATTCGACAAGAATTGAACACCTCAACTCTTCTGATGTACAAATACCAGATGATAATTCCTCAAACCAAGACAAGGACACTTCTTTAAACTGACCAAGTTCAAGTAGAACAGGGTCTACATTTAACCCAGTTGTTTCAGATAGACTTGATGCCGAGGCTCTTCACCAGTTGCCACCAGAGGTTTCTCCACCCTTGCCGACTACCAAGGAACCCGTGATCACCAGGAGTGGAAGAGTCGTCAAGCCATCATCAAGATATAAAGACATGATTCCTTTCATCTAAAGGAAGGAGGGAATGTAGTATTCTGTGTTTTTAATATAGAATATATCATCATCATAAACAATAATAATACGATGTATAATGTAAACAACGTGTTAATGTAAAAATATAAATATAAAGTGTAATAAACAATTAGTAATAATAATTTCATCTGGTGAGTAATGTTTAATTAAATAATAACTATACAACAAGGACAGTCCAATAAGTGTAGCAGTTTGGAATCTCTGTAGTTGGAATACTGGGACATGGTCCACGGTTTGATCTTCCTCTTGGCAGTGTGGACAAGTTGGATCATGTTTAATTCTGGCCATATCGGCTTGAACATATCCATGTCCTGATGTCGTGGTTGATGTTCCTAAATGTATTTTTGAGGTTCTTTTTAAGATAGCCGGTAGTGGTTGAAAATATTCTCCGGGTCGGTTCCAAAATCACTTTATTAGGTACAGCTCAACAAGAGCAACCTAGTTTAAGATAATTACAACAATGAATAATATGTGAAGGTTATTAACATAGTAAACAAAAGGTTAACGCGGGATTCAATCTCGGTTCATTACTGTCGGGAATCGAGGGTGTTACCCACTCGTCCAATGACTCTTTTTTAGAATGTTCTCAATTGTCGAGTTGATGAGACAGAAAATATGTGTCATATAAAAAATGTTATTTTTATTAATATTATAATTCCCTGATCAAATTGCTCTGTAAAGCCAACGAAAGATGTCGCAGCTTTCCCTATAAAAATTATTGTTGTTATTTCCCGTTGGCCGGCTCAAATTTTTCTGTAGATATGTAAATAAGTAATCTTTATTATCTTCATTCAATTCGCCTTAAGTCAGGTAGTACTTTCTAAAGTTATGTATTTTATATATAATTAAACTGGCAAATTATTATCTAAACTTTTTATTATTATAATTACCACGACTGCAATAACATAACCTATATGTAGAATGATAAATTATATATAAAATACATTTCATCTGTACTGAATAATAAAACAAACTGCATCATGCATTTTACTCCCTTATTTTATCATTCACAAAATAATCTAGGATTGACATAACAAATTCTATATTTACTGTTATATATCTTATCGTAAAAAATAGCACAAAAGTGAATTTGTACTTGGATCAGGTGGATAAATTGAGAAAAAAAGCATTTCCGGATCGTGCAACTAAAATTTGTTGATGACTTGCGCCATCTTTCGGAATAAATATCGTGGTGCTTTGGTTGGTTCTCAATTTATCCACTTGATCCAGGGACAAATTCACTTTTGTACTATTTTTCACATTGTTTGGCGTTCTCACGCCCTTCCGGCCTAAATACCTGTTTCATGGTTTTTCAGGATGCCCCAAAGACCAGCTTTTTTGATCGTTGAGGTACAGCTTTCAACACACTGATGAGGGCTAACAGGCCGAAACGCGTACGTAGTAAGCTTTTCTTTATTAATCAAGAAAAGGTTTTTGGCCAATTAGTGTATAATTGAAAATTAACGATTAGTTAATATTTATTCCAATAGATGGCGCAAGCCATCAGCAAATTTTAGTTGCACGATCAGGAATACCCTTTTTCTTATATCTTTTTGTGTTATTTATTTAGGAGAGAGTTAAAAAACTACTTAATAATAAATAAATATTTCCAATAATCAAAAAACTTCCCTTGGTAACCTTTCCAAAAATACTTCAACCAAAACTCCGCCTTTGCCGGTCCCAAGACCAGATGAAAAAGGAGGAGGGGGAGCAGTAACAAGCTCGGTAAAAAACCTGGGTTCAGTTGGCCCGGCTGATAGTACCCTGTAAGGGCTCCTAATCCAGGGATACAGGATGAGCAGCGTTTGTACTCCTTGTTAGGAGCAGCTGCACATGGCGTCTGTTCCTCATGTCAGAGGCAGCCATTTCTTTTGGAGCTAAGTCGGCCTGCCACTGAGTAGTGCTCCCAGTCTTAATGACAAAAGCAGACACATTCTACTTCACCCAGTCATGATGGTTGTCAAACAGACACCATCAAGGGTCACAACTTGATACCCTAATATGATTGAGGGGATATAAGAAAGAAGAAGAAGACTTCAATCCAGAAATCCATAGAGTACCTGCTATATAAACAGAATAGCTCAATATACATTCATGGACAAAACTTATGAAAGTAGGAAATCTTAACGTCACCGCCATCTGTTTTTATTTGAGGAGACAGAGGCAATTTTGTTCACACTTGGTTATCTCGTGTGTCTTCAATAAAGGTCACTGTGTATCAAATATCTTTGAGAGTTATTGTCTGAATCTTGATATACATTTTAAAAGATACAACCTTCTCAATTTTTGTCCATGAGTGTATCATCAAAACGGTATGGTGGAATAAACTAGTGAAATAGTTAACATGATTGTATGAAGAAGTTTAATTTGTATAAGCTTAGAATTTTGATTTGTTTTAAAAATGAATCGATGTTGGTTCCATATGCTTGAATTGAATATTACACCTTAGTTCTATAATTTTTTTGCTTAAAAAGAAACACAAAAAAAAAAAACTACAATTGCAAATGATTTGATAACTAAGAGAAAAAAAAACAATATTTATAAATGATGATGAAAATTGAATATGTCTGCCAGAAAAATGCTTCTATGATTTAAAAAAAAATAATAATAATTACAAACTTAACATATAAATTTCAAACAGGATCAATCTCATTGATGAGCTATGCTCTCACAATATATTCCCATCGCAAAAGGGACAGCAGAGACTGTTGTTTTATTTGAACAAATTTCACAATATTATTTAAACATGGAAACTTTCTCCTTGGAATATAAATACTATAAACTAAAGTGCCAGGAGAAAATGATTTTTAATTAATCGACTACACGAGCTTTCGGGCAGTCACGCCCTTCAACTGGTAATGATACATGATGGCAATAGGCCTTAAATAGGATTCCGTTTTTAAAGAGATATTTTTACATATGAGAAAAATAATATAGGACGGCTAAAAAACAATTTAGTTAAAAGATATTTGCAAATCTAAGCTATTATCTATATAGATAATACCGTAACAGAGTTTTCCATTGTAAAGTCCTGAGCTATCTCCTCCGAAGATTCTGAACTACACATAACGATCTATATACCAAAATTTTCGTTATTTTTTTCTTCATATGATAGGCCTGTTTTTATTTTCCTAATGTTAACAGTTATTTTTATTTTTTAATTTAATCTATTTTACAATCGTAGATTTTTTGCATTTATCATCATCAATTTTTTTGTTTTGAAATGCGTTCTTTTGTCTTATTACTACAACCAATCGTGATGAAACTTTGGGAAGATGTTTAGTATACTACCGGGATGGTTTCTGGCTAATTACTCTTTAGAAATAACCTTTCGTTGCATTTTTATTTACGATAAAACGTAGATTCACTCGCAATCAGCGCCCCCTCGCGGCAGACGTATGGCCTTAAATAGCCTCGCATGATCTTATTTGTAACGTCAAGCTTAGCCTATACGTTAGGTACGCAGCTTCGTACCCCCGCAACCTAGGTTCGAGACTCAGCGTGGGTGTTTTTTTTTTTTTTTTTTCATTTCTTTTATATTATTGTAGCAAATTATTAAAAATATTATTTTATTTGAAATGTAGGCTTTTTAAAATAAAAATTAACATACACAATTTTTTAATAATATTTGTAACAAACCTAGGTTCGAGGCTCAGCGTGGGTGTCTTTTTTTATTTTCGTTTCTTTTATATTATTGTAGAAAGGTCTGTTTTTACAGCATTATTATATTTTGATTGGTTTATTTTAAATATGTTTGTTATGAAGGCTCTATGTAATACTATTTAGAGCACATTTTACATTTTAAACACCTAAGCCCCCCTCTTTTTAATATTGTAGCAAAGTATTAAAAGTATTATTTTATTTTAGATGTTTGCCATGAAACTTTGGGAAGTTGTTTAGTATACTATCAGGACGATTTCAGGCGAATTATTTTAGAATAATATTTATAACAATAATTATAGCGAAATTAAGACATAGTTATTATATTCTGTGTTTGTGCATATATTAATATTTAACAGAAAATGTTAGAACGTTCTATTAGAATATCTCGAAAACAAAAAACAATACATATAAACGAGTTCACTGACATTTATTAATGCAGTGATTATAATCAATGATTACAATGAAGGGCTATATTATCGATATATATAAAAAATCTCTTTCAAATTTTAACGTAACGTTCCATTCTCAATCCTGTAGGGCTTTAGATCGGCTAAAACATTTTTATCTTTATAAGTGAATATTAACTTTACTGTACTGAATAGTTTAGTATAATGTTAATTTAACATATTACAATTTAGCCACAGCAACGCGTGGCCGGGTTCGCTATTTATAATATATATTTCTGATTCATTTGATTATGATTATAATTTGTAAGTACTTTGTTATAGTTTTTCATTTAAATAGAGCTCAATTTTTGTGTATGTTTTCTATTTGCAGTATCTTTCCTAATGTCTTTAGCAACGTTTTTTTTTCTCATAAATAGGCTGAGGTTATATTATTTTTCGAATTGTAGATTGAATTATTACTTTTATTCTATAATAATTATCTTTTATAAGTGTTTGTTATAGTTTTTCATTTGAATTTAGCACAATTTTTGTATCTGGTTATCTTTTTTGGCATCTTTTCATCTCTCTTTGGCATCTTTTTTTTTTTTTCTCATTAATAAGACCTAATCCAAATAATTTAATAGTGTGTGACGTTTCAGCAACAGCATCAGACAAAAGAATAAATGAACTAAAGAATAAAATCTCATTTTTTCTTTTGTCTGATGATGGTGACATTTGGATTAGGTCTTATTTTTTTTTATTAATTTGTTATAGTTTTTCATTTGAATTTAGCTCCATTTTTGTGTCTTATTTAATAAATGAACTAAAGAATAAAATCTCATTTATTCTTTTGTCTGATTTTTGTGTCTGATTTTCTTTTTTACAGTATCTTTCATAATGCCTGATTTGATTACTTGATCTGTTATAGTTTTTCATTTAAATTTAGCTCCATTTTTGTGTCTGTCGTTTTTTTTCTTCTCATAAATAGGCTGATGCTGTATTTGTGTACTCAATTGTTGCTTTTTGTGTCTGGTTTCTTTTTGCAGTATTTTTTTGGAATCCTTTTTTTTTTCATCAATTGTTTCCTCACATGCTTGGAATTTTCTTTTTATGCCTGTCCTGGCTTTCAGTTTTATAGTTTTCCTCTGCTTGGTTCTTATTTTACCTTTTTTTTTTTCAGCGTCTTCTGTCATGCCTCGAAAAGGCCGTGGAAGACTCACTCCCCTAACAGCTAGGCGTGCTAATATGACTCGCCGCAGACACAAAACCCCAATTGCTATTTCTCTTGTTTACTTTTTTACCAATGCCTATAATTTTTCACCTGAAAGATTTTTTATTTTATTTGTTATTCAATAAATTATTATCACTTATTTTTGGTCTTCTTTTTACTTACTTATTTTACTGGGGGTTGGTGGAAGGATGGTCTAAGCCGTTGGTTTTCGACCGCTACGACCCGGGTTCGATTCCCGCATTGGGCACTTTTTTCTGAAAAATAAAAAAAAAATGCTCCAATGGCTTCCGATTCTTGCAAAAGTCCAACCCCACCAGCAAGCGCAAGTAATCAAACGGGGCTCTGGCACATTTGTAAATGCAAAGTCGAACTGCTTTTCACATGTTTAGACATGTGGTGTACTTACAGTTAAAGCAGTCGCCTACTCTACCCACCATGATTATCAAGGCCTGTACCACGTGTACTAGGGATAAGCAAAAAAAAAATTATTTTACTCATTGATCTATACATATAATTATTTGCATACAATTATATACATACACTTTTCTTCATTTTTGCACTCTGCAGTCTAATATGTTGTTAATAATAGGGGTTTTAGACAAATATCAACTGTTGAAATTTGATTTTCCAAAATAGTTGAATTATCGAAAGTGTCGAATTAGTTTGTCATATGATAGGCCGTAGGTCAGTGATTCTCAACCTTTTTTTTTTTGTTGCGGCATTATTTTAAAGATTTCAAAATTTGGCGGCACAATTTTAGAATTTCGCGGCACACTTTTGCTAACTTGAATGCAAGAAAATTCAAATTATGTATCAATATTTCTATGCAAAATATAAGTAATATACATCTCTAACATTCAATTTGCTAATTTCGTTATTTTAAAAAGTAAAAAAATGAAAAAGAAAAAAAGAAAAACCAATACAAACGTGAACATAATCATATGACTAAAATTCGGCGGCACATTTTTAGAATTTCGCGGCACACAAAATTACCGCGGCACATTGGTTGAGAATCACTGCCGTAGGTCGAGAAATCTAAAAATGGTCGAATTATCGTGTGTTGAATTAATTAGATTATATTGTATATATAAAAATATAGAATTGTTGTTTTTAATGAGGTCTTTTAAATGAATTTATTCCTTTAATATGTTGTCATATCTGCAATTTTTTTTCATTTCCAAAATATTTATTTACACTTTCACCAATGCCTATAGGATCTTTGCGATGGAACAGGTATGGTGTTCTAGCGCATGTGCTCTCATGTCCTTGAAGCACATATACTGACAGTACCCAAAGTTGAACACACTGTATAATGTCTGAAATATATGACTATAAAGAGGGCTCAAGGCCAAACCTTTGCTACAAGAGCCTGTGTTTTCGCACAGACGACTTTATGTTTTTAATGAGGTCTTTTAAATGAATTTATTCCTTTAATATGTTGTCATATCTGCAATTTTTTTTTCATTTCCAAAATATTTATTTACACTTTCACCAATGCCTATAGGATCTTTGCGATGGAACAGGTATGGTGTTCTAGCGCATGTGCTCTCATGTCCTTGAAGCACATATACTGACAGTACCCAAAGTTGAACACACTGTATAATGTCTGAAATATATGACTATAAAGAGGGCTCAAGGCCAAATACAAAATACAAATACAAATATATGCATACAATTATATACATACACTTTTCTACATTTTTGCACTCTGCAGTCTAATATGTTGTTAATAATAGGGGTTTCAGACAAATATCAACTGTTGAAATTTGATTTTCCAAAATAGTTGAATTATCGAAAGTGTCGAATTAGTTTGTCATATGATAGGCCGTAGGTCGAGACATCCAAAAATGGTCGAATTATCGTGTGTTGAATCAATTAGATTATATTGTATATATAAAAATATAGAATTGTTGTTTTTAATGAGGTCTTTTAAATGAATTTATTCCTTTAATATGTTGTCATATCTGCAATTTTTTTTCATTTCCAAAATATTTATTTACACTTTCACCAATGCCTATAGGATCTTTGCGATGGAACAGGTATGGTGTTCTAGCGCATGTGCTCTCATGTCCTTGAAGCACATATACTGACAGTACCCAAAGTTGAACACACTGTATAATGTCTGAAATATATGACTATAAAGAGGGCTCAAGGCCAAACCTTTGCTACAAGAGCCTGTGTTTACGCACAGACGACTTTATGTTTTTAATGAGGTCTTTAAAATGAATTTATTCCTTTAATATGTTGTCATATCTGCAATTTTTTTTCATTTCCAAAATATTTATTTACACTTTCACCAATGCCTATAGGATCTTTGCGATGGAACAGGTATGGTGTTCTAGCGCATGTGCTCTCATGTCCTTGAAGCACATATACTGACAGTACCCAAAGTTGAACACACTGTATAATGTCTGAAATATATGACTATAAAGAGCCTCAAGGCCAAACCTTTGCTACAAGAGCCTGTGTTTACCCACAGACGACTTTATGTGACTTTTTCAAGTGTGCGAACTTTGGATAGCATACATGTAAAGTTGAACCCAAGTATATATAAAATGTAGTTTTTAATGAGGTCATTTAAATGAATTCCTATTATAAATCGTCTCCTCTGAAATATAGTTTGTAAATTTATATTCTGATTTATTTTATCCTTTTTTTTTTTCATTTCCAGAATATATATTTACACTTTTCACCAATGCCTAAAGTTTCTCACCTGAAAGAAAAAAAACTCCGCCTTTGCCGGTCCCAAGCCAGGATGAAAAAGGAGGAGGGGGAGCAGTAACAAGCTCACTAAAAAAACCTGGGCTCAGCTGGCCCGGCTGATAGTACCTTGTAAGGGCTCCTAATCCAGGGATACATTCTTTTGGAGCTAAGTCAGTGGCCTGCCACTGAGTAGTGCTCCCAGTCTTGATGACAAAGGCAGACGCATTCTACTTCACCCAATCGTGATGGTTGTTAATTTCAAGCTTTACAAGCTTGACACTCTAATATGATTGAGTGAAGATAAGAAAGGAGAAAAAATATTTTTTGTATTTTTTTTTTGGCAATAATCTATTTATTATCAATTAATTTGATTTTGGTCTTTATTTATTATTCCCCTGCTCTATACATACATTTTGTACATTTACAATGTCAGCCACTTTCTCTGTAATACCTTTTTAGCAGCGAAGTTATATTTGAGCAACAAACAATTGTTGAAATTTAAAATGGTCGAATTATCGATAGTGTTGAATTACACTTTGTTATATGATAGGCTGTAGGTCAAGACAACAAAACATAGTCGAATTATCGAGGTTATATTGTATATATAAAACTAGAAATGTAGTTTTAATGAGGTCCTTTAAATATTTTCATTCCTTTTATATGTTGTCTTATCTGCGATATAGTAGCATTTTTTGCAATTTTATTTGCTGATTTGTGTCATTTTTTCACTCAAAATATATTTATTTAAACTCTTCAACTAATGCCTATAGTTTATTTCCTGAAATTGCTTAGCAAACATGAGTTGGTTGTATTGTTATGCTTCGGAGATATTTTAATCCTAAGCAGGGTCTTTACGAATGGTACACGTATGGTTACACAGTGCATGTGCTCTCATGTTCTTGAAGTAGTGTAGATGTGTTGTTTGCACTTTTATTTTCTGATTTGTTAGTATTTTTCTTCTTTTTCCATTTTAAATAATTTTTTAGGCATAGGAACCAATGCCTATAGTTTCTCACCTGCGGGCCCTTCGAGTAAACCCGGGGCGTTGCCCGGGTCACTCGGCTAGTATAATATATTTATGTAACTATGCTAATCCTGTAATGCCGGTTGACAATAAATGGTAGGTTTGTAATTGGCTACAACATGTGACTATATAATGAAGAGAGACTAGTATTAGGATATCGACTGTTCAACCCGCCATCAGCGGCCAAATTGGAACTATACTGGGGGAGGGGGGGGGGTTTTAACGGTTATTCAAGTTACTACATATATCCTGATATTGTGCAGGTAAATCTATATGTCGGTTAATGCTATTTTTTGATATGGATACTATGGCTTCTATGATCAGTCTTTGGTATTTATTGGAGATGTTATTGTATAATGTGGTGGGTGAAGTTAAATCGAAAGAGTGGCCTGTGTCAAGAATATGGTTGTAGATGAGGGACCTGTTGTCTTTGTTATTGACGTTTTGAATCAGAAGCCAATAATGTAATACCTTTCCTGGACATACTGATCATCCGTACCCCATCACACTACCACACAACAGTATACCATAAAATCAATAATCCAACTTTCTACACCAATTTCAAGTCTTTCTGTCCCTTATCCCATAAAATTAATACAGTTAGAACGCTTACCAAGAGATTGGTTACACATTGCTCCCTGCCCATTTTCAGATCAATAGCGTTCGCTAACATTAAGAAACAACTTGCCCTCTCCCAATATCCACACCAGTTCATATATAAATATCAATACAACCCGGCCCATATGAAACCCAATTTACCCCATAGAAATACCTGCATCTTACCGTACTCAACATAATCCGCTGCAATATCTCACCTTCTTAAGCCTCATGGCATTAACACCTACTATACAAACAATAGAAGCCTGGCCACCATTCTTAGACATCCAATTACCCGATTGCCGAGACCTGCCATTGTTCAGTCATCGGGTGGCTCGGTCTACTCAGTCTCATGCAATGATTGTAGTGCAACCTATATAGGTGAGACTGGTAGGTCCGTGGCCATCAGGATGACTGAGCATGGCAGGTGCGTCAATAACAAAGACAACAGCTCCCTCATCTACAACCATATTCTTGACACAGGCCACTCTTTCTATTTAACTTCACCCACCACATTATACAATAACATCTCCAATAAATACCAAAGACTGATCATAGAAGCCATAGTATCCATATCAAAAAATAGCATTAACCGACATATAGATTTACCTGCACAATATCAGGATATATGTAGTAACTTGAATAACCGTTAAAACCCCCCCCCCCCCCCCCCCTCCCCCAGTATAGTTCCAATTTGGCCGCTGATGGCGGGTTGAACAGTCGATATCCTAATACTAGTCTCTCTTCATTATATAGTCACATGTTTTAGCCAATTACAAACCTACCATTTATTGTCAACCGGCATTACAGGATTAGCATAGTTACATAAATATATTATATAATAGCTTAGATTTGCAAATATCTTTTAACTAAATTGTTTTTTAGCCGTCCTATATTATTTTTCTCATATGTAAAAATATCTCTTTAAAAACGGAATCCTATTTAAGGCCTATTGCCATCATGTATCATTACCAGTTGAAGGGCGTGACTGCCCGAAAGCTCGTGTAGTCGATTAATAAAAAATCATTTTCTCCTGGCACTTTAGTTTATAGTATTTAATTTCACAATAAATAATTCATTTACTAACCTACAGTTAGCCTATCTCTGTATATCTAGCATATAAGTAGGTACAATATCTCTGAATATAGAGTTTCAATCTAGAAATTAACAACTTCGTGGTTTAAATAAACACAATTCCACAATATACATACTATTGCGTATACGGGCCTGAAAACACCTACAACCTCCGCCAATAGATGGCGCTTTCGCCTATTTCTGGTCTGGAAATAATGTGGATATCGCCGACTGCTATAGTCCTGTTTTCTGGGGAAAATGTTTGTAAATAGATGTTCATATTGGCCTTTGGAGGTAACGTAATGTAAATACCCGTTGATTGTTATTCTAGTTATATGTAATGTGTAGTAGAAATGACAATAAAAGAGGAGTGTTAGAAGTCTTGTTGCCGCCTGCTGTTGTTACTCTCGCCAACACCACAGTCTCTATTATTCTGGTAAGTCTCTCGTGTCCCCCCACCAGTGGTAAGGCCGAGAGATACTGCCAGAAGAAAGGAGATCCACTTGAGTAGTGGTTCTCAGAAGGTCTTCGGATGCTCTGCAGGGTAGAGCTGTAGAGGAGAGCAACGGAGCCAGGTTAGGTGATCCACGAAGTAGAAAACGGCGTCGTCGCGAAAAACCGGATGGGCAACGCGCGACAATAGACTCTATATACGTAGAAATCATCTGCTTTTTTCATCGTAATTATATTCACAGAATATTTAATTAATTTTGTACCATTTATATCCAGTTGAATAGAACTTTATCCTCTTGGGAAAAGGGTATTTTCTACTAAATTTTAAAAATTAAAAATCCCAGAGAAATTCAAAATAATAAAATTTACGTGGAGGTCTACAAACAAAGGAATAACTATATTATCATTTTGTGTGTGTTTCTTTTATTATATTGTTTTAATAATTATTTTATAAAAGATTGTTTTATGTCCCTTTTTTAAACTTTAGTTCTGAACGAATTACTTTTGTAAAATTAAATTGAATGCACAATTCTTGAGATTAAATTAATTTCTACCTGAAGATATTTTATAAATCGTCTGAAAACATAAATGTGAATAAATGGAATGCTATAGAAATTTATTTTTGTTCTTTTCTATTGTCACACAACGTATCCTCTTATTTAAACAATAGTACAAATTGTACTGAGATCAGGTAGATATATTTAGAAAAAAAGGCATTTCCTTATCATGAAATTGAAATTTTCTGATGGGTTGAGATCTTGGTTCAGTACAATTTCACTTTTGTACTATTTCTTCACGTTTTTTGGCGTTCTGAGATCCTTCAGGCCTTAAATGTCCGTTTTCTTATTTCTTAATGATGCCTTATATACCAGGTTTTGGCCAATATATCCCATATCTTAGTACAATATAACATTTGTACTATGTTTTCACATTGATTTGCGTTCTCATGCAATTCTGGCCTTTACTACCCGTTTAATGATTTTTCAGAATGTCTGAATGACCAGTTTTTTTGGTCGTTGAGGTACAGCTTGCACTACGCTGATGAGATCCAACAGACGGAAAAACGTACGTGTTTGCTTTTCTTTATTAATCAAAAAAAGGTATTTGGCCAATTCTGGAATGATTAAAAATCAACGATAAGTTGATATTTATTCCGACAGATGGCGCAATCCTTCAGAAACATTTAGTTGCATGATCAGAAGATGCCCCTTTCTTAATATTCTCTTTTCTCTTTAAGTAGGTTTAGCGTATTTGCGCAAATTTAGATTCAAATACCTTTCCCATGTTTCATAAAATCATGTTTATTTACTTGAAATCATTGGTGATATTGCACTTCTACAAAAATATGGCAATTGAAGCAATATTGTTCTACAGAAAAAAATACCCAATACGGAATTCGAACTCTACTTCTTTTACTGTAAGTCCACCACATGACTACACATGTAGTAAACAGTTACACTCTTGCCCTATAGGTATGCCGGAGACCGGTTTTTACAAATATCGGGGAAATTGAAGAAATATTTTTCTACAGAAAAAATTGCCCAATACGGGATTCGAACCCGGATCGTTACTGTTGAACAGCGACAGCTTATACCACTACTCCGTTGACCCAACTATACGTTGTATGTTAGAAGATATATATATATATGAAGAGAATATTATTAAGAAAGAACATAGAATAGCATGGTACAAACCGTCTCAATGGCTGAACGCCAAAACAATCTGTCACTATATGTCAAGGAAACTGTGTCACGGAAATTCTTAACAGAAAATAACAAAGAATTAATTTTGAAAAGGACATATATATCACACGTATATCTCAATCTATAAACTGTTAATAAACTATAATTTAACTCATTATTACACGAGAATAATATAAATATCATCTTCAGCACATATCCATATATATTATATTTGGAAATAGAGCAATCAATAAATAAATCTTTAATTAAAAAGGCATATATTGGAATAAAAAAAAAACATTTATTTTACCAATATTTCAGTTGCCTGAACGCCAACCTTTATCAAGGTATTATAACAGATTAATGTGTTCCAACAACAAACTCAGCGCCACATAACGTCAATAGAATTAAGTTTAAAAATATTTTTGCTTATATACCATACAAGTAACACGGAATTTGATATATATATATGTTATATAAAAATATTATTTTATTTTAAATTATAATTTCATAGATTCAAATACTCTGCTAAATCGACCGCCAGAGGTTACTCTTCCCCTATAAAAACTCGTTGTTATTTCCCGATGGCCGGCTAAAACCTTTGTACATTATGTAAATAATCTTTTGTTTTCCTTATTCTACTCGCCTTAAGCCAGGCAGTACCTTTCTCAAATTATATTTTATATATCCCATAAGCTCAATTAAAGCTATTTTCAATAAATATTTTTATCAAGATTATTATTCAACCACGACTTAATAGCTTAATCCTCAAGATGATCCAAAATTCAAGCAGAAAATCCAATCTTTAATTTTATATAACATATAAATATATATTTATATTATGGACAAAATATAATTTTTGTAATAAAGAATTTTATTTTTTCCATAATATAAATATATATATCAAATTTTTTCTCCCCATTCAATATATAAGCAAAAATATTTTTTAAACTTAATTCTATTGACGTTATGTGGCGCTGAGTTTGTTGTTGACGCACATTAATATTGTAACATAGTATTTATTAATTTTATTTATGTAACATAGTATTTATAAATTTTATTATTTTTTATTAACAGAGTGGTCATTTTTATGTTTATATCTTGCGACTCTGTAAATTTCCCTCGTGGCTTATCTTTTGTTTCACAATACATAGTTTGTCCTTTCCTGAAATAAATTGTTGTCTCATCCTGAAGTTTTTGTCTTCCCTAATTTTCCACGTGGCATTTTGGTGGAGATGCAGGGTAAGTTAGGGAAGACAAACTAAAGACCGCCGAGAAGACCTTGAAGCCATGGAGTCTGACTCCAGGATTCCACCGCCGTTCTAAAACCAAGACTTCCCTCGAAGAAGACGATGTCCCTATAGACGACGATACGACGACAAAGCCCCTCTTCACGCCGCAAGAAAAAGGACGCAAAGGTACTAGGGACAAAGTTCCAAGACTTCGATGGAATCCTTGGCAGAGGCACGTCAAATCCACGTCAGTATCTACAATAATTGCTAGCTGTGGGTCACAGCTCCCATAGGGAAGAAGCTATGTAACATAGTATTTATTAATTTTATTTATGTAACAAAGTATTTATTAATTTATTATTTTTTTTATTAACAGAGTGGTCATTATCTCGTATCTTGCGACTCTGTAAATTTCCCTCGTGGCTTATCTTTTGTTTTACAATTCATAGTTTGTTCTTGCCTGAAATTAATTGTTGTCTTATCCTGAAGTTTTTGTCTTCCCTAATTTTCCACGTGACAAAATGTTATAATACCTTGATAAAGGTTGGCGTTCAGCAAACTGAAATTTTGGTAAAATAAATGATATTTTGATCCAATATATGCCTTTTTAATTAAATATAATTAAAACATGTTATATTAAATATCTGCAGAAAAATATATTATTATTTTTATATATATAAGCATTTTGGCATAGTATGCAGAATGGATATTTTATAATATTGCAGTCTTTGAATAAAAAATAAAAACACTTTTAATCACAATTTGATTTAATTGTGCTAATAAAATCATCAAAGAAAGATATTCATGATGAAATTGTGAAAAAGTATTATAATTACAATTATATTCTCTCACAATGAGTATCTTTTTTATTTAAAAAACGCTAGCTTTCAAGCGTTAATCGCTCTTCAACGGGCTTACAAAAATATCGACTTAATCCCATTAGAAATATTTACAAAAAAAAAAAAAAAAACGAACGCGCGCCGCGTGGATATTTATAAAAGAAAGATATACCTGGTTTAAGACGAGTGTGAATAAGAAAAAAACTCGAATAAGTATTTATATATGTACAAGATATTTGAGATGGCCAAAGGAAAAAAACAAATATGGTATATTAATATAGAAAGTTGGAAACCTCTGATGAGTATAAGTAAAAGATTTAAAGCGTATGAGGTTACGTTTCTTTAAACTTTTAATAAAGATTCGAGCTTTCGGGCCTATAACCCTTCTACAGGGACTACGTAGACCCTGTAGAAGGGTTATAGGCCCGAAAGCTCGAATCTTTATTAAAAGTTTAAAGAAACGTAACCTCATACGCTTTAAATCTTTTACTTATGGTAAATTAATACAAATCAATACCGCGCCATCTATATATAAAAAATGAAGACATTAAAACACGAATGTTTCTTTTCACAAATGAATCAAACTTCTATGTGGAAGAGCCCTGTTCTGTTACTTGCACTCGCTGGTGGGATTGGGCTTTTTCAAGAATCATAAGCAATTGGAGAATTTTTTAAAATTTTAATTAAGAAAAATTATGTCTAATGCGGGAATCGAACTCGGGTCGTAGCGGTCGAAAACCAACGGTAGAGGTAAAGATTCAGGTGATGTACTGATTATGGTACGGAGGTAAATCTTAGGTGATGTACCGATATTGGTCCAGAGGTGAAGATTTCGGTAAGGTACTGATATTGGTCCAGAGCTAAAGAACCTGGTGACGTCCTGATACTGTAATGAAAAATATTGACAAGGCTGGGGTCATCAGTGGTGAACCCTCCCAGCAATTTCGTCAATTTAATCTACCAGACCGCTTCTTTAGATCTCTAATACTGTATTGGATCATTCTGCTTTTATATGTTACACTGAAGGGTGGAATCTTAGAAATGGTATTTAAGCAAAATATTGACATAAGCTTTTAGGACAGTAGAATTATATTCAAATATTTGAATCGAGCAATGCTCTTCCGCAAACAATAAGAACAAGTTAGGTATAAATTAATACAAAGTAATAACGCGCCATCTATATATAACGGATGGAGACTTTAAGACTCGAAGGTTTATTTTCAATGATAAATCAATGGAATGTGGAAAGTTGCCACATCTGGCGGTCGACTTTACAGAGTAATTTGTGTTCTGTAAATTATAATTTCAAAATAAAAAAGAATTTAAAATCAAGAAGAAAGAGAATTTGGTAATACAGTATGATGAAAAATATTCAATCTACAAAATTCTGAGGTGAATATAATTATAGCCCAATATAATGCGGCTTATGATTGTTGAACGACGTTTGACAATTATACCGCATGTGTTTCTTTTGAACGAAAAATCGTAATTTATTTTAAGGAGAAATAACGATTATTTCTAACCTTAGGGATGAATTTTATCTTGAAAATAAAGATACTTCGGCCAATAAATATTTTTATTACCTCGAGGTTTCGACGAAAAATATTTTGTCCTCGTCAGGAGCAAACAAAAATTAAAACATTTGGCAAGGCGTTAAAAAATATTCTAAGGCTCCAAGGGAGTTCTCACGCGGTATTTTAAATTTTGTACAATATCCTTAGATAGCCTGATAATATTTTTTAACGCCTTGCCAAATGTTATAATTTTTGTTTGCTCCTGACGAGGACAAAATATTTTTGTCGAAACGTCGAGGTAATAGAAAGATTTACTGGTCGAAGTATCTTTATTTTCAAAAAATATGAATGCCGGTCAGGCAGCCTCTATCTTAGGAATGAAGAATGAAAGGATGATTTGTGAAGAGTAATGATAAACAGAAAAATAAAGTGTCCAGGGATGGGAATCGAACCCACAGTGTTCCGCTTACCGGGCAGATGCCATGTCCACTAGGCTACTTAAATAATTATTTTGATGCATTAGCGCGCCATCTGTTATCAAAATTCGAAACTATTATAGACGCATGGGTATTTTGCCGGGAGGATATGGATCTAACGAGACAAAGGACGCCTCTCCCGTCAAAATAGACGTCAAAACTAGACGCCATCTATTGACCGTCTTGGTGTTGTGGCTTTGTCACCGACCCGAGGCCGCTAGTTTGCGGTGACGATCAATAGATGGCGTCTAGTTTTGACGTATATTTTGACGGGAGAGGCGACCTTTGTCTCTTTAGATATTATAGACGCGTATGATTATTTTTAAAATAAAACAATTTCTACTGCAATGACTGCAATTGAAAAATTATTGGGAGGGCCTGGCTCATCAGTGGTGAACTCTTCCAGCGGTTTAGATTAAACTGGCGAAACCGCTGTGAAGGTTCACCACTGATGAGCGAGGCCCTCCTAATATTTTTTTCATTGCAGTAAGGACAGTAGAAATTGTTTTATTTTAAAAAGAGAATCATACGCGTCTATAATAGTTACGAATTTTGTTATAATTATTTATCAATATAATACTCCAATATGGAACTAGCTGTGCTAGGGTGTAATTAAGAGACGGGTTTCCAAAGGAAGAAAGAACACAATGGGAAGATGGCATTGTCCAAAGCCACCGCCAATATTGGGACATTCCTCTATGGAATTTCCAATTCGGATTCCAACCGTTCTGCTTTTTATTTCGACCAACCATCCAGGCTGGAATAGGCATGGCAGCATGGACAATACAAATGTGAAGATATACATGTATGACAACGCAAGTGTCCCCATGGAGACATAGCGCTTTAAATTGAAATAAAATAAAGAGGATAAATTACTATGAATCATTTTATTAATCTTTTCTCTACTTAATGATCACACCTTGTATGTCGTTCCAATGGTTTATAAGTTAGAATATGAACACTAAGAATATCTGAGGTTATCGTAAAGTCAATTGCTATATCACGATGTATGATGCTATATGTATATTAAAAAAGTGAAAATAAATCTATGAGAATTCGAAACTATTATAAACGCTAAAGAGAGAAGGGTCGCCTCTCCCGTCAAAATAGATGTCTAAAACCAGACGCCATCCATTGACCGTCGCCGCAAACTAGCGGCCTCGGGTTGGTGTCAAAGCCACAACATCAGCTTTGGCAAACTATATATATATGGCGTCTGGTATTAGACGTCTATTTTGACTATATATATATATGGCTTCTGGTTTTAGACGTCTATTTTGACGGGAGAGGCGACCCTTGTCTCTTTAGATCAATTTCCTCCCGGCAAAATTTCCATCTATATTATAGACGCGTATGATTCTTTTTAAAACGAACAATTTATACTGCCAGTTTACTACAATGGAAAAATTAATGGGTGGGCCTGGCTCATCAGTGGTGAACCCTCCCAGTGGTTTCGCCAGTTTAATCTACCATACCGTTGTTATATAGCATTTTTAGATCTTCCTTTTATAGTGATACTGTTGCTGGAATCCTGGAATGGGTATTTTAGATTAACTATGGACATAAGCTTTAAGTTTAATGGGATAAAATGGGAGGGCCTGGCTTATCAGTGGTGAATCCTCAAAGCTTATGTCCATAGTTCATCTAAAATACTCATTCCAAGATTATAGCATCAGTATAACTATAAAATAAAGATCGAAAAATGCAATATAACAGCGGTATGGTAGATTTAACTAGAGAATCCGCTGGGAGGGTTCATCATTAATGAGTCAGGCCGTCCAATTAATTTTTCCATTTCAGTAAGGGCAGTAGAAATTGTTTATTATAAAAAGGATCATACGCGTCTATAATAGTTTAGAATTTTGATAAGAGATGGCACGCTAATGCATGATAAATCTATGAGAATTAATCTTTCCCAGCTGGGTCTGATTCTTACCTACTGAGCTACCACATCAAGTCAGTGGGGAATGTCATTAGGCATTCACCGCTAAGCAAACAAAGACGTCCATTGGGGAAGAATGGGCAAAAAGATCGACGCGGGGAGATGGCACAAAGAATGCTAATTAGATAAATGGGAGCTTTTCTTTTATTCGGTGTCTTTTTTAATGGAATGAAAGAAATCGTCATTTTCATTGATCGAACCGCGGTAGTGGTGGCCGCCGGGGGCACTTTCTGGAGTTACCTTGGGATGTACGGTACAACTTGTCGGTCCAGAGGTAAATCTTAGATGATGTACTGATTATGGTAAGGGGGTAAAGATTCGAGTAATGTACTGATTATGGTACGGAGGTAAAGATTCGGGTAATGTACTGATTATGGTACGGAGGTAAAGATTCGGGTAATGTACTGATTATGGTACGGAGGTAAAGATTCGGGTAATGTACTGATTATGGTACGGAGGTAAAGATTCGAGTAATGTACTGATTATGGTACGGAGGTAAAGATTCGGGTAATGTACTGATTATGGTACGGAGGTAAAGATTCGAGTAATGTACTGATTATGGTACGGAGGTAAAGATTCGGGTAATGTACTGATTATGGTACGGAGGTAAAGATTCGGGTAATGTACTGATTATGATACGGAGGTAAAGATTCGGGTAATGTACTGATTATGGTACGGAGGTAAAGATTCGAGTAATGTACTGATTATGGTACGGAGGTAAAGATTCGGGTAATGTACTGATTATGGTACGGAGGTAAAGATTCGGGTAATGTACTGATTATGATACGGAGGTAAAGATTCGGGTAATGTACTGATTATGGTACGGAGGTAAAGATTCGGGTAATGTACTGATTATGATACGGAGGTAAAGATTCGGGTAATGTACTGATTATGGTACGGAGGTAAAGATTCGAGTAATGTACTGATTATGGTACGGAGGTAAAGATTCGGGTAATGTACTGATTATGGTACGGAGGTAAAGATTCGGGTAATGTACTGATTATGATACGGAGGTAAAGATTCGGGTAATGTACTGATTATGGTACGGAGGTAAAGATTCGGGTAATGTACTGATTATGATACGGAGGTAAAGATTCGGGTAATGTACTGATTATGGTACGGAGGTACAGATTCGGGTAATGTACTGATTATGATACGGAGGTAAAGATTCGGGTAATGTACTGATTATGGTACGGAGGTAAAGATTCGGGTAATGTACTGATTATGGTACGAAGGTAAAGATTCGGGTAATGTACTGATTATGGTACGGAGGTAAAGATTCGGGTAATGTACTGATTATGGTACGGAGGTAAAGATTCGGGTAATGTACTGATTATGATACGGAGGTAAAGATTCGGGTAATGTACTAATTATGGTACGAAGGTAAAGATTCGGGTAATGTACTGATTATGGTACGGAGGTAAAGATTCGGGTAATGTACTAATTATGGTACGAAGGTAAAGATTCGGGTAATGTACTGATTATGGTACGGAGGTAAAGATTCGGGTAATGTACTGATTATGATACGGAGGTAAAGATTATATTTTTTGCTTTTCCCTAGTACACGTGGTACAGGCCATAATAATCATGGTGGCTAGAAGTTGGCGACTGCTTTTACTGTAAGTGCACCACATGTCTACATATGTGGAAAGCAGTTCGACTTTGAACTTACAAATTGATTAACTCAATCAATCTTATAATAGATAAAATATATTTATATTTATACATTTTTCTAAAACCGATTTGTTTATTTATAATCTGGAGACGTAATCGTAACATACAATGCAATATACAATACATTGTATATTGATATTCTGATAAAATATTCTGTGCTTCACTTCCATCAATAATTGACAATATGACCCAGATAAAGTATATTGCTACGGCGTTTTATGGTTTCCACAAGTCCGTATCTCAGAAGAAGGCCAAGTGACACTCACTCCTCACTTTCTTACTGCTACTCCTTTTGTGTTGTTTTTCTTGCTTCCCTCTTTCTCTTTTTTTGTTTTTTTTTCTTTTTCTTCTGTCTATATTGTTATTCCCTTTGTCTCACTGCTTTGTTCTTATGCATACCTCTGGTGAATCCTGTATAGGGTCAGTGACCCTAAATAAAGGCTTTTTGTTTTTGTTGTTGATTTTGATAAAATATATGAAAATCAAATTCCAATTAGATGATCAACATAAATAGAAAAATAGATGAAAAACAATCACTGATAATTCATTCCCAAATTCTTCCAAAAGATCGACATTTTGACCGATTTCATGTAGTCTTTCTTCAAGAAAAAAAAAACGTTACAACATTCTGTAAAAGGTTTCTGATAAGCCTTCTAAATGGGTGCAATAATTCTAACCGTATTGATTTGCAAGCTTCTATCTTAATTGAATCTCCGTGTCTATCATTAGAGATTTTTTTATTAATATTTAACTACATACATCAACGTGAAAACTCTGTTAGTGAATAGCTAGGTAGATTTCAACATGTATTCATTTTATAAGTTGAATTATCTTCTGGAAAGGTATATGTTGGAAAATAAGAAAGAGATAGCGAGGGAAATATAATTGAGAAATAAATAAACAAATTTATAATTTGAATAATTAATTAAATCTAATTATTGTACTTACAGTAAGCAGGTGATATTCTGGAGGTAGTGAACGACAAGATTTGATGAATTTAACATAATGAGATTTATTCTACTATGATAATATGATACATAAAAATAAACTAATTTTAATCGAAGAAATTATCCTGAACTATTATGTTAATCACCAATATTCTTGCTAACTTGAGCCTCTTCAGTTTCCACAACAGGCTTCTTATCAAATTATTTAGCCTTTTCACTTTCTTCAGTTTCTATCCAGGCTTCTTATCAACTTCTTTAGCCTTTTCAATTTATTCAGTTTCTATCCAGGCTTCTTATCATCTTCTTTAGCCTTTTCAATTTTTCAGTTTCTATCCAGGCTTCTTATCATCTTCTTTAGCCTTTTCACTTTATTCAGTTTCTCTCCAGGCTTCTTATCAGCTTCTTTAGCCTTTTCACTTTTTTGAGTTTCTATCCAGGCTTCTTATCAGCTCATTTAGCCTTTTCAATTTATTCAGTTTCTATCCAGGCTTCTTATCAGCTTCTTTAGCCTTTTCGCTTTATTCAGTTTCTATCAAGGCTTCTTATCAGCTTCTTTATCCTTTTCACTTTATTCAGTTTCTCTCCAGGCTTCTTATCAGCTTCTTTAGCCTTTTCACTTTATTCAGTTTCTATCCAGGCTTCTTATCAGCTTCTTTGACCTTTTCAATTTATTCAGTTTCTATCCAGGCTTCTTATCAGCTTCTTTAACCTTTTCACTTTATTCAGTTTCTATCCAGGCTTCTTCTTATCAGCCTTTTTAACCTTTTCACTTTATTCAGTTTCTATCCAGGCTTTTTATGAGCTTCTTAGCCTTTTCACTTTATTAAGTTTCTATCCAGGCTTCTTATCAGCTTCACTAACCTTTTCAATTTATCCAGTTTCTATCCAGGCTTCTTATCAGCTTCTTTAACCTTTTCACTTTATCCAGTTTCTATACGGGCTTCTTATCAGCCTTTTTAACCTTTTCACTTTATTCAGTTTCTATTCAGGCTTCTTATCAGCTTCTTTAACCTTTTAATTTTATTAAGTTTCTATCCAGGCTTCTTATTAGCTTCTTTAGCATTTTCACTTTATTCAGTTTCTATCCAGGCGTCTTATCAGCTTCACTAACCTTTTAACTTTATTAAGTTTCTATCCAGGCTTCTTATCAGCTTCTTTAAACTTTTCACTTTATCCAGTTTCTATACGGGCTTCTTATCAGCCTTTTTAACCTTTTAACTTTATTAAGTTTCTATCCAGGCTTCTTATCAGCTTCTTTAGCATTTTCACTTTATTCAGTTTCATTCCAGGCTTCTTATCAGCTTCACTAACCGTTTAACTTTATTAAGTTTCTATCCAGGCTTCTTATCAGCTTCTTTATATTTTTATCATTTTCCTCTGAGCTAGAGTTCTTCATCTCCTAGGCTCAGGAAATCATAACCAACCTTTCCTCAGAGCTTGAGTTATTTAATCCCAAGGCTCAGGAACTCCTATCCTTATAAACAATCCTTACAATCCCGCGCCGGCCATCTCACCGTGCCTTTAATACCTTGCTTGCGCAAAGTCACACCTGATGATTTACAAATTAATTGGTTTTAACAAAATATGATCAAAAGAACAAAATGATGAGTAGAAGAGTTTTTCGCACTGCACACTTTCTACTACGCATTCATTCAGCATTTACTAAGTCATATTCTTCCTATATGTAAATATAAAAAAACAAGCACTACAAGAAACTTTCTGCCTTGTTCTTTTGATGTGACCGTTTGTTCTTTGAGAAATTCTGTGATAATTTGTATCCACACTTCGAAGTAATTCGATCAACAAAATTATGAATATAGAGAACAGCATTATTATTGGTTCTTCGAGCTTCTGATCAATTATATATGAAGGTTATCGTTCAATATTTATTACTCAACATTGCGACGAACCCAACTCTCACCTTAGGTCAGGGTACGGCAAAATTTGAGTCAGAAGAGTCAAAAATTACAATTTACAAATTTCAAAGTTTTTGAATAGCCACAAAATATTATTTGCCAAAAATAAATAGTACTCGCATAAATAACATTTATGTATGGAACTATATAAAAAGCCGCAGTTTCCAAAGAGCCGCATGTAGCTCCCAAGCCACAGTTTGTCGACCACAGGTAAAGGTAGTAATGTGGAAAGCTTCTATCTTAAAATGATGACAGAGGCTCACACAAACACTGTAAATAAATTTCAGAGTTTTTTAACGTATTAATCAAAAAGGTGCATCTTCTGTCTATATCGTAGACATATTTGTGTCTATTACAGAGGAAACAGAACAATAAACAAATTGAAACTTATTGCTGTGTCTCTAATTAATTTGTTTTCACATACGCGCGGTCAATAGATAGCACTTTGTTTATTCCTTTGATATAAAGGAGAAAATTACCTTTCTCTTTTAATGTGTCTCTTATCAAATTGTTTTCACAGACGGCCAATAGATGGCACTTTGTTTATTCTTTTGATATAAAGGAGAAAATTACCTTTCTCTTTTAATGTGTCTCTTATCAAATTGTTTTCACAGACGGCCAATAGATGGCACTTTGTTTATTCCTTTGATATAAAGGATAAAATTACCTTTCTCTTTTAATGTGTCTCTTATCAAAATGTTTTCACAGACGGTCAATAGATGGCACTTTGTTTATTC
The DNA here is from genome assembly GCA_030710605.1 of Cordylochernes scorpioides. NCBI lineage: Eukaryota > Metazoa > Arthropoda > Arachnida > Pseudoscorpiones > Chernetidae > Cordylochernes > Cordylochernes scorpioides. The sequence goes on from CP092864.1 coordinate 146,146,430, forward strand.
CTTTGATATAAAGGAGAAAATTACCTTTCTCTTTTAATGTGTCTCTTATCAAATTGTTTTCACAGACGGTCAATAGATGGCACTTTGTTTATTCCTTTGATATAAAGGAGAAAATTACCTTTCTCTTTTAATGTGTCTCTTATCAAATTGTTTTCACAGACGGTCAATAGATGGCACTTTGTTTATTCCTTTGATATAAAGGAGAAAATTACCTTTCTCTTTTAATGTGTCTCTTATCAAATTGTTTTCACAGACGGTCAATAGATGGCACTTTGTTTATTCCTTTGATATAAAGGAGAAAATTACCTTTCTATTTTAATGTGTCTCTTATCAAAATGTTTTCACAGACGGTCAATAGATGGCACTTTGTTTATTCCTTCAAAATAAAGGAGAGACTTAGATTTCCTTTTTTCTTTAATATACACTGGGGATTCTGAAATGTGGCTGACTAACGGGGCAATGGCACACCCCCCCTTTTCCAATCGGTTGGCCATTATTGTGATCAGGGTGCATGGACCGATCTGATCTGGTCCTTGATGGACAAGATACCACCACCACACTCATAGACAAATCTTAAGGCAGTTAAAGTCATTGAAATGGCCTGTTGTCTATTTTTTAAGGAGAAAGACAGAGTAAATTTAATTCACACTTGGTTATCTCATATGTCTTCAATAAAGGTCACTGTGTATCAAATATCTTTCAGTTATTGTGTTAATCCCGACAAACATGCTAAAAGGTACAGCTTCATCAAGTTTTTTCAATGTGTGTATTTTTAAATATTCTTAATACGCAACAATTCATACTTATTCTATAGTAATCCCTATTTTAACTAAAAAGGCTCGTCTTCATTTTCTAATAATGCAAAAGATAGATTTTCAAATTAATCAAAACACTACCCTTTTATACTTATTGTGCAAGTTTGCATTCATGGACAAAGCTTAAGAAGTGGAAACAGATGCCACGTTCTTCTGTTTTTTATTTATTTATTATTTTTTGAAGGAGACAGAGGCAATTTTGTTCCACTTCAGTTGTCTCGTATGTCTTCAATAAAGGTAACTGTGTATCAAATATCTTTCAGAATTATTGTCTTAATCCCGACATACATGTTAAAAGGTAGAGATTCCTTGAGTTTTTTCAATGAGTTTATTTATAAATATTCGTAATATTCGACAATTCATACTTATTCATACTATAGTAATGCTTATTTTGGCTTTAAAAGCATGTCTTCCTTTCAAATATTGCATAAGATAGATTTTTAAATGAATCAAAACACTACCCTTTCATACTTTTTGTGCAAGTTTACACTTATGGACAAAGCTTAAGAAGTGAAAACTCTTTGATGCTACGATCTTTTGTTTTTTATTTATTTTATGTCGTATGTCTTCAATAAAGGTCACTGTGTATCAAATATCTCTCAATTATTGTCTGAATGTCGACCCTCATGCTAAAGGGTAGAACTTACTTAAGTTTTATCAAATATGTATTTCTAAATAGGTATTTCTAAATTATGTATTTCTGAATATTTGTAATATTCGATAATTCATACTTAATTCATAACTAACTTAATTCACTTAATTCATACTATATTAATTCTTATTTTGGGTTAAAAAAGCATGTTTTTTCTTTTAAATATTGCATAAGATAGATTTTTAAAAGAAGCGAAACAATACCCTTTCAATGGTCTTCGAGCAGACGACTTAAGCTCATACAGGAGAATAGGCTTCAACAGAACACTAAAATCCCATTTCTGTCGTATAGATTTTAACATGTCTTCTGAATAGAAATCGTATTATAATAAATAAAGATCTTCTATAAGAGCTGCATTAGCCTAAATATAATATAAAGGAATAAATAGAAATTACTTTATCATTCACAGATTAAATCAAAGGCCGTTGATATTTCATCAAAAGACTATTTCAGGATGAATATAATGCCTTCTATATTCATTACCTATTTGATCTCAATATAGCTTTCAATTTATACTAATATATAAAAGCGTTACTAATGTAAAGAGATATTTCTTAAATGAATATTTGATTTCTAACTATGCTTTATATTCTAATTAATTACCATGGGTAATTTGAAGCTTTTCATACAAACAGCTTTCAATTAGAGTTTGTTAAGATTAATTTTTAAAAGAATCATACGTGTCTATAATAGTTTCGAATTTTCATTCCAGTTATATAATTAGTTGATTTTATTTAGATTAAGCTATGATATAAATATTGTTGCGTCAGATTGAAGCTTTGCCGGCTGTTCGACTTTTATTTCCTCTTTATTGGTGTTGTATGTATTTCCCGAGAGAGGTTCCATAATAAAGGTATTCCGTAATAAATTGTTGATTTTCAAAAAATTCTTACGCGTCTAAAATAGTGATATCTTGTATAGTGATATATAGTAAAATCTTGAAGAAGGAATAAAAGTTAACAGCGACGTTTTTCTTTTATTAATTTATTATTATTATATTCTTTTTTTAGCTTTCGGACTTTAAGGTCCTTCGATCTGGTCATCTACGGACAATGACAGAATGGTTGCAGGGTTTTCCCACTATGTACAAAGTGCAATTCTCAGCCTGCAACCCCAAGACATATTATTGACTCATCCATTGATGAGCTCTACTCTTCCCCGGCAGTCACCATCAAAAATCTCAAGCTTTACACCTTAGTGTGATTGAGTGGAGATAAGAAAGAAGAAAAGGTCCTTCGACAGGCAACCTTCCAAGAAACTGAAAGAGAATATTTATATATAAAGGTAAATATTTACATAATTAGAACTTTCCTTAGCGAAATAAATTATTATCATACAAAATGATTTTCTCTTTATCTATGATAACAAATTTGTTCAGAGAAAAGGATAACTACCTTGGGATGCAGGGAAAGGCAAACAAAACATCTGAGATCCCTCCAACAAAACGGTGTTAGATAATAATATAAATTAGCTTTTCAATGATTATGTATTGTATTTCGACAGAGTATTTATATTTATCATTATGTATATTTGACAAAACACTGGAACTGTTGAGGGTTCAGGCGAGAATCCTCACGCCACTTCGCGCCTGGCGGCGGGAACCGGCCGAGACTGGAACCCGGGAGTTTTGGTTTCGGTTTTGGCTGCGAGCGGGAGAGTATCTCTGCGTCTGGCTGTGTGTGGTGTTCTCCTTATGTTCCGGCACCGGTTATAAATAAAACCGGTACCAAGGGAGCTCCGACGACTCAGAGTGGATTATTGACAAAATAACGGGCACAACACAACAAGAACTTTACATGTTTTAAAGATAGGGCTGAGGATAGAACAACTGAGACAAGAGACGTGAAGACATCGAGGAAGACAACTACGACACAACTCAGCAACTTCTGAAGGTACCTATTTCATTATTTACTTTTTATAATTTACCTTTATTATGGACTTTATTATTATTTCTCTGAACAAATATTTTTACATAGATAAAGATAAAATAATTTTGTATAATAATCATTTATTTCACTAATAAAAGTTCTAATTATGTAAATATTTACCTGTATATAAATATTATCTTTCAGTTTCTTGGAAAGTTGTCTGTCGAAGGACGTCAAAGTCAGAAAGCTAAAAAAAAAAAGAAAATAATAAATTAATTAAAGAAACACGTCGCTGTTAACTTTTATTCCTTCTTCAAGATGATGTCAGGCGATTCCTTCTCTTGTAATTATTATTTAAATCAATTATAAAAATATTATAATTTTGATGACAAAAATATATATACATCATGAAGAAGCAATATGCACCTTATTAATCTTTACTCCCTTTATCTATGAAACCATACACAATCATTTGATTTAGATAATTCTCCATAATTTCTAACAGAGTTTAATCTTTCGATACACTGGCGCGCCATCTGTTATGAAAATTATAAACTATTTTAAACGCGTAATATTATTTTTGAAATTTAACAATTTATTATGGAATACCTTTATTATGGAACCCCTCTCTGTAAACACATACAATTTAAATAAAGATAAAATAAAGGTCGAACATCCTGAAAAGCTGCAATCTTACTCAACAATATTTACCATAGTTTATTCTAAAATAAAATTTTCAAATTATATAACTGTTATTAGAATTCGATACTATTATAGACAGGTAAGATTCTTTTAAAAATTAAACAATTTCTACTGCCCTTACTGCAATGGAATAATTAATGGGAGGACCTGTATCATCAGTGGTGAACCTTCCCAGCGGTTTCGTGAGTTTAATCTACCATACCGCTGTCATATTGCATTTTTTGCTTTTCCTTTTATAGTGATATTGATGTTAGACTCCTGGAATGGGTATTTTAAATGAACTATGGACTTTAAATTTTCATCGCAGTAAGGGAAGTAGAAAATTGCTTAATTTTAAAAAGAATCATACACGTCTATAATAGTTTCGAATTCTCATAACAGATGACGCGCAACTGTATCATAATACACCTATCCCCCGATTTACACGGTAGATACGTTCCTGAGAAAAACGTGTAAATCGGAAATTAAAAATTTATTTTAAAAATTAGAAATACAGACACAGTGTACGTGTGCAGCAAGTCAGCACATAAGCTCGGGATTCCTCGTGAGATGTGTACACAGCGCATGTGTTCAATCACAGTAGCATTTAGTATAGTGCGATAAAAACAAAAACATATTTTATTTGGAAAACCGTGTAAAAGCGAAAACGTGTAAAACAAGTACCGTGTAAATCGGGGGATAGGTGTATATTTTTGGAATACTTCAAAGTTTTTTTTTCCAATTATTAACCCTTGTCTCATTAAACAGTGTCATGGATACCTTTTTATATTATCCCTAGTACACGTGGTACAGGCCATGATAATCATGGTGGGTAGAAGTAGACGACTGCTTTTACTGTAAGTGCATCACATATCTACACATGTGAAAAGCAGTTCGACTTTTGCACTTACAAATATTACAGAGATCCATTGGGTTACTTGCATTCGCTGGTGGGGGTTGGACCTTTTCAAGAATCGTGGGCCATTGGAGCATTTTTTATTAGAAAAAAAAGTGCTCAATGCAAGATTCGATCCCGTTTCGTAGCGGTCGAAAACAAACGGTTTAGACCATCCTTCCATTGACACCCTATCAATGGAGACTATTTACACATGTATTTTGTTTAATATTAGTTGTAGTAGAAGATGTGCTTGGTGACTCCTATTTAAAAGAATAGATGGTCAGGCGTTGCCTACTCCTTATTTCAAGGGTTATTGAGTTCCATTTTTCTAGGTATAGGTATTAAAATAGAAAAATAGATGGGAGATTGAAGTGGAGTGTCTTGTGCGAATTTTATTAGCAAGCTATCAGACGTCCTTCTACAGGATTTACGATGGCTTAACATGGACGCATGCGTCCTTCTACAGGCTTTACGATTGTTTTACATGGACGTATGTGTCCTTCTACAGCCTTTACGATGGCTTAACATGGACGTATGTGTCCGAAAGCTTTCTAATAAAATTCTCACAAGATACTCACTTTAATCTCCGTTTTATTTTTCTATTTTAACTCGAATACTTTAATTTAGTCGATAGGTATTAAAGTGACTTATGTAAAAGTTAGATCCTATAAATCACCTTTCTAATAAAAAATACTACCACTTTGGTTATCATATCACGTATCACTGTACCACGTATACTATGGACATTTTTTTTTTTTTCGCCACCAGGCGGCCAGACTGAGTGGACGTATATTGCATCGCTCCGCATTTTCCGGTAAATATACTTTAAATTTGATTTAACTTTGTTATATTACATATTTTGAAATAATTTAAATACAGTTTTTATTTAAACATATTAAATTTTTAGGTTATATATTAATATTGCTAAATCTTTTGGATTAAATTAAACACTTTAAATAACGCTAACAATTCATTATAATTTTACGCTGTCAATAGATATGCAAAACAATGAATGCATTAATATTAGACAGGTTGGATGAATTATGTAAATATTTTGTTGACAAATTTGATAACAATCAAAAAACGTTGAATAAACAAGATATTGGATATGTAAAAAGTACAACAAAACAGCTAAAGGATAGTGTAATAGAATTAGTGAAACTAGAACAGAGTTTAAATGGAATTGGGGAATGTATGCAGAAAAATTATACCGACATTAGAAACGATTTATCCCAAATAGTAAAACAAAGCAGAAACAAGGACTCGTATGCAGAGGTGGTAAAATATGGGGAAGATAAATTTATTCAAAAAGATAAGCAAATTACTGAGGAACAAACTATCATAATAACTGCCAATGAAGGTCAAAACATCTCACAGGTACAACAAAAGGTGAATGATAGTATAAAATTTTTACGACAGGAGGGAAATAAAATTAGGATTAGCAAGATATTTAATACTAGGAAAGGTACAGTAATAAAATTGCCGAAAGATCAAGATATAGATCGAATGATAGAAAGTTTTACTAAGCAAGATGATCTAAACCAATGCAGTAAAATATACAAGCCAAAACTAAGAGATCCAAACATAGTCATAAAATCAGTCAACAAGATGACCAACTTAGCTAATTTATCGACAACGTTATGTGAGATGAACCCTGAACTTTCTCAACTCAGTGAAGAGATCAAAGTGCTATTTCCAATGAAAACCAATAGACCAGAGCAAGATGTAGTACTGAGGGTTTCACCTAGAGTCTACCAAATTATGAAGAGAAATGGGAAAATTTACACGGATATTCAACGATGCGATATTAAAGATAAAATATTAGTGAATCAATGTCAGAACTGTTTTTTATTTAATCCTAATCATAAGAGGAATAGCTGTCCCAATCCCAAAAAATGTATTAAATGTGAAAAAGAGGGAGAACACGAATGCTCGACTACAATTAAATGCTGCAACTGCGTCAAACATCCACATTTTAGAAATAGAGATTTGGAGCATAAACCGAATAGTCAAGACTGCCCAATCTATAAAAAAGAAATGCAAATCATAATACAAAGAACAGACTATTCTACACATACAGAAGATGCGGGCCAATAATAAACTTCCAGAATGATGGGGCGAAAACTATATATTGACAAAATCAAAATTATTCAACAAAATACCAGAAAAAGCAAAAATTGCAGAAATGAGCTTTGTGCATCTGATGAAATTAGAAATGCAGATATAGTAATGATACAAGAACCTTATATAATCAACGAGGAGGTAATATTTCCAGGACCTTGTACAAAATATCAATTGATGAACAGTCCCAATATAAATACGGCAATAATTGTAAGAAATAGCAGCTTAAAAATTCAATTAAGTACAGAATTCACTAACTCATTTGCTACAACTATAACCATACAAACAAAAAGTAAGAAAATATATCTTTCCAATATTTATATACATCCGAATTCAATGAAAAGTGAGCACGAGGAATTTATGAAGAAGTTAATTAATACAAATTTACATATACCGGTGATAATTTGCGGCGATTTCAATGCCAGAGCTCCTTTATGGTATGATATCAGGAAAAATTATAATGGACATAGACTGATCCCTATCATAGATGAAATAAACTTAATTATCCATAATAGTAAAACTTTCACGTGTCGTGATGCAAGTGTGATTGATCTCACACTAACAAATAAACATGCAATTGCGGCGATCAGAAATTGGAAGACACAGCAGATATCGCAAATTTCAGATCATGTAGCTATATCCTTTGAAATATATACAAACGAACAATTTAGTTCAGAAAAATATTATTCCACTTGGAAATTTAATGAGAAAACTGCGAACTGGTTAAGTTTTAGTCAGAGAATTAACAGTACTGAACGAGAAAAAATTGAAAACTTACTAGACCTAGTGTATACACCAGAAATGATTGATCAAACGGTAAAAGAACTTACGAACATACTGATTGAGGCAGCACATAATTCACTTAAAGTAAATAATAATATGACAACCAAAAATAATTTTAGTAATAAGTGGTGGAATACGAATTTACAGCTTCTAAAGGATCACTGTCATTATCTTAGAAACCGTTACTATAGAAACAAAAATTGCCCTAATCATATTAAACAATACTATAAAAGCATACGAAATAAGTATTTACGGGAAATAGAAAAAGCTAGGAAAGCATCATGGAGAATTTTTCTGGAGGAAAACAAGTCGAACAACCCTTATGGAAACTTATATAAGGTGTACAAAAACATCAAAAGTGGATCTAAGCGGAAGAGAAATATGCAAATTTTGGAGGGTAATACTGATATGGAATGTTTGCAGAAGGGTGAGGAATTATTGAATAACTTATTTCCAGATGATAAATGCGAAGAAGATACAAACATCCATAAAAGTATAAGAAATTATAATTTAAAACTACTCAATAAAGAAAAACCGATGGTTATGATTACTGAAGTTAACGACTTAATTGACAAATTAAATCCAAAGAAATCTCCCGGAATAGACAACATCTCTAACAACATGATAAGGCACACTAAACAATTTATAGCTCCTATATTGGTGAAACTATTTCAAAAATGTTTAGACCTACAATACTATCCTGCTGAATGGAAAAGAGCAGAGGCAATAATTATTCCGAAACCTGGAAAAACTGATTTTAATAACTTTAAAAATTATAGACCTTTATGTCTTAATTCCAACATTTCGAAAATATTTGAAAAATAATTAATAATAGAATAATAAAATATTATGAAGATTTTAATTTACTAAGTGATCGACAACATGGCTTTAGAAGATCGAAATCTACTATTACTGCACTAACTGAAATTATAAAAATTGCGTTAGAACATAAAACAAGAGAATATGCAGCAATAATTGCAGTGGATATTAGTGCAGCGTTTGATAATGCATGGTGGCCGGCCTTGATGAAAAGACTAGATGAAGATGGTGTGCAGGCTTCAATGATAAAACTTCTACAATCATACTTTGATAACAGAAGAATAAGATTTAGATATTCCTCAACTGAAATTAATAAGAAACTAAGTAAAGGATGTCCACAGGGAGGACCACTGTCTCCCACATTATGGAATATTCTTATTAATGAGATACTGAATAATAATCTGGATGATAATTGTGAAACAATAGGATATGCAGATGATATTACGCTAATATGTTGGAATAAAACTCCTGAACAACTAAGAAAGACAATAGATAATGTATTAAGAAAAATCAATAAGTGGTGTGAAAGTCGTAAATTAAAATTGTCAGATGAAAAAACAAAAATATTATATTTATATAAATGCAATAGCGATATAATAGTCTCAGGTAGCAAGTTAATTAAACCGGTTGAAGAACTTAAGATCCTAGGAGTGACTATTAAAAATCACCGAGTCAGAAGCAAACTGGACTTTACGCCTCACATTAATGAAATGATCAAAAGTAACTAGAGCTAGTGGATACCTATTTGGCCCGACAAAGAAAGCATGGGGTCTAGACTTTAGACGAAGACTGATATTGTATAAGATATTATATCGAAGTACAATTACTTATGGTTACCCAATATGGTATCCATTCATAAACAAAAAGTCTAAGGACAAACTAAATTCTCTTCAATATAGTATATTAAAACATTGTATACAGGCCTACAGTACAACATCATCTGATTGTACACATATACTTGCACAAGTCCCCAAACTTACTGATTATATTGAATCTAACATGTTGAAAACCGAAATAAATTACAACCGATTTGACTCTTCAAGTAGGAATATAATTTCTAATTATATAAGGGAAAAATTGCAGAAATACTATGAGAAGACAAATACCATTTTCAAGTCCTTCTTCACTGATTCCCAAACACCCAAATATGTCAAGCCAAATTTTTACAATGTCCAATTTTTTACTGGACACGGTAACTTTAGATCATATTTGTACAAAGTCAGAAAGACGGATTCGCCTAAATGCTCATGTGGTGCAGAAGAAGAAAATCCTGTACATATTCTAACGGACTGTCGACTTGTAGAGGACTTGAGAGTCAAAAATCAAATAAATATAAATTGTCTAAATCAAATAGTTAATAATAGATATATGTATATAAATTTTAATAGATTTTGTAGAATGTTTTTTAGTAATATATAGTTATATGCTGTAAATAGCTCTAAATTTCTGTTCTTATCTGTGATGTTCACTAATATTCATTATAGGGTAATTAAATCGTTAACTAACTGATAAAAATGTTAATAATTTCTATTATAATAACTAAAATCATATTAATAATTTCTGTAAATAAGCTCCCAAACTTGTTTTTGCATGCAAATATCCAAGACGGATATCGCGTGCTTTGTAAATGATAATAAATAATAAATAAAATGGACATTTACTATTAAAAAGTCCAATTATTCTTATAGATTTACAATAGCTTTTAATTAAATATTTTTAATTATCAAAAGAAAACAAGGTAATAAGACCAAATCCAAATAAATAAATAGTGTGTGACGTTTCGGTAACAGCATTGTTTCCATCTTCAGACAAAAGTACTGAATGTAACATATACTGAATTCGGTAACAACGCTATTACCGAAACGTCATACACTATTTATTTATTTGGATTTGGTCTTATTACCTTGTTTTATAATCTATAATCCAAATTGTGCCATATCAATTATCAAAAGAACTATCCTTCAAGTCATGCTGGTGTTGAGGGATTGAAGAGAAACATTAGACATAAGAAAAACATTATCAGTTTAAGGTATTATTTACAAGCGGTTGCATACTACTTTGCATGTGTGTTTTTAGCGTGCCATCTCACATATAATAGAGTCACGCCATTCTTCAGTTATTCAATGCCACGAGTAGCTTTGTTAGACTTTAAGCACCTCAAAAATTTTGGTTTGTTCCTTTGAGATCAAATCTTTCTGCCTTATTGATAACCACACAGCATAATTTGTATTGTTATCCTTAGTAGACGTGGTGATAGCCATGATAATAATGGTTGGTTATTAGCAACTGCTTTTACTGTAAGTGCACCACATGACTACATGTTTAGGGGGTCGGTGGAAGGCTAGTATAAACCGTTAGTTTACGACCGCTACGACCCGGGTTCGATTCCCGCATTGGGCACTTTTTTCTGATAAAAAAAAAATGCTCCAATGTCCCCATATTCTTGCAAAAATCCAACCTCACCAGCGAGTGCAAGTAACCAAACGAAGCTCTGGCATATTTATTTGTAAGTGCAGAGTCGAACTGCTTTTCACGTGTGTAGACATGTAGTGCACTTACAGTAAAAGCAGTCGCCTTCTACCGAACATGAATATCATGGCCTCTAACACGCGTACTAGGGGATAAGCAAAAAAACTACATGTTTGAAAATCAGTTCGACCATTGCATTTAAAGGTGTTTTATAGCTCCGTTTGGTTATTTGCACTGGTAAGGTTGGCCTTTAGCAAGAATCAGTGGACAATGAAGCTTTTTTCTTCGGAAAAAAAAGTGTCCAATGAGGGATTCGATCCCTGTTCGTGGCTATCGGAAATCAACGGTTTATACTGTTCTCCCACCAACCCGCTACAAAATAATTCAAATTCTGTAAATGAGGCTCATTATTATGAGGACTATAACGAGGGGTAGAGAAGAATGTAAGTGACATGTTTGTTCATTAGTTTATCTTTGACATAGAACTTAACATTTCTTCAACAGATGAAACTCTAGTTGTTGTCGTGTCCAATGAAGAGCCTCAGATGTCTCCATGCATCTCTATCACAGCAGTCGCAATGTCCACTATCTTGGGTGTGAATACTGTATTTTTGTTGTTGTCGTGTCCAATAAAGAGCCTTAGCTCACAGCAGTAGCTATGTCTATTATCTTGGGAGTTTATACTGTATTGTTGTTGTTGTGTCCAATGAAGAGCCTCAAAAATCTCCATACATCTATATCACAGCAGTAGCTATGTCCACTATCTTGGGTGTGATTACTGTATTGTTGTTGTTGTGTCCAATGAAGAGCCTCATATATCTTCATGCATCTCTATCACAGCAGTCGCAATGTCCACTATCTTGGGTGTGTATACTGTATTGTTGTTGTTGTTTCCAATGAAGAGCGTCAGATTTCTCCATGCATCTCTATCACAGCAGCAGCAATGTCCTCTATCTTGGGTGTGTATACTGTATTGTTGTTGTTGTTGTGTCCAATGAAGAGCCTTAGATGTCTCCATGCATCTCTATCACAGCAGTCGCAATGTCCACTATCTTGAGTGTGTATACTGTATTGTTGTTGTTGTCATGTCAAATGTAGAGCCTCAGATGTCTCCATGCATCGCTATCACAGCAGTCGCAAAGTCCTCTATCTTGGGCGTGTAAAGCTGCTGCTCTGGGTCTATGCCAATTTTCTGCAAGGCTGCGGCCATTGCTGGGCATGAGAATATGTGAGTAGGTGTTAGTTCCACACCAGGACAGTTGAAACTCTAGTGAACCTTATAAAAGGCTATATGATGGTATATCAACACCGCTTCCTTATATTTGAAGCTTTTCCCACTCTCCTCATTAAGATTTGAAATTTATTAGGGTGGCTTATCTCAGTGGTAATTCGTGTCAGCGGTTTCGCAAATTCAATCAACCATATCTCTGTGACATTGCAAGTATACATTTAATATGATTTTAGTATATTCTATTTTTATACTAGGCGCTAGAAAAGATTTTTTCCTATTGTTTTAATCAATCTATGGACATTAGATGAGGGGGTAGAAATATATATAAATAGTAGCATTGACAAATGCTTTTTCGCGAACAATTCGCAATATATATATTGTTACGGCGAAGTCAGAAAGAAAGTGTGCTGAGAACATGTAAGAAAACATCTACGTATGTTTTCCCACGTGACGCAGCGGAGCGTGACCTTGCCAGCACGGGTGAGTCAGTTGTTGTTTTGCTCTCGCTATGGATGGACATTAAAACATGGTGGCAGGGATAACTGGATAAAATACGAACCCGTATATCGCAAAATATCGATTTTTGCGTACCTTGGAAGATAATTCAACATGGCTCAGATTCAACCTCCAGAAACTTTCGACTTCTCGACTCCCAACGAATGGCCCAAATGGAGGAAGAGATTCGAAAGATACCTCGTGGTCAGTGGAATGAAGAAGAAAGAGGAGGCGGACAAGATCGATTTGTTCATGTACTTGATGGGTGACCGCGCGGATGATATATTCAGGACCTTCAAGTTCGAAAAGGAGGAAGAGGCAACGAAAATTGATTCCGTCCTCAAGGCGTTCGACAGCCACTTCTGTGTCAGAAAGAATATTATCTACGAACGTGCGAAATTTAATTCAAGAATCCAAGAGGATCGGGAGCCAGTGGACGAATTCATCACTTAATTGTACAAATTGGCTGATAGTTGCGAATTTGAGGGTCTTCATGAGCAGTTGATCCGTGACCGAATAGTGGTTGGAGTGAGGGACAAAGCTTTATCTGAAAGAATGCAGTTGGACAGCGAACTGACTTTGGAAAAGGCGGTGAAAATGGTTCGACAGCAGGAAGCCGTTCGACAGCAGCAAGTCGACCTGCAGCGTCCCTCAACAAGACAAAAGGTCAATCAGGTGAAGTTCAACTCGAAGAAACAATCACCGAAACAACAACAGCAGCCTTCGAGGAAGAAGGAGAAGTCAGCCAAAACAAGATCACGATGTCCAAAATGCGGAGGTTTCACCCACAGGGAAGGACAGGCTTGCCGTGCTGAAGGACAAAGATGTTACCTATTTTCAAAAACTGGCCATTTTGCAAATTGCTGTCCAGATAAGCAGGCGAAGACTGCGGAAGTCAAAGCTGTTTCTGAACTTGATGAAGAAATTGGTTTTCTCCTGGAAGTCTCAGCTGCGGAGGATTCATCTAATCTCGATGATGATGAAGGCGAGTGCACGAGGCGATGGACAGCAGAAATCCAAGTGAACGGGAAACAGGTGAAGTTCAAGCTCGACTCCCAGGCGGATGTTACATGTGTTCCTCTGTGTCTCTTCAAGAAGATAATGGGACAGCAACGACTAGTGGAAAGTGATATCAACATTAGAGCTGCTGAATTCTCCGAACTTCAGACTGTGGGTATGTTTATATCAACGCTGCGAAATGGCAATTATGAAATCAAGGAGAAGATTTATGTCATTCGTCGTTTGAGTGAACCTCTTCTGAGTCGCCGGGCATGTGAGCTCTTGAACCTGGCGAGGCGAATTGAAGTGGTTGCGACGAGAATTAACCCGATCAAGGAATTCCCTGAAGTATTTGAAGGACTGGGACAGATCGGAAACCCTTACGAAATCAAATTGAAAACTGGAGCAAAACCATATGCTGTGCATACTCCTCGACGGGTACCAATACCTTTGATGGAAAAGCTCAAAACAAGATTGAAAGAGCTCGAGAAGGCGGGAATCATAGCACAAGTTAACGTTGCGACTGAATGGTGTGCACCGACTGTGATTGCTGGTAAACCGAATGGCGACATACGACTCTGTGTGGATCTCTCAAGGCTGAACGAACATGTACAGCGCGAAGTGCATCCCATGCCAGTGGTGGAGCACATGCTGGGGCAACTGGGGGAAGCAAGATTCTTTTCGAAACTGGACGCGAATAGTGGCTTTCACCAGATTCCGTTGAGCCCGGACTGCCAGCATTTAACGACCTTCATCACTCCTTTTGGGAGATATAAATACTGCAGAATGCCATTTGGAATCTCACTCGCCCCAGAGTATTTTCAGAGAGTTATGTCAATAATCTTGCAAGGCATGGACGGTGTAATGTGTTACCTGGACGATATCCAGATATTTGCCTCCGACTCCAAGACTCACGATCGAATTCTTCGTTTAGTGCTCCGAAAACTGAAAGAGGCGAAAGTTACACTAAACAAGGCCAAGTGTGTCTTCGGCGTGCCAAGAATTAATTTTCTTGATCACATACTGGATGAAGACGGTATTCGACCAGATCCAGCGAAAATCGAAGCAGTGGCGAGGATGCCTGCTCCGACAGATGTTCATGGCGTAAGAAGATTTCTTGGCATGGTGAACCATCTGGGACGCTTTGTGGAAAATTTATCTGAAATTGTGGCTCCACTGAACCAGTTGTTGGTGAAAGGTCAAGACTTCGTTTGGGATTGCAGCCAGGAGCGAGCATTCCGAAAGTTGAAAGAATTGCTCACGACTCAACCCATATTGGCAGCATACGACGTCAGGAAACCAACTATGGTGTCATCCGACGCATCTTCATACGGCTTGGGAGCGGTACTGAAGCAAGAAGGTAAGAATGGAATCTGGCGACCTGTTGCTTATTCTTCTAGAACTATGACACCTACCGAAAAACGATATGCTCAGATCGAGAAAGAGGCTCTCGCAATTACATGGGCTTGCGAACGTTTTCAAGATTTCCTGCTTGGAAAGCGTTTCCGAATTGAGACCGACCACAAGCCTCTCATTCCTCTATTTTCGACGAAAGAATTGAGTTCGCTGACCCCAAGACTGCAACGTTTCCGAATGCGTATGATGAGGTTTGGATTCGAAATAGTGCATATCCCTGGAAAGGAGCTGCTCGACGCCGATGCATTATCCAGACAACCACTTCTTACAACCGAGGGAAGTGAAAACGAACGGCAAACCTCAGCGCATATAAATGCAGTTCTCTCGAGTATAACCGACAAAGACGAGATGTTGACGAAGATTTTTGAAGCTCAACAAGAAGATACGACCCTGAAAGCAGTAGTCAACTACCTTGAGCAAGGCTGGCCAGATAAGAAGAAGATGTCACAGACTCTGCTCTCTTATTGGCATGTCAAGGATGAACTCGGCGTTCAAAATGGACTACTGATGCGTAGCTGTCGTCTTGTTATTCCAGCAAGTATGAAACTGGAGATCCTAGATAAGTTGCACGCTGGGCACTTCGGGATTACAAAAACAAGACTTCGCGCACGTGAGACGGTATGGTGGCCTGGAATTTCGGAAGAGATCGCGGAAACAGTCAGAAAGTGCAGTGTTTGTATCCAGGAAGCCGTCTCAAAACATGAACCTTTGATACCAACCAACTTTCCTACACGACCGTGGCAAAAGATTGGAATGGATTTGTTCAAGTTCGAGAATAAGTGGTATCTAGTCGTCATTGACTATTATTCTCGCTTTCCTGAAATGATTCAGCTGGATCGGCTCACAGCCAGTGTGGTGGTGCGTAGTTGCAAATCCATATTTGCCCGACATGGAATACCAGAAACTGTTGTAAGCGATAATGGGACGCAATTTGGAGCTGCTTGTGAATTTGCAAATTTCGCAAGGCAGTACGGATTCACACATGTCACTTCAAGTCCTCGATTCCCGCAGAGCAATGGGATGGCAGAAGCAGGTGTGAAAATTGCTAAGTTGATCCTCAAGAAAAATAAAGACCCATCGCTTGGACTCCTGGAGTATCGATCGACCCCTTTGGAGAACGGTTACAGCCCTGCTGAGCTTCTCATGGGACGTAAACTCCGAACGACCTTGCCAATTGCACCAGAGAATCTTAATCCAAAGTTGGTGGACTCTCAGACCTTGAAAAGAAAGGAGGGGAGAAGGAGAAAGGATATGAAATCCAGATATGATCGACGCTGCGGAGCTACGGACATGGAGGAGCTATCCGAAGGTGACACGGTTTGGATTACAGATATGCGAACCTGGGGGATTGTAAAGAAGAAAGCATCGACACCAAGGTCGTATATGGTTGATACTCCAGTTGGGACTTTACGTCGAAACAGGTTCCATCTACGAAAAGGAGTTACAGTGCAATATCCAGCCGACCCATCGACGCCGACCTTTTCGGAGGAGGAACTGGTTGAAAATGAAAAGACCCCAGTTGTGGATTATCCCTCTAACGACTCAGAAGACGGCCAGATAAGAACCCGGAGTGGACGAATTGTTAAACCTGTGGATCGCCTTCATTATTAATTATATTATGCATTTAAAGTTTGTGATGTATATATATATTTCAAGTCTTAAAAAGGGGGATGTGCTGAGAACATTTAAGAAAACATCTACGTATGTTTTCCCACGTGACGCAGCGGAGCGTGACCTTGCCAGCACGGGTGAGTCAGTTGTTGTTTTGCTCTCTCTATGGATGGACATTAAAACAGAAAGATTCGATAATTTTACAGATAGCCGTTAGAGAACACGAGCGCGCCAGGAATAGTTTAAAAAGCGGCGCGCGTGGGAGGAAAAGGACAATCTGATAAAGGAGTTCGACAGTAAGGAGTCTTAGCAAGAAGAAGACGATGAATTATAAGGGCTGTTGGCCTGACCGAAAAGGTATCCTGAAAATTTCCAGGCCGTGATAACGATTAGACTGTACGAGAAGCGGATTAATCTTCAGAAAATGGACGCCGTTACTAGTAGTTCATTGGCAGCGGATCAATTTACAAGTCGGGGTCATCCAGGCTAAACGTAAGCTTATTCTTTCTTATTTCTTTCTCTTCTCCACTCAATAATATTAAGGTATCAAGCTTGTAAAGCTTGTTGATGGTGTCTGCTGGGGATGAGTAGAACTCATCAATGGATGAGTCAATACTGTTAATAATGTGTTTTGGGGTTGCAGGTTGACACTTAGTACATAGTGGGAAAACCTTGAAACCATTCTGGAAAGTCATTGTCCGTAGATGACCAGACTCAATTCTGGAAATAAAAGACTGTTGTTCTCTTGGGAGGACATAACCGGTGTTTGTCCCTCCTGCTCTGTACCAGTCATGTACGTAAGCTGATTCTGTGAAGCGGGACGCTTTGCAAAGAGTGATATCCATAGTACTAAGGATCTTTCTGATGAGGAAGGATGAAGACAAGTCCTACATATTTTATTACTTCCATTATCACCAGTAACAAATCTCTAACTACATCTTTTTACGAACGTAAAGGGGAATGAGTGTTAGATATCAGAGAAGGATTCTGAGCTACCACATCCATGGAAGTCAACAAGCACACAAATTACCCAGCACAGGGAAATAGTGACGAAATATAACAATACGGGTCTCTAAAGAGGCTGCCTAATTGGTATATGTGCACTCTAAACCTGTTAACGAGGATCTATTGGAAGGCAAGCGTATTGCTAACAGCCGCGGTAACTCTACCTCTAATAGCGTATGTATGAAAAAGTGGAAGTTGCATAATCTTATAATATTGCTTTATTTTAAAAATGAATCTATGTTGTTTCCATATGCTTGAATTGAATAGTACACCTTAGTTCTATATATTTTATTGCTTATAAAAGAACACAACAAAACAAAAAAGAAACTACAATTGCAAAATGATTTGATAACGAACTAATTAAAAAATGATGATGATAAAAAATTTAATATGTCTACCAGAAAAATGCTTCTATGAATTTAAAAATAAGAATAATTATAAAATTAACATATAGACTTAAAACAGCATATTATAAAGTTGTTTAGGTTAAAAAGATCGTAGTACTGTTGTAAAGGCTAAGTGTTATCAGAATAAGACTCGTTCCAGCTTTACAAGTTGAACTGAATATTTATTTAATCCAGTAATCTCCTTTTATACAAAATATAAAGATAGAGATAAAAAGGAAATATTATACATAAATTTGAAACAATTTACAACTGCCATGATTTTGCATAGTCAATAATAAATACAATACGTAACATTATTATATGTTATCGTAAAGATAGAGGCTGCCTGGCCGGCATTCATATTTATATGAAAAATAGACACTTCGGCCAGTTAGAGTTTTTTATTTTCTCAACGTTTCGACAAATATCTTTTGTCTTCGTCAGGAGAAGTAAATAAAAATAAACATTTGGCAAGGCGTTAAAAATTGTTCTGAGCTTTGCAAGGGCGTTCTCACGTGATTTTTCGAATTTAGTACAACATCTAAAGCGCGAGTCAAAAAACAAATATTAAACTCGTCAAAGACTATGATCTTGGAAATAAAAATATATAATGATAAAATTATAATAAATTAAGTAAAAATAAATAAATAAAGTAATATAATAATAATAATCACAAAGATTAATATATAGATTTCTAACTATTATGTCCATTTTTATCTAGCTTATTAACTACTTTTTAAATTTAAAAATGAAGCATATTGTTGCGGAATATCTTCAAGGGTATTTATAGTTATTTTCCCAAATTCTCGTGATACCCATCCCTCTA
This sequence comes from Cordylochernes scorpioides, assembly GCA_030710605.1. Taxonomy (NCBI): domain Eukaryota; kingdom Metazoa; phylum Arthropoda; class Arachnida; order Pseudoscorpiones; family Chernetidae; genus Cordylochernes; species Cordylochernes scorpioides. The sequence goes on from CP092864.1 coordinate 146,165,505, forward strand.
AAAATAATCTTTCCTTTTTAAATTTTATATTCCTGTGAAATATCTCAATATCATTCCAATCTGGCCTATGTCCTGAAAATAATGCATGTTGCTCAATTTTGCTTAACGCCCTTCTCCCCAATAAACCCTGTTGGTGTTCCGGTCGGCCGGTTTCTCCTACATAATTTTGTCACATTCTGTGCATTTAATCCCATAAATTACGTTATTTGGTTTTGATGTGCTTATGTTATCCTTCATTATGTTATTTCTAGTTAAAAATTCCCTTTTTGTCCCAGTACTATACCAAATATTATATTAAAAATATTATTTTACATATCATAACAAGTACTTAACAAACTGGCATGTTGTATTTTAACAATTCTGATCAAAGAACACGAATGGCGTTGGAATGCGGCATAACAATTATTTCATCACAGTAAGGATTGTGGGGCGATTCTTTATCTATGAAAGAAAAGAAATAAACGTTAAAATGGCGTCATTTCCTCTAGATAGATGACGTTATAATGACTTATGTTAAATTTATAGAAAAAAATTTTCTATATATCAGAGATATCATATTTCTAAGATGTGTAAAGAACGAATGGTTATGTACATGAAAGCTTATTAGGAACAATCTTAACCATCGTTCTTTTAATTCAATTTATATAGCAACAACTCAGTTGATCATCTGCTAGTTAAATCATGATGTTTCTCATTTAGAGTTTGATACAAAGCAGACGAAGACTTTAAGAGTACCTCTATAGAATAATACAATATTAGTAAATTAAATTTAATTGCCATCTATCATTAATATTTTACACAAATAAATTTACTGGCAATGCGCTTCTTTTTAAATATCATCAAATATTATCTCTACAGACCTTACTGCAATGATATGAGTTATTGAAGGAGAGGGCTTGGCTCATCAGTAGTGAACCCTATCAGCGGTTTCGCCAAATTAATCTCTACACCGCTCTACTATTGTATTGGATTGGTTTGGGATATACCCTGTATTTTCTATGGAAGGCAGCTTAGGGGTATTTAGTGAACTATGGACATAAGCTTATAGGTCTGCAGAGGTACATAGATATAATTTCAATAATACAATATAATGCGGCTTATGATTGTAGAACGAAATTTGACGATAATACCGCAAATATTTCCGTTCATCATTACTCTTCACAATTCATCCTATCATACTTCATCCCGAAGGTTAGAAATAATCGTTTTTTCTCCTTAAAATAAATTATAATTTTTCGTTCAAAAGAAACATTTATGGTATAATTGTCAAATTTCGTTCTACTTTTATATCATGTAAAATTCACTTAATAAATCGTATTAACTTTTAGGTATATAACTTTTAGAAGCTGTCGTGATGTGGAAGTTAAGAGATTCAATAAAAATCAAATTTTTCAACAAATTACTCCAAGTTTGGTCGTAACTTTGAAAGGTTTTCGGTCAGCTTGATGGAGTGAATAAGTCAGTAGCGTGTAGAGATTTCTAGCACGGCAAGGAAATCTCAGCCATGACCTTATTCCTTTCTAACAAACCTTTAGTGAGATATGATAGATATTGGTAAACACTATTAAATACTTAGTAAATAAATTTACTGGCAATGTGTTTTTTTTCCAATAATATCACCGAATAATATCTCTACAGACCTTACTGCAATGATATGAGTTATTGAATTAGAAGGCTTGGCTTGTCAGTAGTGAACCCTCTCAGCGGTTTCGTTAAATTAATCTCTAGACCGCTCTACTATTGTATTGGATTGGAATATACCCTGCATTTTCTATGGAAGGCAGCTTAGGGGTGTTTAGTGAATCTATGGACATAAGCTTATAGGTCTGTAGAGGTACATACATATAATATTAAGGTTAGATAGAAGAATAGATATATTCAAGAGCAATCATGTCATATTCCTAATCAGGTATAATAGCCATCATTGAGTAAATCTCTTTATATAGTATTTACGAACGGAAAAATATGTTCAGGGTAGCCTAGTGGACATAGCATCTGCCTGGTAAGCGGAACGCTGTGGGTTCGATTCCCATCCCTGGACACTTTTATTTTTCCGTTTATCATTATTCTTCACAATTCATCCTATCATACTTCATCCCTAAGGTTAGTAATAATCGCTATTTCTCCTTAAAATAAATTTCGGTTTTTATTTCAAAAGAAACATTTGTGGTATAATTGCCAAATTTAGTTATACAATCTTAAGCCGTATTATATTGTATTATAAATTACTTTATATGATATTTTTATGTAATTTAGAGATCTATCAATGGCCGACCTGACCTTGAATTATCTGCGATGCTCTTATGGCCATCTTTAGAACGTTTATACCAGAAATAAACTTGCGTTCATAACGATTATTCGTCTTCATAAGCTTCATTCATTAATACTAATATCTCTGTGGAAGAACTTTTAATTTAATTTCAATATTTGTCCTTTGCTCAATTGATGACATTGCAGAAACCGACGCGAGCTAAACACTTACAACAAAAATATGGCTAAAATGAAAATTACGCATGCGCATTTACTGACGTTGCTAAATTAAAATTATAGTTTAGGCTTTGTTCTTTTACAGTAAAATTGATTTTACATTTTTCAAAAGTTGTTTTATATTTTATTTTTCAAAATTCAGGAACCTTTTGATCCTACCATGTATGTAAAATAGTATTTTTCAAATAAGAAAACCTCTCAATCTGTTCTTACTATAATAAAAAAAAATGTATAACTCATAATTCATTATAAATCATGATCATTTTGGAGAATATCTGGCGAAAATCGGGGCAACAGATGATCCTAGGTACTTCTGTGGTAAAGAAAACCAAGACTTAATACATTTATTGATAGAATGTCTAATCTTTCACAGATACAGAAGTACTCATTTTTATCCCATCGAAGCAATGTGTGAATTTGTATATAACAAAGACACATATATAAAATTCAATAATTTTTGTAGATTCATTTTATATTTTCTTTTCTATTTGAGAAAACCATCGTTTTAGTTTAGGCTTTGTTCTTTACAGTGAAATTGATTTTATATTTAACAAAAGTTGTTTTATATATATATATTTTTTAAGTTCGTGAACATTTTGATCCTACAGTGTATATATAACTACAAAACGAACACTGTGGTAGAGATAGTCAGGTGAAGGGAAGGACTTACCTCAATGATCTGGTCGTTAACACGAATCTGTTCACTTCTTTGAGCCACGCTGCCAGGGGCTATGCTCTTCACGAAGATCCCCGATATGTCCTCTGGAACAGCAAGCCGCAGGTGAGGCAGGCATTCTCTCAGATCAATATATATTGGCCAAGAACCCCTTAATTTCAATATAACATATTTTCAATAAAGAACTTTTTCATTCCTCATTGTTTATATAATATATAATACAATATAATACAGCTTATGATTGTAGAACGAAATTTGAAAATTATCCCGTATGTGTGTTCTTTTGAACTAAAAATCGAAATTTATTTTTATGGAGAAATAACGATTATTTCTAACCTTAGGATGAAGTATGAAAGGATGAAGTGTGAAGTGAAATGATAAACGAAAAAATAAAGTGGCCAGGGATATGAATTACTCTTCACAATTCATCCTATCATACTTCATCCCTAAGGTTAGAAATAATCGTTATTTCTCCTTAAAATAAATTTATATTTTTAGTTCAAAAGAAACACATGCGGGATAATTTTCAAATGTCGTTCTATAATCATAAAGCCGCATTATATTGTATTATATCAAATTGTATAAATTAATATTTAAAATAATATATAAATAGTCCAAACTAAAAGATGTTAATACAACAACACAACAACAACAATAGCCTTTATTGGGCACACGTGCCATACAGGATTCTCCCTGTAGAACAAAATAAATAAATAACAAATTAGCATCGTAGTTATATACAAATATTGGGTATTGACCTCGACCAATTATCGAGTTGGATCCGGTGTCTGTGCTAAATATTTTGATTGAGCTGATTTACAGGATTTATAAAAAGCGAATGCAAAGGGTCTGGATTTTACGACTTTTGCCATTAAAACATAAGGCGAATTGCTATTATAGCCGGTCTCTTGACGAAGAATTTCTCTTTCTTCTTCCATTGCAGTACAGTAGAACATGTAGTGTGGAAAATCGAGACTAAATTCACCGTTGCATAAGGTGCATTTTATGGTCTTAGTTTTCAATAGTGAAACATGATTAATTCTCTGTACTACAAAAAGGCTTCTTACTTGTACAATGATTCTCTTTAATTTTAATTAGGGGGATATTGTCATTCAGATAACATTCCATTGTAGGTGATGAATGAAAGTATTTATAGTGAGAGAGAGAGAGAGTTATTTCAGCAGGTTTTATTATTAAATTAAGGCTCGAAAATTGAGTGATATCTTTCTTAACTCTTATCTAAATAAAATGGAGGAAATATATATAGGTTAAATAGTAAACAAGGAGAGAAGAGAAGAGAAAGATATCACTCAATTTTCGAGCCTTAATTTAATAATAAAACCTGCTGAAATAGCTCTGTGTACCTCTAATTATTCAATTGCGACAATTAGTGGAGATGCTGGGTAACGGGTATACGTCTTTCCTGGTTATTTTGTTTAATCGGCGGTAGTCCACACAGAACCTCCTGGTTCCATCTTTCTTTTTAACATGATCGGTTGCCGTTCTAATAATTAGGGGGATGTATCTTTGTAGAATATTGAAGTCTGTACATCCAACAAGCCATGTGAAGCCGGTGTTATTAAGTAGCTCTGTTATACTTTTTACCAGTCCGATATTCTGTTTTGAAGAAATTGAAATGTCCCACAAATGTGCCAAACAAATTGAAGGTAGCCTGCTGCCGTCCATTATCAGAATTCTAGTCCAGAATTTTAAAGTTAGTTTTTTCACTGTGATATCAAGAGAGTTTCTTCCTGTTTCGGCCCTCAAAATATAGCCCGGAGTATAGCTTGGAAGGCACAGAAAACGTCTGAGAAAGGTATCCTGGATTCTATCTAAGATTAAGGCTTGATCATGTGCCCAGTTGGAGCCGCATAGAGTAGGACTGTCAAGATCATAGAATCCAACAATCTCATACTTGCATGGAAGGATTTGAGCTTGGACTTCAAAATAATCTCCCCCACAGCACCCATCGCGGCCATGGTCCTGCCTCTATAATTTATGGCAACTTGAGTGAAAGAAATCGAAGGGGTTAGCGGGTAGCTCAGGTACGTATATTTTGATGTAACACTTAAAGGACTTTGACCCCAATATAATCTTTCTTTCCTCCATTACGGAAAACCATTATTCTTGACTTGTTTTCGTTCAGAGTTAGTAAGTTAGTTTCTAGATAGGTTTTCAGTATATTGATTTTCAATTGAAGGTTTATTTTAGAATCACCTATCAAAACAATATCGTCGGCATATAGGAGGAGGTGTATGTTTCCGAAATTGGGTAAGTATATTCCTGACAGCCCCGAGTCATCAAATATTTTAATCAAATCATTAATAAAAAGTAGGAATAGGCATGGGGATAGTGGGTCACCCTGGAGCACCCCCGAACGAATTTCAATGAATTTAGTGATAGAATTGTTCCAGCGAACCGCAGCGGTCATGTCTTCATAATAACATTTAATTAAGTTGACAAATCGGTGATTCAGTCCTATTTTGACTAGTTTTGTCCATAGCAATGCGTGAGGAACCGCGTCAAAAGCTTTTTTTAAGTCTACGAAGAAGGAGTAACATTTACCTCTTTTCTTCCTTAGGGCAAGTTGGATTACAGATGTCAATATGAAAATGTGATCCTGACATGAGTGAGCAGATTTAAAGCCCGCTTGATTCTCTGCGATAATATCATTAGTTTCAATCCATTTGACTAGGCGGGACCTAAGTATTGCTATAAATAGTTTCGCGAAATTGCTCAGCAGTGAGATTCCGCGGTAGTTGGATGGATTATCAGAATCGCCATTTTTAAAAATCGGATGGATAATAGACTTCGAGAAAGAGGATGGGAATACAGCTGATCTTAGTATTCTGTTGTATAAATCCTTTAGTAACAGTAAGTAACTGTGGGGAAGGAGCTTAATTGCTTCGTTCGGTACCTCGTCGATTACAGCTGCCTTACAGTTCTTTAAACGCGAGATTTCTTCTATTATCTCCTTCATTGTAATTTCCGCCAATAAGCCTGTATCCACTGAAAGCGTGTTTAACATAGGAAGGATATATTCTTTTGATGTTTCAGATGAGAGTAGTTTGTCGTAAAATTGGTGCCATTCTTGAAGCGAAATGTTTCCTTGAATGAAACTTCTTTTTTTATAAATGCTTATTGTTTTCCAAAAGTTTTTAGAGTCATGAGTATTGCTTGATAAATTTACATGCAATGATTGGTAGTATTCTTTCTTTTTATCACTAATTAATGCAGCATAGAATTTCTTTTTTGAAATATAGTTAACACGGTCTGTTTCCTTTTTAGATTTCATGTAGATTTTAAGATGGGATTTAGTATTCTTTTAAAGGATGTTAATACAGTAAAGTATATAAACAACTACAATACAGCATAGGTTCCTTTTCTAAATAAAAAAATTACCCGTAGAAGGGTCGTTTAAAACCCTAAAGTTTATAATCTCGTTAAAAGTGTAATAAAGAAACCTACCCTCGGAGATTTATATTTGATTGATCTGATTGATACAGAGGATTGTAATTCTAATAACTGCATTAAAATATGGCCTAGAATATATTAGGAAAAAGGTATCTCCTGAACTTGCATGAAATTTGCTGCTGACTTGCGCCATCTATCTGAATAAGTATCAACTATTCGTTGATATTTTAATTATACCAGTATTGGCCAAATACCCATTCTTGATTAATCAAAAAAAAAAGCTAATCACGTATGCGTTTAAGGCTTTTGGCCCTCATCAGTGTAGTGCAAGCTGTACCTCAACAACCAATGTTGGTCTTTGGGGTATCCTGAAGGTACGACTTGTACCATACTGATAAGGGCCAACCACCCACGCGTACGTGGTTAGCTTTTCTTGATTAATCAAAAAAAAGGTATTTGGACAATTCTGGAATAAATAAAAATCAAATATTAGTTGATATTTATTCCAAAAAATTGCTCAAGCCACCAGGAAATTTTACTTGCATGATCAGGAAATGCCTTTTTTCACAATTTATCTACCATTTCCCAGTGCAATTTCACTTTTTAATTATTGTTTTACTAGAAGATATTGTATCTGTGTACTTTAAGTAGCAATTCTAGGATATCTCTACGATTCGTTAGTCAGCCACATTTCAGAGTTCTCTGTTCACGGTTACCGTAGCGGCTCGGATCTCACGACACCGTACTTCGTCCTACAGGACAGTCCCTTACTTGTGCTGCTTCTCCTGCCCGACACGTAGAAGAGGACTTCTGGGCAGGGTAGATATATATGGTGATGTATTGTCCTCCTTGGGTTAGACCTCTGGGAAGGGTAGATATACATGGTGGTGTCTTGTCCTTCATGGAATAGGAGTGCCATTGCCCCGTTAGTCAGTCACATTTCAGAGTTCCCTGTTCGCGGCTACCGTAGCGGCTCAGGCTCACGACACCGTATTTGACCCTACAGGGCATCTTATAAAATATATATTTAGGGTTTTATCTATTTTCAAAACAAAAAACGTATGCGTTTTTCTACATAGCCATAATGTATATATTCCATTTGAGTTCCAATTCTATTTGTAAGCAGTATAGAGACCATTTAATCTTGCGGAGAGAAGATAGGAAAAAAAGTTACAAAATGCGAACTTGGTACAACAACGATGTTCAATGGCGCAGAACTTTTCGAAAGTTTGGAAAGAATTTCTGTAGGTTGTAGCAAGGACCATTTAAATTGAACAAAGTTTCTGCTTTTTACCTGTCGTTGTGGTGGGTTTATTGGAATTGTTTTGTTTGGATGTGTAACATATACTATATGTATTATTTTAATCTGTAAATTGATTTTCTCGTAAACACACAATACTTAACAATTTGATTTCATTCAACTAGATTTGCATACCAACCCTTATCTTCTCATCATACTAACTTGTATAATAATTCTGTACATATTTGAAATATATTTCTTTCTTTTCTTTCAAATATTTTGTTTATCTTTAAAGTGCAATTGTCCCTAGCGCTCTAAGTCGAAATAAAGAGATTATAGGTATATCATTTCGTAATTATAACTTCATATTGTAACGAAGTATTTATTATTTTATTAACAGAGTATCATTGTATGTTTATATTTTGCTACTCTGTAAACTTCCCTCATTGCTTATTTTTTGTTTATTGTAAAGATAGAGGCTGTCTGGCTGGCATTTATAGTTCTTAAAATTAAAGATATTCCAATCAGTAAATCTTTTTTATAAAAAAAGATCGAAGTATCTTTAATTTGAATAAATATCTTTTGTTTACCGTAAAGATAGAGGCTGCCTGGCCAGCATTCATATTTATATGAAAAATAGACACTTAGGCCAATTAGAGTTTTCTATTTTTCTCAACGTTTCGACAAAATATCTTCTGTCTTTGTCAGGAGAAGTAAATAAAAATAAAGCATTTGGCAAGGCGTTAAAACGAAGTGTCTATTTTTCATATAAATATCTTTTGTTTATCAATTATAGTTTGTTCTTGACTTGAATATATTGCTGTGTCATCCTGAAGTTTGTCTTTCCTAATTTTCCACGTGGCAATATATTACCCATTTTACATATTTCTTAATAGTTTAAGTATGCATATTACGAAATAATGTCATAGTTAAACTCCATAGATGTCTTGTGTGTTTATAACGGTTGATATATTGACGTCAGAATATATACTTGAATCGTCTGCATAGTTAAAGAAGGTGAAAAAAACTCGGTAGTGTTGCATCATGCTCAATGATCATTTTAACCTACAAATTTTATATCAAATTCGACACTATTATAGAGGCATATGATTCTTTTGCAAATTAAACAATTTCTACTGACTTTACTGCAATGAAAATATTAATGGGAGAGCCTGGTTCATCTTATGTTCTCTCATTGATTTTTCCATTGCAGTAAGGGCAGTAGATATTGTTTAATTTATAAAAGAATCATACGCGTCTAAATAGTTTCGAATTTTGATAACAGATGGCGCGCTAATGCATCATTATAAAATGTTATATGATCAATTTTGTCATTGTATAAATTAGTTTCAATATATATTTTGCTAATTATATACACTTAAAGACAAAACTTAAGGAAGTTGTACTTTTTAGAATGTATTTTTAATGTAAAATTTATGTTTTTTTTTTTTTGCTTATCCCTAGTACACGTGGTACAGACCATGTTAATCATGGTGGGTAGTTAGCGACTGCTTTTACTGTAAGCGCACCACATGCATACACATGTGAAAAGCAGTTCGACTTTGCATTTACAAATGTGCCAGAGCCCCGTAAAATTTATATGTAAAAATGATCATTAAACATGATGCAACACTACTGAGTCATCTTGTCATCTTTACCTTTTTTTTTTAACTTTGCAGACGATTCAAATTAACTAACCTATAAGAGTGTATTTAAAAATATATATATTTAATAGTTTCAGCTAGTTTATTTACGTTTTATTATGTAAAACTATTTGGTTTATACAACTTGCTATATGTATAGTTAAACGTCATAACTTGTAACATATGATGAAGCAAACTTAATAACGGCATTTAGTGGAGCTATAGAAAATGGTATATATATAATTGTTATATATAACTATAGAAAAATTACATATTTTTTAAAATTAGGCCTCTTTTAAATATGATGCAACATATATAGCTAGTATGTCGACGTTTAGCAAGTGTTTACCATAAATATTTATTTTTACAGAACGAAAAATCGTGAGTTTCATTATTATAAGAAAAAATAACGACTATCCTTAGGGATGAAGTATGAAAGGATGAATTGTGAGAAGAGTAATGATAAATGGAAAAATAAAGTGTCCAGGGATGGGAATGGGACACTTTATTTTTCCGTTCATCGTTACTCTTCACAATTCATCCTTTCATACTTCATCCCTAAGGATAGTCGTTATTTCTCCTTAAAATAAATTACAATTTTTCGTTTTGTAAAAGGAAACATTTGCGGTAAAACGTCGTTCTATAATCATAGCCGTATTATATTGTTTTATATATTATATATGTAGATAATAATAATAGAAAAACATATAGCATTATCTATATTCTATAATTGAAAATATATTTTTGCGGTATTTATATTTTATTGTTTGGCAGACGAACAAAGGGGATATGTATCATCCATCTATGTATACAGTAATAATCATCAGAAGTATTTTCTATGTTATATTTATGTTGGCCTGTTTACATTACTGTAATGAATATTTATATATTATACGTCTTATACCTTTCTGTTTATATAATGTGTATTATTCATTTATATATAATTTCAGAAATGCTTTATGTTTTAGCCACTGTTAGTAATAAATATTTGAATACTTAATATAAAAGTATTTTGGCTCTGAAATCAATTTAATACTATTCGGTCAATACTTTAGTATCTTTAGCATTTATGTATATACAGGGTGATCCAAAAGTCCCGCACAACTTTAAAAATTAATAACTCCCCGAATATTTGCGCTAGAACAATGCGGTAAACACCATTGTGTTCAGGATGCAATGGGATTTTTTATGGCAAATAATGAAAAATTCGAAATTGATTTTAGTTACAATTTTATTCGCCAGATGGCGCTCTACCAGAATCAGAGATTCAGCAGCCAAATTGTTTGATAAATTGAAAAAAAAACTGATCGACACGTATTTTTCCTTTTTGAATACCAGGAAAGAACCCTAATAATATCAAATAACAAATTAATAAAACACCACTTCTCCAAAAGTATGAAGAATTGGTTAACGATTTTCAAATACAATCAGAGATATGTAAAATAGGTAAATGCAAATTAAAACATGTAGCAAAAAGAAAATTGATATTTTAGATACGGTTTGTTTCCGAAGATAATAAATTTCTAATATTTTTAATTCAACTCTCACTCAGTATCGATTATGTTTATTTTAATTCATTTGAAAAATATGTATCTATCTCTGATAATTTATTTTACTCTGGAATGCCGTTGTTGTTTTTGTCGTGTCCAATAAAGAGCCTCAGATGTCTCCATGTATCTCTATCACAGCAGCAGCAGCAATGTCCACTATCTTGGATGTATAAAGCTGCTGCTCTGGGTCTATGTCAATTTTCTGCAAGGCTGCGGGAATGAGAATATGTGGGTAGGTGTTAGTTCCACACCAGGACAGTTGTTGCATGTTCTATAGGTTCTTGTGCCATCTGGATGTATTTTCATTCCTTTATAATGTTTTGTTCTAAGTCTTGTTATAGTTTTTGTCAGTTTTCTCTCAGAGTTTATTTCACATATTTGATCTTTTCTTATTTTTTGTTTAATTATCTTGTATTTTGCCAAAGCATCAGCGTCAAATACTGACATTTGTTCTTTATTTTGGCTCAGCTTTCTGGCTTCCTTTGCCAATTCATCTGCCATTTCATTACCCCGATCTCAACACAGACAGGAATCCATTGTAGAATGCAGTTATTCTCCAATGATTCCAGTTGGGTAAGTAACGAGTGTATTTTCTGTGTGATTCTAGTATTGCCCTTCTGAATTGCTTCTAGAGCGGATATGGAGTCGCGGTATATTAAAATTCCTTCTGCTTGATGCAGGGATGGTTGGTTAAGGCATAAATCAAGAGCTTTCCAGATAGCTGTCAGTTCACAAGTGAAGTTTGACGAAATCTGTCCTGCTCCTTCTTTGATTTTGATGTTTGTTCCATCTTGCAGTATTATGTTAATTCCGGCCCCTCCATTACTCAGGGTAAGGTCTGAAGATCCATCTGTATATGCTGTTAAAGGGCGTGGCCTAGCATTTTTAATCAAGAATTTGTACTATGAGGACATAGCCGTTAATATTACAAACACATTAGACCTCGAAGCCCAAGGTATCAAAGTCTACCTCAATCAAAACAAAGCCATCAACATATACAATATATATCACCCTCCAAACAATACATTTATTGACGATGGAACAATGGCTCAATTTCTTACAGACAACACTATTATTGTAGGTGACCTTAATGCCAAACATCAACTATGGTGATGTTCTACGCCAAACCCAAGAGGCAAAATACTATCAAATATATTTGACGACAATGCCTCCATGTGCTTAAATGATGGGAATCCTACCCATCATTCCTACAAGCTATAATACTGCACAAGCCCTTGATATAAGTTTTTACTATCCTGACATTTTCCACAAATGCAAATAGCAAATATTAAAAAGTTTTGGAAGTGATCATTTGCCTAATTTGATAGAAATTAGCACCAAGACCCCAAAACTAGCTCAATTAAGAAAAATTCTGGAACTTCAAAAAGGCTAATATGATATCTTTCGAAAACATCATTATTAAAGCAGCCAAAGTTTCAATACCAAGAGGTAATATTAAGAAATGGATTCCAAATTATACACACCAGGCAAAATAATATTCAAACACTTATAACTAAAAGAAATGAACTACAAAAAAGTGCACCCAAAACCAAACAAATTGTATAACTGAACTGAACATTTTGATTGCAAAAATAAAAAGATTATACGTAAATGTGAAAAGGAAAAAATGGAAACAAACTTGTGAAAACCTGAACCCAAGAAACCCAAATACAAAACTTTGGAATTTGGCAAAACAAATTGACAGAGCCCAGCCAAAAACTGAAAACACAAATATGATTAAGAATACAGATAGTACACCAGCAACAAATGACAAAATTGCTGCCAATCTTTTAGGTAATTCATATCAAATAAGTAGTAAAATCAAGGTTGAAAAAAGGCCCGAAAGATTATTCATGACTGTAAAATGTCACCAGCACTCATAATATTTTCCATGAAAAAAATCAATATGAAAAAGCTAGCTTATGCATTAGAAAACACTGACCTAAACAAGACTCCTGGGCCAGATGAAATTCATGGCCGAATGATATCAAACTTGGGCAAAATTGGCAAAGAAAGACTTCTTAATATTTTCAATAACTCCTGGAAAACTGGAAAATTGCCTCAAGACTGTAAAAATGCAACAATAATTCCCATTAAAAAACTTGACAAATCTGCTGATGACCCAAAAAACTACCGACCTATCTCCCTAACAAATATTTGCTGCATATTAATGGAAAAATTATACTCAGACGAGACTCACCTACCACCCCGACACAAGAAATCTCTTACCAGAAGAACAATATGGATTTAGGAAAGGACATGGGACGATAGACCAACTCTTAATTTTCACACAAAAGGTAAAAGATGCACAAAACAAAAAAAAACAACTAACCACACCTTAGCTGCTTTTTAGACCTTACACAAGCTTTTGATAAGGTATGGAAAAACAAGTTAATTACAAAATTATACAAACATTTCAAAATTGATGGAAAAGCTATCACTTGGATAAATGATTCCCTTAAAAATATATAAATCAGGGTCAAATATAATGGCACTCTATCTAAAACCTTCAAATTGTACCTAGGATTACCACAAGGATCAATCCTTAGCCCAACTCTCTTCACCCTATTTATTGCAGGTATAGAAGAAAAATTTTCAAATAAAACCAATATTGGACTTTTCACTGATGACATTATTCTATGGAGCAGTAAGACTAACTGGAAAAAAGCTGAAAGAGATTTGAACAAGACTCTTCTCCACCTAGAAAAATTTGCTAATAAAATAAATTAGAATTTAACCCCCAAAAATCTGAAACCTGTCTTTTTACTACCGATAAGAAACTATACAAAATAAGACCAAATATTATTCTGAAAGAACAACAATTACAATATAATAAACATCCTAAATATCTCGGCTACACCCTGGATCCAGAAATTAAAACCAGTAAGCATATTGAAGGAGTTGTTAGAAAATGAAGAGACCGACTAAAAATCTTGAAATATATTTCAGGAAGAGTGGGGAGCTGAAGCAACAACACTAAAATTAACTTACACATCTCTAATGAGACCTATCTTGGAATATGGATATCAAATCTATGGTACAGCATATGAAACAAGTCTAAAATCACTGGAAAGGATACAACTAAGTGCAGCCAAAAATATTACAGGTCTTCGAAAAACCTGCCCTAATAATATTGTACTTTACGAGGCAGACATTATGCCCTTGAAGGATAGAATAAGCTACAATCTGCCAAAATATATAAACAAAATAAAGAGTTATAAAAACAAACACAGAACTTTCAATTACATACTTAATTGGGAACCCAATATAAGATTCAAAAAAGAAGGCCCTCTCCACCTGGCCAAAAGAAATGGATTTTTAAAATATAAAGTGGAAAAAAATTATTTAGCTGAAAAAATATTTCTATGCGAACCACTACCAAAATGTTATTTTTAATGCCACTTTAAATGAACCCACCAACAGACAATACCAAAATCCAGAATACTTAAAACAATTATCATTAGAAATAATTAATAAAATTTCTAAAAATGCAATAACTATCTACACCGATGGTAGCAAAGACGAGTTGGGACACACTGGCAGTGGCTGTCTCATCAAAACCACAAATGGCATTGAGAAATAAACAGAAGAAACCCAGAATTTTGCTCAGTCTTCAGATCAGAACTGATAGCCATCTATGAAGTCTTAAAATCCATCAGAAACATTAAACATCACGATATATGGATTCTTACTGATAGTAGAAGTGCCATACAACACTTAAGTCACACATGGGATCTTAGAGACAAAGTAAGCAGGAACATAATTGGTTATCTCCAAAAACTCTCAATACCTCAAAAATTCACCTTCAATGGATACCCTTACATGTTAGCATTGAAGGCAATGAAGCTGCTGATGCGCTAGCGAAAAAAGGCACAAAAGAACCCTTGCTACAGAAAAATAAACTTACTTTTAAAGAAATAGAAACAGTAGCAAAAATAAACAAGAACTGGAGGATCCCACCTAAGCACAGTTGGTATACCCTAGAAGCAGATGGCCACCCAGACCTTTAGGTCCACAAGCCGGCATGCGAAGCATGCCCTTCGCTGCTATTCTGTTCAACTCATAAGCCAAGTAACGGTATCCAAGCTAGTGCTTGGACATTGTACCTGGAAACACCACCTCCCAGACAACGTGTCTGGAAGGATATCTATACCGGTGGCCTTTAATCACAGCAAAATAGGAAACTATCTACTGTGTCCAGCAGGGACCGCGGGGAGGCAGCCCCCGGTCGACTCTGTTCACTCACAGCTGAGGAAAAGCTCAGCTGCCACGTCGTGGGCTTTCTCAAGAAGCTTGCTGTGATTTCTCAGCAGCTTACTCTCGATCGCGCCCCTCGCCCTCCTTCTCTCTTCCTGCACACCCACAACCCTTGGACAATCCAAGACGTAGTGGCGTGCATTCATATCCCTTTCTCCATAGACGCAATCAGGGTTTCTCTTAATTTTAAATCTGTGGAGACTTGGGGAAGAGCCCATGTCCCGAACTACCCTAATGAGTTTGTGGGACATTACCTTACAGAGGTACCTGGGTGTTGTTACCCCATTGAATACCTCTCTCCCCTTCACACTGTTCCTCCATCTGTCCAACCATAAGTCCTGTACGTGCCCCCTGATCCTCCTATAAACTTCTTTCTTGGTCACTGGGGTCCTCGGTGATCTACCTCTAAAGCATCCTGCCTTAGCGATCCTGTCTGCGAACTCATTACCTTCGATGAGGTTGTGTCTACTAAACCAAGGGAGCTCCGGAGCCCGCATCATCATCTCCAGCTCCTGGATTATTTGATGCGCGAGTTGCCCTTTCTCCAGATTGATGGCGACGAGGGCCGACACACAATCTGAATAGAGGCGGTCCGGGCTGAAGTTCTTCTCGGCACACACTCTGAGGGCTACCCTGGTCGCAACCAGCTCGGCTGAAAAGACCAATTCGTCCACTCTGAGTGTTAAAATTTCTTGGAAGATCAGCTCTTCATTAGTGAATATCACTACCCCAGCTCCAGTATTGGTTCCAGACTTACTACAATCAGTGAAAACCTCCGTGACAATCACTGTCGGCCCTCCAGGACTCCAATTCCACTTTGGAAACCACTGCGGAGGCTTCCTTGGATCCCTCTTCGACTCCAGGGCCCCCGCTTCAAGTCCCAGGGCATCTTCCCTGTTCTCCCAGATCTTCTGTCTGATGGTCTCCTCCTCTAGTTTCAATCCCAGGGGAATAAGCCCAGCAAGGACCAATAAGGCCTCACTGCTGGTAGTGCGATATCCCCCTGTGATTCTGAGTGCCGCTGTCCTCTGCACTCTCTCTAGAGTTGTCGCCAACTTCTGATCCCTGTTTCAACGCCACCAAGCCCCGGAAGCATATAGCAAGATTGGCTCGACACAGGAGAGGCAGAGGTTCCTAAAAATAGTACCCTCCTTCTCCCCCCCCCCCATGTTGAGAGCCAACCAGGACAGGCCTGCACAACGCCTCCCTGCCTCTCGCCACCATCTCCTCCGCCTGGTATTGCCAACCCATCTTGTCATCAATGACCACCCCCAGAATGGTCATCCTATTGACCAACGCTACTCTCTGTCCTTCCATCCGGATAGCCGGCTTGTGTTCCCATTTGATCCCTTTCCTTTTAGTTCTTATATCCCTAGGCTTAAAGCTGAGGGCTTTAGTTTTGGAGACATTGAACTTAAGGCCAGAGTCATAGGCCCAGATCGAGAGAATTTGGAGAGAAGTTCCAACACACTTCTCAGCCTTCGCTCTCGAAGCAGCCTCAATGATGAGGAACTGGTCGTCAGCATAGAGAACCGGCCTGGCTCCCTCAGGGAGCTCCTCCTGGAAAACGGTGTTTACCAGGATATTCCACAGAATAGGTCCGCAGCAAGAGCCCTGGGGGCAACCCCTAGCAGAGTTTCTTTCCAACTTCCGCCCACCAAAACTGAGGCTAATCCGTCTATCCCTCAGGAAGTCACGAACCAAGCTGCACAAATTATCAGGACAACCCATGTCCATCAAATTTCTCATCAGCTTGTTCCAGCTCATGGAGTTGAACGCACCATCAATGTCCAGGGCCACGAAAAGAACCCAAGCACCCTTATTTAAGCCCATCTCAACCCCCTCTAACACCTCGTTCAGAGCTGTGGTTGTGGACTTCCCTTCCCTAAAACCATGTTGGAAAGAGGAAAGGAGTTCATTACTCTCTAGCCAATGCTTCAGTCGCTGAGCTAGTAGGCTATCCAGGACCTTACCTAGACACACTAGTAAAGAAAGCGGACGATAATCATTAGGAGAATTACCCTTTCTACCAGACTTTTCGAGAAGCACTACTCGGGCAACCACCCATGCCTCAGGAAATGTACCAGTGTCCAGGCACCTATTGAATAACCTGGAAAGAGGCGATGGGTGCATCCTTACCAGGGCTTTCACGACCGTGTTATCGATCCCTTCGGGACCAGGAGATTTCCTTTTCCCGAACTTGAAAGCCGTCAGTTTCACCTCATTTTCAGAAAAGGGCGGATCTACCAAACCACAAGTGGTCAGAGAGATCTCGTCCTCTGGTTCCTCGTTTCCGAAGTGCCGATCCAAGTTGTTTTTATTTTGTCTTCTGCTTTCGAGCGAGTAGGTCTAGAACACATTCTCTCTGAATTTTCTCATTGTTGGTGGATGAAACAGCACCAGTGATTATTTTGGCCGCTTTTGCTTGAACACTGTGTAGTCTTACTTTTAGTGATGAGCTTGAGGGAGCCCAGACCGGTGTTGCATATTACATTATCGGCCTTATTAAGGTGGTATATCTTGTTCTGAGAAATCTGGGTTTTGCCCCCCAATTTGTTCCACATAGCCTTCTGAGAATGTTTAGTTTTCTGATAGCTCTATTTGAGGTGCTAATTATGTGTTCTGAAAATTTCAATTCCTCATCAATAATAATTAAAATAATTTTGTTGACATCTTGTCAATACATGCACAGTCTGCACTATTAAAAAAAAAGATAATATGCATTATATACACTATGTACAATAAATATGGCGCCTCTGCCAGCGCTGCAGAATTTGGTGGAGAATCGCCAGTGGGTCTCCAGCGACACCACGCATTTTGCGATCTACGATGAATACGTAGATCGCGTACTTCGTCGCTTAGGAGATGGTGATGGCGTGGTCCTCGAGACCAACTTGAAAGATCCAGGACTGTAGTATCACACCTAGGTATTATGGATTTCTAATTTTATCAATTATTTGTTTGTTTATGCTTATTTTGTGGTTATATTTATGCCTTTTTCCCTGTGCGTGGAGAAGACGCATAGGTTTGGTTTTATTGGGTTTTATGGTCATTTGGAGTTCCATTGCCCACTTTTCCAGTCCTCTCATTGATGTGTTCAGTATTTTTTACGATTTTTCTATGCTGCTACTTGTGTGCCATATGGCTATATCATCTGCATAACAGGCAACCTTTGTGTCTTCAGTGAGGTAAGGATGGATGTCGTTAATATATAGCAGATAGAGTAGAGGACTGAGCACAGATCCCTGAGTTACACCAGCCCATGTTCTTCCTTCCTTGGAAAATTCTCCATTGACCCGAACCTTTAACCTTCTTCCCCTTAAGAAGTCTGCAATCCAGATTAAGGTTTTTCCTCTTACTCCGATGTTGTGCAGCTTTTCACGTAATTTCTCCCTCCACACTCGATCAAAAGCTGAGGTCATATCAAGGAATATAGCCGTGGTCTTCTTTGGCGGTTTTTCCTGGAAAGAATCTATTATTGATTGACAGAAGTAGAACAGTTGATCAGTCGTACAGTGCTGGGATCTATAGGCAGTTTGGTAGAGGTTTATTTTATTATTGTTAGTGAGCCAGACTATGAGCCTAGAGTGGATAATTCGTTCTGGTATTTTACAAAGTATGCTGGTGAGAGCAATTGGCCGATAGTTCTTGTATTCCTTGGCATCTTTGTTTGACTTCAGTATTGGCACTATAATTGATTACTTCCAATTCTTTGGTAGTTTACCAGTTTGCCATGAAATGCTCAGTATTCGTAGGAGTTGATTATTAGCTTTGTCTTCAAATTGTTTAATCATTTGACCAAAGATTAGATTATCTCTTGGTGACCTCTTGGATATTTTATTGATAAGTTTAGCTCATTCAGTGTGAAGTCTCTCGAGAAAATATCTTGTTGATGGAAGTTTCTTGCTTGTTTAACTAACTGGTTTATATTATTATAGAGTCCTGTCTTCATTCGTATAGTTGAGTATGGAAGTGCTTGAAAGATATTCAGCAATTATGTCAGCCATCTGTTTGTTCTCGTTCTCGCTGTCCTATTCATATCGGTTAGAGTATTGGATGATTGGTGTTGGTTTTGATTGTTCTCTAACACTCTAATCATATTCCAGTGTTGGCTGTCCTTTCTTGGATCCATTTTTTCGCAGAATTCTGCCATTTTTCTTGTTTGCATATCCAAATTTCTTGTTCTATTTTGTGACTAATTTCAATGAGTTCCTTTCTGTTTTCTTCTGTTTTATTTTTTTAAGAAGTTCATTGATATTGTCTCTCTCTCTCTGAAATCATTGCCTCGTGTTGTGGTCCTTCCAGTAAGGTATCCACAGGTCTTTACGTCTACCTCTAGGTATCGATGCTTTTGCAGCTTTTGAAATGTTCGAAGAGAATTTTTCCAAGTTTTTGTCAAGCGTTCTGTAATTCAATTTTTCGTTGCACAGTTCTTCAAGCTTTTCTGTGATCTTTTTTTCAAGTCGGCTTTCCTAAAGTTCCATGTGCTTTTATTCTAATGGACATTCTCAATTTTGATGTTTAGGGTTGTTAAAATTGGTCTGTGGTCACTGATTGCACCTCTCAGGATTTTCCATTGTGTTGTGGGTGCGATGTTGTAATTTATCGCTGTGATGTCTATTGCGGATTCTGTGCCTGTGGACTTAGATAGGTAGGTGTTCTCTCCGTTATTTAACGGTGTAAGGTCGAGGTCGGTTAGCATGTCCTCAACCTGCTGACTTTTGTTATCCTGGACAGGTGATCCCCAAATTGAACTTTTGGCGTTAAATTCGCCGAGTATGATTGTGATATCCGAAGACGCTTCACTTAATGTCTCTATTGTGTGTACCCATACAAAATTCAAAGATTTCACGAGCTGAAAGTTGGCGATTTTGAGATGCGTCAAGAATTCGCTGCATGGGTTTTACGGCAAATTGATATTGATGAAAACTGGATGTCGAATGTTCTGTGGACAGATGATGCTCACTTTTCTCTAAACGGAGAATTTAACATTCAAAACAGCCGCATTTGGGCAACAGAAAACCCTAGGATTTTTACAGAAATGCCACTTTACCAGCCTAGAGTTACAGTTTTGTGTGGGTTCACTTCTTTTATTATTGGGCCATTTTTCTTTGAAAAATCAATGGAAGAACTTTTAAAACCGTTTTCGTAACTGGTGAACGTTATGTTCAACCTTTGAGAGAAACGGGTATTCCCATATTGCAGGGCAAAAGCACTAAGCGAAATAACATTCATGAAAGATGGAGGACCTCCTCATATCTCCCGAGGTGCCAAACAATTGCTGAAGGATACGTTCGGTGAAAATCGTATGATAAGTCGCCACTTTATATACCAGTGGCCTCCAAGATCACCAGACTTGACGCCTTGCGATTTTTGTCTATGGGGGTAAATTAAATCGTGTGTTTATCGATGCTGGCCTACCACATTGGCCATGCTGAAGGCTTCTATCAAATGGCACGTTTTATCAATTTCAACAGATATATATATATATATATATATATATATATGTTATTTAATGCTGTCCATTCTGTCATTTATCGTCTCCAGGCGGTGATTGAGAATAAAGGGTGCCACATTGAGCAAGGATTGTCACCTAATACAAGAGAGAAAGCAGTTACCTCATGTATTATATAAGCTGCCATGTATTATATTATCTACCAATATTTTGCAGCTCTTTGTGTTGGGATATGGGGATAATAAATGCTGTCCTCACATCATGACTCTATTTTTTGTGAACAGTAATATTTTGTTCGTCATTTGCTCACATATTATGTCGTGCAAACCAGAGTGTTATAACTTCTCGAATAACACTGGTACACACAATTTTCCCCCTTATGTTTAGTTTTCGCTTTTCGCTCATTAGAAGAAATAGCATAAGGAATATTTTCTGTACACCAATAACTTTAGAAATTTTGTGAAAAAAAAAATACATAATGATTTTACTACCACGTTTTTCAACGCAAAAGGTCGATTTAAAAATTATTTTTATTTGAGGGGACACATTTTTTAAAATTGTGTACAGTATAATAAACAATGATAACATTTGACAAGCCCATAGGATATTTGGAATAAAGTACGACAAATATATTTTGTCACTCCCCTCTATATTTCATTTGTTGGATCATAACAAATATCCAGTTAAATAGTCAAGGGTCGCCAATCAGTCAAGAAACTACACATTTCTTATAGCAAGAAATCCTATTAATAGTGCTATCATAATTTTTGGTACTATATTAACATTTCAAAAATTCGTGTATTGATATCAGCAGTGTTTTTCAAACATTCAATCTATTCACAAAACCCCACATAAAATATACATATTTTTGCTACATGTTTTAATTTGCATATACCTATTTTACATATCTCTGATTGTATTTGAAAATCGTTAACCATTTCTTCTAACTTTTGGAGAAGTGGTGTTTTATTAATTTGTTATTTGATATTATTAGGGTTCTTTCCTGGTATTCAAAAAGGGAAAATACGTGTCGATCAGTTATATTTTTCAATTTATCAAACAATTTGGCCGCTGAATCTCTGATTCTGGTAGAGCGCCATCTGGCGAATAAAATTGTAACTAAAATCAATTTCGAATTTTTCATTATTCGCCATAAAAAATCCCATTGCATCCTGAATACAATGGTGTTTACCGCATTGCTCTAGCGCAAATATTCGGGGAGTTATTAATTTTTAAATTTGTGCGGGACTTTTGGATCACCCTGTATATTAAGGTCAGGGTATGACCTTTTTGATTTATTTATTTTTTTGAAATTATTTTTTCACATATATGTTCAATTAAAAAGGCATATTTTGAATTAAAAATGATTTATTTTGCCAATAAAAATAATACCAACAAATAAAATACAAATAAATAAAATACTTTTTATCCAATATATACATTGCTCTATTTAAAATATATATAAAATAATTAGATTTCTGTTGTATTTTGATTATAAGAGCTATATTGAATTAATACTTGATGTGGTTATTTTGAGAATAGAGATATTTGTTGAGCTCCTGGAATATAGAAAACATAATTTGGTAAAAGTACTTCCTGGCTTAAGGCGTAAGAATATAAAAATGAAATACTTATTTACATAATGTACAAAGGTTTTGAGCCGGCCATCGGGGAAGAACAACAACGAGTTTTTATAGGGGAAGTATGACCTCTGGCGGTCGATTTAACAGAGTATTTGGATCTATAAAATATAATTTTAAATAGAATAATATATCAATATAACATATATATATATATATATACAAAACTCTGTAATAGCCTATTACACATTATTTAAACTATAATGAATTGTTTTAATTACTATCATTTTTTTTTAATAGTTTTAATATAGTTTGAATTGTATATTTGAAAAAAATAAATAAATACAAACGTGAAATTGTACTGAGATTAGGTATATAAATTAAGAAAAAATATATTTTCTGATTATGCAACTGAAAGTTGCTGAGACTAGCGCCATCTGCTGGAATAAATGTTAACTAATCGTTAATTTTTAACTATTTACAATTATCCAAATATCATTTAGTATTTGGCCAGTTCTGGAATAATAAATATAATCAACGGTTAGTCAACATTTATTCCGACAGATGACGCTAGCAATCATCAACTTCCAGTTTCACAATCAGGAGATGTCTTAATTTATCTACCTGATTCCACTATTATTTCACTTTTGTATTATTATAACAATTTTAATTACAATAATATTATAGAACAACGTTTGACAAATTTTATCGCAAATGTTTCTTTTGAACTAAAAATCGTTATTTTATTTTAAGGAGAAATAACGACTATTTCTATCCTTAGGGATGAAGTATGATAGGATGAATTGTGAAGAGTAATGATAAACGCGGAAAAAGTGTACAGGGATGAGACAGGATGGGTTCGCTTGTCAAACGTCGTTTTACAATCATATAAGCCGCATTATATTGTAATATAATATTGTGGCGAATAAATATTCTATTTTTAATTTAATTATTCAATGAAATATGTGAAACAGATTTTATTATGATGTACTAGCGCGCCATCTGTTATCAAAATTCGAAACTATTTTAAACGCGTAAGATTCTTTTTGAAATTAAACAATTTCTACTGCCCTTACTGCATTGGAAAAATTAATGGGAGGGCCTGGCTAATCAGTGGTGAACCCTCCCAGCGGTTTCGCCAGTTTAATCTAGCAGACTGCTGTTATATTGCATTTTTGGAACTTCCTTTTATAGTGATTCTGTTGCTAAACTCTTGGAATGGGTATTATAGAAAAACTATGTACATAGGCTTTGAGGACAGTAGAATTACATACAATTATAAATATATAATATGCTTCGAGCAATCGCTCTTCCGCAAATATCAAATTGTTTCTTTTATTAATTAATACTTATAAAATCATCATTTAGTTACCTAGCTTGCTTGCTCGATATTCTCTAGGTGTAGATAGTTTGGTTAATAATTGTCGACTAGTCATACTGACGTCATCAATAAATACTTTCACATCTTAAGATATTCCAAGACTTGATTTCTACGCCACAATATTATGGTGCATTAGAGCGCCATCTGTTATGAAGATTTGAAACTATTATTCTCCAAATATTGTTGCATCATGGCTAATGAACCTATTTTATTTTAATTTGTAATATTATTTTTATATATTTTAAATTAAATTTATATTTCATATTTATTTCATTAAACATAATATTATAAACAGATTTATGTATTAGTAAATTAAATTTTATTGCCATCTATCGTTAATATTTTACACAAATAAATTTACTGGCAATGCGTTTCTTTTAAATATCATCAAATATTATCTCTACAGACCTTACTGCAATGATATCATTTATTGAATGAGAGGGCTTGGCTCATCAGTAGTGAACCCTCTCAGCGGTTTCGCCAAATTAATCTCTATTACACAAATAAATTTACTGGCAATGCGTTTCTTTTAAATATCATCAAATATTATCTCTACAGACCTTACTGCAATGATATGATTTATTTAGATTTATATGATTTAATTTGGCGAAACCGCTGAGAGGGTTCACTACTGATGAGCCAAGCCCTCTCATTCAATAAATCATATCATTGCAGTAAGGTCTGTAGAGATAATATTTGATGATATTTAAAAGAAACGCATTGCCAGTAGATTTATGTATGTATTATAAAATCACCATTTGTATTTAGGTACACTGTGTGACTTCACTGCTCTCTTTGATGTGAGAAATAAATACTGGAGGCTACTTAAAGTAGAGTTATCTCTACTTATATAAATTTGTAGGATGGTTGAAACACGCTCTGGTAAGATGCAAGACCCGGCACAGAAGAGAATCAAGGTTGAAGAGTCTGCCAAGCCGCAACCTGGTGCAACAATACAATAGACTCATTCTAGAATCTACAATCTCCAACAACAACATAAACAGAAGATCTACCTCAACAGTTCGAAAATATTCAACTCAAACAATCCCATCCCCATTGTGCCCCTAACCCTCTACAACTGGAAACTATTTTTATATTTAGTTTTTTCTATATTTTTGTGTAATTTAATGTATTTCTGTGAATCTCTATTGTATGTTTTGAAAATAGAGCAATCCATATTTAATTCATTAGATAATATATACATAAATAGATACATATATTTTTACATTTATCTCTTAATGAATTGTTACGATGTACTAGAGCGCCATCTGTTATCAAATTATACAACTATTTTAGAGGCGTAATATTCTTTTTAAAATAAAACAATTTCTACTGTCCTTACTGCGATGGAAAAATTAAAGGGAGGGCCTGGCTCATCAGTGGTGAACCCTCCCAGCGGTTTCGCCAGTTTAATCTACCATACCGCTCCAAGAGTCTTACAACAGTCACCTATAAAAGGAAGTTCCAAAAATGCAATATAACAGCGGTATGGTAGATTAAACTGGCGAAACCGCTGGGAGGGTTCACCACTGATGAGCCAGGCCCTCCCTTTAATTTTTCCATCGCAGTAAGGACAGTAGAAATTGTTTTATTTTAAAAAGAATATTATGCCTCTTAATGAATTATTAATTAATTATATTTTATGTACTTATTACAAATATTTAATAATATAAGATAGACCTCATTATTTTTCCTTTAATATTTTAAGATATTTAACTTATTCTGATTGTAATTTTTGAATAATTCTTCCATGCACAAATTTCCCCCACCTACTTTGTATTTTAAAAGATTTCAACTGTGATATTATAACATTATGCGGCGCTGAGTTTGTGTATACAAAAATGTAATGTTTTGATAAAGTTTGGCGTTCAGCCAGCCGAAATATTGGCAAAATAAATATTTTATTAAATCCAATATATGTCTTTTTATTATCTAATGTATGTATGTTGCACGCCTTTGCGGAGCCAGTGGCCTGATGAAGCGCGACCATGTGAAAGCTTGCCTCCCAATATCTGAATAAAAAACTCTGCAAATATTTTTATATTTATTTAATTCAATTATTATAGACGCGTATGATTCTTTTCAAAAATAAACAATATCTACTGCTCTTACTGCAATGAATTATTTACTTTAACACATCCAAAATGGTGAAAATTGCTGTTTAATTTTTTTAATACATATTTAAAAAAAAAAACAACAGCGATTTTACAATGAGCAATGTATAGCTTTTCAATAAAATATTCATAAATAGATGTATGTTGTACGTTTTTGTGGAGTCAGTGACCTGATGAAGCGTGACCACGTGAAAGCTTGTTTCCCAATATCCGATAAATAAACTCTGCAAATATTTTAAAATTTATTTAAGTGTGTGTCAATTATTATAGACGCGTATGATTCTTTTTAAAATTAAACAATTCATACTTCCATTATTTATTAATTACCAGTTGTAAATAAGACACGCTATATCCGATATGGATAATTGCGCGTGAAACTATTTACAATAATTTATATTGTAGTATAACAATCTACTACCTTTACTGTATTGGATTAATCACTTAAACACTTCCAAGATGGTGTAAATTGCTGCTTAAGTTTTTTCATACATATTTAAAAAAGCAGCGATTTCACAATGAGAAATGTATAGCTGTTCAATTAAAAAAATATTCATAAATAGAATTATTTACAGAATAAAATTGTATTAAGTGTGAAATTAAATGTAGTATTAATTTTAATGCATCATAATATAATTGTTCAAATAAAAGATTCAATTTGATATTTAGGGAAGAGCGATTGTTCGAAGCATATTATATATTTATAATTGTTTTGAAAATAGAGCAATCCATAAATAAATCTTTAATTTAAAAGGCATATATTGGATCAAAAAATCGTTTATTTTAACAATATTTCAGTTGGCTGAACGCCAACCATTGTCAAGATGTTGTAACATAGGTTATCACACATTAAATATGTTATTACACCTTGACAAAGGTTGGCGTTCAGCCAATTGAAATATTGGTAAAATGAACGATTTTTTAGATCCAATATATGCCTTTTTAATTAAATATTTATAATTATATGTAAATCTACTGTCCTCAAAGCTTATGTCCATAGTTCATCTAAAATACCCATTCCAAGAGTCTAGCAACAGTATCACTATATAAATGGAAGATCGAAAATGCAATATAACAGCGGTATGGTAGATTAAACTAGCTGTTATGAAAATTTGAAACTATTATAAACGTGTATGATTCTTTTTTCAAAATAAACAATTTCTACTGCCCTTACTGCAATGGAAAAAAATAATGAGAGGGCCTGGCTCATCAGTGGTGAACCCTCCAGCGATTTCGCCAGTTTAATCTACCATACCGCTGTTATATTGCAGTCGGGCCTTATCATTAATTTTTTCATCGCAGTAAGGACAGTATAAATTGTTTAATGATCAAAAATAATCATACGTGTCTATAATAGTTTCTAATTATTAACTTTAGTATTTTCACAGCATATACATGAAATTGTGAGGGCCCGAACAAGAAGGGAATAATCCGACCAAAGAAAAACAGGCGGGCAGAATGTCAACAGATGTCAGGGGAGGTTTATTGCATACGTGATGACATTACAGATGTGGGATAAACATCTTGGCATGTGACCTGCTGTTGGTTGTCGTGTCACCGACGGATGACAATTTGGGGCACGTACTTCACAATGGGAAATCTATTGGTTATCGTTTTTCTCTCTCTCTCTCTCTCTGTATATATTTATATATTTATGTATTAAGATGAATTACAGCGCCATCTGTTATCAAAATTCGAAACTATTATAGACGCGTATGATTCAATTATTTTAAAACTAAACTATTTCTACTGCACTTATTGCAAGGTAAAACTAATAGGAGTTTACTCGATGGTATTGATTGGCGCTTTGAAGAAATGATAATAATGAGGAACCCAAGTATCATCACCTATTATCACACCTTTTCAAACATCTGAGAAGGTTCTTCAGAAAAACTCTATGAGGTCTAAATAAAATAATTTTCGAATTTGCATTCTTTCTCGTGTTAGAATATTTTTTGACACTTATTTGAGAATAATTTTCAGTGTACAAGATTATTAATAAGTTAATGAACAGAGAGAGTTTAGACAGAAATTTTCATTATATGATAAATCGTCATTGTAGGCTTTTTTGATCAATTCTTTCGTTAAAGTTAAATTTTGATCCGTCACTACAGAGGATGATCTACTTAGCCTTTCTTTTATCACCAATACAAATCAGCAGTCTGGAAGTTCTGAACTCATCGATTGTTTCGTGCTTCTATCCACGGCTTCGTTTCCATACACAGAATTTAGCTTCGAGTGAAATACAGTGGCTGAAATGTCTCCGTACTTAAACAGAAACTCCATCAATGACCGTTGTCCGTATTCCTTGTGCTAACCTCAGGATGTATATCTATAACTACATACGACATCTTAATTATATTTACCGATATGAAAAGAGGAATGTTTATTTAATCAGAAAACATTATTATTATGCTGATAAATTATTTAAATATTTTTCTATAGGTCATTGAGTGTATCACTTATTAATCGGCTATTGTAAAGAGTATAAAAAATCCTACAAGAAACGAAAATTAATCCAGATGACACCGGGCTAGAGCATGTACTATGCTTAATACTCTCAAACGTAGTATGTCATTTATTTATTGGAACTCTCTGAAATAGATAGGCTCTAGAAGACATCAATATAAACTCACCAAGCAATATAATAATCTACTCCGACTCAAGAGCAGCCATTTATACCCTTCAAAGCTGCTTCTCCAGACAAGAATCTCTTCTCAAGAGCATCGCTAAATCTGTAAACCGACTCCCAACCAATAGCTCTGTCACAGTGCAATGGCTCTAAGCTCACGTTGAAATTCCTGGAAATGAGCTGACAGACTCTCTGGTAAAGGCTGAGCTCTTGGCCTACATGAAGCCAGAGAATCTACCACCGAACTAGACGAAAGAGACCTCCTCCATACCATCAAAACGCAATGCCTGCAGGAATGGAAATCTAATGCTGCA
Organism: Cordylochernes scorpioides; assembly: GCA_030710605.1. NCBI lineage: Eukaryota > Metazoa > Arthropoda > Arachnida > Pseudoscorpiones > Chernetidae > Cordylochernes > Cordylochernes scorpioides. Next base: position 146,194,245 of record CP092864.1, read on the forward strand.
CATGACTAATACAGAGCAGGAGGGACAAGCACCAGTTCTGTCTACCCAAGTAAACAAAGGTTTTTGATTTCCAGACTTAAGTCTGGTCATCTACGGACAATGACTTTCTAGAATGGTTGCAAGGTACTAGGTACTAAGTGCAATTCTAAACCTGCAACCCCAAAACACATTATTGACTGTATTTACTCATCCATTGATGAGCTTTACTTATCCCCGGCAGACACCATTAAAAGAATCAAGCTTTACAAGCTTGATACCCTGATGTTTTTCTTCTTGTCTCAGGTCTGGACTTCAAGTCTAGACCAGATCCTGAAGGCCATTTTATCTCCTCGATGACTATAGCTGGGTCGTTGTAGATGTCTCTTCGGCAATATCCGATGCATTGCATGATGTGTTCTGGGCTCGCTGGAGAATCCTGACATTTGGTGCAATTCGGAAAGGTTTTGGATTCAGTTGTGAAAATCATTGGACGTAGATGGCCTGTTCTAAGACGGGAAAGCATGGCGAAGTCTGATCTGTTAAGTTGTGAGTTGGTTTTCAGGATATGATTGAGTGGAGATAAGAATGAAGAAGAAACGTAATATGTGAATGGCAATAACTGATATTTTCGAAGAGATATTCCTCCCTTCATCTCTAGCACACCATTCCACTCTGTGTCAATGTCAATGGACGAAATCTTTTACAATGCGGGAAGCGCAGTTTTTTAAATAAATCTCACTTTTAATATAAAATTTTCGCTATTTCTGTTAAAACTAGCAATACAACGTGCCAAATAGCAGTTTTGATGAGAAGCATCATGCCTCCAATAACAATGGAAGATTTAATGGGGAAATTTAACACTTTCAATTAATTATTTTAACTACAGAAGTCTCCGGGGTCATTTGATAGAAACCCCTTTAATAGTTTAAAATTTAGTTCATGGCTGGAGTCAATGGAATTGAATCCAAATTACTAGAATTTCTTTTCATTAGTTTCATTAGAAGAAGGACCTTCAAGAACATTCATTCTAAAGGAATTTCTAATTAAATAGTTTTTTTTTTTTTGGTAAAATTAATTGTTCCTTCTGATAAATAGATTTCAAATCCAGGTCATATGAGAAAAAGTAACTTTGGTGTTATACTTCTCGTTTCAGTAATGATTGATTCACAATTAATCATGATTTTTTAACAGACGAATTAATTACGGTGAACAACTCAGGCTTACAGGGAAAAGTTTCTTTTTAAAAATTTTAAATTCAAAAATTTTTACCTTTCTCGGGCATAATAGCTTTTATAGGATAGGATTTCCCACTGTTAGATGTCACAGAATGTCATCTCTGGTCTGATGTTGAGACTGTCCTGCTGTCACTTTCACCAACTGACCAGATATGACATTATGGGACATCTAATGGTAAGAAAACTCGGCACGATACAACCTGATGTATTAATCCTTTGATAACCAAAATTAGATTAGTCTTACAATGAATATAAATATAATAATAATTAATAGGACGACTATCTTGAATGCTACTCCAATAGAAATAAACATAAAAAAGGGAAATTAAAGAAGTGAGGAATCAATAAATGAAGAACTAATTGAAGAAGTATCACCAAGGGTGGCGCATCAATAAAAGACAAATATGAAAATAAATAATAAAAATACTTTCATAGAACGACGTTTGACAAATTTTACCGCAAATGTTTCTTTTGAACGAAAAATCGTAATTTATTTTAAGGAGAAATAACGATTATTTCTAACCTTAGAGATGAAGTATGGAAGGATGAATTGTGAAGAGTAATTATGAACGGAAAAATAAAAGTGTCCAGGGATTGGAATCAAAACCAAAGTGTTCCGCTTACCGGGCAGATGCAATTTCCACTAGGCTACCCTGGACATGGCATCTGCCAGGTAAACGGAACACTGTGGGTTCGATTCCCATCCTTGGATACTTTTATTTTTCCGTTCATCATTACCCTTTACAATTCATCCTTTCATACTTCATCCCTAAGGATAGAAATAATCGTTATTTCTCCTTAAAATAAATTACGATTTTTCGTTCAAAAGAAACATTTGCGGTAAAATTGTCAAACGTCGTTCTACAATCATAAGCCGCATTATATTGTATTATAAAAAGTCTTTCATAATTTGAATTATATTTCAAATATGAATAAGTTTTAAATACAATTGGACAAACTGGAATATATCTATCAATAAAGGAACATTCAATAAGTTCTAAAGCGCTAGGTAAACAAATGGATTAGGAGAAAGAGGTTCAATAAACATAACAATTACAGAAGAGGTGGCATGCAAGAGAACAAAAGATCTAATCTTCCAATTGCTAACAAAGAGACTGGAATTGATGAAAGGCATTCAAAGACCTTCTACCATTTGAAACTAAGAAATCTTCTGCAACATATTGGATCCGTTCTGTGATTAAAAGTTCCTGTAAAGGCTTTCTTCCAACCCAATCTTTTGTTGGCTAAGCTCGTGTATCATAAAGACCGCTTTAGGTTATCAGTTTGATCACACTTCAGCATTAAAGATTGTAGAACGACATTTGAAAATTATCCCGCATGTGTATCTTTTGAACGAAAAATCGAAATTTATTTTAAGGCGAAATAACGATTATTTCTATCCTTAGGGATAGGTATGAAAGGATAATTTGTGAAGAGTAATGATAAACGGAAAATTAAAGTGTCCAGGGATGGGAATCGAACCCACAGTGTTCCGCTTACTGGTTAGATGCCATATCCACTAGGCTACCCTGGACATATTTAATCGTTCGTAAATATTATATAAAGTAATTTATAATACAATATAATGCAGATTATGATTGTAGAACGGCATTTGAAGATTGTAAATCCATCTGTTTTTATGAACTAAAGTCACTGATACTAGAGAAACAAAAAGCAGACGAAAAAAGGGGATGCCATATTTACATATTAGTATTATGCATTAGCGCGCCATCTGTTAAGAAATATGTTAACTATTTTGACACGTATGATTATATTTATAAATTTAATTACCATTTATCGATAAAATTTGTAACAAATAAATGTACTGGCAATGTGTTTCTTTTCAATAATATCATCAAATATTATCTCTACAGACCTTACTGCAATGATATAAGTTATTGGATGAGAGGGTGTAACAAATAAATGCACTGGCAATGTGTTTCTTTTCAATAATATCATCAAATATTATCTCTACAGACCTTACTGCAATGAAATAAGTTATTGGATGAGAGGGTGTGACAAATAAATGTACTGGCAATGTGTTTCTTTTCAATAATATCATCAAATATTATCTCTACAGACCTTACTGCAATGATATAAGTTATTGGATGAGAGGGTGTGACAAATAAATGTACTGGCAATGTGTTTCTTTTCAATAATATCATCAAATATTATCTCTACAGACCTTACTGCAATGATATAAGTTATTGAATTAGAGGGTGTAACAAATAAATTTACTGGCAATGTGTTTATTTCGAATAATATCATCAAATATTATTTCTACAGACCTTACTGCAATGATATGTGTTATTGAATGAGAGGGCGTAACAAATAAATTTACTGGCAATGTGTTTATTTTCAATAATATCATCAAATATTATCTCTACAGACCTTACTGCAATGATAAACGTTATTGAATGAGAGGGTGTAACAAATAAATTTACTGGCAATGTGTTTATTTTCAATAATATCATCGAATATTATCTCTACAGACCTTACTGCAATGATAAAAGTTATTGAATGAGAGGGTGTAACATATAAATTTACTGGCAATGTGCTTCTTTTAAATATCATCAAATATTATCTCTACAGACCTTACTGCAATGATATAAGTTATTGAATGAGAGAGTGTAACAAATAAATTTACTGGCAATGTGTTTATTTTCAATAATATCATCAAATATTATCTCTACAGACCTTACTGCAATGATATGTGTTATTGAATGAGAGGGTGTAACAAATATATTTACTGGCAATGTGTTTATTTTCAATAATATCATCAAATATTATCTCTACAGACCTTACTGCAATGATAAAAGTTATTGAATGAGAGGGTGTAACAAATAAATTTACTGGCAATGTGTTTATTTTCAATAATATCATCAAATATTATCTCTACAGACCTTACTGCAATGATATGAGTTATTGAATGAGAGAGTGTAACAAATAAATTTACTGGCAATGTGTTTATTTTCAATAATATCATCAAATATTATCTCTACAGACCTTACTGCAATGATATAAGTTATTGAATGAGAGGGTGTAACAAATAAATTTACTGGCAATGTGTTTATTTTCAATAATATCATCAAATATTATCTCTACAGACCTTACTGCAATGATATGAGTTATTGAATGAGAGAGTGTAACAAATAAATTTACTGGCAATGTGTTTATTTTCAATAATATCATCAAATATTATCTCTACAGACCTTACTGCAATGATATAAGTTATTGAATGAGAGGGTGTAACAAATAAATTTACTGGCAATGTGTTTCTTTTCAATAATATCATCAAATATTATCTCTACAGACCTTACTGCAATGATATAAGTTATTGAATGAGAGGGTGTAACAAATAAATTTACTGGCAATGTGTTTCTTTTCAATAATATCATCAAATATTAATTTCTACAGACCTTACTGCAATGATATGAGTTATTGAATGAGAGGGATTAGCTTATCAGTAGTGAACCCTCTCAGCGGTTCCGCTGCTTATCGAAATTCAGAAATAAATCAGTTATAAGTTTTTAAAATTGGAAACTATTATAGACGCGAATGATTCTTTTTAAAAATAAGCAATTTCTACTGTCCTTACTGCAGTGGAAAAATTTAATTGGCGAGCCTTTTCCATTGCAGTAAGGGCAGCAGAAATTGTTTATTTTTAAAAAGAATCACACGCGTCTATAATAGTTTCTAATTTTGATAACAGTTGGCTCGCTAAAGCATCATAATGTAGTTATAAGTTTGTTGTCGTGTTTTGATAAGCATTAGCAAGTTATGTTTATAGTCCATATAGAAGACAACAAGGCTATATGTGAGGGAAAGGTGATGTGTGGTGTTATCTATCTAAAGGGAAGAAATCTCACGCAGCCGAAGGAAATGATAAAGGCGAATGATGGATGATTCCAAGATATCGACTAACTTGACCCTTGACCGCTGTATTATTACTCTGTATAGAGATTCTATCCTCTAATTGAACAAAACAGACAAAATATATAAGTAAATATTATGGATCAATTTTAATCCGCCCTACATTTATTCAAAATATTCTATGATATTTAATATTTATTTGAAAGAGATTATTTAGATTATCATCATTAATTTTTATAATCTCATTCCTTTTGTAACATTGTTATTGTACATATATCTTGATTGGTTATTGGAGCGAGAGAGGGCCTAGACGAAGACTGAGGATCACGACCTACGAGTAAGACAACGAATAAATAAACACAATAACTTTAAAAGGTAATTTATTTTATTTACTTTTCTTTTTTTTCTTTGAGTATGGAAACCCGCTCGGTGTATAACACCAAGAAGGAGGAAACCAAGGTCGATGATCCTGAAAAGCTGCAACTTGGTGCAACAATATTAATTAACAAGTAATTATTAATTTATTATTAAATACCACCATGTAAAAGGGAATATCTGTTGTTTTTCTGTGAAAAATAGACCTTTCGGCCTATTAGAGTTTTTTATTTTCTCAACGTTTCAAACAAAAATATTTTGTTTTCTTCTGGAGAAATAAATAAAAATAAAGCATTTGGCAAGGAGTTGAACTTATTCTGAGGTTGCAAGGGCGTTCTCACGCGATTTTTCGAATTTAGTACAACATCTAAAAACGAGTCAAAACATTTTTTTTCTTTCACAGAAATATGGTAAACCACCGAGTAAACCTGATGTAAACAAATTGAAAATCAATTCATCTCTATCCATCAAGATGTTATGGAAGATAATTCAGTCAAGAGTGAATCAATCTTGTGAATGAATACACCTTAAGTAAAAGTTAAAATACAAAAGAATCATTGCTTCTTTATGTAACATGTTCTATCTTTATTTGTGTAAAATATTTGATTATTCATAAATTTTTTTATGGTTGGGCAGTCGTCTACACTGTACATTTCCATTGGTAATTTTGCATAAATTATGAAAAAGGGCATCTCCTTATCGTGCAACTGAAAGTTGCTGATGGCTTGCGCCATCTATCGGAATAAATATCAACTATTCTCGTTGATTTTTAATTATTCCAGGAATAATACAACTGGAATCATTAAAAATCAATGAGAATAGTTGATATTTATGCCGATAGATGGCGCACGCCATCAGAAACTTTCAGTTGCACGATAAAGAGATGTCCTTTTTCATAATTTATGCACCTTATCCCAGTACAATATCACATTTGTAATATTTTTCAAATTTTGCATAAGTTTGTTTGTTTATATATATTTGGATTAATCTTGTTGTAATCGAGTAAAATAAAGGAACACAAAGTATTGTTAAATAGGAAACGTTGCAATTTATACTATATTGAAAAAAAAATGTTTCACTTCCAAATATCCTTATTTGAATAGATTGGTGTTTAGATCAAACCTAGAGAAACCTGAAATTCCTGAATTGTGCTCCAATCTTAAATTCAGAATTTTTATCATTATCATTGAACAGCTGAAAAGGCTTTATTTTTGTCGATACTATTGCTAAATACAAGTATAACTTTCAGTTGCCTGATAAGGAGATGCCCTTTTTTCTTTTGTTAATTTATGAACCTTATCCCAGTACATTATCACATTTGTACTATCTTTTTCACAATTATAAATAGAATAAAAAGTATAAAAAGGTTGGCGTTGAGCCAACTGAAATATTGTTAAAATAAATGGTATTTTGATCCAATATATGCCTTTTTATTTTAAGATTTGTTCATGGATTGCTCTATTTAAAAAAAAAGTGTATATATTTTAAAATATTTTCCAAATACTAAATAAAATATTTAAATTTCTTTTTTGTCCAATAAACCTTTTCTTTGTTTAAAAATGATTCAAATAAAAATAATTAATTATATACGCATATATAAATGTATCATTAAAACAATAATAAACAATAAGAGGAGCTTCTTGTGTAAATTTCTTTAATACCGCAAGCTTTCGAACAGAACGTTCTTCAACGGGCGTGGATAGTAAAAACGTACTAACATGCTATTAGAGGAGAAAAACTAATATACACACCAATAAATTTACATACTAAAGAGATAATAGCGTAAAAAGATAATACAACCTAAATATTTAAAATTAAATTTGCATAATACAAACGTGACGATTAAAAAATAAGCAATAAACTTGAATGAGACTAAAAAACTAAGGTAAAAATTATTATTAAAACGGCGACATCCCTACACCAAAAGATCATAGAATAAAACAGTATATGGAAGTTAAAATCAACAAGACCAAGGCAGGGGAAAGGGAGGGTCCCACCCAGTGCTACCACTATCTTTAAGATATAAGAGGGGGGGGTGAAAGACAAGCTATTTATAGAGTATCTGGTAAATGTCTGGGAGGTCTATTCTACGGTTACAACTATTGTTATGTGTGGAAATAATAGATTCTAGGCAGAGTCGGTGATGTTTGTTATGTATGTGCCGGTATTTAACTTGAGGATGGTCGAGATCAAAACTATGGCCCGTTTGTGCTATATGTGTGAATATTAAGGATTTAGGATCTTTATTGCGGATGTTACGTCTGTGCTCTGAAATACGGATGCCAGTAGTTCTGCCTGTTTCCCCAACATAAGAAGTTGGGCAATTCAGGCACTGTACGGAATAAACTGCGCCGGTAGAGTTTATGGGTAGGGTGGGTTTATCAGATTTGGTGATGTGATGTCTAAGGATGGTGGCTAAGTTGGGGGGACTATTGTAGAGAACTTTTATGCCGTATTGGCGTAGGACTCTGGAAATGGATACTGCGGCAGGGGAGAACGGGAGCCAACATGTGGCCCTATGAATTGTAGTGGTTCTGTGGACACATGGATCAAAAGTATGTTTTTCTATAAAATCTATGGGATAACCAGCGGTTGTTAATAAGGAATGGATTCTAGATCTTTCTATTGTTTTAAAAATGGGTAAGGAACAATGGGTAAAAATTCTTTTAGTTAAGGTCCTGACTGTATTAATTTTAAAGAAGATGGGACCACAGAACCACTACAATTCATAGGGCCACATGTTGGCTCCCGTTCTCCCCTGCCGCAGTATCCATTTCCAGAATCCTACGCCCATACGGCATAAAAGTTCTCTACAATAGTCCCCCCAACTTAGCCACCATCCTTAGACATCACATCACCAAATCTGATAAACCCACCCTACCCATAAACTCTACCGGCGCAGTTTATTCCGTACAGTGCCTGAATTGCCCAACTTCTTATGTTGGGGAAACAGGCAGAACTACTGGCATCCGTATTTCAGAGTACAGACGTAACATCCGCAATAAAGATCCTAAAAAGAAACGCATTGCCAGTAAATTTATTTGTGTAAAATTTTAACGATAGAGGGCAATAAAATTTAATTTACTAATATATAATGGTTATGAAAACATGTTTTGCGCGGAAGAGCTTTGCTCGATGCAATACATTGAAATTTATATGTATGTACCTCTACAGACCTATAAGCTTATGTCCATAGTTCACTAAACACCATTTAGCTGCCTTCCATAGAAAATGCAGGGTATATAACAAAACCAGTCCAATACAATAGTAGAGCGGTCTAGAGATTAATTTGGCAAAACCGCTGAGAGGGTTCACTACTGATGAGCCAAGCCCTCTCATTCATTAAATCATATCATTGCAGTAAGGTCTGTAGAGATTTAAAAAAATAAATAATAAAAAAAAAAGAAACGCATTGCCAGTAAATTTATTTGTGTAAAATTTTAACGATAGAGGGCAATAAAATTTAATTTACTAATATATAATGGTTATGAAAACATGTTTTGCGCGGAAGAGCTTTGCTCGATGCAATACCTTGAAATTTATATGTATGTACCTCTACAGACCTATAAGCTTATGTCCATAGTTCACTAAACACCATTTAGCTGCCTTCCATAGAAAATGCAGGGTATATAACAAAACCAGTCCAATACAATAGTAGAGCGGTCTAGAGATTAATTTGGCGAAACCGCTGAGAGGGTTCACTACTGATGAGCCAAGCCCTCTCATTCATTAAATCATATCATTGCAGTAAGGTCTGTAGAGATTTAAAAAAAAAAGAAACTCATTGCCAGTAAATTTATTTGTGTAAAATTTTAAAGATCCTAAATCCTTAATTTTCACACATATAGCACAAACGGGCCATAGTTTTGATCTCGACCATCCTCAAGTTAAATACCGGCACATACATAACAAACATCACCGACTCTGCCTAGAATCTATTATTTCCACACAAAACAATAGTTGTAACCGTAGAATAGACCTCCCAGACATTTACCAGATACTCTATAAATAGCTTGTCTTTCACCCCCCCCCCCCCCCCCCCCCCCCCCCCCCCCTCTTATATCTCAAAGATAGTGGTAGCACTGGGTGGGACCCTCCCTTTCCCCTGCCTTGGTCTTGTTGATTTTAACTTCCATATACTGTTTTATTCTATGATCTTTTGGTGTAGGGATGTCGCCGTTTTAATAATAATTTTTACCTTAGTTTTTTAGTCTCATTCAAGTTTATTGCTTATTTTTTAATCGTCACGTTTGTATTATGCAAATTTAATTTTAAATATTTATGTTGTATTATCTTTTTACGCTATTATCTCTTCAATATGTAAATTTATTGGTGTGTATATTAGTTTTTCTCCTATAATAGCATGTTAGTACGTTTTTACTATCCACGCCCGTTGAAGAACGTTCTGTTCGAAAGCTTGCGGTATTAAAGAAATTTACACAAGAAGCTCCTCTAATTGTTTATTATTGTTTTAATGATCGTGATTTTAAGAGTTTAATTTTCTACAATATAAATGTATATAAATATACATATACATACATTATGTGTAATGACAGGGTTAAACAAGTTTTTCCGCAAATATTTCTTTTAACACACACACACAGAACGAAAAATCGTTATTTTAAGGAGAAATAAAGACTATTCCTTTCCTTAGGGATGAAGTATGAAAGGATGGATTGTGAAGAGAAGTGATGAATGGGGATAAAAGTGTCCAGGGATGGGATTCGGTGGGCTCGATTCCCATCCCTGGACACTTTTATTTCTACGTTCATTATTACTCTTCACAATTCATCCCTCCATAATTCAACCCTAAGGATAGGAATAGTCTTTATTTCTCCTTAAAATAATCTAAAAAACGATTTTTCGTTTTGTAAAAAGAAACATTTGCGGTAAAACTTTTGTTAAACGTCATTCTATAATCATAGCCGCCTTATATTGTATTATACAAGTAAATATGTTATAATTTATATTCAGCTTCAGATAAAACAATATAATCAAAAGTGAATTATATTTATAATTTTGCAAACATATAATATATAAAGTAAATTGTTGAATCAAAAGATGTAATGTGAAAAATAGTACAAATCTGATATTGTACTGGGATAAGGTGCATACAGTTTGAAAAAGTAAAAGGCATCCCCTCAAGAATGGGTATTTGGCCAATTCTAGAATAATAAAAATCATTGAATAGTTGCTATTTATTCCGATAGATGGCGAAAGCCATCAACAACTCTCAGTTGCACGATAAGAAGATTCCTTTTTCACAGAATATGTTGATAATAAAAATGCTGGTATAATATTTGTCCTTCAGAAAGGATAAAACAACTTAAAAGACAAATCTTCATGTGTGCTTATTTCAAGATAAAGTATTTATAGCAACAAAAGGATAATAGACATATTTATATATTATTTTTTAAATAACTTGAGATTTATGTTTTTTATATGTTTGGACTCGTGTTTTTTTTTTGGCATTCTAAAATTAGGGAGTTTACGTAATAACACAGAATATTATCTGTTTGAAATATTGTTTTAATCTTTGTAGAAACATCTTTTATATGTGTTTTATATATTCACCCCTTTGTTTTTACGCATTACTTTCAGCTACTTGAAATATTTATTGTAGCAAAGTATTTATTATGTTTTTAACAGAGTATCATTTTTGTGTTTATATTTTGCTACTCTGTGAACTTCCCTCATTGCTTATCTTTTGTTTATCATTCATAGTTTGTTCTTGCCTTAAATAAATTGCTGTGTCATCCTGAAGTTTGTCTTTCCTAATTTTCCACATGGAAATCTTTTTATTTCCATTTATTTTTCTCTTCTACATTATTGAATCTATAAACTATTTAAAACTTCAATATATTTGTTTATAATAAATATTTTCAATTAGTTTCGATTTCCTCTTATTTTATAATACAATATAATGTGGCTTATGATTCTAAAATGACGTTCAACAAGTTTAACCGCAAATTATTCTTTTGAACGAAAAATCGTAATTTATTTTAAGGAGAAATAACGACTATTTCTATACTAAGGAATGAAGTATGAAAGGATGAATTGTGAAGAGTAATGATGAACGGAAAAATAAAAGTGTCCAGGGATGGGAATACATTTATCCTTCCATACTTCATTCCTAAGGTAATAGTCGTTATTTCTCCTTAAAATAAATTACGATTCTTCGTTCAAAAGGGTAATTTGCGTTAAAACTTGTCAAACGTCCTTTTTTATAATTGGAAATTTCGTTATTTTCATTGATTTTTTTGTGTTCTCACGAAAGCCTGATGTTTTCTTAAACATAACTACTAGTAAGAAAACTTTAAAAATGAAATTAAGACATATAAATATTTGCATATTTCAGGTTCAAAATAATTATGCTTAAATTGATACTTTTTATATGAATTTATATTATAAAAATTCTATATATTTACAATATTCATTAGTTCTACAACCAGTATACCATGGTAAATATATTCTTAATTTTAAAACTATTTTTAATAAACAATTTGATAATTTACATCCATCTTCAATAAGTATTTATTTTATAAAACTATTTTTGAGGCGTATTATTCTTTTTAAAATAAAACAATTTCTACTGTCCTTACTGCGATGAAAAAAATGAAGGGAGGGCCTGGCTCAATAGTGGTGAACCCTCCCAGCGGTTTCGCCAGTTTAATCTACCATACCGCTGTTATATTGCATTTTTGGAACTTCCTTTTATAGGTGACCGTTGTAAGAATCTTGGAATGGGTATTTTAGAAGAACTATGGACATAAGCTTTTAGGACAGCAGAATTAAATATAATTATAAATATATAATATGCTTCGAGCAATCGCTCTTCCGCAAATATCAAATTGTGTCTTTTATTAGAACTATAATGTTACGATGTACTAGAGCGCCATCTGTTATCAAATTATAAAACTATTTTTGAGGCGTATTATTCTTTTTAAAATAAAACAATTTCTACTGTCCTTACTGCGATGAAAAAAATGAAGACACAAATTGATATTTGCGGAAGAGCGATTGCTCGAAGCATATTATATATTTATAATTATATTTAATTCTGCTGTCCTAAAAGCTTATGTCCATAGTTCTTCTAAAATACCCATTCCAAGATTCTTACAACGGTCACCTATAAAAGGAAGTTCCAAAAATGCAATATAACAGCGGTATGGTAGATTAAACTGGCGAAACCGCTGGGAGGGTTCACCACTGATGAGCCAGGCCCTCCCTTCATTTTTTTTCATCGCAGTAAGGACAGTAGAAATTGTTTTATTTTAAAAAGAATAATACGCCTCAAAAATAGTTTTATAATTTGATAACAGATGGCGCTCTAGTACATCGTAAAAATATTTATTTTAACCAAAAGACTCTCGTTTTATCATCATCACGACAATATGTTTTAAAAAGATTTATAAATTAAGAAAAAAACATCTCCTTATCGTGCAACTGAAAGTTGCTGAGGGCTGGCCTCATCTATTGGAATGAATATAATCTATTCATTAATTTTTAATTATTCCAGAATTGGCCAAATACCCATTCTTGATTTATCAAGAAAAAATAACCACGGACGCGTTTCGGGCTGTTAGCCCACATCACAAAGATTTTTTCACAAATATTTATAAGTTTGTTATAAATGTTAGTTTGTGTGAAACAAACCAAATATATCGTTTAATATAAATATATTCTCTATATATTATACAAATATATTCTATAATGCGATAATTGGAAAGTAATATAAATATATTACCAACAGAGTTATATACTAATTCAATTTTCCTTATCTATTCCCATCAGTTTTATCAGACCACGTGACATTAATTAAAGCCCTATCATCATTAACACATTGATGAGATGAAATTAGCAGACAATTAAAACTTTTTTCTAACTATCACATTAAGATATAATGAATTTATTAGATTTATTTCACAAATTGACATATATAACAAACTTCTAATTCTATATAAAACTTTTTTGTCTAGGAGATATAGTGGAACAAGTGATTTGGTTAGAATAAATAGTCCATGATATGAGCGTAAATAAATAAAGTTCTATAGCTATGTTTTCTTGGATGACACGATTTTAATCCGTTGAACTGGTTTTCAATATAGCCATGATGAATAAAATGAATAAAAGTAAGGCCGAGAATGGAATACTTGAACAATTTCGGAATATAGCCATGATGGATAAGATTAAGGCCGAGAAAGGAATACTTGAACAATTTCGGAATATAGACGTGATGAATAAGATGAATAAAAGTAAGGCTGAGATAAGATTACTTGAACAATTTCAGAATATAGCAATGATGAGTAAGATGAATAAGAGTAAGGCCGAGAAAGGAATACTTGAACAATTTCGGAATATAGCCATGATGAATAAGGTGAATAAAAGTAAGGCAAAGAAAGGAATACTTGAACAATTTCGGAATATAGCCATGATGAGTAAGATGAATAAGAGTAAGGCCGAGAAAGGAATACTTGAACAATTTCGGAATATAGCCATGATGAATAAGGTGAATAAAAGTAAGGCAAAGAAAGGAATACTTGAACAATTTCGGAATTTAGCCATGATGAGTAAGATGAATAAGAGTAAGGCCGAGAAAGGAATACTTGAACAATTTCGGAATATAGCCATGATGAATAAGATGAATAAGAGTAAGGCCGAGAAAGGAATACTTGAACAATTTCGGAATATAGCCATGATAAATAAGGTGAATAAAAGTAAGGCAAAGAAAGGAATACTTGAACAATTTCGGAATATAGCCATGATGAATAAGATGAATAAGAGTAAAGTCGAAGAAGGAATACTTGAACAATTTCGGAATATAGCCATGATGAATAAGATGAATAAGAGTAAAGTCGAAGAAGGAATTCTTGAACAATTACGGAATATAGCCATGATGAATAAGATGAATAAGATCAAGGCCGAGAAAGGAATACTTGAACAATTACGGAATATAGCCATGATGAATAAGATGAATAAGATCAAGGCCGAGAAAGGAATACTTGAACAATTTCAGAATATAGTCATAAAAATAAATTCAAAAAATTAATCTCTTGTATTATTATCAAATAAAAATATCAGGTTTCCAGGGAAAAGTATCTCTTCAAAATCTTTAATCTCTAACTACCGAACACCAACGTCTATCTAGAAGTAAAACACTATATGCTCGTATTAATGAGGTTACATCGTGTTTTACCCCTGTCGAAGGACGTTCGTGCTCGCGCGAAAGCCAGAGAAATGAATTTGAAAAGAAACTTCTTCCTGGAGAAGTATGATATTTTTATTTAACAAAAGGAAATCTCTCTGAGAGGGCAGAAATAATGCCTACCAAACATATTCACTCATTGACAAAACTTAAAGAAATATAAATGCTTCAATATCGCTGTCATCTGTTTTTTTTTTTTTTTTGAAAGAGATAGATGCAATTTTGTTCACACTTGATTATCTATTGTGTTTTCAATAAAGGTAACTGTGTATCGAATATCATTCAGAGTTATTGTCTGAATACCGATATACATGCTAAAAAGTACAAATTCCTTAAGTTTTGTTCATGAATGTAGCTTTCTTTATAGATTTTATAGATGATTGGTCATTAAAACAATTAATTTCATGTAGAACGCTCTCAAACTTAGTCGTCTCAGATTCACGTGGGTGGGATCTTCCTTTATATTTTTCCTTGTGGGCGTGATTCTCTTTATATTTGAGCGCATCAGTAATAAATTATTCAGTTTCACATTCTTATTTGGGTAATCTATATAAGCAGAAATTTCAATTATTTATTACTTTGTTATATAAAACTGCTGGCCACAGTAAATGCAACATCATGAAAGAAGCATGCAAATAACATGAAATTTACAACATGCATTAGCGGAGGTGAGATATGTAAATGATTAGAATTTCAGCGCAGACTCACATCACACGCGCCTGTGGTTCCACTTCAAAGCACTATTTAAGGATTAGAGATTTCGACGATTTCAAGTTCGGCCATTGTGTTTTCTTGTGTTCAAAAAAAAGCGATCATTTTGCCTCGTAGAAAACAGCGATCATCTTTTGATCTAGTATCCGAGTTCGACAGAAGAAGGATAGTGGCCTACCGAGATTGTGGATTATCTTTCAGGGAAATCGGTAGTCGTGTTGGACGAAACCAAACAACTGTAATGCGGATATGTGATCGTTGGATGCAGGAAGGTACGACGGACCGACGTGTTCGATTGCATCCACCTCAGTGCACCACTTCACGTGCTGACAGCCAAATTTTGCGCATGGCAGTGACAGATCGCTCAGTCATATCACGAACCGTAGCACAGTACATTCAGTCTGTAACGCATCATCCAATGTCTGCGCGTACCATTCGACGCCGTTTACAGCAGAGTTGTCTGTCCGCAAGACGTCCATTGCTTCGTTTACCCTTGACGCAGAACCACAGACGTCTCCGTTGCAAATGGTGCGATGAAAAAAGGATGTGGACGGCAGAATGAAATGAAATTGTCTTTACTGATGAGTCACGCTTCAAAACCTTTAAAAAACAGTTGTCAGCTCAAGGCGAAACTATGAAAATTGTGAGAAAGTCTGTTTCATATAGAAATACTAGCCGAATGACCCGGGCAACGCCCGGGTTTTACCCGATTAAATGCTTTTATTCAAATACTATTCGTTACAATTATAAATTGGCGCCGTGGATGTCATTCTTGTATAATATATAAATGAGTTTTAAAAATTGTAAAAAAAAAAATGCATCGGCCAGGAATCGAACCTGGGCCGCCCGCGTGGCAGGCGAGCATTCTACCACTGAACCACCGATGGTTATGAGAAATGGCCATATTTGGGTATTTATTCCATTCACAAAAGCAAACGGTGACGGAATTGATTAAGAAAGAATTGATTATGACGCTGATAACTGTATATATAATTGACGATAATATAATAATTTCAAAATTATATCTGCTTCTAAAATGCATTCCTTATGAATCGGGCCATGTTTTCAGGAAGAGCGAAATAATTCTGGAGCATCCCTGTCCATATTCGTACAAGTGACGGATATCTCATCCGGGCTTGGGACCGGCAAAGGCGCAGTTAAATATTGAGTAAAATATTTTAGTGAAAGAGTCAGAGAAGTATAAATCGATATCAATAATTTGCTTAAATGTTCTTATTGTTGATGATGTGAATAAAATTGAAGATCTGGTTACGAATCAGTTTCAACACCCCATTAGTGAAATACAATCACACCTAATGAACCAAAGACAAATTAATGGATCAATTTCATTATCTTTTTTTAAAAAGTTATTTCTCATTTATTTTTGTTGGCAAGAACTATCAAATTACCCATTTTTTCGTCTAAAATTAATTAAAACGGTGGTATCGATGGTTTCAAGGATTAGTTAAAATTGAAAGGTTTGAAAAACTTCTTGAACGTATTTTTTTATTGGTAGGTACATTTATTTTCTTAAATAATATTTTATTTGGAAAGAATATTTTGTACTTAGTGTTATTTCTTAAATATAAATGGGGTGTTATTGCCTTATAATTAATTTAGACTTAACACTGCCTGTCTAATTTTTTTGTGAAGGTGCATTGCTCAAAGAAAATATTTATATTCAAATAAAATGGCATATATTGGATCAAAATATCATTTATTTTTACCAATATTTTAGTTGGCTGAATGCCAACCTTCATCAAGGTATTATAACATATTAATGCTTGTCAACAACAATATATGCCTTTTTATTTAAAAATATTTTATGGATTTTTCTATAGAAGCAATGGGCGCTTCTCCCGTCAAATAAACGTCAGAATCTGACGCCATCTATTGACCGTCGCCGCAACTAGCGGCTTCGGGTCGGTGACAAAGCCACAACACCAACTTTGGCAAACTGATAAGTGTCCACCTAGAGACCATGGTTTCGGGCTAATGGCCCTCCCTCCGGGAAATTTTCCATCTATGTTTTGCCAATAGATTTGGCCCAGCCACATTGCCAGCAAAACACCTCTTTGATAGATTGTGAGGATTTCATTAGATCCCGTGTGGATCTCATGGAATAAAGTTCACCCTAGACTGACGAGGGCTATTAGCCCGAAACCATGGTCTCTAGGTGGACGCTTATCAGTTTGCAAAAGTTGGTGTTGTGGCTTTGTCACCGACCCGATGCCGCTACTTGCGGCGACTGTCAATAGATGGCATCAGATTCTGACGTTTATTTTGACGAGAGAAGCGCCCATTGCTTCTATGGATTAATTTCCTCCCGGCAAATTTTCCATCTATGGATTGTTCTATTTTCAAAAAACATTTATATGTAATTCTGCTGTCCTAGAAGCGTATGTCCATAGTTTTTATTGCAATCTACAATATCGCAAATAAAAGCAGATATCCAAATACGAATGAAGACATTAAGACGCGAATGTTTCTTAGAAAAAATAAATAAATTAAACATTCGCGTCTTAATGTCTTGATTCTTTATATATAGATGGCGCCTTATTGCTTTGTAAAAATATATATAAGGATAAAGATAGAAATATATACATGCTAAAATGTAAAATCTCCTTCAATTTTGTCTATGATTACATCTATGTATTCAGCCTATGGACAGTCTATAGGCAGTATAAGTAAAATCTAACGAAAATATAGCTCCATATAGTTTTCCATATAACTGAAGACCTCAGCTATCGGCTGCAAAATGAGATTTCACAAATATAATAATTTATAATAATAAAAGGTAAAATAAATACATGCCTATTAAAATTTGTTTATAATTGTATTTGCGTATTTAGCAGTCTATGACCAGTCTATAAGCAACTAAAGTTAAATCAGACGAAAATATAGTTTCATCAAAATATATCAAAAGAAAAAATAATGTTATTCTAACGTTTTCCGTGCTACAGTTTTCCATATAACTGAAAACTTCAGCTATCTGCTACAAAAAGAGATTTAGAAAAATATAGTAATAAAAAGTAAAAATATATACATTCTAAAAGGTACAACGTCTTCAAATTTTGTGTATGATTGTATTTGCGTATTTAGCAGTCTATGGCCAGTCTATAGGTAGCCAAATGTAAATCAGACGAAGAAATAGTTTCATAAAATACCAAAATAAAATAATAATGTTGTTCTAACATTCTCCTCGCTCTGCAGTTTTCCATTTTACTGAAGACTTCTATTATCGGCTGCAAAAAGAGTTTAGAAAAATATAATAAAATGTAAAAATATATACAAGATTAAAGGTACAACGTCGTTACATTTTGTTTATATTTGCATTTTCGTATTTGGCAGCCTATGACCATTCTATAGGCAGCTAAAGTTAAACCAGACGAAGAAATAGTTTCACCAAAATACCAAAAGGAAATAATAATGTTGTTCTAACATTCTCCGCGCTACAGTTTTCCATTTACCTGAAGAATTCAGCTATCGGCTGCAAAATGAGATTTTGATCGTTGCTAACGACAATGTTGAGATGGAAGAATAACAATGGACACCTAAATGTATCAATAATACTATCTTTTCACACAGAATAAAAACACCTATTTCTAAACACATTAAACTATATATCCAAAGTTTAAAATAAGAACATTAAACCTTCAGGGATGGATTCTTTTTAAAATATTTTTTTATTTAAAATTCTCTCGAGCTTTCCGGCAAGAAAGCCCTTCTACGGGGGAAAATATTTTACATCATTAAAACACCAATAAAATAAGATTTAAAATTAAATAAAGTGCTTTGGTTGTTTACATTTGTTTCAACGCAGAATCAACGCGGGCTTCTGTTGCGCGTGCTTTCGAGTTTTGCTATTCCAAGGCGATATCTTCATTTGGGGGTTTTCTTACCCGAAAGCTTGAGAGATTTTTCAATAAAAAATATTTAAAAAAATAAATAAATTTTCCCTGTTGGTTTAATGTTCTTATTTTAATATTGAATCAAGGGATTGTTTTATAGAATATCCAAAGTTTACACATTTTATTTCAAATTCCCTTTATTTTAAATTTGTATTCAATAAAATAACCCCATATATATCAATAAAAAGAAAATATTCAGACCTCCAAGAAGATATACATAAGTTTATTTTTAATAATTAATAGAAAAAAAGATTTTATTTAAAAGACACTAAAAAGAAAAAATAAAATATATTATTTTCTGTCATTGAGAAATTAGATATATCTTAGTGAAAATAAAAGCGATCATCATGTATTTCGAACCTAATGTGATTAAATATTGCCACGTGGAAAATTAGGGAAGAACAACTTCAGGATGAGACAACAATTTATTTTCAGGCAAGAACAAACTATGAATGATAAACAAAAGATAAGGAATGAGGAAGGTTTACAGAGTAGTAAAATATAAACATAAAAAATAATACTTTGCTAATAAAATAATAAATACTTTGTAAAACGACATTTTCAGGGATGGGAATAGGGACACTTTTATTTTCCCGTTTATCATTACTCTTCACAATTTACCCTTTCATACCTCATCCAACAAGGAAACAATCGTAATTTCTCCTTGAAATGAATTTCGAATTTTCGTTGAAAAGAAACACATGCGGGATAGTATTTCAAATGTCGTTTTACAATAACAAGCCGCATTATGTTATATTGTATAATAAATACTTTGTTACAATATATAGCAGCTAATTAACGATTTTTAATAAAGTACTCGTCGCCGTTAGCCTTTGTCCTTTCCTTTAGTAATATTGTTCATGTATTGTCCATGGGTATACATTAAATATTTAATTGTATCCAAAATTACAATATTTTTCTTACAATGAGTTGCTTTCTTGATAATAAAGCCACTTCGGCAAGAAATCTTTTTATTACCTCGACATTTCGACAAAAATATTTTGTTCTCGTCAGGAGCTAACAAAAGAAAACATTTAGCAAAGCATTAAATATTATCTCTATATATATATATAAGTCAACGTCTGTCTGTTTCGCGATAAACGATACTACTGAACCAATTGGTACCAAATTTTGCATGTCGCTTTTTATAGACCTGAGGAAAATTTTCGGCTACATTTTAATTAACATTTTTGGCTATTTCTTTTTTTCATTTGAAGAAATTTTTTACGCGGAGTAATCCGGAATGGAATGAATACCCAAATATGGCCATTTTTTATAAGCATCGGTGGTTCAGTGGTAGAATGCTCGCCTGCCACGCGGGCGGCCAGGGTTCAATTCCCGGCCGATGCATTTTTTTTTTACAATTTTTAAAACTCATTTATATTATATATAATATAAATATATATTATTATATCAACTATATTAATTAAATCAAATACCTAAACACTAATATAATACAATTTTTGCCATCACACACACTTTTTTCCTGTAGTTTATGTGTTACTTCTGTATTGTTATTCTATGACACTTCTAATATTTATTATTGATGTACTTTCAGTATGAAGAAGATTGCAATCGGGGGAATTCTCGGGCGAAGCCGGGTCATACGTCTAGTTACTATATATAAATGATATCATTTTTAACGCCTTGCCAAATGTTTTAATTTTTGTTCGCTCCTGACGAGGACAAAAGATTTTTGTCGAAACGTCGAGGTAATAAAACGATTTACTGGCCAAAGTATCTTCATTTTCAAGAAATATGAATGTAGGCCAGGCAGCTTCTATCTTTACGATAAAAGGTTACTTTTTATCTTAAAACGCTAGCTTTCAAGTAATAATCTCTCTTCAACAGGCATAATAAAACATCGACTATATCTTACAAGAAATATTTACAAATACATACGCGCGCAACGTTGATATTTACAACTGAAATTTTAAAATTGAAATATAATTGAACAATTACATATGTCTATTTTCAACTCCGCCTTTGCCGGTCCCAAGCCCCGATGAAAAAGGAGGAGGGGGAGCAGTAACAAGCTCGCTAAAAAACCTGGGCTCAGCTGGCCCGGCTGATAGTACCCTGTTAGGGCTCCTAATCCAGGGATACAGGATGAGCAGCGTTTGTACTCCATGTTAGGAGCAGCTTCACATGGCATCTGTTCCTCATGTCAGAGGCGGCCATTTCTTTTGGAGCTAAGTCAGCCTGCCACTGAGTAGTGCTCCCAGTCTTAATGACAAAGGCAGACGCATTTTACTTCACCCAGTCTTGATGGTTGTCAAACAGACACCATCAAGGGTCACAACTTGATACCCTAATATGATTGAGTTGAGATAATATAGAAGAAGATATGTCTATTTACATTTTTAGAAACTCATTGTTATAAAATATTTTATAATTTTGAAGTTTTTCACATTTTTTTCATGAATTGAGATTTCATTGTATATATGGAAAATAGTGAGATGCATTAGCGCGCCATCTGTTATCAAAATTCGAAACTATTATAGACGCGTATGGTTCTTTTTAAAAATAAACAATATCTACTGTCCTTACTGCAATGGAAGGTTTACCACTGATAAGCCAGGCCCTCCCATTAATTTTTCCATTGCAGTAAGGCCAGTAGAACGAGATTTGAAAATTATCCCGCATGTGTTTCTTTTGAACGAAAAATCGAAATTTATTTCAAATAGAAATAACGATTATTTCTAACCTTAGGGATGATGTATGAAAGGATGAATTGTGAAGAGTAATGATGAACGGAAAAATAAAAGTGTCCAGGGATGGGAATCGAACCCACAGTGTTCCGATTACCAGGCAGATGCCATGTCCACTAGGCTACCCTGGACATATTTTTCCGTTCGTAAATATTATATAAAGTTAATTTATAATATAATGCGGCCTATGATTGTAAAACGACGTTGAAAATTATACGGCATGTGTTTCTTTTGAACTAAAAATCGAAATTTATTTCAAGGAGAAATAACGACTATTTCTAACCTTAGAGATGAGGTATAAAAGGATGAATTGGGAAGTGTTATGATGAACGGAAAAATAAAGTGTCCAGGGATGGGAATCGAACCCATAGTGTTCCACTTACCGGGCAGTATTTTTCATTTTTAAATAGAATCATACGCGTCTATAATAGTTTCGAATTTTGATGGAAAATAGTTTTGGTGAATGAAATCTAATATGTAGATGCCATTTGGAATCCTATGTGAATTCTCTTTGAGTGACAATGGCATTTAGCTGGGTAAATATTGTAACAGAGTATTTATATATTTTATTCCAAAATGCCATGTGGAAATTGGGGAAGACCAACTCCGGGATGAGACAACAATTTATTTCAGGCAAGAACAAACTATAAATGGTAAAAAAAAGATAAGCCACGAGGTAAATTTACAGAGTAGCAAAATATAAACATAAGAATGACCACTCTGTTAATAATAAAAATAAAATTAATAAATACTTTGTTACATAGCTTCTCCCTTATGGAAGCTGTGACCAAGAGCTAGCAACTATTGTAAGTATTTTTGGCGATCTTCAGATTGTCTTTCCTAATTTACCCAGCATCTCCACCAAAATGCTATGTGGAAAATTGGGGAAAACCAACCTCGGGATAGAACAACAATTTATTTCAGGCAAGAACAAACTATGAATGATAAACAATAGATAAGCCACGAGGGAAATTTACAGAGTAGCAAAATATAAACATAAAAATGACCACTCTGTTAATAAAAATAATACTATTAATTAAAGCTTTGTTACATAGCTTCTACCTTATGGGAGCTGTGACCCACAGCTAGCAATTATTTTAGGTCTTTTCGTCGATCTTCAGTTTGTCTTCCCTAATTTACCCAGCATCTCCACCAAAATGCCACATGGAAAATTGGGGAAAACCAACAATAAGACAGCAATTTATTTCAGGCAAGAACAAACTATTAGTGATAAACAATAGATAAGCCACGAGGAAATTTTACAGAGTAGCAAAATATATACCTAAAAAAAAAAAAGACCACTCTGTTAATAAAAATAATAAAATTAATTAAAGATTTGTTACAATATATATACAATATAGGTCTGGAATCCTATGTGAATTCTCTTAGAGTGACAATGGTATCTGGCAGGGCAAATATAGTTTCAATCTGCCACTATTTCACGGTCCAGTGGTTCCATTACCCTCGATCTGTTTACCCATAGACAGAGTTATTTACCCATATGGAAGTTCTATTTGTCTATCTACAA
This sequence comes from Cordylochernes scorpioides, assembly GCA_030710605.1. NCBI lineage: Eukaryota > Metazoa > Arthropoda > Arachnida > Pseudoscorpiones > Chernetidae > Cordylochernes > Cordylochernes scorpioides. The sequence goes on from CP092864.1 coordinate 146,217,773, forward strand.
TAAATCAGATTTATTTACATATGTGTACTTCATTTTGAATAGTAATTGTACACTTACAATTTCTAAAAAAATACTTTCTTCTATCTATCCATATAATAGGTTTATTATGATGCATTAGCGCGCCATCTGTTATCAAAATTCGAAACTTTTATAGACGTGTATGATTCTTTAAAAAAAGTATTTATAAATGTTTTGAAAATAGAGCAATCCATTAATAAATCTTCAATTAAAAGGGTATATATTGGATCAAAATATCATTTATTTTACTAATATTTCAGTTGGCTGAACGACAACCTTTATCAAGGTATTATAACATATTAATGTGTGTCAACAACAATCTCAGTGCCCTGTTGTTGACATACTTTAAAATGTCATAACACCTTGATAAAGGTTGGCCTTCAGCTAACTGAAATATTGGTAAAATAAATGATATTTTGATCCAATATATGCCTTTTAATTAAAAATTTATAATTGTATGTAATTCTGCTGTCCTCAAAGCCTTTGCCCATAGTTTATCTGAAATATCCATTCCAAGAGTCTAGTATCACTATAAAAGGAAGACCGAAAAATGCAATATAACAGCGGTATGGTAGATTAAACTGGCGAAACCGCTGGGAGGGTTCACCACTAATATGCCATGCCCTCCTATTAATTATTCCATTGCAGTAAGGGCAGTAGAAATTGTTTAATTTTAAAAATAGAATCAATCGCGTCTATAATAGTTTCGAATTTTGATTATAGGTTTATATTATATCAAAATGAGTTTCATATAATCAACGTAAACGGCCGTTGGTAAAAAATATAATAGAAGATCAGTCTTTTTAATTGACCATCGAAATATCGAAAATAAAAATTATTTAAAATACAAAATAAGCTAAAATAATAAAATATATATATACACTCAGAGAGAAAATTTAAAGAAGTTATACCTTTTAGCATGTACACTGCGTGACATTGAAAATGGAACACCAAGAAATAGTGGCCAGAAAGTCATGAAACTCGGCAGACAGAGAGAGACAGGAACGAACAATAAGTGATCTTTATTTCAAAATGATAGTCATAATACAGAGCGAGAACGGCGTCGGTTTAGTAGCAAGTAGGACCACCGCGGACGGCGATGCACGCAGCAACACGTCTAGGTAGAGAGTCAATCAGAGTACGGATGGCGTCCTGAGGGATGGCTCTCCATTCTCTCTCAACCATTTGCCACAGTTCGTCTTCTGAACGCGGCTGTGGCAAGGCATGCAAACGGCGTCCAATGATGTCCCAGACGTGCTCGATTGGTGAGAGATAAGAAGAGTACGGTGGCCAGGGAAGCATCTGTACATCTTGCAGAGCTTGTTGGTTAATGCGAGCAGTGTGCGGTCGGGTGTTATCCTGCTGATAAAGGGCATTGGGTACCCCCTGAAGGTAGGGGAGTGTCACCGGTCGCAGCACATCATCAACGTATCGTTGGGCCGTCATAGTGCCCTGAATACGAAGTAAGGTGACCTGGAATCATACGCGATTGCGCCCCAAACCATGATTCCACGTTGTCGCACGGTGGGGCATTCCACAATTGCTGCCGGATTGGACCTTTCTCCACGTCGACGCCACACGCGTACACGGCGACTATCACTGGACAAGCAGAAACGCGACTCATCTGAGAACACGACCCTGTGCCATTCCGTCATCCACGTCGATTTAGCCCGGCACCATTCCAAACGTTGGCGCCTATTCGGTGGGGTCAATGGCAGTCTTCTTATCGGATGGCATGAGAGCAAGCCATTAGCAACCAATCGACGGGAAATGGTTCTGGTCGAGATGGAATGATCTAAGGTGTCTTGCATATGTTGCAGGATGGCGGTACAAGTGGCTTGTGGGGCCGCCACTGCTTGTCGAAGGATACGCCGATCCACACGTGCTGACGTCACTCTGGTTGCACCGACATTCCTATAAATTGCCACATTTCCTTGTTCCAACCATCTTCTCCACAGTCGGTGCACCGTGGACGCACCAAGGTGTGTATCAGCTGCGATTTGACGTATGGACCAACCTGCCCTTTTCAGTCCGATCACCATGCCCCTGGTAAAAGCGTCTGTCTGCTTGAACTGCCTCCGTTTACGATGACCTGGCATTCTCTGTTATTACACGTGTATTTTGACACAAGAACAAAATTTCTACAATGATTTTCCTTGAAGAAATAACGACACGAATACTGTCCTTTCTGCAAGTTCCTTCCCTTATTTCTTACTCCATCAAACTCGCTCCTTTGTCGTTTGTAAAATCGGCAATCTACGGCCGGGCGCGTGAAGCATGGGAAAGCAGATTCCTCTCTCTAGCTCCTTCTATCCACACCCGCTTTGGCCTTACTCCAATGAGTCTTTTAGACAAAAGGTATGCGTACATCGTCCCTAGCGAGCACATTGTGGTAGGCCTGCTAACGGGACACACGTGGACGGACAGTTTCGCCCACAGGATAGGCGTCATTGACGATCCTTCCTGCCCTTACTGCGACGCCGACAGGGAAGAAACTCTGTCTCACATCGTGCTTGAGTGCAGCAGCCTTGATGCCCTTAGATTCCCCCTTCTTTCCACCTGTGCAGAAGAATTAGGGTACACTCCGCGGTCACTCAAAGACTTTATTTTCAACAGGAGCACTTGGCGAGCCTGCCTGGAGTTCCTAAAGGCCTCTGATAGACTTAAGCCACGCGTCCGCGCGGAGGATTCCGATCACCTGAGTGACTCGGACTCCTCACCTCATGGTTAACACCGGTCATTGGCGGCTGCTCGTAGACGTAACTCTGGCCTATGCCGCTGTTTAAGATCGGTTTCGCGACCTGCCCTGCGTATGTGATCGCCCCTGACGCTGTCTCTGTAACCCAAGGACAGAGGGCAAATGGTTTGGCGATTCGACGGCGCGGGCTGCTCGAGAAATCGACTTACGCAGCGACCCATTTGAACGCGCTATGCAATCCATGGTGTACTTTTCTGGTTGGTTGTCTTAGCACTGGTACCCTCACCAGTAATCTTATCCAAAACTTTAATATATTCATTTTTACAAAAAAAAAAATAATAATAAATAAATAAATAAAATAAAAAATAATCTATCTTTTCCCATCAGTTGCTGAATCATTCTCGCTTTATCTAATATTCTTATTTGAACAACAGCTGTCTTTCTTTTATTTTCCCTGGCCTGGGGAATCTAACCTTTTTGAACAGCCTTGGTTGCGTGCAGCACCTTGATACTTTACATCGTGCATTGCGGCTTGTCTGCCTGCTACAAACCTGCTACGCCTGCTTAAACACCATTGAACCCGTCTCTGCCACCCCCTGAACTCCGCGGATCACCACCCTGCTCCCCCGCGGTCCTCCTCTACATCCCGGCTCTCCTGGCCTCACCTGGCGATGATCCCTGTAACTGTCTCTGTAACCCAAGGACAGAGGGCAAATGGTTTGGCGATTCGACGGCGCGGGCTGCTCGAGAAATCGACTTACGCAGCGACCCATTTGAACGCGCTATGCAATCCATGGTGTACTTTTCTGGTTGGTTGTCTTAGTACTGGTACCCTCACCAGTAATCTTATCCAAAACTTTAATATATTCATTTTTACAAAAAAAAAAAAAATAAATAAAATAAAAAAATAAATAAAATAAAAAATAATCTATCTTTTCCCATCAGTTGCTGAATCATTCTCGCTTTATCTAATATTCTTATTTAAACAACAGCTGTCTTTCTTTTATTTTCCCTGGCCTGGGGAATCTAACCTTTTTGAACAGCCTTGGTTGCGTGCAGCACCTTGATACTTTACATCGTGCATTGCGGCTTGTCTGCCTGCTACAAACCTGCTACGCCTGCTTCAACACCATTGAACCCGTCTCTGCCACCCCCTGAACTCCGCGGATCACCACCCTGCTCCCCCGCGGTCCTCCTCTACATCCCGGCTCTCCTGGCCTCACCTGGCGATGATCCCTGGCCACCCATCCCCAGGCCCCTCCAACTATGCTTTGTATATATTCCGCTTTATGCGTCCATCGGGGCTCAAAAATCATTCATTTTGGTTAGCAGCCCCGTAAAAAAAAGATATTTCTCTACCCTGAAATTTGCATAATTTTCTGGCCACTATTTCTTGGTGTTCCATTTTCAATGTCACGCAGTGTATATCAGGATTCAGACAATAACTCTGAAAGATACACTCATGGTCAAAACTTAAAAAAGCTGTACCTTTTAAAATGTATATCGGGATTGAGACAATAACTCTGAAAGATATTACAGTGACCTTTATTGAGAACACACGAGATAACCAATATACTCTCATGGACAAAACTTAAGGAAGTTTTATCTTTTAGCATGTATATCGGGATTCAGACAATAACTCTGAAATATTTCACAGTGACCCTTTTTGAAGACACACGAGATAACCAATATACGCTCATGGACAAAACTTAAATAAGTTGTACCTTTTAGCATGTATATCGGGATTCAGACAATAACTCTGAAATATTTCACAGTGACCCTTTTTGAAGACACACGAGATAACCAATATACGCTCATGGACAAAACTTAAATAAGTTGTACCTTTTACATGTATATCGGGATTCAGACAATAACTCTGAAAGATACACTCATGGACAAAACTTAAGGAAGTTCTACCTTTTAGCATGTATATCGGGATTCAGACAATAACTCTGAAAGATACACTCATGGACAAAACTTAAGGAAGTTGTACCTTTTAGCATGTATATCGGGATTCAGACAATACCTCTGAAAGATACACTCATGGACAAAACTTAAGGAAGTTGTACCTTTTAGCATGTATATCGGGATTCAGACAATAACTCTGAAAGATACACTCATGGACAAAACTTAAGGAAGTTGTACCTTTTAGCATGTATATCGGGATTCAGACAATACCTCTGAAAGATACACTCATGGACAAAACTTAAGGAAGTTGTACCTTTTAGCATGTATATCGGGATTCAGACAATAACTCTGAAAGATACACTCATGGACAAAACTTAAGGAAGTTGTACCTTTTAGCATGTATATCGGGATTCAGACAATAACTCTGAAAGATACACTCATGGACAAAACTTAAGGAAGTTGTACCTTTTAGCATGTATATCGGGATTCAGACAATAACTCTGAAAGATACACTCATGGACAAAACTTAAGGAAGTTGTACCTTTTAGCATGTATATCGGGATTCAGACAATACCTCTGAAAGATTTCACAGTGCCTTTTTTGAAGACACACGAAAACCAAGTGTAACATATTATGAAAATTAGTACAAAAGTGGAAATATACTGTGTTCTGGTGGATAAATTAGGAAAAAGTCAACTCCTGTTCGTGAAGCTAAAAGTTTCTGATGACGCCATCTGTCGGAGTAAATATTAACTAAACGTTGATTTTTAATCACGTTGCTAGCCTTCCATGATTAATCAAGAATGGGTATTTGGTCAATTCGGGAATAATTAAAATTCAACGAGTAGTTGATATTTATACTGACAGATGACACAAGCCATCAGTAAGTTTCAATTGCACGATCAGAAGATGTCATTTCTTTGATTAATATTATCTCAACTACAGATTCCATAGTGAGATTTTGTCAATGAACATAGATCAGATTTCAAATGGAGATTTTATATAAAATGATTAAAAAATCAGTGTGATTTTTTTTCATGAAAGGAAGGTGAGGAACTGACTGTGACGGAAAAGAAGGAGTTCGAGGCAGCCAATGGTAGGCCGAAAGGGGGGGGGGGGGGGGGGGGGGGCTACGGGGATGCAGCGGCTGGTATGAGGAAAAACGAAAAAAAAAAAAGAACTTGAAAAAACTTCGAACTGGAGGATTTGCCCTGAAATACCTATTCTTATAGTGTTAATAAATTTAAATATATAATTCATTAAATAATCCTTTATTATTTTCTTAACTGATAATAAATATAATTTTCCCTCCTGTTTTCGTCGTACATTTTAACAGCGGTATAAACAGCGACACCTTAGCTTTGAACCTTCAACCCCGCCGACCAAGAATAGAGACTCCCTCTATAGAAGTGTCGTTACAACACAGAGTGGCGTTGGTGAAATCACAATAGACTCCATCTCAACGTGAACTTCAACAGCGACAAGGTCAACTAAAAGAACAAATAGATGACAGACGAGTAAGCTAGGTCAACATTGTTCCAGAAACACGTACATATTTAACACCACAAACCCAACATTTTAATTGGATTCACAACAATTTTCTCTGACTTCCTGCCTCAACAATGATATAACAATAAAGTCTGTGATTACATTTCTAAAACAGAATGGGGAAAGTCTTCACTTGTATACAATTAACTTGTTAATGATAATCTTAGAGCTTGTGAATAAGCCTGTTACTTATTTATGGATAGCTATCTGGAAATGTCTATATTAGAAACAATGATAGTTGTCAACTTGTATAAGATTATGTTTGTAATATATTAGCTAATTAATTTAATTTATTTAATTGTTTGTGCACAGAGTTAATGATGATAATTGTGAGTATATGTGTATATATATAGTGTTTGTGTATATATAGACGTTCGTTGTATTTTAGTGTGGAATCGTGTTAACTATGTTTGTTCTTTGTATTGAAAATAAATAATATTTTCAAGTCTTCTGGCTAGAATATTGCAATGTTTGTGTCAAAGCGCTCTTATATTGTTTTATAAATTATATATATATATATATATGTGTGTGTGTGTGTGTTTGGAAAAATAATATAAAAAAATAAAAAGGTCAGGTGTTGATATTAAAAATAAAGAAGGCATATCCTGACCAGGAGCACATACGCTTTTCAGATGGCAGAGCGCCATCTAGTGGAACAGAATTCAACTAAACATTGATTTAGCCTGTTCCCTGATATTTGGCCAACTCAATTTCTTGATAAATCAAGAAAAGCCATCCACGAACGCGTTTCGCGCTTTTGGCGCTCGTCAGCGTGGAGTAGGCTATACCACTGCGACCAAAAATCTTTTTGGTCTCAGAGGCTTCCTGAGAAACCAAGAAATGAGCGCCAACAGCGAGAAATGCGTTGGTAGTTTGCTTTTCATTCTGAATTATAAAGAAAATGGGTTGGCCAAATATCAGGAAATAGGCTAAATACATGTTTATTTAATTTCTGTTCCACTAGATGGTGCTCTTCCATCTAAAAAGCACATGTGCTCCTGGTCAGGATATGCTTTCTTTATAAAAGGTAGAAAATGAAAACAGAAAATACAATATTACCGCGGTATTTTATATCAAACTGGCGAAACCGTGAAAGGGTTCACCACAGATGAGCCAGCCCCTTCCGGGGGGTCAGTTGATAATTATTCAATCAAAAAATAATAATACGCGTCTAAAATAGTTTGAATTTCTCACAACAGATGACGCGATAATATATATATATATATATATATATATATATATATATATATACTAGCGGATGTGCCCGGCTTCGCCCGGGTTTTACCCGAGTGAATGTTTGTCTAACGAACATTTGTTAAAACAATTCTCTATAAACTTATAAAACGTACTCGGCTTCGCCCGGGGTTTTACCCGAGTAAAGGTTTGTCTAGCGAACATTTGTTAAAACAATTCTCTAAAAACTTATTTAAAAAAAAAAAGATATATTTTGATAATTTGAAACTCGTAAATTTGAATCTCTCGATATATTGTTATCATCGTCACAATGGGGGCGCTGCTTGCGAGTTAAATCTACAAATCTGCAAATAACTCTAAGGATATTCAAGATATTCAGGAAATTATTTTTCAAAAACCTTCCCGGTGATATACCTAATAATATCCCAAAATTCCACGGCGATTGGATGTATGGTTTTTGAATCTATAGAGTGCAGACAAACAGACAGACATTTAATTTTTATATATATAGATAGATTCACTCTTCATTGTTGGCTTTTCATCTTACATTCATTCTTCATTGTTGGCTTTTTATATTACATTCACTCTTCATTGTTGGCTTTTTATCTTACATTCACTCTGTTGGCTTTTTATATTACATTTACTCTTCATTGTTGGCTTTTTATCTTACATTCACTCTTCATTGTTGGCTTTTTATATTATATTTACTCTTCATTGTTGGCTTTTCATCTTACATTCATTCTTCATTGTTGGCTTTTTATATTATATTTACTATTCATTGTTGGCTTTTTATCTTACATTCATTCTTCATTGTTGGCTTTTTATATTACATTTACTATTCATTGTTGGCTTTTTATCTTACATTCACTCTGTTGGCTTTTTATATTACATTTACTCTTCATTGTTGGATTTTTATCTTACATTCACTCTTCATTGTTGGCTTTTTATATTATATTTACTCTTCATTGTTGGCTTTTTATCTTACATTCATTCTTCATTGTTGGCTTTTTATATTATATTTACTCTTCATTGTTGGATTTTTATCTTACATTCATTCTTCATTGTTGGCTTTTTATATTACATTTATCCGAGTGAAAGTTTGCCTAACGAATATTATATATTATGAAGTATAATAAACAATGTTAAAGATTAGTTTTAATTATTAATCAAGATTGTGTGTGAATATGTGAGAAAGATGTAATATCGTTGTTGTTTTCTTGGCCGACTGTTTTACATATGGTGTTATCTTAAAATTGCTTGTTTTGAATATTTTTTTAGATTGAGTTGAATGAATTGCTGAATTTTTTTTTGTATTTATATATAAATAAAATTAACTCTGTTGATTTTTTTGTATTTAATCGATAACAGCTAAGTTACGCATGTTAATGTTAGGGAAAAATATTTTGATGTTAAGCAAAACCTGCTCCATCTCGTTTTACATAAATGTTGAAAATTTTGTTGAAATTGATGCATTGTAACGAAAGTTTTTAGTGATGTCCTCTTATGAAATTTGCATTTTATTAATATAGATATATACACTCGTGGAAAAGTCTTAATGAAATGGATGGTCTTTGATGTCGCCAGTCGGCTGTTTTTATTTACACTCAATATTTCGTGTGTCTTCAATAAAAGTCACCGTGTATCAAATATATTTCAGAGTTATTGTCTAAATCCCGATATACTTACTAAAAAAAGGAAAGATTCTCTTTAGTTTTGTCCATGAGTGTAAATATACTTATATATATATGAAAAAATACAGAAAAAAGGTCATGTTGATATTAATAACAAAAAAGGCACATCGTGATCATTCAAAAATGTTAAAATGTTTGGTTAGAGAGTTTCATACAATAGCTTGGAAGATAACACTCTGCAATTCGCTTATAATCAATTTACTTCAATTTTCCTAATTCACTCAACAATTCAAAACTTTCAGTTATAAAAATATATTTTAAAAACATTTATGTTCATTTTTACGTATTCCAAGGGAATATATTTAGATAAAATAACCTCATCTTTAATTTTATAACAATCCTTCTAAAATGCAGAGAGAGAGCTATGAAAACATACTGAAAAAATAACTAAAATTTATTTTGTAACAAACAATGCATAGCTATGAAATCCTATATTATAAATAACCCAGAATATATTTTTACTAACAATCATTCAACAATGCTGTGCCGAGATTTGAAAAATCTGCAGATCACAAATAACACAGAATATATTTTCTAACAATCATTCAACAATGCAGTGTCTAGCTATGAAAATCCTACATATAAAAAATAACATAAAACATATTTTCTAACAATCCTTCAACAATGTAGTGCCTAAAAACCTATGAAAAACTTGCATTTAAGAAATAACACAGAATATATTTTCTAACAATCATTCAACAATGCTGTGCTTATCTATGAAAAACCTACATATTACAAATAACATAAAACATATTTTTAACAATCATATAACAATGCAATAAAGAAGGTAACAATAGGATATGGTTGGATTGTTCTGTGCAGAGCTATGATGAGGAAACCTTCCACCTGCCTGTGATTGATAGTTCCAATTTGTGAACTAAACTCAGCCAGTTCTACCTCATCAACCCGGATATAAATTGGATTCTAGAAATCTTTTAAACTCCGTGAAGAGCTCTCATAAACCTTGAATCTTTTTGGATGGCATCCATGTTTCTTAAGAAAAATGGTTGCCCCGATTAGAAACGGCTTATAGATATATACCAAAAGAGATACCTCTTCCTTTAAAATGCATTAAAACTATGTATTATGGTTCACCTCCAAAGTACAGAACGTAAGGTGGGAAGAGTAATGCATCATTTATATGCACATTTGATAATACATGCAACATAGAATAAACATTTTAATATCCATTTATAGACAAATCTTAAGGAATGTGTACCTTTTAGCATGTATATCGGGATTCAGACAATAACTCTGAAAGATACACTCATGGACAAAACTTAGGGAAGTTGTACCTTTTAGCATGTATATCGGGATTCAGACAATAACTCTGAAATATATTTGATACACAGTGACCTTTATTGAAGACATACAATACATGGGTGAAAAAATGGCTGAGAATCCGGACCCAACGACATCAATATAAATTGTAAATGAACAAAACCTGTACATCCCCCACAGTAAATATGATGATCTAAGTTGCTCTTTTTGAGCGGTGGCACCTAATAAAGTGATTTTGGAATTGGATAAAATATAGAAATATAAATTGAAATAATATTTGAACAATAAACTTAATTAATAAATTTATAAAATAAAAATAAAAAAGAAAATATGGACGTTTTACACTTACGATAAACATGAGGGGCGAAGGATTTTCCTGTCAACGCCGCGCCAAACTTCTTATAGTTTGGAAAACCAGAGAAGGAATATTATCAGAAAGTTTGACGCATTTTATGAACGAAAAATCGCAATTTGTCATTTTACATCTATGACATAGCCAGCTTCCGTACATTCTGTCCCGTATTTATTTTTAAAAAAATTACAACATTTTAAGATTTAACACAAAAACGTTACAATATAAAACGAATAAAATGTGTTGTGATATTTGAAACCTTTACAGAAATATCTGTAATTAATTTATTTATATGTTCCAAAGTAACCGTTTTTTTATTGCTAATCCCTATTACACGTGGTACAGGCCATGATAATCATGGTGGGTAGTTAACGACTGCTTTTTCTGTAAGCGCACCACATGTCTACACATGTGAAAAGCAGTTCGACTTTGCACTTACAAATATGCCAGAACCCCGTTTGGTTACTTGCACTTGCTGGTGGGGTTGGACTTTCTCAAGAATCGGTGGCCATTGGAGCATTTTTTTTATCAGAAAAAAAAAAAGCCGAATGCGGGAATCGAACCCGGGTCGTAGTGGTCGAAAACCAACGGTTTAGACCATCCTTCCACCGACCCCCCAAAAGAAACCGTAGTTTAGGTAATAATAATCATAGTAGATAGTTAATTATTGTCTATTTATTTTAAAGTATCTCTTGCCTGTAAAGGTCTATGTCAATTCTCACTTACAAGGTTCATATCTACTTTTGATTCAATGCCTTCTCAGACGTTTTCTGTGCCTTCCAAGCTATACTCCGGGCTATATTTTGAGGGCCGAAACAGGAAGACACTCTCTTGATATCACAGTGAAAAAACTAACTTTAAAATTCTGGACTAGAATTCTGAAAATGGACGGCAGCAGGCTACCTTCAATATGTTTGGCACATTTGTGGGACATTTCAATTTCTTCAAAACAGAATATCGGACTGGTAAAAAGTATAACAGAGCTACTTAATAACACCGGCTTCTCATGGCTTGTTGGATGTACAGACTTCAATATTCTACAAAGATACATCCCCCTAATTATTAGAACGAATATCGATCAGTCCTTGCAGCTGGATTATGTAAGAATAAGAAAATCAGTACTCTACTCTCACTACAAATACTTTAATTCATCACCTACAATGGAATGCTATCTGAATGACAATATCCCCTAACCTTAAAGAGAATCATTGTACAAGTAAGAAGCCTTTTTGTAGTACAGAGAATTAATCATGTTTCACTATTGAAAACTAAGACCTTAAAATGCACCTTATGCAACGGTGAATTTAGTCCCGATTTTCCACACTACATGTTCTACTGTACGGCAATGGAAGAAGAAAGAGAAATTCTTCGTCAAGAGACCGGCTATAATAGCAATTCGCCTTATGTTTTAATGGCAAAAGTCGTAAAATCCAGACCCTTTGCATTCGCATTTTATAAATACTGGAAATCAGCTCAATCAAAATATTTAGCACAGACACCGGATTCAACTCGATAATTGGTCGAGGTCAATACCCAATATTTGTATATAACTACGATGCTAATTTGTTATTTATTTATTTTGTTCTACAGGGAGAATCCTGTATGGCACGTGTGCCCAATAAAGGCTATCGTTGTTGTTGTGTTGTGCCTATGTCTGGCATTACAATTTCCATTTTTAATAGCTCAATCTTGGCTTCTCTTTCATGTTCTGGTCTCTCCCTTATATCAATTTGGAAGAAAGAAAGATGTTTCTAAACATATCTTCAGCTAATTACAATATTTTATACCATTTGAAAGTTTAAAAAAAGGCATCTCTCCTGATCATTCAACTGAAATTTTCTGATAGCTTGAACCATCTGTCGGAATAAATATCAATAAATCGTTGTTTTTATATAATCTAAGAATTAAAATTACAGAACAATTTCCCTCCATAGTTAATTTGTATAGTGTTATGGTGAATACTTTGATTTCCTTTTCCCTTCTCTCCTTTGTTTATGTTTTTTTTTTTTCCTTTTCTCCATGAAAATGATGTATGGCGAGTCCTTACAGGACGGAAATGTCTCAATAAAGCTGTTGTTGTTGTGCTCTCTCTTTTATTTATTTATCTCATAATTGACCAAATAACCTTTTTCTATTAATCAATAAAAGCTTACAACGTTCGATAAAGGATATTAGAAAAATTATAGAATAATTAAAAATAATAGATTAGTCAATATTTAAAAAGGTCATCTCTCCTGTCAAAATAGATGTCAAAGCTAAAAACCAACTAAATGGTCATTAGCTTTTTATTTATTTATTTCAACACAAAAAACGCGATATCCCGGCTAGAGATAATTGCGTCAATTTACATATTTTTAAACATAAACAGTTATAAACATATTATAAAAGAAAAGTAATCAAAAATAAAAAGAGAAATAATAATATATATTAGGAACCTGAACCTTTCAGGTTTGAAAGATAATCATAAATATATTTACAACAATAGTTAAATCTATGATAATTCTCTCTGCTATTTACAAATTGATATAGATCTACAACATTATTTATTGTCTGTTGTCTAGCGATAAAGAAGAGTGGACATTCCAGCAGTAGGTGTCTCGAGTCCTGGAATTCATTGCCACAATCTTCAACCGCTCCATTTGTTGATAAATGGTCATAAGTTCAAACCATAGTCTCTAAATAGACACTTATGCGTGAAGCAAGGTGGAGAGGTTAGATTGACCAAATCTAGCTAAGCTCGCCTGGCGGCGCCACCGCCGGTGAGAAGTGGTGCGCCTACGTAGTTGGTGACGAAGTATCAGAGGTAAAAGAAGCAGAAAGAACTTTTACCAAGAAGGGAAGCGACGCCATTTAAACGCGCGTCGAACCTTTTCATATTTAATCCTTATGTTTTAATTAAAGTACCTAAATTTAATCCAATGTCAATCTTAAATTATCCAAGTTAAGTACACTATTTTAAACATATATTTAAGCAAGTTTTTCTACCAAAAGGTTTATAAATAGTGTTTTTATTTACCGATAAGTTTTATTACATCTAAGTTTTTTATCTAAAAGTTTGAATACCAACAAGTTTTATCTATATATATAAAAATGAATGTATGTGTGTGTGTGTGTCTGTTTGTCCTTTATGCCTGACCAAACCACTCATTGGAACGCCATGAAACTTTGGGAAGTTATTTAGTATAGTACTGGGAAGGTTTCTAGCAAATTAAATTTTTGAAATAACTTTTCGCTTTAAAATAATCAAGATAAATATTCTAATTTATCTGTTATAATTCAACAATATGCTCTAAATATTATCATGATGATACGATGATTTTGTAATGTAGAAAATTAGGAAAGACCAAATTCAGGATGACACGGGAATTTATTTGAGACAAGAATAATGATACAATTCCAAGGCAATATACTATTCCTTTAACTTCCAATTACCGAGGGAACCAATTAATATTGATTTTATTTAACTTATCGAGTATTTTTCAAGGGATCGGGAAAAAATGTTCACTTTATTGAGAGATTCGTTAGACAAACCTTTACTCGGGTAAAACCCGGGCGAAGCCGGGTACGTCCATACAAGAATATTGATACAATTCCAAGGCAAGATACTATTCCTTTAACTTCCAATTACCGAGGGAACCAATTAATAATCTATAAGTTTGATTACCAACAAGTTTTTTATCTATAAGTTTTATTATCACTAAGTTTATTATCTTAAAGATTATTTATCAAAAGTAAGATTTTCTACCTATTAATTAAGCACAAGTCAAAGTTATTTTTATCATTTATCTACAACACAAGGTATGATTCTTCTGTTTACATACTCTGCAAAATGCCGTCATTTTACACGTCGATAAATTGTGACCTAAGGCAATTGTAGCAAAATCTGTTATCTTCGACAAACTTCCATCTCTCCTGCAATGACTTATTCTGGAATAGTTGATATTTTGAAAGTAAATTTGAATTTGTACATAATATTGTTGCACCAGGTTGCGGCTTGACAGACTCTTCAACCTTGATTCTCTCCTGTGCCGGGTCTTGTAGCTTACCCGAGCGTGTTTCAACCATCCTACAAATTTATATAAGTGGAGATAACTCTACTTTAAGTAACCTTCAGAATTTATTTCTCACATCAAATAAAGCTGTGAAATCTCATAGTGTACGAAAATACAAATGGTTATTTTATATAATACATAAATCTGTTAATAATATATATATTCCGTTAAATGAAGTAAATGAATATAAAATATAAAATTGAATTTAAAATATATCAAAAATAATTTTACAAATTAAAATAAAATAGGTGCACAAGCCATAATGCAACAATATGCAGGGAGTGTAATTTCAATCAGTACAGATTACAAAAGTAGTAGAATGAGAATGAAATAACTTATTTGGTTTCAACGGAATTTTTGAGTTTTCTCTTATTCTTAAATTTGAAAGACTTCGTGCATACTTTTCTAAATATATTATCAATTCTTCAAATGATGGATAGTCCTGTAAATCAATATGTAATTCCCATTCCTTTTTAGAGAATTATCAAGTTTAGACTGGATAATAAATGCTAAAATTTAAATCTAAGTGGACACTTTTAGTTTACCAAAGATGGTGTTGTGGCTTTGTCACCGACCTGAAGCTGTTAGTTTGCGGCGACAATCAATAGAAGGCGTCTAGTTTTGATATATATTTTGACCGGAGAGACCATCATTATATATCTAGATCAATATCCTTCTGGATATATTTTCATCTATATTTATTATTTATGCCGATATATGGCGCAAACCATCAGCAAATTTCAAATGCATGTGTGATGTTCCTTCGATTAATAAAATATATATGCTTTATCAATTTAAGAAACAAATTTTATTTATATATCTTTCTGATACTTTACACAGTAAAACCCCTCTATATTGAACCTCAATTGGACAAAGCTTTTTGTTCACTAAAGCCATGGTTCACTATAGCCACGGTTTGGCTATTTTTTTACATTTCACAATTGTAACATTTGTATAATGTATACACAAAATATATACACTTTTGAATATGTTCATAACAACAATTACAGTGCTTCCAAATCCAAACATTCAAAAATAAATTAATTAAACAGAGTATATTGTAATTATATTATAAGGTATATTACAACATGATCAGGAGATACTTTTTTTATTCATTTTATCCATCTAATTCAAGTACAATTAAACTTTAGTAATAATGTTCTTCAGAAGTTATTTATAAATGTTTAGAATTCTTTTCCTAAAGATATTAAAGAAATTTTCACCTTTTCAGAGTGACACCAATCTCTTTCCTGACTGCTTATTCGAATATCTAAGAATTTTGTAATTGATCGTTCAGCACTTATGGACAATTTGACTTTCAAATGAGCTGAAGTGTCGGTAATTCTGTCGTTTGAATCCTCTGCCACTTTAACTGTCATTTCACGTCTGCTATGTTCTTTTTCTTAAACGTCTCTTTTAGAAATATTGATCGTTTGTTTGCATAATGTATTAGATTCTATTCATAACGTCAGCTATAATGGACTCAACTTTCAACAATTTTTGATGGTCTTACTTATTTCCATTTAAATTTCTAGTAATCAAACTGTGAAATTAATGAAATTTGATATTAGGTGGAAATTTAGCCGGGAGGATATTGATCTAAAGGGACAAAGGTCATCTTTCCTATAAATGGCTAATATGGCTTAAAGGATATCTACTGTTTGTGCAACTGAATGGTGTTGATTGCATATTGCCATCTATCGGAAAATATAAAATTATATGTGTTGTGTCGCCTTCCAGTAGTAGTCACGACACGCAGCCTATATTTACTGGTCAATTTCTCTTTAATTGCACCGTTAATGTTCTATATATACAAATATATATTTACATATTAATAATAAAAAAACATGCAAAGTACATACAGATATTTAACAATTTACATACACAACACATCTCCCCTCTTAATAGTAGTGCAGCCGGTCTGGCGGTCTTCTGGATCGCTGCGGTCTTGGACTGCGCACAGGGACAGGGACAGCCGCAGCAGCAGGGCCCGGTTCTGGTTCTGGAGTGTCCTCTTGTGCTGAAGACTCCGCTCCTTTCAATTCTTCGTCCACCTCCGGGGCTTCTTCCATTGTCTTCTCCTGTCCTCCAAGCCTAGGGTGATCTCGAGAAGTGCCAGGCAGTATAAAATCTCTTGATGTACCCGGCAATACCAAATCTCTCACTTCAGGAACTTCTTTCTTGATAACTGGCCTTAGTTGATTTATGTGTCTTTTCACATAACGGCCTTCGTCTTCTATAAGGTAATGTCGGCTGCACAGTAGTTCCATGACCCTGCCCCTTTTCCATTTTGGTCCGTTAGCAAAACTCCGAAAATACACATCAGAGCCGACCGCAAAATGCTCTTGCTTCCTCATGGCATCATGGTACACCTCTCCTACCTTCGCCATTTTCGGAATCAAATTTGAAAATCTTGATCTTCTTTAATACCGTTTGAGGAAAAGCTCTATGGGTGAATAAAAATCGCTGTAGATTGATTTCTATACTGTCCTTTCCTTGGTTCTTTCGTAAGGAGTTTTTAAATTCACGTACATATCGCTCAGCTAAGCCATTTGTGCTGGGATTGTACGGACTCGTTTTTGTGTGTCTTATACCATTTATTTTTGTAAATTCCTCAAATTCACTTGAGACAAATTGTCTGCCATTATCGGTTACCAAAGGTTCAGGTAATCCAAATCTGGCAAAGATCTCCCTAAGATGTCCTATGATGGTCCTGCTCGTAATGTCCTTTATGATGACAATCTCCAGCCATTTGGTGTACGCGTCTACAAGGACCATAAACATTCGTCCCATAAAGGGACCTGCTAGATCTAAGTGTAGACGGTGCCACGGCTTCTCAGGCCAAGTCCACTCTGAAATGGTAGACGGCGGCATACTTGCAGATTCTTGGCATATTCTGCAATCTCTAGCCAACTCTTCAATGTTCTTATCTATGCCTGGCCACCAAAAATACCGTCTAGCAATCATTTTCATTTTCACCATCCCTAGGTGCATCTCATGTAAATCGTTCAAAATTAAGGATCTTAATTTCTGGGGAATCACCACTCTTTCACGCCATTGCAGACACCCAAACTCACAACTTAATTCGTCTTTTATCCTATAATAGGAATAAAGTGGATTTTCCTGCGATACCTTTGGAATTTGCCAATTATTTTCCCTAACATTTCTCAACACAGTTGATAGTAATTTATCCCGGCGTGTCTCAACTGCCACATCCTGGAATGAGAAGGGGACCTCACTCATTTTCCGAAGGAGAAGCACCTGATCCTCATCCAAAGATTCCGTGGTCTTTGAGACTAAAGGTAATCGTGATAACGCGTCTGCATTGCCATTATCATCAGTTTTTCGAAACTCCACAGTGTATTTAAATGCAGATAATTTTAAAGACCACCTCTTAAGTCTTGATGCAGCACATATGGGGATCGGTTTCTGGGGTGAAAAAATGTGCATTAAAGGTCGGTTGTCTGTGATCAACACAAATTCACGTCCCAATAGATATTGTCGAAATTTCTCACAACCAAAAATGATGCTTAAGGCTTCTTTTTCTAATTGCGAATACCGCCTTTCCGCTTCAGTTAGCGTTCTGGAAGCAAAGGCTATAGGAGTTTCTTCCTTTCTATCGTTCCTGTGACTCAGAACCACTCCTATACCATAGCTAGAGGCGTCACAGGCAAGGACTAGTTCCCTAGTTGCATCATAATGTGCCAGCACCGACTCGTTAGTTAGCAATGCTTTGCATTTTGCAAATAATATACGGTGTTCGCCAGTCCAGTTCCATTTGGAATTGTTTTTTTAAGAGGTGATAGAAGGGCGCTAAAATATCTGCAATATTTCTTATAAACCTAGAGTAATACATAAGGAGACCTATAAAAGATCTCAATTGAGAAACGTTTGTAGGTTCAGGCGCCTCTACCACCGCTTCTATTTTACTACTTATGGGATGCAGTCCTTTTTTATCTATTTTAAAACCTAAATATTCAACAGCATTTACTGCGAATTTGCATTTATCCTTGTTTAATCTTAAACCTTTTTCTTGCAGCCTTTTAAAGACCAATTCCAGCTTTTGCTCGTGATCCCTATGATCCTTTCCGGCTACCAGGATGTCATCGATGTAGCAAGCCACTCCCGACATATCTGCAAATAGATTGTCCATTTCTCTTTGGAACTTATTTGGTGCTACAGCTACTCCATAGGGTAGCCTTTTAAAGGCAAATAACCCCTTCGTAGTATTAATGTTCACCACTCTTTTGGCCTCTTCAGATAATCTGACCTGCAAATAAGCTCTGGATAAGTCCAATGACGAAAACACTGTATTTCCAGACAATTTTGAAAATATTTCGTCTATTGATGGAAGCGGGGTACTTATCCAATTCTATGGCCTTATTTGCGGTGCATCTAAAATCGCCGCAAATTCTAAGGCTTCCATCTTTCTTCAGTACTGGTACTATAGGTGCGGCCCAGTTTGCATACTCAATAGGTTGTAAAATTCCCTCGTTAACCATACCATCGATTTCATTCTCTACTTTTTTCTTCAAAGAAAAAGACAAAATTCTCGCCTTACAAAATACAGGAGTCGTATTTTTTTTTAAATAAAAATCAATATGGACGTTTTTTAAGCAACCCAATTCTTTGCAAAATAAATTAGCATACTTATTTATTATAACTTTGATATCGGACTCGCTTACTTGTCTAATGTTCAATAACCTAGAAAAATCAAGATTTAAACCTTTTAGCCATTCTCGTCCCAACAAAACTATCGAAATATCTTCATCCACAACTATCAACCGCAAATCTTGATTTGCCTCCTTCACAAAAACTCTTCTCTCACCAATAATTTTTATTGGTTTTCCGCAAAAGGACCTCAATCTTAAATAAGATGGAGATAATTTATTATCTTTCCAGTATTTTTTTCATAAATTGTTTTCGGTATCAGTGTGACGGGACTTCCCGTGTCCACCACAAAACACAACTGATACTCGTCAACATGTAGATTTATCTTTGCATCAGTATCACCTTGTACCGAATAAATAACTTCGTCCTGTACATATCTGCAGTCTGGCAATGATTTACCCGTTTTGCACACCCTGCTCAAATGTCCAATTCTCTTGCATTTAAAACAGGACTTTGTTCTATGTGGACATGCAGGTGCCAGGTGAGAGTTTTTTTCGCCGCATCGGAAACAAATTGTCTCCCTTCTTTGCATACCGGGCCCATGCTGCCATCCTCTACGAGCTTCATTCTTTCTATTTCCTCCCTGAACAATATCCATCTTAGCCAACGTCCATCCTGCAGCTCCTTAGCATTTTGTTCAGCTAGCTCAAACGAGACTGCTATAGAAAATACCCTGTCCAAGGTGACATCGTCATCCTCCTGTAACAATTTCTTCTGAAGGCTTTCCGATTTTATACCAGCCACAAAACGGTCTCGTAACATGACCTCCAACATTTCACCAAAGGTGCAATCCATAGCCAAATGCCTGAGCTCACGCAGGTATTCTGAGACGGATTCATTCTCTAGTTGTATTCTCTTCAAGAACCTGCATCGTTGAGGAATCACCTTCTTTCTTGGAGCTAGATGTAGCTTTATTCTTTGTATTAACCGTTCATAAGGCTGTTCTTTCATTGTACTCGGGAAAAACAAATCATTGCCCAGCTTCAACATTTCCGAATCCAGCAGAGAAACAAGGATGGGCATTCTTTTTCCTTCTTCCAATGCATTTGCCTCAAAGGCTGCTTCAAACCTCTGAACGAAAATCTCAAAGGATTCTTCCCCTGGCCTGAAGAAACAGAACGGTACAATTATTGGACAACCAGACATACTGTTGGCTTCTCGTTCGCTTTATATTTCTGTTTTCCTCCACCTGTGAAAGAGCACTTGAACCGGTTCCCACACACTCGTCGCCAGATGTCGTGTCGCCTCCCAGTAGTAGTCACGACACGCAGCCTATATTTACTGGTCAATTTCTCTTTAATTGCACCGTTAATGTTCTATATATACAAATATATATTTACATATTAATAATAAAAAAACATGCAAAATACATACAGATATTTAACAATTTACATACACAACAATTTGCTATCTCTAAACACCTAATATTGATTCTAAAGAGACAAAGTCTCCCGTCAAAATAGACGTCAAACCAAACGCCATCCATTGACCGTCGCCGCAAACTAGCGGCCTCGGGTCTGTGACAAAGCTACAACACCAGCTTTGAAGTATGGCCCAGCCACTTTTCCAGCTAAACACCTCTTTGACAGATTGTCAAGATTCCATTAGATCCCGTGTGGATCTCATGGAATAAAGTCCACCCTAGACTGACGAGGGCCATTAGCCCGAAACCATGGCCTCTAGGTGACCGTTTCTCAGTTTACCAAAGCTGGTGTTGTGGCTTTGTCACCGACCCAAGGCCGCTAGTATGCGGCGACGGTCAATAGATAGCGTCTAGTTTCGACGTCTATTTTGACGGGAGACCTTCATCTCTTTAGTTTTGATATTAGGTGTTTATAAAAAGCAAATAATTGTATATTTTCCGATATATGGCAATGTGCCATCAACATCATTCAGTTGCACAAACAGTAGATATCCTTTTAGCATATGTTAAATTTCAGGGCAATCTATTTTAAAATTACAAAATATTTTCTCACAATGAGTTTCTTTTTATATCATGTCTTTTCAAAATTACTGAGTCCTGTTCTTTATATTTTCGTAGTGTTAACGACTACCTTGTGTAACTCGTTCTCCGGGATCAATAGAATTGAAAGTCCAATTATTCCTCTAAGTGTTTTGTTGAAAATATGATCATTTAATGACAACCTTTGGTACGCGATCTAAGGAGTTTCTAGTTAATGATTAAAAAGAAACTCATTTTAAGAAATTGTTAGACAAAGAATCAGTAAATCCTGGTGTACGGTGGTGTAACGTAAGACTAGATAGGTCACAGTAGAGTGGAACAAGGCGAGTTATAGAGAAAGAATCAGTAAATCCTGGTGTACGGTGCTGTAACGTAGGACTAGATAGGTCACAGTAGAGTGGAACAAGGACAGTTATAGAGAAAGAATTAGTAAATCCTGGTGTACGGTGCTGTAACGTAGGACTAGAGAGGTCACAGTAGAATGGAACAATGACAGTTATAGAGAAAGAATCAGTAAATCCTGGTGTACGGTGCTGTTACGTAGGACTAGAGAGGTCACAGTAGAATGGAACAATGACAGTTATAGAGAAAGAATCAGTAAATCCTGATATGCTGTGCTGTTACGTAGGACTAGAGAGGTCACAGTAGAGTGGAACAAGGACAGTTATAGAGAAAGAATCAGTAAATCCTGGTGTACGGTGCTGTAACGTAGGACTAGATAGGTCACAGTAGAGTGGAACAAGGAGAGTTATAGAGAAAGAATCAGTAAATCCTGGTGTAAGGTGGTGTAACGTAGGACTAGATAGGTCACAGTAGAGTGGAACAAGGACAGTTATAGAGAAAGAATCAGTAAATCCTGGTGTACGGTGCTGTAACGTAGGACTAGATAGGTCACAGTAGAGTGGAACAAGGAGAGTTATAGAGAAAGAATCAGTAAATCCTGGTGTACGGTGCTGTAACGTAGGACTAGAGAGGTCACAGTAGAATGGAACAATGACAGTTATAGAGAAAGAATCAGTAAATCCTGATATACGGTGCTGTTACGTAGGACTAGAGAGGTCACAGTAGAGTGGAACAAGGCGAGTTATAGAGAAATAATCAGTAAATCCTGGTATACGATACCAGAAGCAGTAAATTGGAGCAATAAGTGATGTCATCCGAAGACCAATTACACCGACATTCCGAAGCCTGATCTAATTACAGCCATCTTCTTCTTCCTCTAATTCTCTTTCTTTCTCCCATTACTAGTGCTGAGGTCAATTGGACAAATTTGTTACTTCGGAATTCTCATAATATTTTTTTCCAAATAGGCCCGGATATTTCGTTCTGCCCTGGTGAAAGAACCTATTTGTTAACAAGCCATTTCCTTCAATAAATG
The DNA here is from genome assembly GCA_030710605.1 of Cordylochernes scorpioides. NCBI lineage: Eukaryota > Metazoa > Arthropoda > Arachnida > Pseudoscorpiones > Chernetidae > Cordylochernes > Cordylochernes scorpioides. The sequence goes on from CP092864.1 coordinate 146,240,527, forward strand.
CTCAGTGAGAGGACTTACATTCCACGGTTTTCTTAAGCCAGGTTTACAAGATGACGTTTATTTATATAATTATAGCCGAATTACCCTGTTAACACCCAGGCTTTACCAGGTTGAATTTTTTTATTCGAATACTATTTTTACAATTATAAATTGACGCAGTGGATGTAAGCCTTGTGGAACCTCCCGCTCCAAACATTGTGTGTGTTTTATTTTAATATAAGAAATAAAATGTAAATTTTCACAACGATTTTGAAAATTTGTATTCCCCGTCGCGTCGTTGAAGAGCTCCACGTGGTCGTTTACCTCTCGAAGTTACCGCAGTCACGCGCTGGTTGCGAGTGAAATAGGAAAAAAATTGTTAATAACTCTAAGGATATTCGAGATAGATCCCTAGAAATTTGCCTATAAGTTTTTCCAGATTCAACTCTATATAGTGTTAAAATATCAGCCTTATTAGTTACGTATTGTGGACGTGTATATCCGACAAATATACATACGTTATGAATAATTTGTTTGTTGTTAGATAAAGGGTTGATAAGACAAAGGATCGATAAGATAAAGGGTTGAAGGTGCAGTCATGATAACAAAAAAGATAATTATTTACAATCAAACAGCTTTTATTCTCAATTACTTGAGGAAAGATTACACATTAATTATTTTTACATTATATAGAATTTATAAAGATAATCCTATATTAGCGAATCAAAAGATAGATATGTTAACTACGCATATTTACAACAACACTGAAAGTCATTCTAAAAACGATGATAACCAAAAAGTAGAAATATCAATTAATAAAAATAAAATGTATATTTCTTCAATATAGAAATATTTTCGTTATTAGATTATGTAATATACATATATATTTATATAGGGATAGCTTTTTATCTTGATTGAATTGTTTCTCTTCTTTTCTACGTTATCTGTAAAATATTTGAATTCTCTCAAAAGTTGTACTTTCACTATCATGTAGTCCAATATTTATTTCTAACAACCTTCTTATTGTAACTATTTTTACCTGTATATACCCTCTTCTACTTGGAGAAGTTGTATAAGACCAAAGGGTCATAACAGGGACTTTTGTGGTTGTTATTACTGTTATTCTTGTATGTACCCTACATTTCTGTGCTTGGAGAATCCGTATAAGACTAAAATGTCTTAATAAAACTATTTGTTGTTCTTGATTTTTCATGCCCCAGAGTGTATGGCCGTCATATAAGTGGATAAATCTTTATTATTTCATCCAAAAAGTCGTTCATGGTAAGACAGAGCGTTTACAAAAGATAACAATCTGGTTATGAAGCTATCATTCAATCGTCTATTTTGTAATGAACACAAGTCCATCTAGTTATAACTATATTTGAACTAAGAAAAAAGGCATCTCCTTATCGTGCAAATGAAAGTTGCTTATGGCTTGCGCCATCTATCGGAATAAATATCAACTATTCTCGTTGATTTTTATTTTACCAAATATTTGGTATTTGGCCAATTATGGAATAATTAAAAATCAACGAAAATAGTTGATATTTATTCCGATAGATTGCGCAAGCCATCAGCAACTTTCAGTTGCACGATATGGAGATCTCTTTTTCGTAATTTATGCACTTTATCCCAGTACAATATCAGATTTGTACTATTTTTTCACTTTGATTTTAATTATTACAATTTGCCAAATCCCGTTTCATGATTAATCAAGAAAGGCTAACAATAAGCGCATTTCAGGCTGTTGGCCCTCTTCAGCATGGAGCCAGCTTTACCTCAATTTATCTAACTGATCCAAGTGCAATTTCACTTTTGTACTTGTTTTCACGACTTTGAATAGTTTCGAGGTTTTTGTCAGAGGTTCATGTCAGCTTTTCACAAAACAAGTTGTTTACCATAAAGACCAATACATCAAGTTTAATAGATTCTGCAGGCTGTATATTATAAGGCGAAAGTATTGACTGTTGGCCACTTACTCGTTCTGATGTAATCATTGGATGTAATTAATTTACTTAGTCTACACGTTGTTCTAACTGTTGTAAATGGCAATTCTGTGTACACATTTCATACGGTGTACATATTTCAAGCTACATTATTTCTAATCACTATATGCAATATTTGACATCGAATGTGTAATTTACGTGCTTTCCAATGTTTAATTATGTTAATTCCACGATGATTTGATTTGTATATAATTTCAGATTTACACGCAATTATCCTAATTGTGGATATGGCGTGTCTTTGCAACTGTTGAATAAATAAAATAAATGTCAGATTTTCTAAAAGTAAAAATATGTGATTAGGCATTTAGTCTAAATTAACTGGTGCGTTCCGGAATTCCCCTATTTAGAAAACAGTCTGTACATTACAATAGATTATTGTGGTTTGTCAAGAAACCTTGCTGCAACATGCATTCTCCTGTCTAGGACTTCTATAACATCAGATCAATTTCCTCCTGGCAAATCTTTATCATGAATTATCATAGCTATTTTACTAGCTAAACACCTTTCTGTAAAGTCCTGAGGTTCTCATAATTGTCATATTTTTCTCATTAAATTAAAGCCTGCTCTGTACCGATGAGTATCATCGTCCTTGACAATGGTTGTCAGCTTGACGTTCTGGATTTTCTAAAACTGCTGTTCTGTCACTGACCCGAGTCTACTAGTTTGAAAAGACGATCGGCAGTTGGTGCATTGTTCTTTGCGTCTATTTTGAAGGAAGAGATGCCCGTCGTTATAAACGTTTTAACACTTATGAATACAAGTATACTTGAGATAGTATATTTAATATAAATATTTAGGTAAAGAAAACTCTTTAAAACACCTTCTAGAGATTCAGCAACCCACTGAAGACGCTGATAACTATTTCAGAAAAGAAAAATATCGCAATAGAACTCTATAATTTCTACAGATCAATTGTACATAGATTCATACACAAAAGAGGTAGTGAGGAAATTTTAGAACAGATGTGTAAATAAATCCCTTTTCAAACAAAGGCTCACGTGCACATGGGGAAAGAGAGAGATAAACACTGTATTATTTTGTTGTTGTATGGAGAATCCATACAAGGCAATGGACCCTAATAAAAGCCGTTGTTGTTATATTTAATATATACGAGGTGTGTTCAAAAGGTATCGCGACTTTTGAATTTTCGCGGGTTACGTATATTCGAATTTCGATCTTTTTGTGGCTTTATGTTGGTACTCATGTCTCTCACTTATGCCGACAAGCTCGGCCATTTTGAATGTTCACTTAATTGTTGACAGCTGCTTTGCTTGCAGGTGTTTTGGATCGTCTTCGATTTTTACCTATTAAAAAAATGGATCAAAGAACCTGTATCAAATTTTGCGTGAAAAACGAATTTAAATGCGCGGATACATTCCGAATGTTGACTGTGGCATACGGAGAAGCTACCTTGGACCGAAGCAACGTTTATCGGTGGTACAAAATGTTCTCAGAAGGCCCAGAAGATGTGAACGACGAAGAGCGTGCCGGACGCCCGAGCACTTCAACAACAGACGAAAAAATTAATGAAGTGAAGAAAATGATATTGGCCAATCGTCGAATCACCGTTAGAGAAGTTGCTGAGGAACTAAACATATCGATTGGCTCGTGCCATTCGATTTTTATTAATGATTTGGGCATGAGACGGGTCGCCGCGAAATTCGTACCAAAATTGCTCAATTGCGACCAAAAACAGCATCGCATGAACATTGCTAATGAGATGTTGGACTCTGTCCGCGACGACCAAAATTTGCTCGAGAGGGTCATAACTGGTGGGCGTGGGTTTATGGTTATGGGGTGAAAACCAAAGCTCAATTATCTCAATGGAAGCTGCCGCACAAACCAAGACCGAAAAAAGCGCGCCAAGTTCGGTCGAATGTGAAAGTTTTGCTGACAGATTTCTTCGATTGCAGGGGCGTGGTGCATCATGAGTTCTTGCCACAGGGTAGAACGGTCAATAAGGAATATTACCTGCAAGTTATGCGCAATTTGCGCGAAGCAATCCGCCAGAAACGCCCGGATTTGTGGAAGAACAAAAATTGGCTTTTGCACCACGACAACGCCCCTGCTCCCACATCGTTGCTTGTGCGCGACCTTTTGTCCAAAAATAACACACTAATGATGCCGCAGCCACCGTATTCCCCAGATCTGGCCCCTGTGACTTTTTTTTGTTCCCTAAACTGAAGAGGCCCATGAAAAGACGACGTTACGCTACGCTTGACGAGATAAAGACAGCATCGAAGGAGGAGCTGAAAAAGATTAAAAAAAAAAAAAGATTTTTTGTAGTGCTTCGAAGATTGGAAAAACTGTTGACACAAGTGTATAATATCTCATGGGGATTACTTTGAAGGGGAAAAATAGGTATTCATGAAAAAATAAATGATTTTTGAAAAAAAAACACAAAAGTCGCGATACTTGTTGAACACAAGAAATATATAGCAATAGAACTCTATAATTTCTACAGATCAATTGTAAATAGATGCATACACAAAAGAGGTAGTGAGGAAAGTTTTAGAACACAAATGTGTAAATAAATTCTTTTTCAAACAAAGGCTCACGTCACATGGGGAAAGAGAGAGAAAAAACTGTATTATTTTGTTGTTGTATGGCGAATCCATACAGGGCAATGGGCCTTAATAAAAGCCGTTGTTGTTATATTTAATATATAAGTATTCTTGAATATTAATTCATAAGGATTACGGAAACTGGAATAAAAGGAAATATATATTCAGGAAAGAATTCCACAATATGAGAGAAAGAAATCAATTTGAATATATAAATAAAAATGATCATATTTATTCTCAATATAAAAACTCGAACATTTTTTTTTAAATAACATAATTTTAATATAAACGATAAATCACACACAAGCCTTTATTAAGACATTCCGTCTTATACAGACGATTCTCCTGTTAGAAATAAATCTAAAAAGAAATGAGAAGCAGGGGAAGAAACTGAATCCTCTTTCAGAAAAGAGAAAAAGAATAAAAGGAAAGAATATCTATGTACAAAAGTTGAGAATATAAACATCGTTTTTCATGCATAGAACACAGTGAAGAAGTAGATTATTGAGTAAATGGTTGCATCTTGTGAAGAAGAAACGTATCATACGCCGCAGTCCTTTATAATGTATTATAAGTTACTTTAAGTATTATTTACGAACGGAGAAATACGTCCAGGGTAGCCTAGTGGACATGGCATCTGCCCGGTAAGCGGAAGGTTGTGGGTTCGATTCCCGCCCCTTGACACTTTTATTTTTCCGTTCGCCATTACTCTTCATATTTTCACCCTTTCATACTTCATCCAAAAAAGTTAGAAATAGTAAATATTTCTCTTTGAAATAAATATTGATTTTTCACAGAAAAGAAACTTATGCGGTGCAACTTTAAGTGTTTTATAATCATACGCCGCAGTCCTTTATAATATATAAATTTATATTATGGACAAAATAAATTTTTGTAAAATAAGGGTGTGAATATTTTGAATTTTAACAATAACGTCTATTCTATATTTACAAGTATTTGTACTATGTGTAAAAATATTTTTCTATATAAAAATAACAAATTTTATATAAAAGAAATGCTGAACTAAATATTTTTTATTGAAAACACAAAGCGCATAAAATGTTTGAAAATTTGGTTATATTAAAACATTAATTTTTTTTTTTAAATCTTGTGAAATTTGAAATAAATAATAATTAAAAAATTATATGATATATGAATTGAACTCATATTTTTTAAATCTCAATTTCTTGTCGAAAACTGTATTGTTCGCACGCTCCGTGCTTCCTTTCTATAAACAACAATTTCACAATTTTCAGACTATCTGGGAGTTATTGGTTTCCAGAGTTTCTGGGATTAGAAGGTTTTTATTTGAAAAGGTTTTTTTTTATTGGGAGAAGATATAGTTCTTTGTTTGGTCTTTCTCTCTCTCAGCTATATATATACCGCTCTGACAGAGAAACACTCCCTGATGAACTCTCCAATGGAAACATGAAAATTCTGTACGAATTCCTCGGCGATGCAATTGAGCACGTTGGGGACAAAAACCTCGTTATAAGCATTGGCCTTTCCGAACTCAAGGTGGCCTTGAACATTTGACATTATCCAGACGTTCCTTCAGAGAAGGCTCATGTCTGATGTAAATATACATATACATATGGTAATTTGAACCAACAACCCTATATTATATAATACTTATAACAAGATTGTCATGTTGTATATAGAAACACATCTATAAATAATTATATGCATGATTGACATGTGTCCTTGCATCACCATATGTAATGTACTTTGAACAAACTGAGGATGAATAAATAAAACAATGTAATAGATTAAAAGCTGAGTTAAAGCAAGATTGAGAAGTAAATCACAAAGTAAATTCTAAAAATAAATTGGAAGCCGTCAGACCGGCGCCAGTGTCTAGTATCAGCGACACGTGCTGTTATGCAATACTTCTTTGTCCAAGGAGTTATATAAAAAGTCCCGGCTTAGCAACAGTCAGTCAGTTCACCATCAGCGCGTCGCCGGTTGTCTCCAAGGTCCACCTCATTCACCATGTAGTCAGTAAGAACTCTCCTATCTCTCCATCTTGCTCTTAGCTCGACTTTTATCTGTTCATAGAACTTTCCTTCTACAACTGTGTCGCTTCGTTTTGTGTGTGTGGACATTCCCAAGCTTTCCACTCTGCCTCGACCACGACTGCCTGTACTCTGTGAGAACTGTTAAAGGTCCTACAAGGTGCAGAGAGGTACTGGAAAACTCTCCACGCCCTGACTGTCCCTCTCGGTTACTACAAGTTTGACCCTCGGTAACCACAGCTTATAGCGAGAGTCGACAGGATTCTACAAGAGCTACAGTAACTCAACTTATTACATACATATATTTATTTATTTTCCTGTATTATAACTTTAATATTGACACTATATAATATTATATGAACGATTAATAAATTAGTTTCAATCTCAATCTCTCAGCTAGGCCTGGGGAGAGAGGATCTCCTCAAGGCGCTTACGCATAGCGGAAAAATGAACAGGCTCATTGCCGATTCAAATTTAGAGCAGAGAAAGGCCATTGCCAACTTGGCCACGGCGCCTTTACAGGAGATACCAGCAATACACTGTATAAGAAGCTCTCGCGCGCCAGGAACTCTGCTCGTCGGCCCAAATGAACTTCCACTTTCCAACCCTGAACACCAGCGGCACCTGCCCACCTGGTGACACCAATGAAGCCTTGTATAGATTTCATGATGTATATTCATCCCTGTCTTTTTCATAATTACTTATTATTATTATTTCTTTTTTAAATTTCATTTATCACTATAATTTTGTATGAATGATGTAATAGAAGTATTTTCAATCTCAATCTCTCTCTCTCTGCTCCGGGAGGTGCTCGCCTCCTGCCAAGTGCCCCTGGATCTGCAGGTCTGGCTGTTCGGCCTCGGCCTCCATCCCGAGGCAGTGAAAATAACCAGTGTAGCGAAGGCTACCATCTACAAGTACCATCTTGGTCTTGAGGTGGGTAACACCAGCCATCACATCGACCTGCCCACTCTGTTGGTGAGAACTCTCGCAGTCCATCGGTGGCGGAGTCTTTCCCGCGGTGGGCGCCACCAATGAAGACCTTGTATATATTTTTATATATATGTATATTTATCAATTATTTCATATATTTTTATCTATTTATTTGCATATTTATCATTATATAATCATTTTTATTCTGTATTTATCCTTATATAATCATTTATGTACATTGTAATAAATCAGTTTCAATCTCAAGAGAGAGAGACAGAAACGGTCTGACGATGGACACACTGTAGAACATACTCCCCTGACCCCCTGCTAAAACCTGTCCTGTTTATAGGGGTCGTCTAAAAAAGCCCTGGATGGGGGTCCATATCTGGGCGTTGGCATTTTCCTCTCTCTCTCTCTGCCCAGAGCTGCCACCATCTTTGGCTTTTTATTTTGACGTCATCATTTTTAGTTTAAATACAAATAGGGGTCTACAGGTTATATTAATAAAGATATAGCATATATACAAAATATGGGGGGGGGTAGTTAATAGTAACAGTGTACATTTTAATAGAAGGGTAGGGTATTATGTAGTATCGGCTCTAACTAATTGGAGATATGTGAAATATACTAAAAGTGTCATTATCTTACAATTTTAAATATACTACATATATGTATTCAAAAAGATTAATATATATATATCTTATATAATAAAAAATAAGATTTCTGTTTTATTTTTGATTATCTTGAGGATTATGCTATGGTAATGCAGTCGTGGTTAAAATCTTGAAAGTATGATAATAAAAATAGTTTTCATCAGTAATTTAATTGAAATAAAGGAATATACAACAAACATAGTTTGATAAAAGTACTGCCTAGCTTAAGGCGCAAGAATAAAAAAACTGGAAAACTTATTTACATAATGCACAAAAGTTTGAGCCGGCCATCGGGAAACAACAACAATGAGTTTTTATATGGGAAGCGTGACCTTTGGCGGTCGATTTAACAGAGTATTTGAATCTATGAAATATAATTTAAATATATATATATATATATATATATATATATATATATATATGTAATGAAATGAGATGTTCCAGTTGCTTTTGTAGAGATCCTGTCGACTACTGAAATAAAAGTTGAAGTCCTGGTAGCTCTTGTTGTACTGTGTTGACCAAGAGGAACAGTCAGGATGTAGAGTTTTCCAGTACCTCTCTGCACCTTGGAAGACCTTTGAAAGTTCTCACAAAATACAGGCAGTCGTGGTCGAGGCAGAGTGGAAAAGCTTGGGGATATCCATACACAAAAAACGAAGACACTATTGCACTAAGAAAGTTCCGTTAACAGATAAAAGCTGAGCTAGGAGCGAAAAGATGGAGATAGACGAGTTCTTCCTAACTACATGTTGGAGGAGGTCGACATAACATACGACCGACGCGGCTTGCACTAAGGGTGAACTAAACTCAACTGAACTGAACTAACTGTGCTGTCAAGAGACGGTAAGGTGATGATTTATAGGTTAAAGACGGGGCGACCTTATGTGACAGGGGCGTTTGAGAAAGGGCGCCTTTACCTGTCCAGGTGTGAGAGGGGTCTCTGCATTCCACCACATGTGACAGTGTGGGTGGCCTGTCGTGGGAACTGTGAATCTACCTGATTTATGACTCCCATCTTTAGACTCTGTTGTTTTGGCAATACTATGCTCGATCTCTGCTTTAGCTCAACTTTTATATCTATTACAGATTTTATTTATTTATCCACTTTGTACAAATAACATTACATAGGTGATGCAATGACACAGATTAATCATGCGCATAATTATTTATAGATGTGTTTCTATATACAACATGGCAATCTTGTTATAAGTTATCTACACAATATGAGGTTGTTGTTTTAAATTACCATAGATGGGCCCCGGGAGTGAAAGGGTTTATCCGGGTTTAGGCGGGTAAAGCCTCTCTAACACAGGTAAGTAATTAAAATTTCTTTTAATTAATTTAAACTGTGAGGGTTAAAAAGGGCTATAACAAGATGATATTTGTTGGATATATAAAAGTGAAATAAAAATGACATTTTGTTTGATTAACAAAAAAGATGATTAAAATAAAATGATGACATAAAAATTCACATTCTAAGAGAATATTGGTGGGCGTTGGACAGGGTTAGTAGTTAAAGAATAAGCAATTGTGAGATTTACACATGTAAACCAAATACTCAGATCCAGGTGCAAAGCGACGATATAGACTTGAGCTGTCTTCCTTGGCAATGTTTCACTTGCGATCCTATATAAGGGTTACAGTGTTTTGTCGCAATTTTAGGATTATTGGGTTAAAAGTTGTTGAAGAAAAGTTGCTTATTAATATGATTGAGAAAGGAGTGAAATAGAGCCATGCGATAAGTAGAATTGTAGCGACAGTAGGTGATCTGACTTGACTCGAAATCAAAGGTTGAATGTGGTCCGCTAGAGCTGAAAAAAAAGTTGAAAGTTGAAAAAAGTGAACGCTTTGTGTATGCGTTGGTGATTTGCTCTGCGGATGAAATGAAATAAACTCTTGAAGCTTGTTCAGACCAGAAGTTTGGATTTGTAAGTCTGGGGAACTGTGTTCAAGGCGTTTGTTGAATTACGAAATCAAAAAATAAATTGTCAAGCAGTGCTGTCGTTTTTCTACATTGACGTGACGCAATGGCTGAAAAGATATTGATGAAAAATATAGGGAATTGGTTAAAGAATATGATTGTTGAAAAGGATTGTTGTAGATGCCTGATAGTGGATGATAAACCTTGTCAGATAATAAAGGTATTTAAACAAATAAAATATAGTGAATAGAAATATAGAAATATGATTGCGGGTACAAAAAGTGTAAGTGGACAAAATTAAACCTGTAATATATAAAATATATAATAAATAATAAAATAAAAATAATTTTTTGAAACAATTAGATGTTTTACAATACTAAAATAATATCATGAAAAATAAAAGTAAATTTGATTAAAGGTTTTTTTTTTTTTTAAATGTTGGAAGAAAAATTTGTTTATATAATTGAAAGGTAAGAATAAGAATAATTATTCAAGATTTTATACAAAATTTATAATATAATTGAAGGTTATTAATGATTGGATAAATTTTAAGTAGTGTAAAATTGAACAAAAATTGTCTCTTTTGAAGAAAAGTTACAGTTGTGGTGTGTGACTAGATTATATCCCTTTGGTAACATCGGTGTTTCTAAGACTCTGAAACTGGGAATATGTGAAATGATCTTTTCGTTTGTCCTCAATGCTGGTATGTAGAGAATGATTTCTCTTTCGCGTTAAAAAGTCTATATAAGACTTAACCAAATTGTTTTAATTGGTGTTATCAATTAACATGTAAAATGTTTAAAGTATGTTGTGTTGTGATATCTCGTTGGTGAGATTTGTGAGATTCTCGAGGAAATCTAAATGAGTAGTGTGACACATGTGTTCAAAATGGCGTCATGAAGCTAGCGGTCAAGATGACTGCTTGAGGGGGGAGAGAAGATATTCTCAAAAGATAACAGTGACCAGGGGAGCGGCGTCAAAAAGGGCGTCCACTTCCCCCCCCCCCCCCCTTTTTTTTTTTCACGGAAATTCTATTTTTGGGGTGGTCACACATGTGGGATGGCTTGCTATGTTTGAGATTTACTCGAAACTGACTTTCTCTCTCTTCTTTTGTTGAAGTTTGGCAATTTTCTTGCCTATATGAAAATATAGTTTTCTCGATGTTTGTAGTTGTTGTGTTTCGAAGTTAGTTTAGAAAAAATATTATTCAGGGTTGTCAGGTTTAGATATGTGGTGAAAGTTCGACTTTCAACGTGGACACGCTTTGAGTTGAGATGTGGTGTCACAGGCGTGAAGGCGTCTTTGGCCTGAAAAGTGAAAAAGTTTTGTGGTGTGGCACTGTGACACGAAGTGAGAAATGTGAATGAAAAGGTGTCACGTGAAGTCTTAGTTTGGTACAAATCTAACCTGTTTAACCCTGAATAACAAATTTAATAAAGTCATGGGTGGTTGTTGTATGAAACACATCGAGAGAATATTTGACTGTTAGTGGATGTGGCATGCTTAATGTGAAATTATTTTATTGTGGCGACGATATAGAGCTGAGTGGAGGCTTGTGTGGCTCAAGATTTGGATTTGTGTGTTAAGTCGCGCACTAAAAATTGTTGCCAATTGGATAAAGTGATGTGTGAGTGTTGTAACGTTTGTTGAGAGAGATTTGTATAACGAATCAAACGTTTTACGAAGGAGCATCTTTGAGAGAGAGAGAGAGATTTGTTGATGATTAAATATGCATGTAAAAGGAAAGATGAGGGAGTGTATTTATCCTCGAATATTAACGATTGTAATCGTTTTGGAAGGCTGTGATTAAATTATATTCAAAATTTGAATATACTTTTTAAATCGTTGATTATGTTAGTTAAAATGATTCTTATTAAAGGGCAATGTCGTGAGAGTTACACATAATTTGAATTGGACGCTTACTTAAAATGGTGAACATTACCAAATTTTAAGAATTGATAAAGATATTGGTCTTTTGGTATAAAGATAACTAATAAGTAAAACAAAAATAAGTTGAGAATTATGATGAATGAGCTTTTTTAAAAAATAATAATAATGAATTTTTTATTTTTTTTCAAGTCGTAGCTTTGGATAATGCCATTTTAGGTAAATTTAGGAACGGCATGTAAGATTAGTAAATTAGTAAAAATGCGTGATGGGCGATTTTTTTTTTTTTTTAAGTAAAATTGAGAGTAATAACTTGAAATTTATAATCTGATTAAAAATTAAAGTAAATTTGATCAATGAAAATGTGAAAGTTTTAAAAATTGAATTAAAAAATGGTATAAAAAAGGTAAAAATTGATTTTAAAATGCTTAAAGTGAAAATATAAATACAAAATTTATAGGGAATCAAGTTTTGAACTTGAGGATAAAGTTAAGGTAGGTTTTTTTAAAAACTTACAGTTGTGTGAAAGTTCAGTCAGGAAACTTGGTCTTGGCTTGTATTCCTGCTGACGTTGAAGACGCTCCATGTAGAGCTTGTAGCTTCTGTGAAGTTGATTGTGGCTTGTTGCCTTGAGCATTGTCTCGACGATGTCAAGTCGAAGGTGTGGAACTTGTCACAGGGTTTGGGCCACATCGCTGCTCGGTTTCCATGACTTGCGGGAATATCGGGGCTGTCGTTGGCGCGGTCAGCTTGCTCCCGACGTTGGCGATCGGTTAGCGGGTATGCGGAAGTCCGTTGGGGCGGCGTTTCTTCCGTAAATATCTTGAGGAGAGATTGCTTGGACGTTTCGTTGGAATGGTCGGGCTTGTTCCTCCATCTTCGCTCTTTCTCGCTTCCTATCTGAACAGTCTTCTTACCTCTTCGTTGTGTCATCCTTCGTTTTGGTCATCCTGTCGGCTCAAATGTGATGAGATGAGTTGCTGTCGACTTATCTGTGATGAGATCCTGTCGACTCATGTAATGAAATGAGAAGTTCCAGTTGCTTTTGTAGAGATCCTGTCGACTACTGAAATAAAAGTTGAAGTCCTGGTAGCTCTTGTTGTACTGTGTTGACCAAGAGGAACAGTCAGGATGTAGAGTTTTCCAGTACCTCTCTTATTTATTTATGCTTATGAGGTGATACAGCAACATCTTTACAATTAGAGAGGAGACAAAATGAACCAAATCTAGAAAAAAGAAGTGAGGACATATCGGTCATTAAAGTCTGAGAGGCAAGGCCTTCAGCCAGTTCAGGGCTGCCGGGGTGACAGAGTGGAGATTGGAGATTCCTCCATTGAATTTGTACAGCGGGCAGTCGTCTAGTATATGGGACATTGATTGTGGGACGTTGCAGGCACAATTTGGATCTTTGGTGTAGCCCCATAACTTCATCAGCTCTGCACACCTTCCCTGTCCTGTCCTAAAGCGGTTTAGAAGCACCCATTCTCGTCGAGGGAGGGAAAAACCTGGGATCTTGACACTTGGGCTTGTGATGAGGTTCTTGTTTGGGATATCGGCGCTGATCCAGGAATTTGTCCATGCTTCTGAGATATTAAAATTTTGGGAGAGAAGGCAGTCGTGGTCGAGGCAGAGTGGAAAAGCTTGGGGATATCCATACACAAAAAACGAAGACACTATTGCACTAAGAAAGTTCCGTTAACAGATAAAAGCTGAGCTAGGAGCGAAAAGATGGAGATAGACGAGTTCTTCCTAACTACATGTTGGAGGAGGTCGACATAACATACGACCGACGCGGCTTGCACTAAGGATGAACTAAACTCAACTGAACTGAACTGAACTGTGCTGTCAAGAGACGGTAAGGTGATGATTTATAGGTTAAAGACGGGGCGACCTTATGTGACAGGGGCGTTTGAGAAAGGGCGCCTTTACCTGTCCAGGTGTGAGAGGGGTCTCTGCATTCCACCACATGTGACAGTGTGGGTGGCCTGTCGTGGGAACTGTGAATCTACCTGATTTATGACTCCCATCTTTAGACTCTGTTGTTTTGGCAATACTATGCTCGATCTCTGCTTTAGCTCAACTTTTATATCTATTACAGATTTTATTTATTTATCCACTTTGTACAAATAACATTACATAGGTGATGCAATGACACAGATTAATCATGCGCATAATTATTTATAGATGTGTTTCTATATACAACATGGCAATCTTGTTATAAGTTATCTACACAATATGAGGTTGTTGTTTTAAATTACCATATATATATATTAAAAAACGAAATAAAAAAACAAAAGATAAAAAGATCAGGTGTAGAAATCAATATTAAAAATAGCATATCCTGACCAGGAGCACATGTGCTTTACAGAAGGCAGAGCGCCATCTGGTGGAACAGAAATCAACTAAACATTGATATAGCCTGTTCCCTGATATTTGGCCAACCCAATTTCTTGATAAATCAAGAAAAGCCATCCACGAACGCGTTTTGCGCTTTTGGCGCTCGTCAGCCTGGAGTAGGCTGAACCATTGCGACCAAAAAATATATTTTGATCCCAATGGCTTCCTGAAAAACCAAGAAATGGGTATTTAAGGCCAAACTTGCATAAATACGCTTGGCGCATTAAAAAAAAACGAAATAAAAAAAAATAAAAGATAAAAAGATCAGGTGTAGAAATCAATATTAAAAATGGCATATCCTGACCTGGAGCACATGTGCTTTACAGAAGGCAGAGCGCCATCTGGTGGAACAGAAATCAACTAAACACGCTGACGAGCGTCAAAAGCGCGAAACGCGTTCCTGGATGGCTTTTCTTGATTTATCAAGAAATTGGGTTGGCCAAATATCAGGGAACAGGCTAAATCAATGTTTATTTGATTTCTGTTCCACCAGATGACGCTCTGCCTTCTGTAAAGCACATGTGCTCCTGGTCAGGATATGCCATTTTTAATATATATATATATATAAATATATATAAAATATTTTAATATAACATATATATCCACAAATTAAGCCAATCTAGGCATTCAATAAAGATACAACTGTACGGTTTTCTAACAAAAGGTGCATGTAGTCAGTGGAATAAATGGCGCCAATATAGAAGCCACTACGATCTCAACAAATGACCATGTCATCCACTTGGAAGGAAATTGGTGATAACGGAATGGCGATATTGATATCCGAAGGTGGAAGAGGACATCTGGGGTAGAAAGGAAATAGATCGAACCTAGTCTAACACTACCTTTTATTCAGAAAGGTTATCTACGAGGTAAATATAGGGTATGATAATAAAATTCGGGGAATTGGGTCATAAAAGATTTATTAGATGAATATATACAAAAAAATGGTTAATATTCCTTAAAATACTGTCCGAAGGAATCTATACAGCGTTTCATTCTTTTTTCCCAGTTCCGCAAGCACCCAGAAAATTCGTCAGTAGTAATGCCCTTTAAAACGCTCAGCGATTTTTCCTTTATGGCATTAACGGTATCAAATCTATATCCTTTTAGAACTGACTTCATTCTAGGAAAGAGAAAGAATCATGATGTATATTCATCCTTGTCTTTTTCATAATTACTTATTATTATTATTTCTTTTTTAAATTTCATTTATCACTATAATTTTGTATGAATGATGTAATAGAAGTATTTTCAATCTCAATCTCTCTCTCTCTGCTCCGGGAGGTGCTCGCCTCCTGCCAAGTGCCCCTGGATCTGCAGGTCTGGCTGTTCGGCCTCGGCCTCCATCCCGAGGCAGTGAAAATAACCAGTGTAGCGAAGGCTACCATCTACAAGTACCATCTTGGTCTTGAGGTGGGTAACACCAGCCATCACATCGACCTGCCCACTCTGTTGGTGAGAACTCTCGCAGTCCATCGGTGGCGGAGTCTTTCCCGCGGTGGGCGCCACCAATGAAGACCTTGTATATATTTTTATATATATGTATATTTATCAATTATTTCATATATTTTTATCTATTTATTTGCATATTTATCATTATATAATCATTTTTATTCTGTATTTATCCTTATATAATCATTTATGTACATTGTAATAAATCAGTTTCAATCTCAAGAGAGAGAGACAGAAACGGTCTGACGATGGACACACTGTAGAACATACTCCTCTGACCCCCTGCTAAAACCTGTCCTGTTTATAGGGGTCGTCTAAAAAAGCCCTGGATGGGGGTCCATATCTGGGCGTTGGCATTTTCCTCTCTCTCTCTCTGCCCAGAGCTGCCACCATCTTTGGCTTTTTATTTTGACGTCATCATTTTTAGTTTAAATACAAATAGGGGTCTACAGGTTATATTAATAAAGATATAGCATATATACAAAATATGGGGGGGGGTAGTTAATAGTAACAGTGTACATTTTAATAGAAGGGTAGGGTATTATGTAGTATCGGCTCTAACTAATTGGAGATATGTGAAATATACTAAAAGTGTCATTATCTTACAATTTTAAATATACTACATATATGTATTCAAAAAGATTAATATATATATATATCTTATATAATAAAAAATAAGATTTCTGTTTTATTTTTGATTATCTTGAGGATTATGCTATGGTAATGCAGTCGTGGTTAAAATCTTGAAAGTATGATAATAAAAATAGTTTTGATCAGTAATTTAATTGAAATAAAGGAATATACAACAAACATAGTTTGATAAAAGTACTGCCTAGCTTAAGGCGCAAGAATAAAAAAACTGGAAAACTTATTTACATAATGCACAAAAGTTTGAGCCGGCCATCGGGAAACAACAACAATGAGTTTTTATATGGGAAGCGTGACCTCTGGCGGTCGATTTAACAGAGTATTTGAATCTATGAAATATAATTTAAATATATATATATATATATGTAATGAAATGAGATGTTCCAGTTGCCTTTGTAGAGATCCTGTCGACTACTGAAATAAAAGTTGAAGTCCTGGTAGCTCTTGTTGTACTGTGTTGACCAAGAGGAACAGTCAGGATGTAGAGTTTTCCAGTACCTCTCTGCACCTTGGAAGACCTTTGAAAGTTCTCACAAAATACAGGCAGTCGTGGTCGAGGCAGAGTGGAAAAGCTTGGGGATATCCATACACAAAAAACGAAGACACTATTGCACTAAGAAAGTTCCGTTAACAGATAAAAGCTGAGCTAGGAGCGAAAAGATGGAGATAGACGAGTTCTTCCTAACTACATGTTGGAGGAGGTCGACATAACATACGACCGACGCGGCTTGCACTAAGGGTGAACTAAACTCAACTGAACTGAACTAACTGTGCTGTCAAGAGACGGTAAGGTGATGATTTATAGGTTAAAGACGGGGCGACCTTATGTGACAGGGGCGTTTGAGAAAGGGCGCCTTTACCTGTCCAGGTGTGAGAGGGGTCTCTGCATTCCACCACATGTGACAGTGTGGGTGGCCTGTCGTGGGAACTGTGAATCTACCTGATTTATGACTCCCATCTTTAGACTCTGTTGTTTTGGCAATACTATGCTCGATCTCTGCTTTAGCTCAACTTTTATATCTATTACAGATTTTATTTATTTATCCACTTTGTACAAATAACATTACATAGGTGATGCAATGACACAGATTAATCATGCGCATAATTATTTATAGATGTGTTTCTATATACAACATGGCAATCTTGTTATAAGTTATCTACACAATATGAGGTTGTTGTTTTAAATTACCATAGATGGGCCCCGGGAGTGAAAGGGTTTATCCGGGTTTAGGCGGGTAAAGCCTCTCTAACACAGGTAAATAATTAAAATTTCTTTTAATTAATTTAAACTGTGAGGGTTAAAAAGGGCTATAACAAGATGATATTTGTTGGATATCTAAAAGTGAAATAAAAATGACATTTTGTTTGATTAACAAAAAAGATGATTAAAATAAAATGATGACATAAAAATTCACATTCTAAGAGAATATTGGTGGGCGTTGGACAGGGTTAGTAGTTAAAGAATAAGCATTTGTGAGATTTACACATGCAATCAAATACTTAGGTCCAGGTGCAAAGCGAGGATATGGACTTGAGCGTCTTCCTAGGCAATGTTTCACCTGTGATCCTGTATAGGGTAACAGTGCTTTGTCACAATTGTAGTGTTATTGGGTTGAAAAGTTGTTGAAGAATATGTAATTGTTAGAAGTGCCCATGTAAACCAAATACTCAGATCCAGGTGCAAAGCGAGGATATAGACTTGAGCTGTCTTCCTTGGCAATGTTTCACTTGCGATCCTATATAAGGGTTACAGTGTTTTGTCACAATTTTAGGATTATTGGGTTAAAAGTTGTTGAAGAAAAGTTGCTTATTAATATGATTGAGAAAGGAGTGAAATAGAGCCATGCGATAAGTAGAATTGTAGCGACAGTAGGTGATCTGACTTGACTCGAAATCAAAGGTTGAATGTGGTCCGCTAGAGCTGAAAAAAAAGTTGAAAGTTGAAAAAAGTGAACGCTTTGTGTATGCGTTGGTGATTTGCTCTGCGGATGAAATGAAATAAACTCTTGAAGCTTGTTCAGACCAGAAGTTTGGATTTGTAAGTCTGGGGAACTGTGTTCAAGGCGTTTGTTGAATTACGAAATCAAAAAATAAATTGTCAAGCAGTGCTGTCGTTTTTCTACATTGACGTGACGCAATGACTGAAAAGATATTGATGAAAAATATAGGGAATTGGTTAAAGAATATGATTGTTGAAAACGATTGTTGTAAATGCCTGATAGTGGATGATAAACCTTGTCAGATAATAAAGGTATTTAAACAAATAAAATATAGTGAATAGAAATATAGAAATATGATTGCGGGTACAAAAAGTGTAAGTGGACAAAATTAAACCTGTAATATATAAAATATATAATAAATAATAAAATAAAAATAATTTTTTGAAACAATTAGATGTTTTACAATACTAAAATAATATCATGAAAAATAAAAGTAAATTTGATTAAAGGTTTTTTTTTTTTTAATGTTGGAAGAAAAATTTGTTTATATAATTGAAAGGTAAGAATAAGAATAATTATTCAAGATTTTATACAAATTTATAATATAATTGAAGGTTATTAATGATTGGATAAATTTTAAGTAGTGTAAAATTGAACAAAAATTGTCTCTTTTGAAGAAAAGTTACAGTTGTGGTGTGTGACTAGATTATATCCCTTTGGTAACATCGGTGTTTCTAAGACTCTGAAACTGGGAATATGTGAAATGATCTTTTCGTTTGTCCTCAATGCTGGTATGTAGAGAATGATTTCTCTTTCGCGTTAAAAAGTCTATATAAGACTTAACCAAATTGTTTTAATTGGTGTTATCAATTAACATGTAAAATGTTTAAAGTATGTTGTGTTGTGATATCTCGTTGGTGAGATTTGTGAGATTCTCGAGGAAATCTAAATGAGTAGTGTGACACATGTGTTCAAAATGGCGTCATGAAGCTAGCGGTCAAGATGACTGCTTGAGGGGGGAGAGAAGATATTCTCAAAAGATAACAGTGACCAGGGGAGCGGCGTCAAAAAGGGCGTCCACTTCCCCCCCCCCCCTTTTTTTTTTTCACGGAAATTCTATTTTTGGGGTGGTCACACATGTGGGATGGCTTGCTATGTTTGAGATTTACTCGAAACTGACTTTCTCTCTCTTCTTTTGTTGAAGTTTGGCAATTTTCTTGCCTATATGAAAATATAGTTTTCTCGATGTTTGTAGTTGTTGTGTTTCGAAGTTAGTTTAGAAAAAATATTATTCAGGGTTGTCAGGTTTAGATATGTGGTGAAAGTTCGACTTTCAACGTGGACATGCTTTGAGTTGAGATGTGGTGTCACAGGCGTGAAGGCGTCTTTGGCCTGAAAAGTGAAAAAGTTTTGTGGTGTGGCACTGTGACACGAAGTGAGAAATGTGAATGAAAAGGTGTCACGTGAAGTCTTAGTTTGGTACAAATCTAACCTGTTTAACCATGAATAACAAATTTAATAAAGTCATGGGTGGTTGTTGTATGAAACACATCGAGAGAATATTTGACTGTTAGTGGATGTGGCATGCTTAATGTGAAATTATTTTAATGTGGCGACGATATAGAGCTAAGTGGAGGCTTGTGTGGCTCAAGATTTGGATTTGTGTGTTAAGTCGCGCACTAAAAATTGTTGCCAATTGGATAAAGTGATGTGTGAGTGTTGTAACGTTTGTTGAGAGAGATTTGTATAACGAATCAAACGTTTTACGAAGGAGCATCTTTGAGAGAGAGAGAGAGATTTGTTGATGATTAAATATGCATGTAAAAGGAAAGATGAGGGAGTGTATTTATCCTCGAATATTAACGATTGTAATCGTTTTGGAAGGCTGTGATTAAATTATATTTAAAATTTGAATATACTTTTTAAATCGTTGATTATGTTAGTTAAAATGATTCTTATAAAAGGGCAATGTCGTGAGAGTTACACATAATTTGAATTGGACGTTTACTTAAAATGGTGAACATTACCA
This sequence comes from Cordylochernes scorpioides, assembly GCA_030710605.1. NCBI lineage: Eukaryota > Metazoa > Arthropoda > Arachnida > Pseudoscorpiones > Chernetidae > Cordylochernes > Cordylochernes scorpioides. Next base: position 146,260,951 of record CP092864.1, read on the forward strand.
AATTTTAAGAATTGATAAAGATATTGGTCTTTTGGTATAAAGATAACTAATAAGTAAAACAAAAATAAGTTGAGAATTATGATGAATGAGCTTTTTTAAAAAATAATAATAATGAATTTTTTTTTTTTTTTTCAAGTCGTAGCTTTGGATAATGCCATTTTAGGTAAATTTAGGAACGGCATGTAAGATTAGTAAATTAGTAAAAATGCGTGATGGGCGATTTTTTTTTTTTTTTAAGTAAAATTGAGAGTAATAACTTGAAATTTATAATCTGATTAAAAATTAAAGTAAATTTGATCAATGAAAATGTGAAAGTTTTAAAAATTGAATTAAAAAATGGTATAAAAAAGGTAAAAATTGATTTTAAAATGCTTAAAGTGAAAATATAAATACAAAATTTATAGGGAATCAAGTTTTCAACTTGAGGATAAAGTTAAGGTAGGTTTTTTTAAAAACTTACAGTTGTGTGAAAGTTCAGTCAGGAAACTTGGTCTTGGCTTGTATTCCTGCTGACGTTGAAGACGCTCCATGTAGAGCTTGTAGCTTCTGTGAAGTTGATTGTGGCTTGTTGCCTTGAGCATTGTCTCGACGATGTCAAGTCGAAGGTGTGGAACTTGTCACAGGGTTTGGGCCACATCGCTGCTCGGTTTCCATGACTTGCGGGAATATCGGGGCTGTCGTTGGCGCGGTCAGCTTGCTCCCGACGTTGGCGATCGGTTAGCGGGTATGCGGAAGTCCGTTGGGGCGGCGTTTCTTCCGTAAATATCTTGGGGAGAGATTGCTTGGACGTTTCGTTGGAATGGTCGGGCTTGTTCCTCCATCTTCGCTCTTTCTCGCTTCCTATCTGAACAGTCTTCTTACCTCTTCGTTGTGTCATCCTTCGTTTTGGTCATCCTGTCGGCTCAAATGTGATGAGATGAGTTGCTGTCGACTTATCTGTGATGAGATCCTGTCGACTCATGTAATGAAATGAGATGTTCCAGTTGCTTTTGTAGAGATCCTGTCGACTACTGAAATAAAAGTTGAAGTCCTGGTAGCTCTTGTTGTACTGTGTTGACCAAGAGGAACAGTCAGGATGTAGAGTTTTCCAGTACCTCTCTGCACCTTGGAAGACCTTTAAAAGTTCTCACAAAATACAGGCAGTCGTGGTCGAGGCAGAGTGGAAAAGCTTGGGGATATCCATACACAAAAAACGAAGACACTATTGCACTAAGAAAGTTCCGTTAACAGATAAAAGCTGAGCTAGGAGCGAAAAGATGGAGATAGACGAGTTCTTCCTAACTACATGTTGGAGGAGGTCGACATAACATACGACCGACGCGGCTTGCACTAAGGGTGAACTAAACTCAACTCAACTGAACTGAACTGTGCTGTCAAGAGACGGTAAGGTGATGATTTATAGGTTAAAGACGGGGCGACCTTATGTGACAGGGGCGTTTGAGAAAGGGCGCCTTTACCTGTCCAGGTGTGAGAGGGGTCTCTGCATTCCACCACATGTGACAGTGTGGGTGGCCTGTCGTGGGAACTGTGAATCTACCTGATTTATGACTCCCATCTTTAGACTCTGTTGTTTTGGCAATACTATGCTCGATCTCTGCTTTAGCTCAACTTTTATATCTATTACAGATTTTATTTATTTATCCACTTTGTACAAATAACATTACATAGGTGATGCAATGACACAGATTAATCATGCGCATAATTATTTATAGATGTGTTTCTATATACAACATGGCAATCTTGTTATAAGTTATCTACACAATATGAGGTTGTTGTTTTAAATTACCATATATATATATTAAAAAACGAAATAAAAAAACAAAAGATAAAAAGATCAGGTGTAGAAATCAATATTAAAAATGGCATATCCTGACCAGGAGCACATGTGCTTTACAGAAGGCAGAGCGCCATCTGGTGGAACAGAAATCAACTAAACATTGATATAGCCTGTTCCCTGATATTTGGCCAACCCAATTTCTTGATAAATCAAGAAAAGCCATCCACGAACGCGTTTCGCGCTTTTGGCGCTCGTCAGCCTGGAGTAGGCTGAACCATTGCGACCAAAAAATATATTTTGATCCCAATGGCTTCCTGAAAAACCAAGAAATGGGTATTTAAGGCCAAACTTGCATAAATACGCTTGGCGCATTAAAAAAAAACGAAATAAAAAAATAAAAGATAAAAAGATCAGGTGTAGAAATCAATATTAAAAATGGCATATCCTGACCTGGAGCACATGTGCTTTACAGAAGGCAGAGCGCCATCTGGTGGAACAGAAATCAACTAAACACGCTGACGAGCGTCAAAAGCGCGAAACGCGTTCGTGGATGGCTTTTCTTGATTTATCAAGAAATTGGGTTGGCCAAATATCAGGGAACAGGCTAAATCAATGTTTAGTTGATTTCTGTTCCACCAGATGACGCTCTGCCTTCTGTAAAGCACATGTGCTCCTGGTCAGGATATGCCATTTTTAATATATATATATATATATATATATAAATATATATAAAATATTTTAATATAACATATATATCCACAAATTAAGCCAATCTAGGCATTCAATAAAGATACAACTGTACGGTTTTCTAACAAAAGGCGCATGTAGTCAGTGGAATAAATGGCGCCAATATAGAAGCCACTACGATCTCAACAAATGACCATGTCATCCACTTGGAAGGAAATTGGTGATAACGGAATGGCGATATTGATATCCGAAGGTGGAAGAGGACATATGGGGTAGAAAGGAAATAGATCGAACCTAGTCTACTACTACCTTTTATTCAGAAAGGTTATCTACGAGGTAAATATAGGGTATGATAATAAAATTCGAGGAATTGGGTCATAAAAGATTTATTAGATGAATATATACAAAAAATGGTTAATATTCCTCAAAATACTGTCCGAAGGAATCTATACAGCGTTTCATTCTTTTTTCCCAGTTCCGCAAGCACCCAGAAAATTCGTCAGTAGTAATGCCCTTTAAAACGCTCAGCGATTTTTCCTTTATGGCATTAACGGTATCAAATCTATATCCTTTTAGAACTGACTTCATTCTAGGAAAGAGAAAGAAGTCATTGGGTGCTAAATCAGGCGACTACGGGGGATGAGGCATTGTCAACCTGCTATATTTAGTCAAAAAAGTACCCATGGAAAGAGCTATGTGTGCTGGGGCGTTATCGTGCTGAAGTATTTTTTGGAACAAATGTCGAAAACTTTCTTTCAAGTCCAAGATTCTCGGTCAATATTTTTTGACACGTTCCATATGAAACCCCTGTTTCTTCTACTAGTTCTCTGATCGTTGTCCTAGTGTTTTTCTTTTTTAAAGCACCAATTTTTTGGGTCAGTTCTTCATGATATTCCAAAGGAGGTCTTCCCTGGCGTGCTTGGGTTGACTCTCTATCAGATTTGAAACAGGCAAACCACTTAAACGTTTTTGATTGTGAGAAGGCTGCCTCCCCGAATGCCAATTTCAACATTTGAGATGTTTCTGACGCCGGTTTTCCTAATTTTCGACAAAACTTTTGCATACCCTTTGTTCACTTTCAAGATCCATTGTAAAAAAACGCCGGGCTTTGTTTCTTTTCTTTAAAAAGTGCTTATAAAATTCTTATTATTTGAGATATCGAAAAGATATAAATATTTTCTAGTAGAGAACGAGGTCTCGCCATTATGACGATAATTTATATTTTTCTAAAATTCTTTCAGAAATTTTTTTTTACTAATTCCCCGAACCTTGTATGAAAATTAAACACATTTCATGAGTTTTATTATAAAACTAGCCGAATGACCCGGGCAACGCCCGTGTTTTACCCGACTGTAGATGTTACAACGGTGATCCTTAGGTCGCTGGTTCAAATCCGGCTCGAGGGAGCCGGCGAGCACGTGACCTCTCTGTGCGCGCGCATCCGTGACAGAGGCCGATGAGGAAAGACGGTCGTGACTATATATAGGGATAAGGAATTTCAGGATAGCCTTGTTGGAAGAGACCAAAGATAGACAAGTTTCTTCAATAAAAAAGCTGCGAGATTTAGTACAAAGACATCCTTCAACAAGCCATTATGCGAATACAAGAAACGAGAAGATATATTATAAAAATAAATTACAAAAAATAAGATTTCTGCTGTTAATTTTGGAATATTATTTAGATATATTGTTACTTGCTGATATTAATATGTTATACCACCTTGATAAAGGTTGGCGTTGAGCCAACTGAAATATGGTAAAATAAATTATATTTTGATCCAATATATGCCTTTTTAATTAAATATATATATTATACTAGGCGAATGACCCGGCTTCGCCCGAGAAATCCCTTGGGTGCAATTTCCTTCATACTAAAAGTATATCAATAATAAATATTAGAAGTGCCATAGAATAGCAATACAGAAGTAACACATAAACTACAGGAAAAAAGTGTGTGCGATGGCAAAAATTGTGTTATATTAGTGTTTAGGTATTTGATTTAATTAATATAGTTGATATAATAATATATATTTATATTATATATAATATAAATGAGTTTTAAAAATTGTGAAAAAAAATGGATCGGCCGGGAATCGAACCCGGGCCGCCCGCGTGGCAGGCGAGCATTCTACCACTGAACCACCGATGCTTAAAAAAAGGCCATATTTAGGTATTCATTCCATTCCGGATTAGTCCGCGTAAAAAAAGTTCTTCAAATGAAAAAAAAATGAAATAGCCAAAAATACTAATCAAATTGCAGCCGAAAATTTTCCTCAGGTTTATAAAAAGCGACATGCAAAATTTGGTACCAATTGGTTCAGTAGTTTTCGAGTTTATCGCGAAACAGACAGACAGACATTGACTTTTATATATATAGAGATATGTTGTAATATATACCAAAATGTACCTATATCCCCATGTGTTGTATGGTTATAATGTAATTGCCAATGTGACAGAAATAAAATTTCGAGTGAGAGACAGCCGGCGCCTGTAGAGGAAAAAGATCCAAAAAACAAGTCGGGGTACCAGGTGTGCCCCCTGCTTACTCAAACAGATTAGTCCGCTACGAGACACGATGATTGACAGACCCCTCTAGACAGATCTCCCCTGACCGGTGTCGGCTTCACTTAGTCTCTCGCCATCTCTATGGTGACATCCAACATGTCTCGTCCTTTTGTGTAATCCCAATCACGCCTAAACCCACTCTAAACATTGTGGCCATCACGACTGTAACCAACATGCCCCACTACAGTCATCCTACAGAACAACAAATTACATTCTATATATATATTGGCAAGAAGCTAAGCGGCTCCAATCACGAGAGGCCCCATGGGACGTCTGTCAATCATCGCTGGACACCGGGTGTGAGGGGTTCTGGGGAATCTGGACGGCGGGGGGAGCTGAGGTCCCTCATTAGGATTAACTCTGTCTTGGGGTAAGTTGTATTGACTCTCTCTCTCCCCATCAATACCCCTTATAATAAATTAATTATCCCCAAACTTGCCCTTGCTTTATTTATCTCCGCGACATATTTTGGCGGAGACGCTGGGTAGCGTGACGGAACTTCGAAGAAGTCGACGTCTACAGGGACGTGAACCAATTCTTCAACCTTTGCCACAACGAATAGAAATGGAAGACGACCACAGACCTACTGTTAGCGGATCCTACCTCCCTTGTCAGCGCCAACGAGATCCTTCTACCTTTTCTGGAGATGGAAATATAAACCCTGGACAGTGGTTGAAAGAGTACGAGAGAGTGTCGAAGTACAACAGATGGGACGAGACCATGAAGCTTGCCAACGTCGTATTTTACTTGAACGGAACTGATGGAAGGTGGTTTGATAATAACGAAGAGTCACTCAACTCGTGGAGAAGCTTTGAAGACGCATTCCGCGGTGTGTTCGGACTGCAAGAGGATTCTACTCGACGCGCCGAGGAAGTTCTGAAGTCAAGAGCACAGAAGGCCGAGGAATCCAGCGAGTCATACATCCAGGAGATTCTTAGTCTGTGCCACCAGGTGAACCCTCGCATGGAAGAAGGTGAGATAGTTGCTCACATTATAAAGGGAATTTCGGAGGACACATACCAGGTATTGGTGGCGAAAGACATACAGATGGTAGATGAGATCCTGAAGTTCTGCCGTCATCTGACAACCGTCAAGCAGCGCCGGATCGGCCGTACGAAATTCGCCAGGTTGTCAAACGTAATGCCCATTTCGTGTGTTGACGACTCAGACGACTTGGCCGGCTTAATTCGCCGCATCGTTAGAGAAGAGATACAAAAGGTTTTCTCAGCACCTGAAGTGATCAATCCGCTCCGAGAGGTGAACGCCCTGGAACAGACTGTGAGGGAAGAGGTCAGCCGTGCTCTACAACCTACCAGACCACAAGTCAACGTGGTACAACAACAACCACGAACGCCCTTTTATAATATCGACCGACCAACCCAACCCAGGAAAACGGAACATTGGAGAACCTACGACGACAAACCTATCTGCTTCCACTGCGGACGACCCGGACATGTCGTCCGTTATAGTAGGGAACACCAGCCGTGATAGATTTCCTTCCAGAACAAGGGCTGAGACAAGCTAATCAGCGGGTCGCTGTATTTTTTCTAAGGAGGGAGTAATGTCAAGAAGCTAAGCGGCTCCAATCACGAGAGGCCCCATGGGACGTCTGTCAATCATCGCTGGACACCGGGTGTGAGGGGTTCTGGGGAATCTGGCCGGCGGGGGGAGCTGAGGTCCCTCATTAGGAATAACTCTGTCTTGGGGTAAGTTGTATTGACTCTCTCTCTCTCCCTATCAATACCCCTTATAATTAATTAATTATCCCCAAACTTGCCCTTGCTTTATTTATCTCCGCGACATAATGTCAAGAAGCTAAGCGGCTCCAATCACGAGAGGCCCCATGGGACGTCTGTCAATCAAAATATGTCGCGGAGATAAATAAAGCAAGGGCAAGTTTGGGGATAATTAATTTATTATAAGGGGTATTGATAGGGAGAGAGAGAGAGTCAATACAACTTACCCCAAGACAGAGTTAATCCTAATGAGGGACCTCAGCTCCCCCCGCCGGCCAGATTCCCCAGAACCCCTCACACCCGGTGTCCAGCGATGATTGACAGACGTCCCATGGGGCCTCTCGTGATTGGAGCCGCTTAGCTTCTTGACATTACTCCCTCCTTAGAAAAAATACAGCGACCCGCTGATTAGCTTGTCTCAGCCCTTGTTCTGGAAGGAAATCTATCACGGCTGGTGTTCCCTACTATAACGGACGATATGTCCGGGTCGTCCGCAGTGGAAGCAGATAGGTTTGTCGTCGTAGGTTCTCCAATGTTCCGTTTTCCTGGGTTGGGTTGGTCGGTCGATATTATAAAAGGGCGTTCGTGGTTGTTGTTGTACCACGTTGACTTGTGGTCTGGTAGGTTGTAGAGCACGGCTGACCTCTTCCCTCACAGTCTGTTCCAGGGCGTTCACCTCTCGGAGCGGATTGATCACTTCAGGTGCTGAGAAAACCTTTTGTATCTCTTCTCTAACGATGCGGCGAATTAAGCCGGCCAAGTCGTCTGAGTCGTCAACACACGAAATGGGCATTACGTTTGACATCCTGGCGAATTTCGTACGGCCGAATACACCTTATAATAAATTAATTATCCCCAAGACAGAGTTAATCCTAATGAGGGACCTCAGCTCCCCCCGCCGGCCAGATTCCCCAGAACCCCTCACACCCGGTGTCCAGCGATGATTGACAGACGTCCCATGGGGCCTCTCGTGATTGGAGCCACTTAGCTTCTTGACAATATAAATTTGAATAAAAATGTGCAAATTATCAATAATTATCATTAAAAGGAAAATAGTAAGTTACTATATAGCTTTGTCTTTTGATTCTTTAAATCTATAAATATTTTGTGTCTAAAAAATTACTAATGATATTTTGATCCAATATATGCCTTTTTATTTAAATAAACATATATAAATTTGAATAAAAATATGCAAAATATCAATAATTATAATTAAAAAGGAAGATAAACAGTTACGATATAGCTTTGTCTTTTGATTCTTTAAATCTATAAATATTTTGTATCTAAAAAAATAGGACTAATAAAAATAATTTTAACAACTTGTTTGAAAATTAGATCCTGATTAAAGTTACTTGTAGCAAAATATGAGCTCAAAACAAACCTATCCTAATAGGGTATCAAGTCTAATCAGGTTATCCATGAAATATAAAATTTCCAGTAGAATATGATAATTTAATTTATTTCCTTCAAATAACAACTTTAATAAGGTGTATAATAAAATAAATAAAATATTATTTATATCTTACTTTGGAATCTTAAATTATATTAATGCAGAAGATAGTTTTAAAAGAATGTGAAACATATTTGAATAAATATTTTCCAGAGTTCCTAATTGAGATTCAAGTCGACTTCTTAGAAACATATTTCTTGATAGAAAAGGTGGAAAATATTTTAATCTCTTGGGACAAACTTTATCCAAGGTATCTTAATCAAAATACATATAGCATAGTTATGAAAATTATGATTCTTTTAAAATAAAATAATTTCTATTACCCTTACTGCAATGGGAAAATTAATGAGAGGGCCTGGCTCATCAGTGAATGAACCCCTTAATCTACCATACCGCTGTTATATTGAATTTTTCGATCTTTTTTTGCAGTAAGGACAGTAGAAATTGATTTATTTTTAAAAGAATCATACGCGTCTATAATAGTTTCGAATTTTGATAACAGATGGCAGGCTATGTATCATAATATGTATAGTTAGTTTTTTTTTGCTTATCCTTAGTACATGTGTTACAGGCCATGATATTCATGGTGGGTAGTAGTGGGCGACTGCTTTTACTGTAAGTTCACCACATGTCTACACATGTGAAAAGCAGTTCGACTTTACACTTACAAATGTGCCAGAGCCCCGTTTTTTTACGTGCACTCGCTGGTGGGGTTGTACTTTTGCAAGAATCGGGGGCCATTGGAGCATTTATTTTTAAATCAGAAAAAAAAAGTGTCCAATGCGGGAATCGAACCCGGGTCGTAGCGGTCGAAAACCAACGGTTTAAACCATCCTTCAATCGACCCCCCCCCTCCCCCTTTTTTATGTCAAGAACATAAAATTAACTTGTTCTACCGATAAATAGAGAGTTAAAGAAATTTTCAAACATTTCTAGCAGACTAAAGCTATATTTAAATTCGAAACTATTATAGACGCGTATGATTCTTTTTAAAAATAAACAATTTTTACTGTTCTTACTGGAATGGAAGGATGGAATGAGCCAGGCCCTCCCATCAATTTTTCCATTGCAGTAAGGACAGTAGAAATTGTTTATTTTTAAAAAGAATCATACGCGTCTATAATAGTTTCGAATTTTGATAACAGATGGCGCGCTAATGCATCATAATATAAAGATTTTTTTGTAGATTGAAATCATTGATTGCATTAAATCCCTGTCATATGTGTAAAGACATCTCAGTGTAATTATAGATCAGTCATGTAGATTAAATAACACCAACAAAAACCTTTATTAAGACACTATTGTCTTACAAGGGGATTCCCTTTAAAGGTTATATGTGTACATAAGTGAGACGGAAAAGCAATTTAGAAGGGAGGGGGAGCAATCAGCCGTTGTCTTTGGAGTTGAGCACTTCTTCCCTCATTTTAACAATTCGCCTTGAAATTTTTAAATATTTATAAACAAATGTTTTATCCAGCCAGCAGGAGAGTAGTAAAAATTGCATATACATATTGTTCATTATAGTGAGTTAGTCCCAAAATTTCGTGAATTTCCAGTCTCATTTCCTGTAGAAATGGGCAATGGAATAGATAATGGACTGCCTTGGATGACAACATTGCAGAAGTAGAAATTTAAAGGGTCGCTGTTCCAAAATCCCGTGATATCCTCGGGGAAAAATAGTCATAGAATCCTTTGACGGGCTATAAATCGTTTAATTTTCAAAGGGAGGTTTGATGGTAAGTAGTCCTCCGTCATAAAGGAGCTACTTAGAGATGGTAGTGAATAAAATGAGTTGAGTTTTGTATCTTAGTTCGGTCAAATTGGAGTAGCTGGTCCACTGTAGTTTGCCTGATTAAACTGGCGAAACTGCTGGGAGAGTACACCACTGATGAGTGATTCCTTCCAATAACTAAAAGTAGAACGGGCGGTATAAAATGTTTCAACCGTGGTTAGGTAGAAAATGATATAAACAGTCGGTATTCGACAGCTACGTCCCGGGATTGAATTCCTCATTGAGTATGTTTCAGAAGAATATATTCTCGCGTCTATCAGCCTGAAAATAATCTACAACCTCCACCAATAGATGGCGCTTCAGCCTATTTCTAGGCTGGGACTAGTGTGGGAGTCGCTTATTATCAAAATCATATTAATAGGTACCGCTCAGCAAGAGCAACCTAGTTCATGATAATTGAAACAGTGAATAATATGTGAAGGTTATTCACATATTAAACATATTTTACCCGGGATTCAATCCCGGTTCATGACTGTCGGGAATCGAGCGTGTTACCATCTCATCCACCGACTATATTTTTGTCGCTATAGAGTCGCTTACTGCTGTGGTCCTGTTACCTGGGGCTAATGATTGTAAATAGATGTTTATCAACATTCGAAACTATTTTTGACCCTTATTATAGGCCTTTACTGCAATGGAAAAATCAATGGGAAGGCCTGGCTCATCAGTGGTGAACTCCTTCACTGATGATCCAGGGGCACTTCCATTAATTTTTCTATTGCAGTAAGGGCAGTATAAATTGTTTATTTTAAAAAAGAATCATACGCGTCTATAAGAGTTTCGAATTTTCATAACAGATGGCGCGTTAATGCATCATAATATCTGTTTATAGTGTCTCTTGGATGTAAATTACTGTAAATACCTGTTAATTGATATTTGAGTTCTTATGTAATGTGGATTAAAAATGAAAATAAAATAGTGTTAGAAGACTCGTTGCCGATTGCTGTTGTGACTCTCGCCAACACCACAGTATCTTGTGGTAAGTCTCTCATGTCCCCCCACCAGTGGTAAGGCCGAGAGATACTGCCAGAGGAAAGGAGATCCACCTGAGTGGTGGTTCTAGAACGTCTTTGGGTGGTCTGCAGGGTAGAGCTGCAGAGGTGAAGCAACGGAGCCAGGGTAGGTGATCCACGGTAGAGAAGCGGCGTCGTCGCGAAGAACCGGTGGGGACACGCGCGACAATATTATCCCTCGAGCCCTCGATTATTATAAAAGTTCAACTCCACCAATGAGTGCAAATAACAAAAAAAAAAAAAAATACTCTGTCACATTTTAAGTGCAAAAGTCGAACTTTTATATACATATATAGACATGTGGTGTATTTACAATAAAAGCTGTCGCTAATTACAATAATGTATTTATTGCTTGCGGAAGCGCATTGATTGCTAAATGAAAATATTTATATGTAATTATGTTTTCCTAAAAGCTTATGTCTATAGTTTGCTTGAATAATATTCAAAGATTTCACCCGTCATTGTAGCATATATAAACAGAATCGTACACTACAGTATTGGAGTTCTAAGAGAAGCGGTCTAGTAGATTAAATTGGTGAAACCGCTGGAAGAGTTCACAACTGATGACCCAAGCCCTCCCAACATATTTTTCATCGCAGTAAGGGCAGAAGAAGAGTTTGTTTGTGTTTGAAAGAAGAAACATTCATGATTTATAATGTTTCCATTTCTTATATGATTGTCATGGCCAATACTACGTGTATTTAAGATCAGCAAAGTTTCAACCAGTTTTATTCACACTTTTAGATAATGCTAACTCCGCCTTTGCCGGGTCCAGGCCCAGATGAAAAAGGAGGAGGGGGAACAGTAACAAGCTCACTAAAAAACCTGGGCTCAACTGGCCCGGCTGATAGTACCCTGTAAGAATTCCAGGGATACAGGATGAGCAGCGTTTGTACTCCATGTTAGGAGCGGCTGCACATGGTGTATGTTCCTCATGTCAGAGGCGGCCATTTATTTTGGAGCTAAGTCGGCCTGCCACTGAGTAGTGCTCCCAGTCTTAATGACAAAGGCAGACGCATTCTGCCTCATCTAGACATGATCTCAAACTTTACAAGCTTGATACCCTAATATAGTTGAGTGGAGATAAGAAAGAAGATAATGCTGTTTGAATTAACGGCAGTTACTTCACCTTCATAGAATACCTTGAAGGAGTCCAACAAGGGTATTGATTCTTGCAATCATTAGGACTTCAAAGTTCAGGATTAATTACTCTGCCTCTATCGTTCACCTCTATATACACAGAACTGAATGCACACATGTGATTCTATGTGATCTAATCTTTGTATGTACAGTTCCCTACAATCTGTTATTCCATTTTTCTCTGATGAGGCATGATTATGGTATGAATCGGTCAACTTGAATTATATAAACCCAAATTTTTTAATCGTCATAGCTTACTCCTTTATTGTTATTTTAACACACAAAACGCGATATCCCGGCTAGCAATAATTGCGTCGATTTACATATTTAAACAGGAGCAGTTATATACATGTTATATTGCTACGTAGAAAATTAGGAAAGACAAACTTCAGGATGACACAGCAATTTATTTAAGGCAAGAACAAACTATGAATGATAAACAAAAGACAATCAAAAGAGGGAAGAAGTGTACAGAGTAGAGCAAAATATAAATATAAAATAATACTCTGCTAATAAAATAAATATATTTTATTGAAAAAAATATATATTTGTGTTAATCTTTCATATATGTAATTCAGGTAAATAAGAGAACAAGGTCTATTATTTTACAATAGATTTCAATAGACATTTATCTTTTAAAATGGAGTGTGTGAGACAGAGATAAAATTGGGGAAAATTGACAAATTTCAAAAAAGATATGTGATCCTTTCAGATCCAAATTGGCTTTCATTCCTCTTGGGACACAGAGATGAACTCAATAGGTTCAAGTTTCAATGATATTTCATCTCCTTTATCTTCCACTTATCATTCTTTCTTTCCTTTAAAATATTCAATCTATTGCTAGTAGGTCTACGTTGAAGAATAAATCTACTTCAGGATGACACAGCAATTTATTTAAGACAAGAACAAACTATGAAGGATAAACGATAATTAAGCAATGAAGGAAGCTTAGAGTAAATATCGAAATAGATAATCTGTTATTAAAATAAAATAAATAAATAAATAAACAATAAGATATATTAGGAAACTGAACCTTCCAGGTTAGAAAGATAATCATAAATATATTTACAAAAATGGTTAAATCTGTGATAATTATCTCTAGTATTTACAAATTGATATAGATCTACAAAAGGCAGTATCTCCTTTCTTGATTAACCAAGAAAAGCTAACCACTTACACGTTTTAGGCTGTTGGTTTTCATTAGCGTGATCAGAATTGTATCCAAGAAATGGTATTTGGTCAATTCTTAATGAATTAAAATTTGATCATCTAAATTTTACCCGCATTACAAAAATGTATATTCAGCTACTATGGCAGAATTTTATTTAACTAGTGACTTCCCACTACCGATCAAACGATACATTGCGCAATTAAGAATCTTGTTTACAATTTTTATTGAAGACCAAATAAAACTATGAAATCATAAAATCTCGTATGTGTATTGTGCAAGGATAATTTTGAGTCAGAACTAACTAACTTTAACTGCAAACATCTGTATGAAGAAAGGAAATTTAATAATACGAGTGCTAATCATTTATCACTCTGCTGTCAGAAACAGTGAAAAGAAGACACAATAGATTTATACACATTTTGTGAGAAGGCGAGAAGAATGTGAAACATGTGTAAAT
>CP092864.1:146274837-146393199 GCA_030710605.1 Cordylochernes scorpioides
TTCATTATATGATAAATCGTCATTGTAGGCTTTTTTGATCAATTCTTTCGTTAAAGTTAAATTTTGATCCGTCACTACAGAGGATGATCTACTTAGCCTTTCTTTTATCACCAATACAAATCACCAGTTTGGAAGTTCTGAACTCATCGTTTGTTTCGTGCTTCTATCCATGGCTTCGTTTCCAAACACAGAATTTAGCTTCGAGTGAAATACAGTGGCTGAAATGTCTCCGTACTTAAACAGAAACTCCATCAATGACCGTTGTCCGTATTCCGTGTGCTAACTTCAGGATGTATATCTATAACTACATACGACATCTTAATTATATTTACCGATATGAAAATAGGATTTTTTATTCAATCAGAAAACATTATTTTTGTGCTGATAAAATTTTTAAATATTTTTCTATAGGTCATTGAGTGTATCACTTATTAATCGGCTATTGTAAAGAGTATAAAAAATCCTACAAGAAACGAAAATTAATCCAGATGACACCGGGCTAGAGCATGTACCATGCTTAATACTCTCAAACGTAGTATGTCATTTATTTATTGGAACTCTCTGAAATAGATAGGCTCTAGAAGACATCAACATAAATTCGCCAAGCAAAATAAAAATCTACTCTTACTCAAGAGCAGCCATTTATACCCTTCAAAGCTGCTTCTAGGGTCTAGAACCTCTTCTCAAGAGCATCGCTAAGTCTGAAAACTGACTCCCAACAGCTCTGTCACAGTGCAATGGCTTCTAGCTCACGTTAGAATTCCTGGTAATGAGCTAGCAGACTCTCTGGCAAAGGCTGGAGCTCTTGGCCTACCTGAAGCCAGAGAATCTACCACCCAACTAAACGAAAGAGACCTCCTCCGTACCATCAAAAATCAATACTTGCAAGAATGGAATTCTAATGCTGAACATGACTGGTACAGAGCAGGAGGGAAAAGCACCAATTCTGTCTTTCCAAGTAAACAACGGTCTTTGATTTCCAGACTTAAGTCTGGTCATCTACGGACAATGACTTTCTAGAATGGTTGCAAGGTTTTCCCACTATGTACTTAGTGTCAATTCTCAACCTGCAATCCCAAAACACATTATTGACTGTATTGATTCATCCATTGATTAGCTCTACTCATTCCCAGCAGACACCATCAACAGTTTCAAGCTCTATAAGCTTGATACCCTGATATTTCTTTTCTTGTCCCAGGTCTGGACTTCAAGTCTAGACCAGATCCTGAAGGCCATTTTATCGCCTCGATTACCACAGCTGGGTCAGTGTAGATATCTGTTCGGCAATATACGATGCATTGCATGATGTGTTCTGGGCTCGCTGGAGAATCCTGACATTTGGTGCAATTCGGAAAGGTTTTGAAATCACTTGTGAAAATCATTGGACGTAGATGGCCTGTTCTAAGACGGAAAAGCATGGTGAAGTCTGATCTGTTAAGTTGTAAGTTGGTTTTCAGGATATGATTGAGTGGAGATAAGAATGAAGAAGAAACGTAGTATGTGAATGTCAATAACTGATATTTTCGAAGAGATATTCTTCCCTTCATCTCTTACCCCCCTTTCCACTCTGTGTCAATGTGAATGGACGAAATATTTTGCAAATCGGAAAGCGCAGTTTTAAATTAATCTAACTTTTTTAAATATAAAATGTTCGCGGTTTCTGTTAAAACTAGCAATACAAGCGTACCTAATAGTAGTTTTTGATGAGAAGCCTCCAATAACAATAGACGATTTAATGGGGAAATTTAACACTTTCAATTAATTATTTTAACTACAGAAGTCTCCCGGGTCCTTTGACAGAAACCCCTTTGATAGTTTAAAATTTAGTTCATGGCTGGAGTCAATGGAATTGAATCCAAATTACTAGAATTTCTTTTCATTAGTTTCATTAGAAGAAGGACCTTCAAGTACATTTATTCTGAAAGAATTTCTAATTAAATAGTTCTTCTTTTTTAGGTAAAATTAATTGTTCCTTCTGATAAATAGATTTCAAATCCAGGTCATATGAGAAAAAGTAACTTTTGTGTTACTCTTCTCGTTTCAGTAATGGTTGATCCACAATTAATCATGATTTTATAACAGAAGCACTTTTTCCTATATTTTGACGGGATGTTTATAAAACTATGTTATTTTTCATTTGTCTTCGGTCGTTGATTTATGCATAGCTTCTCCAGCAAGCCCTTTCTCTCCGTCTTGACACATTGTAAATAACATTGCTGATTATTGTAACTATTGTATATACCCTCTTCTACTTGGAGAAGTTGTATAAGACCAAAGGGTCATAACAGGGACTTTTGTGGATGTTATTACTGTTATTCTTGCATGTACCCTACATTTCCGTGCTTGGAGGATCGGTATAAGACTAAAATGTCTTAATAAAGCTTTTTGTTGTTGTTGTTGTTGATTTTATAACAGACGAATAAATTACGGTGAACAAATCAGACTTCAAGGGATAGCTTTTCTATTTTAAAACTTTTAATTCACAAATCTCTACCTTTCGAGAATGAAAGCCTTTTTATAAGAGAAACATAATAAATCACAGAGATAAGAATTACAAAAAAAAATTATCCCTGGAAAAATAGTACAAAAGTGAATTTGTACTTGTATCAGGTGGATAAATTAAGAAAAAGGGCATTTTCTGATCATGCAAATAAAGGTTGCTGATTAATCAAGAAACAGTATTTGGTCATTTTTGGAATGATTACAAATCAACGGCCCAGGGTAGCCTAGTGAACATGGCATCTACCCGGGTAAACGGAACCATATGGGTTTGATTCCCATCCCTGGAAATTTTTATTTTTCCGTTCATCATTACTCTTCACAATTCATCCTTTCATACTTTATCCCTATGGATAGAAATAGTCGTTATTTCTCCTTAAAATAAATTACGATTTTTTCGCTCAAAAGAAACATTTGCGGTAAAATTGTTAAACGTCGTTCTACAATCATAAGCCGAATTATATTGTATTATAAAAAGTCTTTCATAATTTGAATTATATTTCAAATATGAATAAGTTTTAAATACAATTGGACAAACTGGAATATATCTATCAATAAAGGAACATTCAATAAGTTCTAAAGCGCTAGGTAAACAAATGGATTAGGAGAAAGAGGTTCAATAAACATAACAATTACAGAAGAGGTGGCATGCAAGAGAACAAAAGATCTAATCTTCCAATTGCTAACAAAGAGACTGGAATTGATGAAAGGCATTCAAAGACCTTCTACCATTTGTAACTAAGAAATCTTCTGCAACATATTGGATCCGTTCTGTGATTAAAAGTTCCTTTAAAGGCTTTCTTCCAACCCAATCTTTTGTTGGCTAAGCTCGTGTATCATAAAGGCCGCTTTAGGTTATCAGTTTGATCACACTTCAGCATTAAAGATTGTAGAACGACATTTGAAAATTATCCCGCATGTGTATCTTTGGAACGAAAAATCGAAATTTATTTTAAGGCGAAATAACGATTATTTCTATCCTTAGGGATAGGTATGAAAGGATAATTTGTGAAGAGTAATGATAAACGGAAAATTAAAGTGTCCAGGGATGGGGATCGAACCCACAGTGTTCCGCTTACTGGTTAGATGCCATATCCACTAGGCTACCCTGGGCATATTTAATCGTTCGTAAATATTATATAAAGTAATTTATAATACAATATAATGCAGATAATGATTGTAGAACGGCATTTGAAGATTGTAAATCCATCTGTTTTTATGAACTAAAGTCACTGATACTAGAGAAACAAAAAGCAGACGAAAAAAGGGGATGCCATATTTACATATTAGTATTATGCATTAGCGCGCCATCTGTTAAGAAATATGTTAACTATTTTGACACGTATGATTATATTTATAAATTTAATTACCATTTATCGATAAAATTTGTAACAAATAAATTTACTGGCAATGTGTTTCTTTTCAATGATATCATCAAATATTATCTCTACAGACCTTACTGCAATGATATAAGTTATTGAATGAGAGGGTGTAACAAATAAATTTACTGGCAATGTGTTTCTTTTCAATGATATCATCAAATATTATCTCTACAGACCTTACTGCAATGATATAAGTTATTGAATGAGAGGGTGTAACAAATAAATTTACTGGCAATGTGTTTCTTTTCAATGATATCATCAAATATTATCTCTACAGACCTTACTGCAATAATATAAGTTATTGAATGAGAGGGTGTAACAAATAAATTTACTGGCAATGTGTTTATTTTCAATGATATCATCAAATATTATCTCTACAGACCTTACTGCAATGATATAAGTTATTGAATGAGAGGGTGTAACAAATAAATATACTGGCAATGTGTTTATTTTCAATGATATCATCAAATATTATCTCTACAGACCTTATTACAATGATATAAGTTATTGAATGAGAGGGTGTAACAAATAAATTTACTGGCAATGTGTTTCTTTTCAATGATATCATCAAATTTTATCTCTACAGACCTTACTGCAATGATATAAGTTATTGAATGAGAGGGTGTAACAAATAAATGTACTGGCATTGTGTTTCTTTTCAATAATATCATCAAATATTATCTCTACAGACCTTACTGTAATGATATAAGTTATTGAATGAGAGGGTGTAACAAATAAATTTACTGGCAATGTGTTTCTTTCCAATAATATCATCAAATATTATCTCTACAGACCTTACTGTAAGGATATAAGTTATTGAATGGAGGGTGTAACAAATAAATTTACTGGCAATGTGTTTCTTTTCAATAATATCATCAAATATTATCTCTACAGACCTTACTGCAATGATATACGTTATTGAATGAGAGGGTGTAACAAATAAATTTACTGGCAATGTGTTTCTTTTCAATAATATCATCAAATATTATCTCTACAGACCTTACTGCAATGATATAAGTTATTGAATGAGAGGGTGTAACAAATAAATTTACTGGCAATGTGTTTCTTTTCAATAATATCATCAAATATTATCTCTACAGACCTTACTGAAATGATATAAGTTATTGAATGAGAGGGCTTGGCTCATCAGTAGTGAACCCTCTCAGCGGTTCCGCTGTTCATCGAAATGCGGAAATAAAACAGTTATAAGTTTTCAAAATTCGAAACTATTATAAACGCGCATGATTCTTTTTAAAAATAAACAATTCTACCATCCTTACTGCAATGGAAAAATTAATGGGAGAGTCCTTTCCATTGCAGTAAAGACAGTAGATTTTTTTTATTTTAAAAAGAATCATACGCGTCTATAATAGTTTCTAATTTTGATAACAGACGACTCGCTAATGCATCATAATGTAGTTATAAGTTTGTTGTCGTGTTTTGATAGGCATTAGCGAGTTATGTTTATAGTCCAGATAGAAGACAACAAGGCTATATGTGAGGGAAGGGTGATGTGTGGCGCTATCTATCTAAAGGGAAGAAATCTCACGCAGCCGAAGGAAATGATAAAGGCGAATGATGGATGATTCCAAGATATTGACCGATTTGACCCTTGACCGCTGTATTATTACTCTGTAGCTAGATTCTATCCTCTAATTGAACAAAACAGACAAAATATATAAGTTAATATTGTTACATCAATTTAAATGCGCCCTATATTAATTCAAAATATTCTATGATATTTAATATTTATTTAAAACAGATTATTTAGATTATCATCATTCCTTTTTATAGTTTAATTCCTTTTGTAATATTTTATTGTACATATATCTTGATTGGTTATTGGAGCGATAGAAGACCTATACGAAGACTGTGGATCACGACCTATGAGGAAGACAACGAATCAAGGTAATTTATTTTAATTTACTTTTATTTTTTTGCTTTAAGTATGGAAACCCGCTCGGTGTATAACACCAAGAAGGAGGAAACCAAGGTCGATGACCCTGCAAAACTGCAACTTGGTGCAACAATATTTATTAACAAGTAATTATTAATTTATTATTAAATATCACGATGTAAAAGGTGACATCTGTTGTTTTTCTGTGAAAAATAGACACTTCGGCCTATTAGAGTTTTTTTCTTAACGTTTCAAACAAAAATCCTTTGTCTTCGTCAGAAGAAATAAATAAAAATAATGCATTTAGCAAGGCGTTAAAATTATTCTGAGGTTGCAAGGGCGTTCTCGCGCGATTTTACGAATTTAGTTCAACATCTAAAGCACGAGTCAAAAACATTTTTTTTCCACCGAAATATAATAAACCACAGAGTGAACCTGATGTAAACAAATTGAAAATCAATTTAACTCTATCCATCAAGATGTTGGGGAAGATAATTCAGTCAAGAGTGAATCAATGCTGTAAATGAATATACCTTAAGTAAAAGTTAAAAATACCAAAAAATCATTTTTTCTTTATGTAACATGCTTTATGTTTATTTTTGTAAAATATTTGATTATGTTGAAGATGTCTTTGCAAGCATAGTTACTAATTATATTAGGCATTACATCGGTCAACCAGTTCGTCATTGTCTCACGATTGACATCAGCTGATTCTCCACAAATGTTGCGCAGCTTGATGCCATGCCTTGCCTTCCAACGCTCGATCCATCCACCACTCCCAGTAAAATCCTTTAATCCAAATTCAAGAGCCAGGGTCTTCGCCTTTTCGGAAAGCAATCGACCATTAACTGGAAGCGCTGCACTTCTTGCCTGCTTGAACCACTGCAGCAGAGCCTCATCAACATCAGCATATGTAAATCCACGTGCTCGTTTCCGACTGCTTTCTCCCGCATGCAGAGCTTGTTGGTGGATCTTCTCAGAGTTCTTTATTATGGTGCTGAGCGACGACTGTGGGATATTATGTTTCTGGGCAACATCTGTCTTTTTCTTCTTCTCCACTTCAATCTCTTTTAGGATTTGCAGCTTGACTGACAGATAGTGAGTTTCTTGTTTGTTTTCGTTCTCCTGCCATGGTAAACGTTAATAAAATATAAGCGTTTATTAAACAATTTAATTTTGTTTAAATAATGTAAAAAAAATACTTATAATATGTTTGCATATTTTAAAATTGTATATTATTAACTTATTTGTTGTGTATCATTAAATTTGTGTCATTCACACGTTGTAATTTGATATATATTATGCATAATATATTAGTCAATTATAATGGTAAATGAGAAAACTTCGTTATAAACGGATAAAATAAAAATTTATACATGCAAATCACTTCGTTATAAGCGAAAATTCTTTATATCCGACTTCGCAATATCCAGAGTTCTTTTAATGGTTTAAGCCCTTCTTTTCTTTCGTGCAGACAATTTCATTCGCTATATGCGGAATTTCGCTATAACCGACTTTGTTATAAGCGGAGTACACTGTATTTGCATATTTCAGGTTCAAAATAATTATGCTTAAATCGATACTTTTTATATGAATTTATATTATAAAAATTCTATATATTTACAATATTCATTAGTTCTACAACCAGTATACCATGGTATATATATTCTTAATTTTAAAACTATTTTTAATAAACAATTTGATAATTTACATCCATATTCAAAAAATATTTATTCTAACCAAAAGACTCTCGTTTTATCATCATCACGACAATATGTTTTAAAAAGATTTATAAATTAAGAAAAAAGCATCTACTTATCGTGTAACTGAAAGTTACTGAGGGCTGGCCTCATCTATTGGAATAAATATAAACTATTCTCGTTGATGTTTAATTATTCCAGAATTGGCCAAATACTCATTTTTGATTAATCAAGAAAAGATAACCACGGACGCGTTTCGGGCTGTTGGCCCTCATCACAAAGATTTTTTCACAAAGATTTATAAGTTTTTTATAAATGTCAGTTTGTGTGAAACAAACCAAATATATCGTTTAATATAAATATATTCTCTCTATATATTATACAAATATATTCTATAATGCGATATTTAGAAACCAATATAAATATATTACCAACAGAGTTATATACTAATTCAATTTTCCTTATCTATTCCCATCAGTTTTATCAGACCACGTGACATTAATTAAAGCCCTATCATCATTAACACATTGATGAGATGAAATTAGCAGACAATTAAAACTTTTTTCTAACTATCACATTAAGATATATTAAATTTATTAGATTTTCTTTCACAAATTGACATATATAACAAACTTCTAATTCTCTATAAAACTTTTTTGTCTAGGAGATATAGTGGAACAAGTGATTTGGTTAGAATAAATAGTCCATGATATGAGCGTAAATAAATAAAGTTCTATAGCTATGTTTTTCTTGGATGACACGATTTTAATCCGTTGAACTGGTTTTCAATATAGCCATGATGAATAAAATGAATAAAAGTAAGGCCGAGAATGGAATACTTGAACAATTTCGGAATATAGCCATGATGGATAAGATTAAGGCCGAGAAAGGAATACTTGAACAATTTCGGAATATAGACGTGATGAATAAGATGAATAAAAGTAAGGCTGAGATAAGATTACTTGAACAATTTCAGAATATAGCAATGATGAGTAAGATGAATAAAAGTAAGGCCGAGAAAGGAATACCTGAACAATTTAGGAATATGGCCATGATGAATAAGGTGAATAAAAGTAAGGCAAAGAAAGGAATACTTGAACAATTTCGGAATATAGCCATGATGAATAAGATGAATAAGAGTAAAGTCGAAGAAGGAATACTTGAACAATTACGGAATATAGCCATGATGAATAAGATGAATAAGATCAAGGCCAAGAAAGGAATACTTGAACAATTTCGGAATATAGCCATGATGAATAAGATGAATAAGAGTAAATTCGAAGAAGAAATACTTGAACAATTACGGAATATAGCCATGATGAATAAGATGAATAAGATCAAGGCCGAGAAAGGAATACTTGAACAATTACGGAATATAGCCATGATGAATAAGATGAATAAGATCAAGGTCGAGAAAGGAATACTTGAACAATTTCAGAATATAGTCAAAAAATAAATTTAAAAAATTAATCTCTTGTATTATTATCAAATAAAAATATCAGGTTACCAGGGAAAAGTATCTCTTCAAAATCTTTAATCTCTAACTACCGAACACCAACGTCTATCTACAAGTGAAACACTATATGCTCGTATTAATGAGGTTACATCGTGTTTTACCCCTGTCGAAGGACGTTCGTGCTCGCGCGAAAGCCAGAGAAATGAATTTGAAAAGAAACTTCTTCCTGGAGAAGTATGATATTTTTATTTAACAAAAGGAAATCTCTCTGAGAGGGCAGAAATAATGCCTACCAAACATATTCACTCATTGACAAAACTTAAAGAAATATAAATGCTTCAATATCGCTGTCATCTGTTTTTTTTTTTTTGAAAGAGATAGATGCAATTTTGTTCACACTTGATTATCCATTGTGTTTTCAATAAAGGTAACTGTGTATCGAATATCATTCAGAGTTATTGTCTGAATACCGATATACATGCTAAAAAGTACAAATTCCTTAAGTTTTGTTCATGAATGTAGCTTTCTTTATAGATTTTATAGATGATTGGTCATTAAAACAATTAATTTCATGTAGAACGCTCTCAAACTTAGTCGTCTCAGATTCACGTGGGTGGGATCTTCCTTTATATTTTTCCTTGTGGGCGTGATTCTCTTTATACTTGAGCGCATCAGTTATAAATTATTCAGTTTCACATTCTTATTTGGGTAATCTATATAAGCAGAAATTTCAATTATTTATCACCTTGTTATATTAAACTGCTGACCACCGTAAATGCAACACCCTGAAAGAAGCATGCTAATAACATTAAATTTACAACATGCATTAGCGGAGGTGAGATATGGAAATGATTAGAATACAGCACAGACGCACATCACGCGCGCCTGAGCCTCCACTTCAAAGCACTATTTGAAGATTGGAGATTTCTACGATTTCAAGTTCGGCCATTGTGTTATCCTGTATTTAAAAAAAAGATCAATTATGTCCCGTTTGCCGAGTTCGACAGAAGAAGGATAGTGGCCTACCGAGAATGTGGATTATTTTTCAGGGAAATCGGTAGTCGTGTTGGACGAAACCAATCAACTGTAATGCGGATATGTGATTTTTGGATGCAGAAAGGTACGACAGACCGAAGTGTTCGATCGCATCCACCTCAGTGCACCACTTCACGTGCTGACAGCCAAATTTTGCGCAGGCAGTGACAGATCGCTCAGTCACATCACGAACCTTATCACAGCACATTCAGTCTCTAACGCATCATCCAATGTCTGCGCGTACCATTCGACGCCGTTTACAGCAGAGTTGTCTGTCCGCAAGACATCCATTGCTTCGTCTACCCTTTTCGCAGAACCACAGACGTCTCCGTTGCCAATGGTGCGATGAAAAAAGGATGTTGACGGCAGAATGGAATGAAATTGTCTTTAAAGATGAGTCACGCTTCAAAACTTTCACAAAACAGTTGTCGGCTCAAGGCGAAACTATGAAAGTTGTGAGGAAGTCTGTTTTATATTGAAATATTGACGATAATATAATAATTTTAAAATTATATCCGCCTCTAAAATTCCTTTCTTATGAATCGGGCCAGTTTTCAGGAAGAGCGAAATAATTCTGGAGCATCCCTGTCCATATTCATACAAGTGACGGAAATCTCATCCGGGCTTGGGACCGGCAAAGGCGCAGTTAAATATTGAGTAAAATATTTTAGTGAAAGAGTCAGAGAAGTATAAATCGATATCAATAATATGCTTAAATGTTCTTATTGTTGATGATGTGAATAAAATGGAAGATCTGGTTACGAATCAGTTTCAACACCCCATTAGTGAAATACAATCACACCTAATGAACCAAAGACAAATTAATGGATCAATTTCATTATATTTTTTTAAAAACTTATTTCTCATTTATTTTTGTTGGCAAGAACTATCAAATTACCCAGTTTTTCGTCTAAAATTAATTAAAACGGTGGTATCGATGGTTTCAAGGATTAGTTAAAATTGAAAGGTTTGAAAAACTTCTTGAACGTATTTTTTTATTGGTAGGTACATTTATTTTCTTAAATAATATTTTATTTGGAAAGAATAATTTGTACTTCGTGTTATTTTTAAAATATAGATGGCGTGTAATTGCCTTATAATTAATTTAGACTTAACACTGCCTGTCTAAATTTTTTGTGGAGGTGCATTGCTCACTGGAAATATTTCTATTCAAATAAAATGGCATATTGGAACAAAATATCATTTATTTTTACCAATATTTTAGTTGGTTGAACGCCAACCTTTATCAAGGTGTTATAACATATTAATGTGTGTCAACAACAAATATATGCCTTTTTATTTAAAAATATTTTTAAGGATTGTTCTATAGAAGCAATGGGTGCTTCTCCCGTCAAAATAAACGTCAGAATCTGACGCCATCTATTGACCGTCGCCGCAACTAGCGGCTTCGGGTCGGTGACAAAGCCACAACACCAACTTTGGCAAACTGATAAGCGTCCACCTAGAGACCATGGTTTCGGGCTAATGGCCCTCCCTCCGGCAAATTTTCCATCTATGTTTTGCCAATAGATTTGGCCCAGCCACATTGCCAGCAAAACACCTCTTTGGTAGATTGTGAGGATTCCATTAGATCCCGTGTGGATCTCATGGAATAAAGTCCGCCCTAGACTGACGAGGGCCATTAGCCCGAAACCATGGTCTCTAGGTGGACGCTTATCAGTTTGCAAAAGTTGGTGTTGTGGCTTTGTCACCGACCCCGATGCCGCTACTTGCGGCGACTGTCAATAGATGGCGTCAGATTCTGACGTTTATTTTGACGAGAGAAGCGCCCATTGCTTCTATGGATTAATTTACTCCCGGCAAATTTTCCATCTATGGATTGTTCTATTTTCAAAAAATATTTATATGTAATTCTGCTGTCCTAGAAGCGTATGTCCATAGTTTTCATTGCAATCTACAATATCGCAAATAAAAGCAGATATCCAAATACGAATGAAGACATTAAGACGCGAATGTTTCTTAGAAAAAAAAATTAATTAAACATTCGCGTCTTAATGTCTTGATTCTTTATATATAGATGGCGCCTTATTGCTTTGTAAAAAATATATATAATGATAAAGATATATATATATTGCGTATGATATTGTTTTTTACAGCACAATACAACAATGTTGGCAAGTTTCTCTAGAGTGGAATGTCGAGGTGACGAATCCACTCCAGGGCCTCCTCTGTGCACCGGTGGATATGATAAAGATAGAAATATATACATGCTAAAAGGTAAAATATCCTTTAATTATGTCTATGATTACATCTATGTATTCAGCCTATGGACAGTCTATAGGAAGTCTAAGTAAATTCTAACAAAAATATAGTTCCATATAGTTTTCCATATAACTGTAGACCTCAGCTATCGGCTGCAAAATGCAATTTCACAAATATAATAATTTATAATAATAAAAGGTAAAATATATACATGCTAAAAGGTACAACGTTTTTAAATTTTGTTTATAATTGTATTTGCGTATTTAGCAGTCTATGACCAGTCTATAAGCAACTAAAGTTAAATCAGACGAAAATATAGTTTCATCAAAATATATCAAAAGAAAAAATAATGTTATTCTAACGTTTTCCGTGCTACAGTTTTCCATATAACTGAAGACTTCAGCTATCGGCTATTGAATTTTAAAAATTCAACATATATATATATATACAGTGTGGCAAATAATTTTTAAGAATGGGTTTGTAAAATAAAACATAAACAAGCTAATTCAATTTCTACTATTTTTTTATTCAAAATAATCCCCTCTGGATTCAATACATATGTTACAACGATTTAATAAGGAATTAAATGCCTCTTGCAGGCCACTTTGAGGAATCGCCTCCAAAGTGCTCGTCGCAGCTCTCTGGATGGTCGGGATATCATAAAAAAAAAAACCTTTTAACTTCAATTTTATTTTTGGAAATAAATAAAAGTCACATGGTGCTAAATAAAGCGAGTACGGAGGATGATTCAACACACAGACGTTATTTTTGGCCAAAAAGCGACGAACAATGAGTGAGGAGTGACTCGGTGCATTATCATGCAGCAAACACCAACTGTCTTCATCGCGATATTCTGGACGAATGCGACGAATTCTGGCAATCAAACGTTTCAAAAAGTTTAAATAATACTCTCCAGTAATGGTTTGTGTCCAGCGGGAACAAATTCTTTGTGGATAATACCTCTACTATCGAAAATGGTAATCAGTATTGTTTTGATTTTTGATGGCACTTTTCGCGTTTTTTTGGCTTGTGGAGAGTTTTTTGACTTCTATTCGGCACTTTGGCGCTTTGTCTTTGGGTCATACTGAAAACACCATGTTTCATCACCCGTAACAATTGATTTCAGGAAGTTTGAATTATTTTCATAGGCAGAAATGATGTCCCTGCAATGTGCAATTCACACTGATTTCTGCTCGCCCGTTAAAGTGTGTGGAACAAATTTAGTACAGACTTTAGTTTTACCTAAATCTTCATGCAGAATGGTTCGAATCGTTTCTTTGTTGATGTGTAAAACCTCTGCCATCATTGTTTTCAACAAATTCTCGCACTTTTTCTATACTTTCTGGTGTCTTTGAAGAACTTGGTCGTCCAGTATGCTTATCATCTTCTAGCGTATTTCTTCCATCCGAAAAACGTTTGTGCCAAATGAAAACATTTGATTTACTCAAACATAACGTACCATAAACTTGCTTCATCAAAATATATGTTTCCGATGCACTTCTACCAAGTTTTGCATTAAATTTAATGACCGCTCTCTGTTCCATCTCAGAATTCCGACGAACAAAAAATTTTACTTTTCAAAAATCGCCTGTATGTTTTTAAAGAGTTAACCAAAATGGCTGAAACAAAGCCACGCGCTAGATAAGGCTTCGAATATATATACGCATGCGCAATTTCATAACTGGCTCTGCTATTGGCCTTTATCTAGCGCGAGTCTTAAAAATTATTTGCCGCACTGTATATAATAAAAGGTAAAAATATGTACATGCTAAAAGGTACAACGTCTTTAAATTTTGTTTTTGATTGTATTTGCGTATTTAGCAGCCTATGGCCTGTCTAGAGAAAGCCAAAGTTATACCAGACAAAGAAATAGTTTCACCAAAATACCGAAGGAAATAATAATGTTGTTCTAACATTCTCCGCGCTACAGTTTTCCATTTACCTGAAGAATTCAGCTATCGGTTGCAAAATGAGATTTTGATCGTTGCTAACGACAATGTTGAGATGGAAGAATAACAATGGACATTTCCACCTAAATGTTTCAATAATACATCTTTTCACACAGAATAAAACATCTATTTCCAAACACATTAAACTATAGAACGACATTGAACAATTTTTACCCCCAATGTTTCTTTTAACAGAACGAAAAATCGTTATTTTAATTATTTTAAGGTGAAATAACGACTATTCCTATCCTTATGGATCAAGTATGAAAAGATAATTTGTGAAGAGTAATGATAAACGGAAAATAAAAGTGTTCAGGGATGGGAAACAAACCCACAGTGTTCCGCTTACCGAGCAGATGTTATCGCTGGATACTTTTATTTTTCCGATCATCATTACTCTTCACAATTCATCCTTTCATACTTCATCTCTAAGGATAGGAATAGTTGTTATTTCTCCTTAAATGATTAAAATTACGATTTTTCGTTCTGTAAAAAGAAACATTTTCGGTAAAACTTGTTAAACGTTGTCCTATAATCATAGCCGCATTATATTGTATTATACATTAAAAAAACACACACACTATATATCCAAAGTGTACACATTTTATTTTAAAATTTCCCTTTATTTTAAATTTGTATTCAATAAAATAACCCCATATATATCAATATAAAGAAAATATTCAGACCTCTCCAAGAAGATATACATAAGTTTACTTTTAATAATTAATAGAAAAAAAGCTTTTATTCAAAAGAGACTAAAAAGAAAAAAGAAAATATATTATTTTCTGTCATTGAGAAATTAGATATATCTTAGTGAAAATAAAAGCGATCATCATGTATTTCGAACCTAATGTGATTAAATATTGCCACGTGGAAAATTAGGGAAGACCAACTTCGGGATGAGACAACAATTTATTTCAGGCAAGGACAAACTATGAAGGATAAACAAAAGATATGCCATGAGAGATGTTTACAGAGTAGTAAAATATAAACATAAAAATGATACTCTGTTAATGAAATGATAAATACTTTGTTACAATATATAACAGCTAATTAACGATTTTTGATAAAGTACTCGTCGCCGTTAGCTTTAGTCTTTTCCTTTAATAATATTGTCCATGTATTGTCCATGAGTATACATTAAATATTTCATTATATCCAAAATTACAATTTTTTTTTTCAAAATGAGTTTCCTGCTTGAAAATAAAGATACTTTGGCCAGTAAATATTTTTATTATCTCGACGTTTCGACAAAAATCTGTTGTCCTCCTCAGGAGCAAACAAAACAAAAGATTCAGCAAGGCGTTAAAATTTATTAGAGATATATAATAATAGATAATAACTTTTAACGCCTTGCCAAATGTTTTAATTTTTGTTTGCTCCTGAGGAGGACAAATAGATAAATAGATTCTGATAAATAGATTTCAAATCCAGGTCATATGAGAAAAAGTAACTTTTGTGTTACTCTTCTCGTTTCAGTAATGGTTGATCCACAATTAATCATGATTTTATAACAGAAGCACTTTTTCCTATATTTTGACGGGATGTTTATAAAACTATGTTATTTTTCATTTGTCTTCGGTCGTTGATTTATGCATAGCTTCTCCAGCAAGCCCTTTCTCTCCGTCTTGACACATTGTAAATAACATTGCTGATTATTGTAACTATTGTATATACCCTCTTCTACTTGGAGAAGCTGTATAAGACCAAAGGGTCATAACAGGGACTTTTGTGGATGTTATTACTGTTATTCTTGCATGTACCCTACATTTCCGTGCTTGGAGGATCGGTATAAGACTAAAATGTCTTAATAAAGCTTTTTGTTGTTGTTGTTGTTGATTTTATAACAGACGAATAAATTACGGTGAACAAATCAGACTTCAAGGGATAGCTTTTCTATTTTAAAACTTTTAATTCACAAATCTCTACCTTTCGAGAATGAAAGCCTTTTTATAAGAGAAACATAATAAATCACAGAGATAAGAATTACAAAAAAAAATTATCCCTGGAAAAATAGTACAAAAGTGAATTTGTACTTGTATCAGGTGGATAAATTAAGAAAAAGGGCATTTTCTGATCATGCAAATAAAGGTTGCTGATTAATCAAGAAACAGTATTTGGTCATTTTTGGAATGATTACAAATCAACGGCCCAGGGTAGCCTAGTGAACATGGCATCTACCCGGGTAAACGGAACCATATGGGTTTGATTCCCATCCCTGGAAATTTTTATTTTTCCGTTCATCATTACTCTTCACAATTCATCCTTTCATACTTTATCCCTATGGATAGAAATAGTCGTTATTTCTCCTTAAAATAAATTACGATTTTTCGCTCAAAAGAAACATTTGCGGTAAAATTGTTAAACGTCGTTCTACAATCATAAGCCGAATTATATTGTATTATAAAAAGTCTTTCATAATTTGAATTATATTTCAAATATGAATAAGTTTTAAATACAATTGGACAAACTGGAATATATCTATCAATAAAGGAACATTCAATAAGTTCTAAAGCGCTAGGTAAACAAATGGATTAGGAGAAAGAGGTTCAATAAACATAACAATTACAGAAGAGGTGGCATGCAAGAGAACAAAAGATCTAATCTTCCAATTGCTAACAAAGAGACTGGAATTGATGAAAGGCATTCAAAGACCTTCTACCATTTGTAACTAAGAAATCTTCTGCAACATATTGGATCCGTTCTGTGATTAAAAGTTCCTTTAAAGGCTTTCTTCCAACCCAATCTTTTGTTGGCTAAGCTCGTGTATCATAAAGGCCGCTTTAGGTTATCAGTTTGATCACACTTCAGCATTAAAGATTGTAGAACGACATTTGAAAATTATCCCGCATGTGTATCTTTGGAACGAAAAATCGAAATTTATTTTAAGGCGAAATAACGATTATTTCTATCCTTAGGGATAGGTATGAAAGGATAATTTGTGAAGAGTAATGATAAACGGAAAATTAAAGTGTCCAGGGATGGGGATCGAACCCACAGTGTTCCGCTTACTGGTTAGATGCCATATCCACTAGGCTACCCTGGGCATATTTAATCGTTCGTAAATATTATATAAAGTAATTTATAATACAATATAATGCAGATAATGATTGTAGAACGGCATTTGAAGATTGTAAATCCATCTGTTTTTATGAACTAAAGTCACTGATACTAGAGAAACAAAAAGCAGACGAAAAAAGGGGATGCCATATTTACATATTAGTATTATGCATTAGCGCGCCATCTGTTAAGAAATATGTTAACTATTTTGACACGTATGATTATATTTATAAATTTAATTACCATTTATCGATAAAATTTGTAACAAATAAATTTACTGGCAATGTGTTTCTTTTCAATGATATCATCAAATATTATCTCTACAGACCTTACTGCAATGATATAAGTTATTGAATGAGAGGGTGTAACAAATAAATTTACTGGCAATGTGTTTCTTTTCAATGATATCATCAAATATTATCTCTACAGACCTTACTGCAATGATATAAGTTATTGAATGAGAGGGTGTAACAAATAAATTTACTGGCAATGTGTTTCTTTTCAATGATATCATCAAATATTATCTCTACAGACCTTACTGCAATGATATAAGTTATTGAATGAGAGGGTGTAACAAATAAATTTACTGGCAATGTGTTTATTTTCAATGATATCATCAAATATTATCTCTACAGACCTTACTGCAATGATATAAGTTATTGAATGAGAGGGTGTAACAAATAAATATACTGGCAATGTGTTTATTTTCAATGATATCATCAAATATTATCTCTACAGACCTTATTACAATGATATAAGTTATTGAATGAGAGGGTGTAACAAATAAATTTACTGGCAATGTGTTTCTTTTCAATGATATCATCAAATTTTATCTCTACAGACCTTACTGCAATGATATAAGTTATTGAATGAGAGGGTGTAACAAATAAATGTACTGGCATTGTGTTTCTTTTCAATAATATCATCAAATATTATCTCTACAGACCTTACTGTAATGATATAAGTTATTGAATGAGAGGGTGTAACAAATAAATTTACTGGCAATGTGTTTCTTTCCAATAATATCATCAAATATTATCTCTACAGACCTTACTGTAAGGATATAAGTTATTGAATGGAGGGTGTAACAAATAAATTTACTGGCAATGTGTTTCTTTTCAATAATATCATCAAATATTATCTCTACAGACCTTACTGCAATGATATACGTTATTGAATGAGAGGGTGTAACAAATAAATTTACTGGCAATGTGTTTCTTTTCAATAATATCATCAAATATTATCTCTACAGACCTTACTGTAATGATATAAGTTATTGAATGAGAGGGTGTAACAAATAAATTTACTGGCAATGTGTTTCTTTTCAATAATATCATCAAATATTATCTCTACAGACCTTACTGCAATGATATAAGTTATTGAATGAGAGGGTGTAACAAATAAATTTACTGGCAATGTGTTTCTTTTCAATAATATCATCAAATATTATCTCTACAGACCTTACTGAAATGATATAAGTTATTGAATGAGAGGGCTTGGCTCATCAGTAGTGAACCCTCTCAGCGGTTCCGCTGTTCATCGAAATGCGGAAATAAAACAGTTATAAGTTTTCAAAATTCGAAACTATTATAAACGCGCATGATTCTTTTTAAAAATAAACAATTCTACCATCCTTACTGCAATGGAAAAATTAATGGGAGAGTCCTTTCCATTGCAGTAAAGACAGTAGATTTTTTTTTATTTTAAAAAGAATCATACGCGTCTATAATAGTTTCTAATTTTGATAACAGACGACTCGCTAATGCATCATAATGTAGTTATAAGTTTGTTGTCGTGTTTTGATAGGCATTAGCGAGTTATGTTTATAGTCCAGATAGAAGACAACAAGGCTATATGTGAGGGAAGGGTGATGTGTGGCGCTATCTATCTAAAGGGAAGAAATCTCACGCAGCCGAAGGAAATGATAAAGGCGAATGATGGATGATTCCAAGATATTGACCGATTTGACCCTTGACCGCTGTATTATTACTCTGTAGCTAGATTCTATCCTCTAATTGAACAAAACAGACAAAATATATAAGTTAATATTGTTACATCAATTTAAATGCGCCCTATATTAATTCAAAATATTCTATGATATTTAATATTTATTTAAAACAGATTATTTAGATTATCATCATTCCTTTTTATAGTTTAATTCCTTTTGTAATATTTTATTGTACATATATCTTGATTGGTTATTGGAGCGATAGAAGACCTATACGAAGACTGTGGATCACGACCTATGAGGAAGACAACGAATCAAGGTAATTTATTTTAATTTACTTTTATTTTTTTGCTTTAAGTATGGAAACCCGCTCGGTGTATAACACCAAGAAGGAGGAAACCAAGGTCGATGACCCTGCAAAACTGCAACTTGGTGCAACAATATTTATTAACAAGTAATTATTAATTTATTATTAAATATCACGATGTAAAAGGTGACATCTGTTGTTTTTCTGTGAAAAATAGACACTTCGGCCTATTAGAGTTTTTTTCTTAACGTTTCAAACAAAAATCCTTTGTCTTCGTCAGAAGAAATAAATAAAAATAATGCATTTAGCAAGGCGTTAAAATTATTCTGAGGTTGCAAGGGCGTTCTCGCGCGATTTTACGAATTTAGTTCAACATCTAAAGCACGAGTCAAAAACATTTTTTTTCCACCGAAATATAATAAACCACAGAGTGAACCTGATGTAAACAAATTGAAAATCAATTTAACTCTATCCATCAAGATGTTGGGGAAGATAATTCAGTCAAGAGTGAATCAATGCTGTAAATGAATATACCTTAAGTAAAAGTTAAAAATACCAAAAAATCATTTTTTCTTTATGTAACATGCTTTATGTTTATTTTTGTAAAATATTTGATTATGTTGAAGATGTCTTTGCAAGCATAGTTACTAATTATATTAGGCATTACATCGGTCAACCAGTTCGTCATTGTCTCACGATTGACATCAGCTGATTCTCCACAAATGTTGCGCAGCTTGATGCCATGCCTTGCCTTCCAACGCTCGATCCATCCACCACTCCCAGTAAAATCCTTTAATCCAAATTCAAGAGCCAGGGTCTTCGCCTTTTCGGAAAGCAATCGACCATTAACTGGAAGCGCTGCACTTCTTGCCTGCTTGAACCACTGCAGCAGAGCCTCATCAACATCAGCATATGTAAATCCACGTGCTCGTTTCCGACTGCTTTCTCCCGCATGCAGAGCTTGTTGGTGGATCTTCTCAGAGTTCTTTATTATGGTGCTGAGCGACGACTGTGGGATATTATGTTTCTGGGCAACATCTGTCTTTTTCTTCTTCTCCACTTCAATCTCTTTAGGATTTGCAGCTTGACTGACAGATAGTGAGTTTCTTGTTTGTTTTCGTTCTCCTGCCATGGTAAACGTTAATAAAATATAAGCGTTTATTAAACAATTTAATTTTGTTTAAATAATGTAAAAAAAATACTTATAATATGTTTGCATATTTTAAAATTGTATATTATTAACTTATTTGTTGTGTATCATTAAATTTGTGTCATTCACACGTTGTAATTTGATATATATTATGCATAATATATTAGTCAATTATAATGGTAAATGAGAAAACTTCGTTATAAACGGATAAAATAAAAATTTATACATGCAAATCACTTCGTTATAAGCGAAAATTCTTTATATCCGACTTCGCAATATCCAGAGTTCTTTTAATGGTTTAAGCCCTTCTTTTCTTTCGTGCAGACAATTTCATTCGCTATATGCGGAATTTCGCTATAACCGACTTTGTTATAAGCGGAGTACACTGTATTTGCATATTTCAGGTTCAAAATAATTATGCTTAAATCGATACTTTTTATATGAATTTATATTATAAAAATTCTATATATTTACAATATTCATTAGTTCTACAACCAGTATACCATGGTATATATATTCTTAATTTTAAAACTATTTTTAATAAACAATTTGATAATTTACATCCATATTCAAAAAATATTTATTCTAACCAAAAGACTCTCGTTTTATCATCATCACGACAATATGTTTTAAAAAGATTTATAAATTAAGAAAAAAGCATCTACTTATCGTGTAACTGAAAGTTACTGAGGGCTGGCCTCATCTATTGGAATAAATATAAACTATTCTCGTTGATGTTTAATTATTCCAGAATTGGCCAAATACTCATTTTTGATTAATCAAGAAAAGATAACCACGGACGCGTTTCGGGCTGTTGGCCCTCATCACAAAGATTTTTTCACAAAGATTTATAAGTTTTTTATAAATGTCAGTTTGTGTGAAACAAACCAAATATATCGTTTAATATAAATATATTCTCTCTATATATTATACAAATATATTCTATAATGCGATATTTAGAAACCAATATAAATATATTACCAACAGAGTTATATACTAATTCAATTTTCCTTATCTATTCCCATCAGTTTTATCAGACCACGTGACATTAATTAAAGCCCTATCATCATTAACACATTGATGAGATGAAATTAGCAGACAATTAAAACTTTTTTCTAACTATCACATTAAGATATATTAAATTTATTAGATTTTCTTTCACAAATTGACATATATAACAAACTTCTAATTCTCTATAAAACTTTTTTGTCTAGGAGATATAGTGGAACAAGTGATTTGGTTAGAATAAATAGTCCATGATATGAGCGTAAATAAATAAAGTTCTATAGCTATGTTTTTCTTGGATGACACGATTTAATCCGTTGAACTGGTTTTCAATATAGCCATGATGAATAAAATGAATAAAAGTAAGGCCGAGAATGGAATACTTGAACAATTTCGGAATATAGCCATGATGGATAAGATTAAGGCCGAGAAAGGAATACTTGAACAATTTCGGAATATAGACGTGATGAATAAGATGAATAAAAGTAAGGCTGAGATAAGATTACTTGAACAATTTCAGAATATAGCAATGATGAGTAAGATGAATAAAAGTAAGGCCGAGAAAGGAATACCTGAACAATTTAGGAATATGGCCATGATGAATAAGGTGAATAAAAGTAAGGCAAAGAAAGGAATACTTGAACAATTTCGGAATATAGCCATGATGAATAAGATGAATAAGAGTAAAGTCGAAGAAGGAATACTTGAACAATTACGGAATATAGCCATGATGAATAAGATGAATAAGATCAAGGCCAAGAAAGGAATACTTGAACAATTTCGGAATATAGCCATGATGAATAAGATGAATAAGAGTAAATTCGAAGAAGAAATACTTGAACAATTACGGAATATAGCCATGATGAATAAGATGAATAAGATCAAGGCCGAGAAAGGAATACTTGAACAATTACGGAATATAGCCATGATGAATAAGATGAATAAGATCAAGGTCGAGAAAGGAATACTTGAACAATTTCAGAATATAGTCAAAAAATAAATTTAAAAAATTAATCTCTTGTATTATTATCAAATAAAAATATCAGGTTACCAGGGAAAAGTATCTCTTCAAAATCTTTAATCTCTAACTACCGAACACCAACGTCTATCTACAAGTGAAACACTATATGCTCGTATTAATGAGGTTACATCGTGTTTTACCCCTGTCGAAGGACGTTCGTGCTCGCGCGAAAGCCAGAGAAATGAATTTGAAAAGAAACTTCTTCCTGGAGAAGTATGATATTTTTATTTAACAAAAGGAAATCTCTCTGAGAGGGCAGAAATAATGCCTACCAAACATATTCACTCATTGACAAAACTTAAAGAAATATAAATGCTTCAATATCGCTGTCATCTGTTTTTTTTTTTTTGAAAGAGATAGATGCAATTTTGTTCACACTTGATTATCCATTGTGTTTTCAATAAAGGTAACTGTGTATCGAATATCATTCAGAGTTATTGTCTGAATACCGATATACATGCTAAAAAGTACAAATTCCTTAAGTTTTGTTCATGAATGTAGCTTTCTTTATAGATTTTATAGATGATTGGTCATTTAAAACAATTAATTTCATGTAGAACGCTCTCAAACTTAGTCGTCTCAGATTCACGTGGGTGGGATCTTCCTTTATATTTTTCCTTGTGGGCGTGATTCTCTTTATACTTGAGCGCATCAGTTATAAATTATTCAGTTTCACATTCTTATTTGGGTAATCTATATAAGCAGAAATTTCAATTATTTATCACCTTGTTATATTAAACTGCTGACCACCGTAAATGCAACACCCTGAAAGAAGCATGCTAATAACATTAAATTTACAACATGCATTAGCGGAGGTGAGATATGGAAATGATTAGAATACAGCACAGACGCACATCACGCGCGCCTGAGCCTCCACTTCAAAGCACTATTTGAAGATTGGAGATTTCTACGATTTCAAGTTCGGCCATTGTGTTATCCTGTATTTAAAAAAAAGATCAATTATGTCCCGTTTTGCCGAGTTCGACAGAAGAAGGATAGTGGCCTACCGAGAATGTGGATTATTTTTCAGGGAAATCGGTAGTCGTGTTGGACGAAACCAATCAACTGTAATGCGGATATGTGATTTTTGGATGCAGAAAGGTACGACAGACCGAAGTGTTCGATCGCATCCACCTCAGTGCACCACTTCACGTGCTGACAGCCAAATTTTGCGCAGGCAGTGACAGATCGCTCAGTCACATCACGAACCTTATCACAGCACATTCAGTCTCTAACGCATCATCCAATGTCTGCGCGTACCATTCGACGCCGTTTACAGCAGAGTTGTCTGTCCGCAAGACATCCATTGCTTCGTCTACCCTTTTCGCAGAACCACAGACGTCTCCGTTGCCAATGGTGCGATGAAAAAAGGATGTTGACGGCAGAATGGAATGAAATTGTCTTTAAAGATGAGTCACGCTTCAAAACTTTCACAAAACAGTTGTCGGCTCAAGGCGAAACTATGAAAGTTGTGAGGAAGTCTGTTTTATATTGAAATATTGACGATAATATAATAATTTTAAAATTATATCCGCCTCTAAAATTCCTTTCTTATGAATCGGCCAGTTTTCAGGAAGAGCGAAATAATTCTGGAGCATCCCTGTCCATATTCATACAAGTGACGGAAATCTCATCCGGGCTTGGGACCGGCAAAGGCGCAGTTAAATATTGAGTAAAATATTTTAGTGAAAGAGTCAGAGAAGTATAAATCGATATCAATAATATGCTTAAATGTTCTTATTGTTGATGATGTGAATAAAATGGAAGATCTGGTTACGAATCAGTTTCAACACCCCATTAGTGAAATACAATCACACCTAATGAACCAAAGACAAATTAATGGATCAATTTCATTATATTTTTTTAAAAAACTTATTTCTCATTTATTTTTGTTGGCAAGAACTATCAAATTACCCAGTTTTTCGTCTAAAATTAATTAAAACGGTGGTATCGATGGTTTCAAGGATTAGTTAAAATTGAAAGGTTTGAAAAAACTTCTTGAACGTATTTTTTTATTGGTAGGTACATTTATTTTCTTAAATAATATTTTATTTGGAAAGAATAATTTGTACTTCGTGTTATTTTTAAAATATAGATGGCGTGTAATTGCCTTATAATTAATTTAGACTTAACACTGCCTGTCTAAATTTTTTTGTGGAGGTGCATTGCTCACTGGAAATATTTCTATTCAAATAAAATGGCATATTGGAACAAATATCATTTATTTTTACCAATATTTTAGTTGGTTGAACGCCAACCTTTATCAAGGTGTTATAACATATTAATGTGTGTCAACAACAAATATATGCCTTTTTATTTAAAAATATTTTTAAGGATTGTTCTATAGAAGCAATGGGTGCTTCTCCCGTCAAAATAAACGTCAGAATCTGACGCCATCTATTGACCGTCGCCGCAACTAGCGGCTTCGGTCGGTGACAAAGCCACAACACCAACTTTGGCAAACTGATAAGCGTCCACCTAGAGACCATGGTTTCGGGCTAATGGCCCTCCCTCCGGCAAATTTTCCATCTATGTTTTGCCAATAGATTTGGCCCAGCCACATTGCCAGCAAAACACCTCTTTGGTAGATTGTGAGGATTCCATTAGATCCGTGTGGATCTCATGGAATAAAGTCCGCCCTAGACTGACGAGGGCCATTAGCCCGAAACCATGGTCTCTAGGTGGACGCTTATCAGTTTGCAAAAGTTGGTGTTGTGGCTTTGTCACCGACCCGATGCCGCTACTTGCGGCGACTGTCAATAGATGGCGTCAGATTCTGACGTTTATTTTGACGAGAGAAGCGCCCATTGCTTCTATGGATTAATTTACTCCCGGCAAATTTTCCCATCTATGGATTGTTCTATTTTCAAAAAATATTTATATGTAATTCTGCTGTCCTAGAAGCGTATGTCCATAGTTTTCATTGCAATCTACAATATCGCAAATAAAAGCAGATATCCAAATACGAATGAAGACATTAAGACGCGAATGTTTCTTAGAAAAAAAAATTAATTAAACATTCGCGTCTTAATGTCTTGATTCTTTATATATAGATGGCGCCTTATTGCTTTGTAAAAATATATATAATGATAAAGATATATATATATTGCGTATGATATTGTTTTTTACAGCACAATACAACAATGTTGGCAAGTTTCTCTAGAGTGGAATGTCGAGGTGACGAATCCACTCCAGGGCCTCCTCTGTGCACCGGTGGATATGATAAAGATAGAAATATATACATGCTAAAAGGTAAAATATCCTTTAATTATGTCTATGATTACATCTATGTATTCAGCCTATGGACAGTCTATAGGAAGTCTAAGTAAATTCTAACAAAAATATAGTTCCATATAGTTTTCCATATAACTGTAGACCTCAGCTATCGGCTGCAAAATGCAATTTCACAAATATAATAATTTATAATAATAAAAGGTAAAATATATACATGCTAAAAGGTACAACGTTTTTAAATTTTGTTTATAATTGTATTTGCGTATTTAGCAGTCTATGACCAGTCTATAAGCAACTAAAGTTAAATCAGACGAAAATATAGTTTCATCAAAATATATCAAAAGAAAAAATAATGTTATTCTAACGTTTTCCGTGCTACAGTTTTCCATATAACTGAAGACTTCAGCTATCGGCTATTGAATTTTAAAAATTCAACATATATATATATATACAGTGTGGCAAATAATTTTTAAGAATGGGTTTGTAAAATAAAACATAAACAAGCTAATTCAATTTCTACTATTTTTTATTCAAAATAATCCCCTCTGGATTCAATACATATGTTACAACGATTTAATAAGGAATTAAATGCCTCTTGCAGGCCACTTTGAGGAATCGCCTCCAAAGTGCTCGTCGCAGCTCTCTGGATGGTCGGGATATCATAAAAAAAAACCTTTTAACTTCAATTTTATTTTTGGAAATAAATAAAAGTCACATGGTGCTAAATAAAGCGAGTACGGAGGATGATTCAACACACAGACGTTATTTTTGGCCAAAAAGCGACGAACAATGAGTGAGGAGTGACTCGGTGCATTATCATGCAGCAAACACCAACTGTCTTCATCGCGATATTCTGGACGAATGCGACGAATTCTGGCAATCAAACGTTTCAAAAAGTTTAAATAATACTCTCCAGTAATGGTTTGTGTCCAGCGGGAACAAATTCTTTGTGGATAATACCTCTACTATCGAAAATGGTAATCAGTATTGTTTTGATTTTTGATGGCACTTTTCGCGTTTTTTTGGCTTGTGGAGAGTTTTTTGACTTCTATTCGGCACTTTGGCGCTTTGTCTTTGGGTCATACTGAAAACACCATGTTTCATCACCCGTAACAATTGATTTCAGGAAGTTTGAATTATTTTCATAGGCAGAAATGATGTCCCTGCAATGTGCAATTCACACTGATTTCTGCTCGCCCGTTAAAGTGTGTGGAACAAATTTAGTACAGACTTTAGTTTTACCTAAATCTTCATGCAGAATGGTTCGAATCGTTTCTTTGTTGATGTGTAAAACCTCTGCCATCATTGTTTTCAACAAATTCTCGCACTTTTTCTATACTTTCTGGTGTCTTTGAAGAACTTGGTCGTCCAGTATGCTTATCATCTTCTAGCGTATTTCTTCCATCCGAAAAACGTTTGTGCCAAATGAAAACATTTGATTTACTCAAACATAACGTACCATAAACTTGCTTCATCAAAATATATGTTTCCGATGCACTTCTACCAAGTTTTGCATTAAATTTAATGACCGCTCTCTGTTCCATCTCAGAATTCCGACGAACAAAAAATTTTACTTTTCAAAAATCGCCTGTATGTTTTTAAAGAGTTAACCAAAATGGCTGAAACAAAGCCACGCGCTAGATAAGGCTTCGAATATATATACGCATGCGCAATTTCATAACTGGCTCTGCTATTGGCCTTTATCTAGCGCGAGTCTTAAAAATTATTTGCCGCACTGTATATAATAAAAGGTAAAAATATGTACATGCTAAAAGGTACAACGTCTTTAAATTTTGTTTTTGATTGTATTTGCGTATTTAGCAGCCTATGGCCTGTCTAGAGAAAGCCAAAGTTATACCAGACAAAGAAATAGTTTCACCAAAATACCGAAGGAAATAATAATGTTGTTCTAACATTCTCCGCGCTACAGTTTTCCATTTACCTGAAGAATTCAGCTATCGGTTGCAAAATGAGATTTTGATCGTTGCTAACGACAATGTTGAGATGGAAGAATAACAATGGACATTTCCACCTAAATGTTTCAATAATACATCTTTTCACACAGAATAAAACATCTATTTCCAAACACATTAAACTATAGAACGACATTGAACAATTTTTACCCCCAATGTTTCTTTTAACAGAACGAAAAATCGTTATTTTAATTATTTTAAGGTGAAATAACGACTATTCCTATCCTTATGGATCAAGTATGAAAAGATAATTTGTGAAGAGTAATGATAAACGGAAAATAAAAGTGTTCAGGGATGGGAAACAAACCCACAGTGTTCCGCTTACCGAGCAGATGTTATCGCT
Organism: Cordylochernes scorpioides; assembly: GCA_030710605.1. NCBI lineage: Eukaryota > Metazoa > Arthropoda > Arachnida > Pseudoscorpiones > Chernetidae > Cordylochernes > Cordylochernes scorpioides. Next base: position 146,303,020 of record CP092864.1, read on the forward strand.
GGATACTTTTATTTTCCGATCATCATTACTCTTCACAATTCATCCTTTCATACTTCATCTCTAAGGATAGGAATAGTTGTTATTTCTCCTTAAATGATTAAAATTACGATTTTTCGTTCTGTAAAAAGAAACATTTTCGGTAAAACTTGTTAAACGTTGTCCTATAATCATAGCCGCATTATATTGTATTATACATTAAAAAAACACACACACTATATATCCAAAGTGTACACATTTTATTTTAAAATTTCCCTTTATTTTAAATTTGTATTCAATAAAATAACCCCATATATATCAATATAAAGAAAATATTCAGACCTCTCCAAGAAGATATACATAAGTTTACTTTTAATAATTAATAGAAAAAAAGCTTTTATTCAAAAGAGACTAAAAAGAAAAAAGAAAATATATTATTTTCTGTCATTGAGAAATTAGATATATCTTAGTGAAAATAAAAGCGATCATCATGTATTTCGAACCTAATGTGATTAAATATTGCCACGTGGAAAATTAGGGAAGACCAACTTCGGGATGAGACAACAATTTATTTCAGGCAAGGACAAACTATGAAGGATAAACAAAAGATATGCCATGAGAGATGTTTACAGAGTAGTAAAATATAAACATAAAAATGATACTCTGTTAATGAAATGATAAATACTTTGTTACAATATATAACAGCTAATTAACGATTTTTGATAAAGTACTCGTCGCCGTTAGCTTTAGTCTTTTCCTTTAATAATATTGTCCATGTATTGTCCATGAGTATACATTAAATATTTCATTATATCCAAAATTACAATTTTTTTTTTCAAAATGAGTTTCCTGCTTGAAAATAAAGATACTTTGGCCAGTAAATATTTTTATTATCTCGACGTTTCGACAAAAATCTGTTGTCCTCCTCAGGAGCAAACAAAACAAAAGATTCAGCAAGGCGTTAAAATTTATTAGAGATATATAATAATAGATAATAACTTTTAACGCCTTGCCAAATGTTTTAATTTTTGTTTGCTCCTGAGGAGGACAAAAGATTTTTGTTGAAACATCGAGGTAATAAAAAGATTTACTGGCCGAAGTATCTCTATTTTCAAGAACTATGAATGCTGGCCAGGCAGCATCTATCTTTACGATAATAAATTTATTTCTTTTTAAAACGCTAACTTTCAAGTGATAATCGCTCTTCAACAGGCTTTATAAAAAAAAACATCGAATATATCTTACAAGTAATATTTACATATACATACGCGCAACTTTGATATTTACAACTAAAATTTTAAAATTGATATATAATTGAACAATTACATATGCTTATTTTTAACTCCGCCTCTGCCGGTCCCAAGCCCAGATGAAAAAGGAGGAGGGGGAGCAGTAACAAGCTCGCTAAAAACCCTGGGCTCAGCTGGCCCGGCTGATAGTACCCTGTAAGGGCTTCTGATCCAAGGATACAAGATGAACCGCGTTTGTACTCCATGTTAGGAGCAGCTTTACATGGCATCTGTTCCTCATGTCAGAGGCGGCCATTTCTTTTGGGGCTAAGTCGGCCTGCCACTGAGTAGTGCTCCCAGTCTTAATGACAAAGGCAGACGCATTTTACTTCACCCAGTCTTGATGGTTGTCAAACAGACACCACGAAGGGTCACAACTTGATACCCTAATATGATTGAGTTGAGATAAGAAAGAAGAAGATATGTCTATTTACATTTTTAGAAACTCATTGTTATAAAATATTTTATAATTTTAAAGTTTTTCACAATTTTTTCATGAATTGAGATTTCATTGTATATATGGAAAATAGTGTGATGCATTAGCGCGCCATCTGTTATCAAAATTCGAAACTATTATTGACGCGTATGATTCTTTTTGAAAATAAACAATTTCTACTGTCCTTACTGCAATGGAGGGTTCACCATTGATGAGCCAGGCCCTCACATTAATTTTTTCATTGCAGTAAGGACAGTAGAACGACATTTGAAAATTATCCCGCATGTGTTTCTTTTAAACGAAAAATCGAAATTTATTTCAAGGAGAAATAACGATTATTTCTAACCTTAGGGATGACGTATGAAAGGATGAATTGTGAAGAGTAATGATGAACGGAAAAATAAAGTGTCCAGGGATGGGAATCGAACCACAGTGTTCCGCTTACAGGGCAGATTTTTTTATTTTATTTTACGCGTGTATAATAGGTTTGAATTTTGATGGAAAATAGTTTTGGCGAATGAAATCTAATATGTAGATGTCATTTGAAATCCTATGTGAATTCTTTTTGAGTGAAAATGGTATTTGGCTGGGTAAATATTGTACCAGAGTATTTATAAATTTTATTCCAAAATGCCACGTGGAAATTAGGGTATACCAACTCCGGGAGGAGACAACAATTTATTTCAGGCAAGAACAAACTTTAAATGGTAAAAAAAAAAAGATAAGCCACGAGGAAAATTTACAGAGTAGCAAAATATAAACGTAAGAATGACCACTCTGTTAATAATAAAAATAAAAATTAATAAATACTTTGTTACATAGCTTCTTCCTTATGGGAGCTGTGACCCACAGCTAGCAATTATTGTAAGTTTTTTTCGACGATCTTCAGTTTGTGTTTCCTAATTTACCCAGCATCTCCACCAAAATGCTATGTGGAAAATTAGGGAAGATCAACCTCGGGATGAGACAACAATTTTTCTAAGACAAGAACAAACTATGAATGGTAAACAAAAGCTAAGCTACGAGGGAAATTTACAGAGTAGCAAAATATAAACATAAAAATGACCACTCTGTTAATAAAAATAATAAAATTAATAAATACTCTGTTACATAGCAATTATTGTAGGTCTTTTCGGCGATCTTCAGTTTGTCTTTCCTAATTTACCCAGCATCTCCACCAAAATGACACGTGGAAAATTAGGAAAGACCAACTTCGGAATGAGACAACAATTTATTTCAGGCAAGAACAAACTATAAATGGTAAAAAAAAAAGATAAGCCACGAGGGAAATTTACAGAGTAGCTAAATATAAACATAAAAATGACCACTCTGTTAATAATAAAAATAAAATTAATAAATACTTTGTTACATAGCTTCTTCCTTATGGGAGCTGTGACCCATAGCTAGCAATTATTGTAGGTCTTTTTGGCGATCTTCAGTTTGTCTTTCCTAATTTACCCAGCATCTCCGCCAAAATGCCACGTGGAAAATTGGGAAAACCAACAATAAGACAGCAATTTATTTCAGGCAAGAACAAACTATTAGTGATAAACAATAGATAAGCCAAGAGGGATTTTTACAGAGTAGCAAAATATAAACATAAAAATGTCCACTCTGTTAATAAAATTAATTAAAGATTTGTTACAATATATATACAATATAGGTCTGGAATCCTATGTGAATTCTCTTTGAGTGACAATGGTATCTGGCAGGGTAAATATAGTTTCAATCTGCCACTACTTCACGGTCCAGCGGTTCCATTACCCTCGATCTGTTTACTCGTAGACAGAGTTATTTACCCATATGGAAGTTCTATTTGTCTATCTACAATAAATCAGATTTATTTACATATGTGTACTTCATTTTGAATAGTAATTGTACACTTCCAAATTCTAATAAATACTTTCTTTTATCTATCCATATAATAGGTTTATTATGAAGCATTAGTACACCATCTGTTATCAAAATTCGAAACTATTATAGACGCGTATGATTCTTAAAGAAAAATATTTATAAAAGTTTTGAAAATAGAACAATCCATTAATAAATCTTCAATTAAAAGGGTATATATTGGATCAAAATATCATTTATTTCACTAATATTTCAGTTGGCTGAACGCCAACCTTTAAAAGGTATTATAACATATTAATGTGTGTCAACAACAAACTCAGTGCCCTGTTGTTGACACATATTAATATGTTATAATATCTTGATAAAGGTTGGCGTTCAGCCAACTGAAATATTAGTAAAATATATTATATTTTGATCCAATATATGCCTTTTAATTAAAAATTTATAATTGTATGTAAATCTGCTGTCCTCAAAGCTTATGCCCATAGTTTATCTAAAATATCCATTCCAAAAGTCTAGTATCAGTATGAAAGGAAGACCGAAAAATGCAATATAACAGCGGTATGGTAGATTAAACTGGCGAAACCACTGGAAGGGTTCACCACTAATGAGACATGACCTCCCATTAATTATTCCATTGCAGTAAGGGCAGTAAAAATTGTATAATTTTAAAAATAGAATCAATCGCGTCTATAATAGTTACGAATTTTGATTATAGGTTTATATTATATCAATATGAGTTTCATATAATCATATAACGTTAAACGGCCGTTGGTAAAATATATAATAGAATATCTTTTTAATTGACCATCGAAATATCGGAAATTTAAATAATTTAAAATACAAAATAAGCTAAAATAATAAAAAATATATATACACTCATAGAGAAAATTTAAAGAAGTTATACCTTTTAGCATGTATATCAGGATTCAGACAATAACTCTGAAAAATATTACCGTGACCTTTATTGAAGACACACGAGATAACCAATATACACTCATAGAGAAAATATAAAGAAGTTGTACCTTTTGGCATGTATATCAGGATTCAGACAATAACTCTGAAATATACACTAATGGACAAAACTTAAAGAAGTTGTACCTTTCAGCATGTATATCGGGATTCAGACAATAACTCTGAAAGATATTACAGTGACTTTTATTGAGAACACACGAGATAACCAATATACTCTCATGGACAAAACTTAAGGAAGTTGTACCTTTTAGCATGTATATCGGAATTCAGACAATAACTCTGAAAGATATCACAGTGACTTTTATTGAGAACACACGAGATAGCCAATATACACTCATGGACAAAACTTAAGGAAGTTGTACCTTTTAGCATGTATATCGGGATTCAGACAATAACTCTGAAAGATATCACAGTGACTTTTATTGAGAACACACGAGATAACCAATATACGCTCATGGACACAACTTAAAGAAGTTGTACCTTTTATAATGTATATCGGGATTCAGACAATAACTCTGAAAGATATTACAGTGACCTTTATTGAGAACACACGAGATAACCAATATACACTCATGGACAAAACTTAAGGAAGTTGTACCTTTTAGCATGTATATCGGGATTCAGACAATAACTCTGAAAGAATTCACAGTGACCATTTTTGAAGACACACGAGATAACCAATATACGCTCATGGACAAAACTTAAGGAAGTTCTACCTTTTAGCATGTATATCAGGATTCAGACAATAACTCTGAAATATTTCACAGTGACCCTTTTTTGGAGTCACACGAGATAATCAATATACGCTTATGGACAAAACTGAAGGAAGTTGTACCTTTTAGCATGTGTATCGGGATTCAGACAATAACTCTGAAAGATACACTCATGGACAAAACTTAAGGAAGTTGTACCTTTTAGCATGTATATCAGGATTCAGACAATAACTCTGAAAGATTTCACAGTGACCCTTTTTGAAGACACACGAGATAACCAATATACGCTCATGGACAAAACTTAAAGAAGTTGTACCTTTTATAATGTATATCGGGATTGAGACAATAACCCTGAAAGATTTCACAGTGACCTTTTTTGGAGACACACGAGATAACCAATATACGCTCATGGACAAAACTTAAAGAAGTTGTACCTTTTAGCATGTATATCGGGATTCAGACAATAACCCTGAAAGATTTCACAGTGACCTTTTTTGGAGACACACGAGATAACCAATATACGCTCATGGACAAAACTTAAAGAAGTTGTACCTTTTAGCATGTATATCGGGATTCAGACAATAACCCTGAAAGATTTCACAGTGACCTTTTTTGAAGACACACGAAAACCAAGTGTAACATATTATGAAAATTAGTACAAAAGTGGAAATATACTGTGTTCTGGTAGATAAATTAGGAAAAAGTCAACTCCTGTTCGTGAAGCTAAAAGTTTCTGATGACGCCATCTGTCGGAGTAAATATTAACTAAACGTTGATTTTTAATCACGTTGCTAGCCTTTCATGATTAATTAAGAATGGGTATTTGGTCAATTCGGGAATAATTAAAAATCAACGAATAGTTGATATTTATACTGACAGATGGCACAAGCCATCAGCAACTTTCAATTGCAAGATCAGAAGATGTATTTTTCTTAGATTCATGATATCTCAACTATAGATTCCATAGTGAGATTTTGTTAATGAACACAGATCAGATTTCAAATGGAGATTTTTATATGAAATGATTTAATTCAGTGTGATTTTTTTTCATGAAAGGAAGGTGAGGAACTGACTGTGACGGAAAAGAAGGAGTTCGAAAAGCCAATGGGAGGCCGACAGAAGGGGCTACGGGGATGCAGCGGCTGGTATGAGGAAAAACGAAAAAAAAAAAAAACTTGAAAAAACTTCGAACGGGAGGATTTGCCCTGAAATACCTATTCTTATAGTGTTAATAAATTCAAATATATAATTCATTAAATAATCCTTTACTATTTTCTTAACTGATAATAAATATAATATTCCCTCCTGTTTTCGTCGTACATTTTAACAGCGGTATAAACAGCGACACCTAGCTTTGAACCTTCAACCCCGCCGACCAAGAATAGAGACTCCCTCTATAGAAGTGTCGTTACAACACAGAGTGGCGTTGGTGAAATCACAATATAATCCATCTCAACGTGAACTTCAACAGAGACAAGTTCAACCTTAAGGACAAATAGATGACAGACGAGTAAGCTAGGTCAACATTGTTCCAGAAACACGTACATATTTAACACCACAAACCCAACATTTTAATTGGATTCACAACAATTCTCTCTGACTTCCTGTCTCAACAATGATATAACAATAAAGTTTGTGATTACATTTCTAAAACAGAATGGGGAAAGTCTTCACTTGTATACAATTAACTTGTTAATGGTAATCTTAGATCTTGTGAATAAGCCTGTTACTTATTTATGGATAGCTATCTGATTACAATTGGAAAATCTTGGAAATGTTTATAATAGAAACAATGATAGTTGTCGACTTGTATAAGATTATGTTTGTAATATATTAGCTAATTAATTTAAAAATTGTTTTATTTAATTGTTTGTGCACAGAGTCAATGATGATATTTGTGAGTATATTTGTATATATTTTGAAAATAGAGCAATCCATAGTTAATTCATTAGATAATAAAAGGCATATATTGGATTTAATAAAATATTCATTTTGCCAATATTTCGGCTGGCTGAACGCCAACCTTTATCGAGGCATTACATTTTTTGTATACACCATTCAGCCAGCCGAAATATTGGCAAAATAAATATTTTATTAAATCCAATATATGCCTTTTATTATCTAATTTGTATATATATAGTGTTTGTGTATATAGACGTTCGTTGTGTTTTAGTGTGGAATCGTGTTAGCTATGTTTGTTCTTTGTATTGAAAATAAATAATATTTTCAAGTCTTCTGGCTAGAATATTGCAATGTTTGTGTCAAAGCGCTCTTATATTGTTTTATAAATTATATATATATATATATGTGTGTGTGTGTTTGGAAAAATAATATAAAAAAATAAAAAGGTCAGGTGTTGATATTAAAAATAAAGAAGGTATATCCTGACCAGGAGCACATGTGCTTTTTAGATGGCAGAGCATCATCTAGTGGAATAGAAATAAACATTAATTTAGCCTGTTCCCTGATATTTGGCCAACCTATTTACTTGATAAATCAAGAAAAGCCATCCACGAACGGGTTTCGCGCTGTTGGCCCTCGTCAGCGTGGAGCAGGCTGCACGACTGGGACCAAAAATATTTTTGGTTCCAGAAATTTCCTGATAAACCAAGAAATGATCTCCAACAGCGCAAAACGCGTTGTCAGATTGCTTTTCTTCCTGATTAATCATGAAAATGGGTTGGCCAAATATCAGGTAACAGGCTAAATCAATGTTTAGTTGATTTCTGTTCCACTAGATGGTGCTCTTCCATCTAAAAAGCACATGTGCTCCTGGTCAGGATATGCATTATTTATAAAAGGTATAAAAGGAAAACAGAAAATACAACATTACAGCGGTATCGTAGATCAAACTGTTAAAAACGTGGGAGAATTCACCACAAATTAGCCAGGCCCTTCTATCAATTTAATCATATCAGTATGGGCAGTAGAAAATTATTTAAATTGAAGAAAAATCATACGCGTCTAAAATAGTTCGGCGCGATGGCTCGATAATGTTTAATATATATATATATATACACACTGTTGGAAAAGACTTAATGAGTCGTCTGTTTTTTATCCACACTTTATTATTTCGTGTGTCTTCAATAAAAGTCCCTGTGCATCAAATATATTCCAGAGTTATTGTCTAAAAACCCACTGTCTGAAAAACCCACATATAAGAAATAACACAGAATATATTTTCTAACAATCATTGAATAATGCTGTGCCGAGATATGAAACCAACATATGATAAATATAACATATAATATATTTTCTAACAATCATTCAACAATGCAGTGCCTAGCTATGAAAAGTCTACATATGAGAAATAACACAGAATATATTTTCTAACAAACATTCAACAATGCAGTGCCTAGCTATGAAATACCTACATATCATAAGTAAAACAGATTATATTTTCTAACAATCATCCAACAATACAGTGCCTAGCTAGAAACCTATATAGTATAAGTAACACAGAATATATTTTCTAACAATCATCCAACAATGAGTGCCTAGCTATGAAAACCTACATATAAGAAATAACACACAATATATTATTCCTAACAATCATTCAACAATGCAGTACCTAGCTATGAAAAACCTACATATAAAAATAACATGAAACATATTTCTAACAATCATCTAACAATGCAATAGAGAACAAGCAACAATAGGATACAGTCGGATTGCTCTGTGATATGATGAGGAAACCTTCCACCTGCCTGTGATTGATAGTTCCAATTTGTGAACTAAACTCCGCCAGTTCTACCTCATCAACCCGGATCTAAATTGGATTCTTGAAATCTTTTAAACTCCGTGAAGAGCTCTCATAAACCTTGAATCTTGTTTGGATGGCATCCATGTTTCTTAAGAAAAATGGTTGCCCCGATTAGAAACGGCTTATAGATATATTACCAAAAGAGATACCTCTTCCTTTAAAATGCATTAAGACTATGTATTATGGTTCACCTCCCAAGTACAGAACGTAAGGTGGGAAGAGTAATGCATCATTTGATGCACATTTGATAATACATGCAACATAGAATAAACATTTTAATATCCATTTATTGACAAATCTTAAGGAATCTGTACCTTTTAGCATGTATATCGGGATTCATCCAATAACGAAAAGATACACTCATGGATAAAACTTAAGGAAGTTGTACCTTTTAGCATGTATATCGGGATTCAGACAATAACTCTCAAAGATATTTGATACACAGTGACCTTTATTGAAGACGTACAATACATGGGTGAAAATATGGCTGAGAATCCGGACCCAACGACCTCAATATAAATTATAATTGTAAATGAACAAACCCTGTACATCCCCCACAGTATATTGTAAATATGATGATCTAGGTTGTTCTTTTTGAGCGGTGGCACCTAATAAAGTGATTTTGGAACTTGGATAAAATATAGAAAGATAAAATTATATAATATTAAGACAATAAAATAATTCAATAAAATGATGAAAAGAAAGAAGACAAGATGAAAGTTTTACCATTACGATAAACATGAGGGGCGAAGGATTTTCCTGTCAACGCCGCGCCAATTTTCTTATAGTTTGGAAAACCAGAAAAGGAATAATATCAGAAAGTTAGTCGCATTATAAGAACGAAAAATCGCAATTTGTCATTTTACATCTATGACATAGCCAGCTTCCGTACATTCTGTCCCGTATTTATTTTAACATTAAAACATTTTAAGATTTAACACAAAAACGTTACAATATAAAACGAATAAAATGTGTTGTGATATTTGAAACCTTACAGAAATATCTGTAATTAATTTATTTATATGTTACAAAGTAACCGTTTTTTTTTTTTTTTGCTAATCCCTAGTACACGTGGTACAGGCCATGATAATCATGGTGGGTAGTTAACGACTGCTTTTTACTGTAAGTACACCACATGTCTACACATGTGAAAAGCAGTTCGACTTTGCACTTATAAATGTGCCAGAACCCCGTTTGGTTACTTGCACTCGCTGGTGGGGTTGGACTTTTGCAAGAATGGGGGGGTAATTGGAGCATTTTTTTTATCAGAAAAAAAGTGCCCAATGCGGGAATCGAACCCGGGTCGTAGTGGTCGAAAACAAACGGTTTAGGCCATCCTTCCACCGACCCCCCAAAAGAAACCGTAGTTTAGGCAATAATAATCATAGTAGATAGTTAATTATTGTCTATTTATTTTAAAGTATCTCTTGCCTGTAAAGGTCTATGGCAATTCTTACTTACAAGGTTCATATCTACCATTTATTCAATGCCTATGTCTAGCAATACAATTTCCATTTTTTAATAGCTCAATCTTGGCTTCTATTTCATGTTCTGGTACAGTCCCATATTTCAATTCGGAAGATAGAAAGATGTTTCTAAAAATATCTTTAGTTAATTACAATATTTTATCCCATTTGAAAGTTTTGAAATTGGCATTTTCCTGATTGTGAAACTGAAATTAGCTAATGGCTTGCGCCATCTGTCGGAATAAATATCAATAAATCGTTGTTTTTATTTAATCTAAGAATTAAAATTACAGAACAATTTCCATCCATAGTTAATTTGTATAGTGTTATGGTGAATACTTTGATTTCCTTTTCCCTTCTCTTCTTTGTTTATGTTTCTTTTTTTCAATTTCTCCATGAAAATGATGTATGGCGAGTCCTTACAGAACGGAAATGTCCTAATAAAGCTGTTGTTGTTGTTGTTGTGTTTTTATTTAATCTACTTATATATTTGCCTTATACTGTCTGTTTGTCTGAAGCTCACGGATAGAATGCGCGCTCATTGGCTGCCAGGGAACACGTGTCCTCCCTGCCCCCCTCTAGACAACCCTGTTATTCAAAAACCATACATCCAATCGCCATGAAATTCTGGGATGTTATTAGGTATATCCCCGGAAAGGTTTCCGAGAAATAATTTCTTGAATATCTTGAATATCCTTAGAGTTATTTGCAGAATTGTAGATATAACTCGCAAGCAGCGCCGCCATTGCGACGACGGAGATAGGCTTAAGTTTGCTACTCCACCCCTGTTGACCTTGGGTCATCGTGTGAGTCACAGCATGATGCAACAAAAACACTCTCTCTGGGGATTGCGGCGTCAACAACCTGTAAGAACGACAACCTAAATTTGAACCTTCAACCCCGCCGACCAAGAATAGAGGTGAGTGACTACCTCTATAGAACTTAGATCGTCGTCACAACACAGAGTGGCGGTGAAATCGCAATAATATTATATTTATATATATATTATAATAAGGCAATTATATATATAGATTTGAACGATAGGCTATTGCACAAATATTTAATCTTTCTTGCATAAAGTACAATACTTAAATGAAAATATGTTTCTTATACAATCCAATACTATAAAATGGACCTTTATATCGGTAACCTTTATATATTATATATTTTATATTATATATATTATAATGTAGGTCTATATCTAGGTTCATGTTGCGAATGTAATTATCTCTATCGATTTAGTAGGTGAAATGCAAAAATAAAAATAGACATGATGATATCTTTATGAAAATCCACATTTCTAATTTTATATTTTCAAGACACACACAGTTTGGGGCGGGACGTTTCACAAGAGAGACATCCACGGCGCCAATTTATAATTGTAACGAATAGTATTTTAATTAAAACATTACTAAAATATATACGCACTCGGGTAAAACGCGGGCGTTGCCCGGGCCATTCGTCTAGTTATCTCATAATTGACCAAATAACCTTTCTTCATTAATCAAGAAAAGCTAACAACGTCCAATAAAGGATATTAGGAAAATTATAGAATAATTAAAAATAAGAGATTAGTTGATATTTACAAAGGTCATCTCTCCTGTCAAAATAGATGTCAGAACTAGAAACCAACTAAATGGTCATTAGCTTTTTTTTTTTTAATTTCAACACACAAAACGCGATATCCCGGCTAGAGATAGTTGCGTCAATTTACATGTTTTAAAACAGAAACAGTTATAAACATATTATACAAGAAAAAATAATCAAAATAAAAAAAGAGAAACAATAATATATACAGTAGAACTTGGATAATTCGAACTTCTTTAATTCGAAAACCTCTTTAATTCGAATATTTATCTTGGTCCCTAGAATTTCCTATATATATAATTTCCGTTTTTAATTCGAATTTTTGGATAATTCGAATTTTTTTTATGGTCCCTTGGGGTTCGAATTATCCAAGTTCGACTGTATTAGGAACCTGAACCTTTCAGGTTTGAAATATAATCATAAATATATTTACAAAAATAGTTAAATCTGTGATAATTATCTCTGCTATTTACAAATTGATATAGATCTACAACATACTGTCTGTTGTCTAGCAATAAAGAAGAGTGGACATTCCAGCAGTAGGTGTCTCGAGTCTTGGAATTCGTTGCCACAATGACAGCTAGAGTCTTCAACCGCTCCAATTGTTGATAAATGGTGATTGATGGTCATTAGCTCGAAACCATAGTCTCTAAATAGACACTTATGCGTGAAGCAAGGTGTAGAGGTTAGATTGACCAAATCTAGCTAAGCTCGCCTGGCGGCACCACCGCCGGTGAGAAGTGGTGCGCCTACGTAGTCGGTGACGAAGTATCAGAGGTAAAAGAAGCAGAAAGAACTTTTACTAAGAAGGGAAGCGACGCCATTTAAACGCGCGTCGAACTTTTTCATATTTAATCCTTATGTTTTAATTAAAGTACCTAAATTTAATCCAATGTCAATCTTCAATTATCCAAGTTGAGTACACTATTTTAAACATATATTTAAGCAAGTTTTTCTACCAAAAGGTTCATAAATAATGTTTTTATTTACCAATATGTTTTATTACATCTAAGGTATTTATCTAAAAGTTTGAATACCAAAAAGTTTTTTATCTATAAGTTTTATTATCACTAAGTTTATTATCTTAAAGATTATTTATCAAAAGTAAGATTTTCTACCTATTAATTGAACACAAGTCAATGTTATTTTTATCATTTACTAGCGGACGTACCCGGCTTCGCCCGAGGTTTTACCCGAGTAAAGGTTTGTCTAACGAACATTTGTGTTAAAACAATTCTCTATAAACTTATAAAAAAAAAAGAGATATATTTTGATAATTTGAAACTCGTAAATTTGAATCTCTCGATAAAGTGAACATTTTTTCCCGGTCCCTGTGTGCCGTGTCATCCTGAATTTTGTCTTTCATAATTTTCTACATTACAAAATCATCGTTTTATCTAGTGAACATATTTTCCCGGTCCCTTGAAAAATACTCGATAAGTTGAATAAAATCATGGTCGTTTATGGAAGATGGACGTAGTTCCCGGAGGTCACCCGCCCCCCGCGCGCCAGGACCTCTTGATCCCTCTGATTGGCCGGCGGCCGGACGGGGGTGGGGGCTCTTGATCCCTCTGATTGGTCGGTGGGAACTTGGACTGACGGCCGGATGGGGGCGGGGTGGGGGGCAGACCTAAGCCTATCTCCGTCGCAAGGTGGCGCTGCTTGCGAGTTAGAGCTACAAATCTGCAAATAACTCTGAGGATATTAAAGATATTCAAGATATTATTTTTCGTAAACCTTTCCGGGGATATGCCTAATAATATCCCAAAATTTCACGGCGATTGGATGTACGGTTTTTGAATCTATAGAGTACACACAGACAAACAGACAGACAGACAGACATTCAATTTTATATATATAGATATACAACACAAGGTATGATGCTTCTGTTTACATACTCTGCAAAATGCCGTCATCTTACACGTAGATAAATTGTGACTTAAGGCAATTGTAGCAAAATCTGTTATCTTTGACAAACTTCCATCTCTCTTGAAATGACATATTTTGGAATAGCTGACATTTTGAAAGTAAATTTGATTTTTGTATATAATATTGTAGCACCAGGTTGCAGCTTGGCAGACTCTTCAACCATGATTCTCTACTGTGCCGGGTCTTGTATCTTACCAGAGCGTGTTTCAACCATCCTACAAATTTATATAAGTGGAGATAACTCTACTTTAAGTAGCCTCCAGTATTTATTTCTCACATCAAAGAGAGATGTGAAGTTACACAGTGTACGAAAATACAAATGGTGATTTTATAATACATATATTCTGTTTATAATATATATATATATATATATTCTGCACTAGCGCGCCATCTGTTATCAAATTTCGAAACTATTTGGAAGGCGTAAGATTCTTTTTTGAAATTAAACAATTTCTACTGCCCTTACTGCAATGTTCACCACTGATGAGCCAGGCCCTCCATTAATTTTTCCATTGCAATAAGGGCAGTAGAAATTGTTTAATTTCAAAAAAGAATATTACGCCTTTAAAATAGTTTCGAATATATATACTGTTTAATAAAATGAATGAATATGAAATATAAATTTGATGTTTAAAATATATGAAAAATAATTTTAAAAATTAAAATAAAATAGGTGCATTAGCCATAATGCAACAATATGCAGGGAGTGTAATTTAAATCAGTACAGATTACAAAAGTAGTAGAATGAGAATGAAATAACTTATTTGGTTTCAATGGAATCTTTGAGTTTTCCCTTATTCTTAAATTTAAAAGACTTCGTGCATAATTTTCTAAAAATATTATCATATCTTCAAATGATGGATAGTCCTGTAAATCAATATGTAATTCCCATTCCTTTTTTAACGAATTATCAAGTTCAGACTGGATAATAAATATGGAATTCAAATCTAAGTGGATATTTTCAGTTTGACCAAAGATGGTATTGTGGCTTTGTCACCGACCTGAAGCTGTTAGTTTGCGGCGACAATCAATAGAAGGCGTCTAGTTTTGATATATATTTTGACCGGAGAGACCATCATTATATATCTAGATCAATATCCTTCTGGATATATTTTCAACTATATTTATTATTTATGCCGATATATGGCGCAAACCATCAGCAAATTTTAAATACATGTGTGATGTTCCTTCGATTAATAAAATATATATGCTTAATCAATTTAAGAAACAAATTTTATTTATATATCTTTCTGATACTTTACACAGTAAAACCCCTCTATATTGGACCTCAATGGGACAGAGCTTTTTGTTTACTATAGCCACGGTTCACTATAGCCAAGGTTTGGCTAATATTTTTACATTTCACAATTGTAACATTTGTATAATGTATACACAAAATATATACACTTTTTGAATATATTCATAACAACAATTATGGTGCTTCCAAATCCAAACATTCAAAAATAAATTAATTAAACAGAGTATATTATAATATTATTATAAGGTATATTACAACATGATCAGGAGATACTTTTTTATTCATTTTATCCATCTAATTCAAGTACAATTTAACTTTAGTATTAATGTTCTTCAGAAGTTATTTATAAATGTTTAGAATTCTTCTCCTAAAGATATTAAAGAATTTTTTACCTTTTCAGAGTGACACCAATCTCTTTCCTGACTGCTTATTCGAATATCTAAGAATTTTGTAATTGATCGTTCAGCACTTATGGACAATTTGACTTTCAAATGAGCTGAAGTGTCGGTAATTCTGTCGTTTGAATCCTCTGCCACTTGAACTGTCATTTCACGTCTGCTATCTTCTTTTTCTTAAACGTCTCTTTTAGAAATATTGATCGTTTGTTTGCATAATGTATTAGATTCTATTCATAACGTCAGCTATAATGGACTCAACTTTCAACAATATTTGATGGTCTTACTTATTTCCATTTAATTTTCTAGTAATCAAACTGTAAAATTGATGATTTTGATATTAGGTGGAAACTTTGCCGGGAGGATATTGATCTAAAGGGACAAAGGTCATCTTTCCTATAAATGGCTAATATGGCTTAAAGGATATCTACTGTTTGTGCAACTGAATGGTGTTGATTGCATATTGCCATCTATCGGAAAATATAAAATTATATGTGTTGTGTCGCCTTCCAGTAGTAGTCACGACACGCAGCCTATATTTACTGGTCAATTTCTCTTTAATTGCACCGTTAATGTTCTATATATACAAATATATATTTACATATTAATAATAAAAAAACATGCAGAATACATACAGATATTTAACAATTTACATACACAACACATCTCCCCTCTTAATAGTAGTGCAGCCGGTCTGGCGGTCTTCTGGATTGCTGCGGTCTTGGACTGCGCACAGGGACAGGGACAGCCGCAGCAGCAGGGCCCGGTTCTGGTTCTGGCGGTCTTCTGGATCGCTGCGGTCTTGAACTGCGCACAGGGACAGGGACAGCCGCAGCAGCAGGGCCCGGTTCTGGTTCTGGAGTGTCCTCTTGTGCTGAAGACTCCGCTCCTTTCAATTCTTCGTCCACCTCCGGGGCTTCTTCAAATGTCTTCTCCTGTCCTCCAAGCCTAGGGTGATCTCGAGAAGTGCCAGGCAGTATAAAATCTCTTGATGTACCCGGCAATACCAAATCTCTCACTTCAGGAACTTCTTTCTTGATAACTGGCCTTAGTTGATTTATGTGTCTTTTCACATAACGGCCTTCGTCTTCTATAAGGTAATGTCGGCTGCTCAGTAGTTCCATGACCCTGCCCCTTTTCCATTTTGGTCCGTTAGCAAAACTCCGAAAATACACATCAGAGCCGACCGCAAAATGCTCTTGCTTCCTCATGGCATCATGGTACACCTCTCCTACCTTCGCCATTTTCGGAATCAAATTTGAAAATCTTGATCTTAGACTTCTTTTCATTAAAAGTTCCGCGGGAGACTCCTTTAATACCGTTTGAGGAAAAGCTCTATGGGTGAATAAAAATCGCTGTAGATTGATTTCTATACTGTCCTTTCCTTGGTTCTTTCGTAAGGAGTTTTTAAATTCACGTACATATCGCTCAGCTAAGCCATTTGTGCTGGGATTGTACGGACTCGTTTTTGTGTGTCTTATACCATTTATTTTTGTAAATTCCTCAAATTCACTTGAGACAAATTGTCTGCCATTATCGGTTACCAAAAGTTCAGGTAATCCAAATCTGGCAAAGATCTCCCTAAGATGTCCTATGATGGTCCTGCTCGTAATGTCCTTTATGATGACAATCTCCAGCCATTTGGTGTACGCGTCTACAAGGACCATAAACATTCGTCCCATAAAGGGACCTGCTAGATCTAAGTGTAGACGGTGCCACGGCTTCTCAGGACAAGTCCACTCTGAAATGGTAGACGGCGGCATACTTGCAGATTCTTGGCATATTCTGCAATCTCTAGCCAACTCTTCAATGTTCTTATCTATGCCTGGCCACCAAAAATACCGTCTAGCAATCATTTTCATTTTCACCATCCCTAGGTGCATCTCATGTAAATCGTTCAAAATTAAGGATCTTAATTTCTGGGGAATCACCACTCTTTCACGCCATTGCAGACACCCAAACTCACAACTTAATTCGTCTTTTATCCTATAATAGGAATAAAGTGGATTTTCCTGCGATACCTTTGGAATTTGCCAATTATTTTCCCTAACATTTCTCAACACAGTTGATAGTAATTTATCCCGGCGTGTCTCAACTGCCACATCCTGGAATGAGAAGGGGACCTCACTCATTTTCCGAAGGAGAAGCACCTGATCCTCATCCAAAGATTCCGTGGTCTTTGACTAAAGGTAATCGTGATAACGCGTCTGCATTGCCATTATCATCAGTTTTTCGAAACTCCACAGCGTATTTAAATGCAGATAATTTTAAAGACCACCTCTTAATTCTTGATGCAGCACATATGGGGATCGGTTTCTGGGGTGAAAAAATGTGCATTAAAGGTCGGTTGTCTGTGATCAACACAAATTCACGTCCCAATAGATATTGTCGAAATTTCTCACAACCAAAAATGATGCTTAAGGCTTCTTTTTCTAATTGCGAATACCGCCTTTCCGCTTCAGTTAGCGTTCTGGAAGCAAAGGCTATAGGAGTTTCTTCCTTTCTATCGTTCCTGTGACTCAGAACCACTCCTAAACCATAGCTAGAGGCGTCACATGCAAGGACTAGTTCCCTAGTTGCATCATAATGTGCCAGCACCGACTCGTTAGTTAGCAATGCTTTGCATTTTGCAAATAATATACGGTGTTCGCCAGTCCAGTTCCATTTGGAATTCTTTTTTTAAGAGGTGATTAAAGGGCGCTAAAATATCTGCAATATTTCTTATAAACCTAGAGTAATACATAAGGAGACCTATAAAAGATCTCAATTGAGAAACGTTTGTAGGTTCAGGCGCCTCTACCACCGCTTCTATTTTACTACTTATGGGATGCAGTCCTTTTTTTATCTATTTTAAAACCTAAATATTCAACAGCATTTACTGCGAATTTGCATTTATCCTTGTTTAATCTTAAACCTTTTTCTTGCAGCCTTTTAAAGACCAATTCCAGCTTTTGCTCGTGATCCCTATGATCCTTTCCGGCTACCAGGATGTCATCGATGTAGCAAGCCACTCCCGACATATCTGCAAATAGATTGTCCATTTCTCTTTGGAACTTATTTGGTGCTACAGCTACTCCATAGGGTAGCCTTTTAAAGGCAAATAACCCCTTCGTAGTATTAATGTTCACCACTCTTTTGGCCTCTTCAGATAATCTGACCTGCAAATAAGCTCTGGATAAGTCCAATGACGAAAACACTGTATTTCCAGACAATTTTGAAAATATTTCGTCTATTGATGGAAGCGGGTACTTATCCAATTCTATGGCCTTATTTGCGGTGCATCTAAAATCGCCGCAAATTCTAAGGCTTCCATCTTTCTTCAGTACTGGTACTATAGGTGCGGCCCAGTTTGCATACTCAATAGGTTGTAAAATTCCCTCGTTAACCATACCATCGATTTCATTTTCTACTTTTTTCTTCAAAGAAAAAGGCAAAATTCTCGCCTTACAAAATACAGGAGTCGTATTTTTTTTTAAATAAAAATCAATATGGACGTTTTTTAAGCAACCCAATTCTTTGCAAAATAAATTAGCATACTTATTTATTATAACTTTGATATCGGACTCGCTTACTTGTCTAATGTTCAATAACCTAGAAAAATCAAGATTTAAACCTTTTAGCCATTCTCGTCCCAACAAAACTATCGAAATATCTTCATCCACAACTATCAACCGCAAATCTTGATTTGCCTCCTTCACAAAAACTCTTCTCTCACCAATAATTTTTATTGGTTTTCCGCAAAAGGACCTCAATCTTAAATAAGATGGAGATAATTTATCATCTTTCCAGTATTTTTCATAAATTGTTTTCGGTAACAGTGTGACGGGACTTCCCGTGTCCACCACAAAACACAACTGATACTCGTCAACATGTAGATTTATCTTTGCATCAGTATCACCTTGTACCGAATAAATAACTTCGTCCTGTACATATCTGCAGTCTGGCAATGATTTACCCGTTTTGCACACCCTGCTCAAATGTCCAATTCTCTTGCATTTAAAACAGGACTTTGTTCTATGTGGACATGCAGGTGCCAGGTGAGAGTTTTTTTCGCCGCATCGGAAACAAATTGTCTCCCTTCTTTGCATACCGGGCCCATGCTGCCATCCTCTACGAGCTTCATTCTTTCTATTTCCTCCCTGAACAATATCCATCTTAGCCACTAGTCCATCCTGCAGCTCCTTAGCATTTTGTTCAGCTAGCTCAAACGAGACTGCTATAGAAAATACCCTGTCCAAGGTGACATCGTCATCCTCCTGTAACAATTTCTTCTGAAGGCTTTCCGATTTTATACCAGCCACAAAACGGTCTCGTAACATGACCTCCAACATTTCACCAAAGGTGCAATCCATAGCCAAATGCCTGAGCTCACGCAGGTATTCTGAGACGGATTCATTCTCTAGTTGTATTCTCTTCAAGAACCTGCATCGTTGAGGAATCACCTTCTTTCTTGGAGCTAGATGTAGCTTTATTCTTTGTATTAACCGTTTATAAGGCTGTTCTTTCATTGTACTCGGGAAAAACAAATCATTGCCCAGCTTCAACATTTCCGAATCCAGCAGAGAAACAAGGATGGGCATTCTTTTTCCTTCTTCCAATGCATTTGCCTCAAAGGCTGCTTCAAACCTCTGAACGAAAATCTCAAAGGATTCTTCCCCTGGCCTGAAGAAACAGAACGGTACAATTATTGGACAACCAGACATACTGTTGGCTTCTCGTTCGCTTTATATTTCTGTTTTCCTCCACCTGTGAAAGAGCACTTGAACCGGTTCCCACACACTCGTCGCCAGTTGTTGTGTCGCCTCCCAGTATTAGTCACGACACGCAGCCTATATTTACTGGTCAATTTCTCTTTAATTGCACCGTTAATGTTCTATATATACAAATATATATTTACATATTAATAATAAAAAAACATGCAAAATACATACAGATATTTAACAATTTAAATACACAACAATTTGCTATCTCTAAACACTTAATATTGATTCTAAAGAGACAAAGGTCTCCCGTCAAAATAGACGTCAAACCAAACGCCATCCATTGACCGTCGCCGCAAACTAGCGGCCTCGGGTCTGTGACAAAGCTACAACACCAGCTTTGAAGTATGGCCCAGCCACTTTTCCAGCTAAACACCTCTTTGACAGATTGTCAAGATTCCATTAGATCCCGTGTGGATCTCATGGAATAAAGTCCACCCTAGACTGACGAGGGCCATTAGCCCGAAACCATGGCCTCTAGGTGACCGTTTCTCAGTTTACCAAAGCTGGTGTTGTGGCTTTGTCACCGACCCAAGGCCGCTAGTATGCGGCGACGGTCAATAGATAGCGTCTAGTTTCGACGTCTATTTTGACGCGAGACCTTCATCTCTTTAGTTTTGATATTAGGTGTTTATAAAAAGCAAATAATTGTATATTTTCCGATATATGGCAATGTGCCATCAACATCATTCAGTTTCACAAACAGTAGATATCCTTTTAGCATATGTTAAATTTCAGGGCAATCTATTTTAAAATTACAAAATATTTTCTCACAATGAGTTTCTTTTTATATCATTTCTTTTCAAAATGACTGAGTCCTGTTCTTTATATTTTCGTAGTGTTAACGACTACCTTGTGTAACTCGTTCTCCGGGATCAAGAGAATTGAAAGTCCAATTATTCCTCTAAGTGTTTTGTTGAAAATATGATCATTTAATGACAACCTTTGGTACGCGATCTAAGGAGTTTCTAGTTAATGATTAAAAAGAAACTCATTTTAAGAAATTGTTAGACAAAGAATCAGTAAATCCTGGTGTACGGTGGTGTAACGTAAGACTAGATAGGTCACAGTAGAGTGGAACAAGGCGAGTTATAGAGAAAGAATCAGTAAATCCTGGTGTACGGTGCTGTAACGTAGGACTAGATAGGTCACAGTAGAGTGGAACAAGGACAGTTATAGAGAAAGAATTAGTAAATCCTGGTGTACGGTGCTGTAACGTAGGACTAGAGAGGTCACAGTAGAATGGAACAATGACAGTTATAGAGAAAGAATCAGTAAATCCTGGTGTACGGTGCTGTTACGTAGGACTAGAGAGGTCACAGTAGAATGGAACAATGACAGTTATAGAGAAAGAATCAGTAAATCCTGATATGCTGTGCTGTTACGTAGGACTAGAGAGGTCACAGTAGAGTGGAACAAGGACAGTTATAGAGAAAGAATCAGTAAATCCTGGTGTACGGTGCTGTAACGTAGGACTAGATAGGTCACAGTAGAGTGGAACAAGGAGAGTTATAGAGAAAGAATCAGTAAATCCTGGTGTAAGGTGGTGTAACGTAGGACTAGATAGGTCACAGTAGAGTGGAACAAGGACAGTTATAGAGAAAGAATCAGTAAATCCTGGTGTACGGTGCTGTAACGTAGGACTAGATAGGTCACAGTAGAGTGGAACAAGGAGAGTTATAGAGAAAGAATCAGTAAATCCTGGTGTACGGTGCTGTAACGTAGGACTAGAGAGGTCACAGTAGAATGGAACAATGACAGTTATAGAGAAAGAATCAGTAAATCCTGATATACGGTGCTGTTACGTAGGACTAGAGAGGTCACAGTAGAGTGGAACAAGGCGAGTTATAGAGAAATAATCAGTAAATCCTGGTATACGATACCAGAAGCAGTAAATTGGAGCAATAAGTGATGTCATCCGAAGACCAATTACACCGACATTCCGAAGCCTGATCTAATTACAGCCATCTTCTTCTTCCTCTAATTCTCTTTCTTTCTCCCATTACTAGTGCTGAGGTCAATTGGACAAATTTGTTACTTCGGAATTCTCATAATATTTTTTTCCAAATAGGCCCGGATATTTCGTTCTGCCCTGGTGAAAGAACCTATTTGTTAACAAGCCATTTCCTTCAATAAATGCTCAGTGAGAGGACTAACATTCCACGGTTTTCTTAAGCCAGGTTTACAAGATGACGTTTATTTATATAATTATAGTTGAATTACCCTGGAAACACCCAGGCTTTTCCAGATTAAATGTTTATATTCGAATACTATTTGTTACAAATAAAAATTGGCGCAGTGGATTTAAGCCTTGTGGAACCTCCCGCTCCAAACATTGTGTGTGTTTATTTTTAATATAAGAATTAAATGTAAATTTTCACAACGATTTTGAAAATAGTATTCCCGTCGTGCCGTTGAAGAGTTCCACGTGGTCGTTTACCTCTCGAAGTTACCGCAGTCAGGCCTTGGTTGCGAGTGAAATAGGAATTATTTTTAATAACTTAAGGATATTCGAGATAGATCCCTAGAAATTTGCCTATACGTTTTTCCAGATTCAACTCTATATACATTTAAAATTTCAGCCTTATTAGTTACGTATTGTGGACGTGTATATCCGACAAACACAGATACATGTTATGAATAATTTGTTTGTTGTTAGATAAAGGGTTGATAAGACAAAGGATCGATAAGATAAAGGGTTGAAGGTGCAGTCATGATAACAAAAATATAATTATTTACCATCAAGTAGCTTTTATTCTCAATTACTTGAGGAAAGATTACACGTTAATTTTTTACATTATATAGAATTTATAAAGATAATCCTATATTAGCAAATCAAAAGATAGATATGTTAACTACGCATATTTACAACAACACTGAAAGTCATTCTAAAAACGATGATAACCAAAAAGTAAAAATATCAATAAATAAAAATGAAATATATATTTATTCAATATAGAAATATTTGAGTTTTTATATTATGTAGTATACATATATTGATATATATATATATATATATATAGGGATAGCTTTTTATCTTGATGGAATTGTTTCTCTTCTTTTCTACGTTATCTGTAAAATTTTTGAATTCTCTCAAAAGTTGTACTTTCACTATCATGTAGTCCAATATTTATTTCTAACAACCTTCTTATTGTAACTATTGTTCCTGTATATACCCTCTTCTACTTGGAGAAGTTGTATAAGACCAAAGGGTCATAACAGTGACTTTTGTGGTTGTTATTACTGTTATTCTTGTATGTACCCTACATTTCTGTGCTTGGAGAATCCGTATAAGACTAAAATGTCTTAATAAAACTATTTGTTGTTGTTGATTTTTCATGCCAGAGTGTATGGCCGTCATATAAGTGGATAAATCTTGATTATTTCATCCAAAAAGTCGTTCATGGTAAGACAGAGCGTTTACAAAAGATAACAATCTGGTTATGAAGCTATCATTCAATCGTCTATTTTGTAATGAACACAGGTCCATCTAGTTATAACTATATTTGAACTAAGAAAAAAGGCATCTCCTTATCGTGCAAATGAAAGTTGCTTATGGCTTGCGCCATCTATCGGAATAAATATCAACTATTCTCGTTGATTTTTATTTTACCAAATATTTGGTATTTGGCCAATTATGGAATAATTAAAAATCAACGAAAATAGTTGATATTTATTCCGATAGATTGCGCAAGCCATCAGCAACTTTCATTTGCACGATAAGGAGATCTCTTTTTCGTAATTTATGCACTTTATCCCAGTACAATATCACATTTGTACTATTTTTTCACTTTGATTTTAATTATTACAATTTGCCAAATCCCGTTTCATGATTAATAAAGAAAGGCTAACAATAAGCGCATTTCAGGCTGTTGGCCCTCTTCAGCATGGAGCCAGCTTTACCTCAATTTATCTAACTGATCCAAGTGCAATTTCACTTTCGTACTTGTTTTCACGACTTTGAATAGTTTCGAGGTTTTTGTCAGAGGTTCATGTCAGCTTTTCACAAAACAAGTTGTTTACCATAAAGACCAATACATCAAGTTTAATAGATTCTGCAGGCTGTATATTATAAGGCGAAAGTATTGACTGTTGGCCACTGACTCGTTCTGATGTAATCATTGGATGTGATTAATTTACTTAGTCTACACGTTGTTCTAACTGTTGTAAATGGCAATTCTGTGTACACATTTCATACGGTGTACATATTTCAAGCTACATTATTTCTAATCACTATATGCAATATTTGACATCGAATGTGTAATTTACGTGCTTTCCAATGTTTAATTATGTTAATTCCACGATGATTTGATTTGTATATAATTTCAGATTTACACGCAATTATCCTAATTGTGGATATGGCGTGTCTTTGCAACTGCTGAATAAATAAAATAAATGTCAGATTTTCTAAAAGTAAAAATATGTGATTAGGCATTTAGTCTAAATTAACTGGTGCGTTCCGGAATTCCCCTATTTAGAAAACAGTCTGTACATTACAATAGATTATTGTGGTTTGTCAAGAAACCTTGCTGCAACATGCATTCTCCTGTCTAGTCCTTCTATAACATCAGATCAATTTCCTCCTGGCAAATCTTTATCATGAATTATCATAGCTATTTTACTAGCTAAACACCTTTCTGTAAAATCCTGAGGTTCTCATAATTGTCATATTTTTCTCATTAAATTAAAGCCTGCTCTGTACCGATGAGTATCATCGTCCTTGACAATGGTTGTCAGCTTGACGTTCTGGATTTTCTAAAACTGCTGTTCTGTCACTGACCCGAGTCTACTAGTTTGAAAAGACGATCGGCAGTTGGTGCATTGTTCTTCGCGTCTATTTTGAAGGAAGAGATGCCCGTCGTTATAAACGTTTTAACACTTATGAATACAAGTATACTTGAGATAGTATATTTAATATAAATATTTAGGTAAATAAAACTCTTTAAAACACCTTCTAGAGATTCAGCAACCCACTGAAGACGCTGATAACTATTTCAGAAAAGAAAAATATCGCAATAGAACTCTATAATTTCTACAGATCAATTGTACATAGATTCATACACAAAAGAGGTAGTGAGGAAAGTTTTAGAACAGATGTGTAAATAAATCCCTTTTCAAACAAAGGCTCACGTGCACATGGGGAAAGAGAGAGAAAAACACTGTATTATTTTGTTGTTGTATGGAGAATCCATACAAGGCAATGGACCCTAATAAAAGCCGTTGTTGTTATATTTAATATATACGAGGTGTGTTCAAAAGGTATCGCGACTTTTGAATTTTCGCGGGTTACGTATATTCGAATTTCGATCTTTTTGTGGCTTTATGTTGGTACTCATGTCTCTCACTTATGCCGACAAGCTCGGCCATTTTGAATGTTCACTTAATTGTTGACAGCTGCTTTGCTTGCAGGTGTTTTGGATCGTCTTCGATTTTTACCTATTAAAAAAATGGATCAAAGAACCTGTATCAAATTTTGTGTGAAAAACGAATTTAAATGCGCGGATACATTCCGAATGTTGACTGTGGCATACGGAGAAGCTACCTTGGACCGAAGCAACGTTTATCGGTGGTACAAAATGTTCTCAGAAGGCCCAGAAGATGTGAACGACGAAGAGCGTGCCGGACGCCCGAGCACTTCAACAACAGACGAAAAAATTAATGAAGTGAAGAAAATGATATTGGCCAATCGTCGAATCACCGTTAGAGAAGTTGCTGAGGAACTAAACATATCGATTGGCTCGTGCCATTCGATTTTTATTAATGATTTGGGCATGAGACGGGTCGCCGCGAAATTCGTACCAAAATTGCTCAATTGCGACCAAAAACAGCATCGCATGAACATTGCTAATGAGATGTTGGACTCTGTCCGCGACGACCAAAATTTGCCCCAGAGGGTCATAACTGGTGACGAAGCGTGGGTTTATGGTTATGGGGTGAAAACCAAAGCTCAATTATCTCAATGGAAGCTGCCGCACAAACCAAGACCGAAAAAGGCGCGCCAAGTTCGGTCGAATGTGGAAGTTTTGCTGACAGATTTCTTCGATTGCAGGGGCGTGGTGCATCATGAGTTCTTGCCACAGGGTAGAACGGTCAATAAGGAATATTACCTGCAAGTTATGCGCAATTTGCGCGAAGCAATCCGCCAGAAACGCCCGAATTTGTGGAAGAACAAAAATTGGCTTTTGCACCACGACAACGCCCCTGCTCCCACATCGTTGCTTGTGCGCGACTTTTTGTCCAAAAATAACACACTAATGATGCCGCAGCCACCCTATTCCCCAGATCTGGCCCCCTGTGACTTTTTCTTGTTCCCTAAACTGAAGAGGCCCATGAAAAGACGACGTTACGCTACGCTTGACGAGATAAAGACAGCATCGAAGGAGGAGCTGAAAAAGATTCAAAAAAAAAAAAAAAAAGATTTTTTGTAGTGCTTCGAAGATTGGAAAAACTGTTGACACAAGTGTATAATATCTCATGGGGATTACTTTGAAGGGGACAAAATAGGTATTCATGAATAAATAAATGATTTTTGAAAAAAAACCACAAAAGTCGCGATACTTGTTGAACACAAGAAAAATATAGCAATAGAACTCTATAATTTCTACAGATCAATTGTAAATAGATTCATACACAAAAGAGGTAGTGAGGAAAGTTTTAGAACACACACAAATGTGTAAATAAATTCTTTTTCAAACAAAGGCTCACGTCACATGGGGAAAGAGAGAGAAAAAACTGTATTATTTTGTTGTTGTATGGCGAATCCATACAGGGCAATGGGCCTTAATAAAAGCCGTTGTTGTTATATTTAATATATAAGTATTCTTGAATATTAATTCATAAGGATTACGGAAACTGGAATAAAAGGAAATATATATTCAGGAAAGAATTCCACAATATAAGAGAAAGAAATCAATTTGAATATATAAATAAAAATGATCATATTTATTCTCAATATAAAAACTCGAACATTTTTTTAAAATAACATAATTTTAATATAAACGATAAATCACACACAAGCCTTTATTAAGACATTCCGTCTTATACAGACGATTCTCCTGTTAGAAATGAATCTAAAAAGAAATGAGAAGCAGGGGAAGAAACGGAATCCTCTTTCAGAAAAGAGAAAAAGAATAAAAGGAAAGAATATCTATGTACAAAAGTTGAGAATATAAACATCGTTTTTCATGCATAGAACACAGTGAAGAAGTAGATTATTGAGTAAATGGTTGCATCTTGTGAAGAAGAAACGTATCATACGCCGCAGTCCTTTATAATGTATTATAAGTTACTTTAAGTATTATTTACGAACGGAGAAATACGTCCAGGGTAGCCTAGTGGACATGGCATCTGCCCGGTAAGCGGAAGGTTGTGGGTTCGATTCCCGCCCCTTGACACTTTTATTTTTCCGTTCGCCATTACTCTTCATATTTTCACCCTTTCATACTTCATCCAAAAAACTTAGAAATAGTAAATATTTCTCTTTGAAATAAATATTGATTTTTCACAGAAAATAAACTTATGCGGTGCAACTTTAAGTGTTTTATAATCATACGCCGCAGTCCTTTATAATATATAAATTTATATTATGGACAAAATAATTTTTTGTAAAATAAGGGTGTGAATATTTTGAATTTTAACAATAACGTCTATTCTATATTTACAAGTATTTGTACTATGTGTAAAAATATTTTTCAATATAAAAATAACAAATTTTATATAAAAGAAATGCTGAACTAAATATTTTTTATTGAAAACACAAAGCGCATAAAATGTTTGAAAATTTGGTTATATTAAAACATTATTTTTTTTTTAAATCTTGTGAAATTTGAAATAAATAATAATTAAAAAAATATATGATATATGAATTGAACTCATATTTTTTAAATCTCAATTTCTTGTCGAAAACTGTATTGTCCGCACGCTCCGTGCTTCCTTTCTATAAACAACAATTTCACAATTTTCAGACTATCTGGGAGTTATTGGTTTCCAGAGTTTCTGGGATTAGAAGGTTTTTATTTGAAAAGGTTTTTTTTATTGGGAGAAGATATAGTTCTTTGTTTGGTCTTTCTCTCTCTCAGCTATATATATACCGCTCTGACAGAGAAACACTCCCTGATGAACTCTCCAATGGAAACATGAAAATTCTGTACGAATTCCTCGGCGATGCAATTGAGCATGTTGGGGACAAAAACCTCGTTATAAGCATTGGTCTTTCCGAAACAAGGTGGCCTTGAACATTTGACATTATCCAGACGTTCCTTCAGAGAAGGCTCATGTCTGATGTAAATATACATATACATATGGTAATTTGAACCAACAACCCTATATTATATAATACTTATAACAAGATTGTCATGTTGTATATAGAAACACATCTATAAATAATTATATGCATGATTGACACGTGTCCTTGCATCACCATATGTAATGTACTTTGTACAAACTGAGGATGAATAAATAAAACAATGTAATAGATTAAAAGCTGAGTTAAAGCAAGATTGAGAAGTAAATCACAAAGTAAATTCTAAAAATAAATTGGAAGCCGTCAGACCGGCGCCAGTGTCTGGTATCAGCGACACGTGCTGTTATGCAATACTTCTTTGTCCAAGGAGTTATATAAAAAGTCCCGGCTTAGCAACAGTCAGTCAGTTCACCATCAGCGCGTCGCCGGTTGTCTCCAAGGTCCACCTCATTCACCATGTAGTCAGTAAGAACTCTCCTATCTCTCCATCTTGCTCTTAGCTCGACTTTTATCTGTTCATAGAACTTTCCTTCTACAACTGTGTCGCTTCGTTTTGTGTGTGTGGACATTTTCAAGCTTTCCACTCTGCCTCGACCACGACTGCCTGTACTCTGTGAGAACTGTTAAAGGTCCTACAAGGTGCAGAGAGGTACTGGAAAACTCTCCACGCCCTGACTGTCCCTCTCGGTTACTACAAGTTTGACCCTCGGTAACCACAGCTTATAGCGAGAGTCGACAGGATTCTACAAGAGCTACAGTAACTCAACTTATTACATACATATATTTATTTATTTTCCTGTATTATAACTTTAATATTGACACTATATAATATTATATGAACGATTAATAAATTAGTTTCAATCTCAATCTCTCAGCTAGGCCTGGGGAGAGAGGATCTCCTCAAGGCGCTTACGCATAGCGGAAAAATGAACAGGCTCATTGCCGATTCAAATTTAGAGCAGAGAAAGGCCATTGCCAACTTGGCCACGGCGCCTTTACAGGAGATACCAGCAATACACTGTATAAGAAGCTCTCGCGCGTCAGGAACTCTGCTCGTTGGCCCAAATGAACTTCCACTTTCCAACCCTGAACACCAGCGGCACCTGCCCACCTGGCGACACCAATGAAGCCTTGTATAGATTTCATGATGTATATTCATCCTTGTCTTTTTCATAATTACTTATTATTATTATTTCTTTTTTTAATTTTCATTTATCACTATAATTTTGTATGAATGATGTAATAAAAGTATTTTCAATCTCAATCTCTCTCTCTCTCTCTCTGCTCCGGGAGGTGCTCGCCTCCTGCCAAGTGCCCCTGGATCTGCAGGTCTGGCTGTTCGGCCTCGGCCTCCATCCCGAGGCAGTGAAAATAACCAGTGTAGCGAAGGCTACCATCTACAAGTACCATCTTGGTCTTGAGGTGGGTAACACCAGCCATCACATCGACCTGCCCACTCTGTTGGTGAGAACTCTCGCAGTCCATCGGTGGCGGAGTCTTTCAGGCGGTGGGCGCCACCAATGAAGACCTTGTATATATTTTTATATATATGTATATTTATCAATTATTTAATATATTTTTATCTATTAATTTGCATATTTATCATTATATAATCATTTTTATTCTGTATTTAACCTTATATAATCATTTATGGACATTGTAATAAATCAGTTTCAATCTCAAGAGAGAGAGACAGAAACGGTCTGACGATGGACACACTGTAGAACATACTCCCCTGACCCCCTGCTAAAACCTGTCCTGTTTATAGGGGTCGTCTAGAAAAGCCCTGGATGGGGGGTCCATATCTGGGCGTTTGCATTTTCCTCTCTCTCTCTCTGCCCAGAGCTGCCACCATCTTTGGCTTTTTATTTTGACGTCATCATTTTTAGTTTAAATACAAATAGGGGTGTACAGGTTATATTAATAAAGATATAGCATATATACAAAATATGGGGGGGGGGTTTAGTTAATAGTAACAGTGTACATTTTAATAGAAGGGTAGGGTATTATGTAGTATCGGCTCTAACTAATTGGAGATATGTGAAATATACTAAAAGTGTCATTATCTTACAATTTTAAATATACTACATATATGTATTCAAAAAGATTAATATATATATATATCTTATATAATAAAAATAGAGATTTCTGTTTTATTTTTGATTATCTTGAGAATTATGCTATGGTAATGCAGTCGTGGTTAAAATCTCGAAAGTATGATAATAAAAATAGTTTTGATCAGTAATTTAATTGAAATAAAGGAATATACAACAAACATAGTTTGATAAAAGTACTACCTAGCTTAAGGCGCAAGAATAAAAAAACTGGAAAACTTATTTACATAATGCACAAAAGTTTGAGCCGGCCATCGGGAAACAACAACAATGAGTTTTTATATGGGAAGCGTGACCTCTGGCGGCCGATTTAACAGAGTATTTGAATCTATGAAATATAATTTATAAATATATATATATATTAAAAAACGAAATAAAAAAAACAAAAGATAAAAAGATCAGGTGTAGAAATCAATATTAAAAATGGCATATCCTGACCAGGAGCACATGTGCTTTACAGAAGGCAGAGCGCCATCTGGTGGATCAGAAATCAACTAAACATTGATTTAGCCTGTTCCCTGATATTTGGCCAACCCAATTTCTTGATAAATCAAGAAAAGCCATCCACGAACGCGTTTCGCGATTTTGGCGCTCGTCAGCTTGGAGTAGGCTGAACCATTGCGACCAAAAAATATATTTTGATCCCAATGGCTTCCTGAAAAACCAAGAAATGGGTATTTAAGGCCAAACTTGCGTAAATACGCTTGGCACATTAAAACACGAAATAAAAAAATAAAAGATAAAAAGATCAGGTGTAGGAATCAATATTAAAAATGGCATATCCTGACCAGGAGCACATGTGCTTTACAGAAGGCAGAGCGCCATCTGGTGGAACAGAAATCAACTAAACACGCTGACGAGCGCCAAAAGCGCGAAACGCGTTCGTGGATGGCTTTTCTTGATTTATCAAGAAATTGGGTTGGCCAAATATCAGGGAACAGGCTAAATCAATGTTTAGTTGATTTCTGTTCCACCAGATGGCGCTCTGCCTTCTGTAAAGCACATGTGCTCCTGGTCAGGATATGCCATTTTTAATATTGATTTCTACACCTGATCTTTTTATCTTTTATTTTTATTTCGTTTTTTAATGTGCTAAGCGTATTTACGAAAGTTTGGCCTTAAATACCCATTTCTTGGTTTTTCAGGAAGCCATTGGGATCAAAATATATTTTTTGGTCGCAATGGTTCAGCCTACTCCACGCTGATGAGCGCCAAAAGCGCGAAACGCGTTCGTGGATGGCTTTTCTTGATTTATCAAGAAATTGGGTTGGCCAAATATCAGGGAACAGGCTAAATCAATGTTTAGTTGATTTCTGTTCCACCAGATGGCGCTCTGCCTTCTGTAAAGCACATGTGCTCCTGGTCAGGATATGCCATTTTTAATATATATATATACTAGCGGATGTGTACCCGGCTTCGCCCGGGTTTTATCCGAGTGAAAGTTTGCCTAATGAATATTATTGAAAATAATATTCGGGAACACACAGAATATTATGATAATATAATTCGTTATGTCATATATTTATATAATATATGAAATTTATTTTTCGAGCAAACATATCCACTCTCTACTGAATAGATTTTTAAAAAGATATACATAAATAAAAATATCTAGAGATATACTACATGATCTTAGCCAAAAGGCCGAGAAACGATATTTTATATATAGAGATGACCTGGCTTCGTGTGTCTTCTGCTCGAGTGAATGTTTTGCTGGTAGAATTTTGTTCCTGCCTACTATTAATCATTATCTGGCTTTACCCGTGGTCTGCTTTAGTGAATATTCCCCAAAATAATTTTTTAATGCAATCAAGCATGATACGGAAATATTGTCATCATCATTTCTGACTAAAAATATATTGTTGCTCAGTACTTGGTTAAATATGATTTTTATTGGTTAAAGTGCGACAAAAAAACTTTTCCAGATTTAACTCTCTATCCTGTTCAAATTTCAGCGAGATTAGTTACATATTGAGGGCGTGCATAGCCGACAAACATATATATATATATATATATATATATTAAAAAAACGAAATAAAAAAATAAAAGATAAAAAGATCAGGTGTTGAAATCAATTTTTAATATATATATATATATATTTTCCCGGCTTCGCCCCAAGTAAAAGTTTGCTTAACAAACATTTGTTAAAACGATTCTAGCAAACATCCAATCCCTACTGAATCTATACTTGTCTACCTTCTCGATAATTTTTTTCCGGTCCCTTGAAAAATACTCGATAAGTTGAAAAAAATCAGTATTAATTGGTCCACTCGGTAATTTGAAGTTGAAGGAATAGTATCTTGCCACAAACGAAGATTTGTAAATAACTGTATTTAGCGAATGTACCCGGCTTCGCACAGTTTTTATCCGAGTAAAAGTTTGCCTAACGAACATTTGTTAAAACGATTCTAGAAAACATCCAATCCACCTATATATTGATTTATAAACGTATATAAATATAAATATTGTTATATGCGTTTAAATATATTTTTGAAACACATAATATTTTGAAAACATTTATTATATTTTAAATAAGATATTGTCACTTTTGTGAATTTGATAATTAATTTTTTTTTCTCAATGAATTATATATATTAATTTAAAATTTCATTTTTGTTATCATCATCACATACAATGTAATTTTTTTATATAAACAAATGATAATAAACAACAACAATTAGGGGCTCAAAAATCATTTATTATGGTTAGCAGCTCCGTAAATAAAGATATTTTCACAACAACAATTAAAGTTGCATCTCATTTTTATAAAACAACAGGAAATTGAATTAACAATGTAAAATATATTTTAACATTACATTTTAACATTTAACACAAAATCGTTACAATATTTTCTTTAAATATATATTAATATTGAAATGCCAAGTATTTTTTACGTCATTGGAATATTATATTACTAAATTCTCAAATTAAATTTATTATACTTGGAAAACACTTTAAGCATTGTTACAATTTATAAATATAATTTCACCAGACGCCGCTAGAGGCGCTGCTTGCGAGTGAAAGTAGAAAATTTGCAAATAAAATTGCAAAGAATATTTATTTCAAATCAAATTCAAACCAGAAATATTCCCAGTAGTATAGTAAATAACTTAAGTAATAGAATCAAAGCATGCGAGGATGCGTATCTTATAAGTTTTAATAAAGGCGAGCTTTCGGGCTAATAACCCTTATATCACCAATGTACACTATAAGCCCTCCTTTTATCCCTCCTATATACACTATTCCTCATACTGCCCCCTCAGCCATAAAATTAATACTGTCAAAACTCTTTCGAAACGTATTTTTACTCACTGCTCAACATCTGAATTTAAACAAACAGAGACCCAAAATGTGATTAATCACCTAATGAACTCAGGTTACCCCAGAAACTTCATTCTCCGACATTTTCACAATCCCCAACAGCAACTAAATAGTCAGACTTATAGATCGACTTGCATCATTCCATACTCTAACTATAGTACCAACATCTCTAGACACTTAAAAAACAAGTACGGAATCCGCACCTATTACACCAACACTCCTAAATTAGAAACAATAGTTAGGAACCTCATCACCAAAAACAGTTTTCCCATTACCCTACCATTTTTTACAAACTCCGTGTATTCCTTAAAATGCTCAGATTGCAACAGTTTGTATATAGGAGAGACAGGCCGAAGAATTAAGGATAGGATAGAAGAACACCACAGAAACGTTAGAAACAGTGAACCCAGATCTCTCATAGTGCAACACATCCAACAGACAGGACATTCTTTTGATACCTCTCATCCACAGGCATATTACTCAGATATCAAGAGCAAATACAAAAGATTGATCGTCGAGGCGTTGCTCTCTTTAAGACATAACAGTATTAATAGACATATAGACATCCCTGACATATACAAAGCAATATTGCCATAGTGTACCTTAGGAGACCATTGCCTGCACGTATTATTTTGAATTAATTTTACTCATGCAGCCTTAAACTGTATCGTGGCTTAATCGTGAAGTCTCTTGTGTTTTTCCTACTTGATATGCTCGGGACACGCGGTTATTTCTCGCTATTACTTTTCTAACTGATTGGCTGATACGTTTGTTTTTGTTTATAAGCTGATTTTTGTCAATATGGATATGTATATAAGATGCAAGATCAGTCAGATATGATGTCCTGAAGAAGGGTTATTAGCCCGAAAGCTCGCCTTTATTAAAACTTATAAGATACGCATCCTCGCATGCTTTGATTCTATTACTTATATTCTTCAGAGGATTTCAACCTACTTTATAGTAAATAACTTCCTAAAGTTTCACGGCGATTGGATAATCTTACCTTTTAAAAACATTCTTCGTGTGAACAAACTAACATTCATCGTGTAAACAAACCACGTGTTAATTATTAACCAATCAAATTCATTTATCGTCGCGACCAGTGCTGCGCCCAAGCGTTAAAAGACTGGAACTAACGGTTTTTGGTTTTTTATTTTTAAAAAGCACATCAACTTTTTTAGTTTTTTGAATAGCCTATATGTTAAAAGAAATCTTCAGCTACCTACATGCGAAATTCCATAATGATTGAGTCAGTAGATTTTGCGTGAAGCGATAACAAACATCGATTTCGCATTTCATTTTTATAGATATAAAAGGATATATATATATATATATATTTCTATAAGTACTGGAATCCCATTCAATAAAGTAAGCAAAAATACGAGAATCATGGGACGAGTGTCTTTTGTAGGAAGATTTATTATAAATCGCTCAAGCTTTCGGGCTGACCGGCCCTTCTACAGGAGACAAGTGAACAAATGGCACATCGGGTACTATATAATGATGGGACTATTTACATATTCAAAAAATTTTAAAATTTTAAAAACTTTTTTTTTATAGGGATTTTGCATATCTAAGCAAAGAGAGAGTCGGGAGGAATAATTAGCATAATAGTAAATTATGGACAGAATAAATTGACATGTATGATAATAGATATTGAATATAGTAGAGCCTGTAATATCTTCTACTGTCTATGCGAGAGGAGGGGGGGGGAATCCGCACAGATGGAGGATACAGGGCTATGGGAACAGGGATTGGTAGGATTCAGGGAGGTCGATATGCCTGTTGATGGCATGGAAGCCCTGGGAAACGAGAGCTTCCAAGGTGAGGCGCTGCTGCTTGTTGTGTATGCGGCTATAGTGCACAGATGGATTGGCCAGGTCGAAAGAGTGGTTGGTGGTTCGGATATGTTGGTATATAGCTGATTTCTCATCTTGTCTGGAGATGTTTTTTCTGTGTTCCTCGAGTCTTGTCCCTACGCTCCTGCCCGTCTCACCAACGTAGACAACATCGCAGTCAGCGCAGGGAATGGAGTAGACACAGCCAGACAAGAGAGATGGGTTATATGGGCTATTGCTTTTCGTATCTGGGTTCCTAATGAGGGAGCTGATGTTAGGAGAGTTGGAGTACAGGGTCCTGACTCCAAACTTGCTTAGGGTTCGGGCTATGGAGGAGCAATTAAAATTTTTTGAATATGTAAATAGTCCCATCATTATATAGTACCCGATGTGCCATTTGTTCACTTGTCTCCTGTAGAAGGGCCGGTCAGCCCGAAAGCTTGAGCGATTTATAATAAATCTTCCTACAAAAGACACTCGTCCCATGATTCTCGTATTTTTGCTTATTATAATATATATATATATATATATATATATATAAATACATACTATTTTAATATAACATATATATCCACAAATTCAGTCAATCTAGGCATTCAAAAAAGATACAAATGTTATGTTTTCTAACAAAAGGCCCATGTAGTCTGTGGAATAAATGGCGTCAATATAGAAGCCACTACGATCTCAACAAATGACCATGTCATCCACTTGGAAGGAAATTGGTGATAACGGAATGGCGATATTGATATCCGAAGGTGGAAGAGGATATCTGGGGTAGAGGGGAAATAGATCGAACCTAGTCTACTACTACCTTTTATACAGAAAGGTTATCTACGAGGTAAATACAAGGTGTGATCATAAAATTCGAGGAATTGGGTCATAAAAGATTTATTAGATGAATATATACAAAAAATGGTTAATATTCCTTAAAATACTGTCCGAAGGAATCTATACAGCGTTTCATTTTTTTTTTCCCAGTTCCGCAAGCACCCAGAAAATTCGTCAGTAGTAATGCCCTTTAAAACGCTCAGCGATTTTTCCTTTATGGCATTAACGGTATCAAATCTATATCCTTTTAGAACTGACTTCATTCTAGGAAAGAGAAAGAATCATGATGTATATTCATCCTTGTCTTTTTCATAATTACTTATTATTATTATTTCTTTTTTAATTTTCATTTATCACTATAATTTTGTTAGAATGATGTAATAGAAGTATTTTCAATCTCAATCTCTCTCTCTCTGCTCCGGGAGGTGCTCGCCTCCTGCCAAGTGCCCCTGGATCTGCAGGTCTGGCTGTTCGGCCTCGGCCTCCATCCCGAGGCAGTGAAAATAACCAGTGTAGCGAAGGCTACCATCTACAAGTACCATCTTGGTCTTGAGGTGGGTAACACCAGCCATCACATCGACCTGCCCACTCTGTTGGTGAGAACTCTCGCAGTCCATCGGTGGCGGAGTCTTTCCCGCGGTGGGCGCCACCAATGAAGACCTTGTATATATTTATATATATATGTATATTTATCAATTATTTCATATATTTTTATCTATTTATTTGCATATTTATCATTATATAATCATTTTTATTCTGTATTTATCCTTATATAATCATTTATGTACATTGTAATAAATCAGTTTCAATCTCAAGAGAGAGAGACAGAAACGGTCTGACGATGGACACACTGTAGAACATACTCCCCTGACCCCCTGCTAAAACCTGTCCTGTTTATAGGGGTCGTCTAAAAAGCCCTGGATGGGGGTCCATATCTGGGCGTTGGCATTTTCCTCTCTCTCTCTCTGCCCAGAGCTGCCACCATCTTTGGCTTTTTATTTTGACGTCATCATTTTTAGTTTAAATACAAATAGGGGTCTACAGGTTATATTAATAAAGATATAGCATATATACAAAATATGGGGGGGGTAGTTAATAGTAACAGTGTACATTTTAATAGAAGGGTAGGGTATTATGTAGTAGCGGCTCTAACTAATTGGAGATATGTGAAATATACTAAAAGTGTCATTATCTTACAATTTTAAATATACTACATATATGTATTCAAAAAGATTAATATATATATCTTATATAATAAAAAATAAGATTTCTGTTTTATTTTTGATTATCTTGAGAATTATGCTATGGTAATGCAGTCTGGTTAAAATCTTGAAAGTATGAAAATAAAAATAGTTTTGATCAGTAATTTAATTGAAATAAAGGAATATACAACAAACATAGTTTGATAAAAGTACTGCCTAGCTTAAGGCGCAAGAATAAAAAAACTGGAAAACTTATTTACATAATGCACAAAAGTTTGAGCCGGCCATCGGGAAACAACAACAATGAGTTTTTATATGGGAAGCGTGACCTCTGGCGGTCGATTTAACAGAGTATTTGAATCTATGAAATATAATTTAAATATATATATATATATATGAGATGTTCCAGTTGCTTTTGTAGAGATCCTGTCGACTACTGAAATAAAAGTTGAAGTCCTGGTAGCTCTTGTTGTACTGTGTTGACCAAGAGGAACAGTCAGGATGTAGAGTTTTCCAGTACCTCTCTGCACCTTGGAAGACCTTTGAAAGTTCTCACAAAATACAGGCAGTCGTGGTCGAGGCAGAGTGGAAAAGCTTGGGGATATCCATACACAAAAAACGAAGACACTATTGCACTAAGAAAGTTCCGTTAACAGATAAAAGCTGAGCTAGGAGCGAAAAGATGGAGATAGACGAGTTCTTCCTAACTACATGTTGGAGGAGGTCGACATAACATACTACCGACGCGGCTTGCACTAAGGGTGAACTAAACTCAACTGAACTGAACTAACTGTGCTGTCAAGAGACGGTAAGGTGATGATTTATAGGTTAAAGACGGGGCGACCTTATGTGACAGGGGCGTTTGAGAAAGGGCGCCTTTACCTGTCCAGGTGTGAGAGGGGTCTCTGCATTCCACCACATGTGACAGTGTGGGTGGCCTGTCGTGGGAACTGTGAATCTACCTGATTTATGACTCCCATCTTTAGACTCTGTTGTTTTGGCAAAACTATGCTCGATCTCTGCTTTAGCTCAACTTTTATATCTATTACAGATTTTATTTATTTATCCACTTTGTACAAATAACATTACATAGGTGATGCAATGACACAGATTAATCATGCGCATAATTATTTATAGATGTGTTTCTATATACAACATGGCAATCTTGTTATAAGTTATCTACACAATATGAGGTTGTTGTTTCAAATTACCATAGATGGGCCCCGGGAGTGAAAGGGTTTATCCGGGTTTAGGCGGGTAAAGCCTCTCTAACACAGGTAAATAATTAAAATTTCTTTTAATTAATTTAAACTGTGAGGGTTAAAAAGGGCTATAACAAGATGATATTTGTTGGATATATAAAAGTGAAATAAAAATGACATTTTGTTTGATTAACAAAAAAGATGATTAAAATAAAATGATGACATAAAAATTCACATTCTAAGAGAATATTGGTGGGCGTTGGACAGGGTTAGTAGTTAAAGAATAAGCAATTGTGAGATTTACACATGCAATCAAATACTTAGGTCCAGGTGCAAAGCGAGGATATGGACTTGAGCGTCTTCCTAGGCAATGTTTCACCTGTGATCCTGTATAGGGTAACAGTGCTTTGTCACAATTGTAGTGTTATTGGGTTGAAAAGTTGTTGAAGAATATGTAATTGTTAGAAGTGCCCATGTAAACCAAATACTCAGATCCAGGTGCAAAGCGAGGATATAGACTTGAGCTGTCTTCCTTGGCAATGTTTCACTTGCGATCCTATATAAGGGTTACAGTGTTTTGTCACAATTTTAGGATTATTGGGTTAAAAGTTGTTGAAGAAAAGTTGCTTATTAATATGATTGAGAAAGGAGTGAAATAGAGCCATGCGATAAGTAGAATTGTAGCGACAGTAGGTGATCTGACTTGACTCGAAATCAAAGGTTGAATGTGGTCCGCTAGAGCTGAAAAAAAAAGTTGAAAGTTGAAAAAAGTGAACGCTTTGTGTATGCGTTGGTGATTTGCTCTGCGGATGAAATGAAATAAACTCTTGAAGCTTGTTCAGACCAGAAGTTTGGATTTGTAAGTCTGGGGAACTGTGTTCAAGGCGTTTGTTGAATTACGAAATCAAAAAATAAATTGTCAAGCAGTGCTGTCGTTTTTCTACATTGACGTGACGCAATGACTGAAAAGATATTGATGAAAAATATAGGGAATTGGTTAAAGAATATGATTGTTGAAAACGATTGTTGTAAATGCCTGATAGTGGATGATAAACCTTGTCAGATAATAAAGGTATTTAAACAAATAAAATATAGTGAATAGAAATATAGAAATATGATTGCGGGTACAAAAAGTGTAAGTGGACAAAATTAAACCTGTAATATATAAAATATATAATAAATAATAAAATAAAAATAATTTTTTGAAACAATTAGATGTTTTAC
Organism: Cordylochernes scorpioides; assembly: GCA_030710605.1. Taxonomy (NCBI): domain Eukaryota; kingdom Metazoa; phylum Arthropoda; class Arachnida; order Pseudoscorpiones; family Chernetidae; genus Cordylochernes; species Cordylochernes scorpioides. The sequence continues at coordinate 146,343,389 of CP092864.1, forward strand.
AATACTAAAATAATATCATGAAAAATAAAAGTAAATTTGATTAAAGGTTTTTTTTTTTTAAATGTTGGAAGAAAAATTTGTTTATATAATTGAAAGGTAAGAATAAGAATAATTATTCAAGATTTTATACAAAATTTATAATATAATTGAAGGTTATTAATGATTGGATAAATTTTAAGTAGTGTAAAATTGAACAAAAATTGTCTCTTTTGAAGAAAAGTTACAGTTGTGGTGTGTGACTAGATTATATCCCTTTGGTAACATCGGTGTTTCTAAGACTCTGAAACTGGGAATATGTGAAATGATCTTTTCGTTTGTCCTCAATGCTGGTATGTAGAGAATGATTTCTCTTTCGCGTTAAAAAGTCTATATAAGACTTAACCAAATTGTTTTAATTGGTGTTATCAATTAACATGTAAAATGTTTAAAGTATGTTGTGTTGTGATATCTCGTTGGTGAGATTTGTGAGATTCTCGAGGAAATCTAAATGAGTAGTGTGACACATGTGTTCAAAATGGCGTCATGAAGCTAGCGGTCAAGATGACTGCTTGAGGGGGGAGAGAAGATATTCTCAAAAGATAACAGTGACCAGGGGAGCGGCGTCAAAAAGGGCGTCCACTTCCCCCCCCCCCCCCTTTTTTTTTTCACGGAAATTCTATTTTTGGGGTGGTCACACATGTGGGATGGCTTGCTATGTTTGAGATTTACTCGAAACTGACTTTCTCTCTCTTCTTTTGTTGAAGTTTGGCAATTTTCTTGCCTATATGAAAATATAGTTTTCTCGATGTTTGTAGTTGTTGTGTTTCGAAGTTAGTTTAGAAAAAATATTATTCAGGGTTGTCAGGTTTAGATATGTGGTGAAAGTTCGACTTTCAACGTGGACACGCTTTGAGTTGAGATGTGGTGTCACAGGCGTGAAGGCGTCTTTGGCCTGAAAAGTGAAAAAGTTTTGTGGTGTGGCACTGTGACACGAAGTGAGAAATGTGAATGAAAAGGTGTCACGTGAAGTCTTAGTTTGGTACAAATCTAACCTGTTTAACCATGAATAACAAATTTAATAAAGTCATGGGTGGTTGTTGTATGAAACACATCGAGAGAATATTTGACTGTTAGTGGATGTGGCATGCTTAATGTGAAATTATTTTATTGTGGCGACGATATAGAGCTAAGTGGAGGCTTGTGTGGCTCAAGATTTGGATTTGTGTGTTAAGTCGCGCACTAAAAATTGTTGCCAATTGGATAAAGTGATGTGTGAGTGTTGTAACGTTTGTTGAGAGAGATTTGTATAACGAATCAAACGTTTTACGAAGGAGCATCTTTGAGAGAGAGAGAGAGAGATTTGTTGATGATTAAATATGCATGTAAAAGGAAAGATGAGGGAGTGTATTTATCCTCGAATATTAACGATTGTAATCGTTTTGGAAGGCTGTGATTGAATTATATTTAAAATTTGAATATACTTTTTAAATCGTTGATTATGTTAGTTAAAATGATTCTTATAAAAGGGCAATGTCGTGAGAGTTACACATAATTTGAATTGGACGCTTACTTAAAATGGTGAACATTACCAAATTTTAAGAATTGATAAAGATATTGGTCTTTTGGTATAAAGATAACTAATAAGTAAAACAAAAATAAGTTGAGAATTATGATGAATGAGCTTTTTTAAAAAATAATAATAATGAATTTTTTTTTTTTTTTCAAGTCGTAGCTTTGGATAATGCCATTTTAGGTAAATTTAGGAACGGCATGTAAGATTAGTAAATTAGTAAAAATGCGTGATGGGCGATTTTTTTTTTTTAAGTAAAATTGAGAGTAATAACTTGAAATTTATAATCTGATTGAAAATTAAAGTAAATATGATCAATGAAAATGTGAAAGTTTTAAAAATTGAATTAAAAAATGGTATAAAAAAGGTAAAAATTGATTTTAAAATGCTTAAAGTGAAAATATAAATACAAAATTTATAGGGAATCAAGTTTTGAACTTGAGGATAAAGTTAAGGTAGGTTTTTTTAAAAACTTACAGTTGTGTGAAAGTTCAGTCAGGAAACTTGGTCTTGGCTTGTATTCCTGCTGACGTTGAAGACGCTCCATGTAGAGCTTGTAGCTTCTGTGAAGTTGATTGTGGCTTGTTGCCTTGAGCATTGTCTCGACGATGTCAAGTCGAAGGTGTGGAACTTGTCACAGGGTTTGGGCCACATCGCTGCTCGGTTTCCATGACTTGCGGGAATATCGGGGCTGTCGTTGGCGCGGTCAGCTTGCTCCCGACGTTGGCGATCGGTTAGCGGGTATGCGGAAGTCCGTTGGGGCGGCGTTTCTTCCGTAAATATCTTGGGGAGAGATTGCTTGGACGTTTCGTTGGAATGGTCGGGCTTGTTCCTCCATCTTCGCTCTTTCTCGCTTCCTATCTGAACAGTCTTCTTACCTCTTCGTTGTGTCATCCTTCGTTTTGGTCATCCTGTCGGCTCAAATGTGATGAGATGAGTTGCTGTCGACTTATCTGTGATGAGATCCTGTCGACTCATGTAATGAAATGAGATGTTCCAGTTGCTTTTGTAGAGATCCTGTCGACTACTGAAATAAAAGTTGAAGTCCTGGTAGCTCTTGTTGTACTGTGTTGACCAAGAGGAACAGTCAGGATGTAGAGTTTTCCAGTACCTCTCTGCACCTTGGAAGACCTTTAAAAGTTCTCACAAAATACAGGCAGTCGTGGTCGAGGCAGAGTGGAAAAGCTTGGGGATATCCATACACAAAAAACGAAGACACTATTGCACTAAGAAAGTTCCGTTAACAGATAAAAGCTGAGCTAGGAGCGAAAAGATGGAGATAGACGAGTTCTTCCTAACTACATGTTGGAGGAGGTCGACATAACATACGACCGACGCGGCTTGCACTAAGGGTGAACTAAACTCAACTGAACTGAACTGAACTGTGCTGTCAAGAGACGGTAAGGTGATGATTTATAGGTTAAAGACGGGGCGACCTTATGTGACAGGGGCGTTTGAGAAAGGGCGCCTTTACCTGTCCAGGTGTGAGAGGGGTCTCTGCATTCCACCACATGTGACAGTGTGGGTGGCCTGTCGTGGAAACTGTGAATCTACCTGATTTATGACTCCCATCTTTAGACTCTGTTCTTTTGGCAATACTATGCTCGATCTCTGCTTTAGCTCAACTTTTATATCTATTACAGATTTTATTTATTTATCCACTTTGTACAAATAACATTACATAGGTGATGCAATGACACAGATTAATCATGCGCATAATTATTTATAGATGTGTTTCTATATACAACATGGCAATCTTGTTATAAGTTATCTACACAATATGAGGTTGTTGTTTTAAATTACCATATATATATATTAAAAAACGAAATAAAAAAACAAAAAATAAAAAGATCAGGTGTAGAAATCAATATTAAAAATGGCATATCCTGACCAGGAGCACATGTGCTTTACAGAAGGCAGAGCGCCATCTGGTGGAACAGAAATCAACTAAACATTGATATAGCCTGTTCCCTGATATTTGGCCAACCCAATTTCTTGATAAATCAAGAAAAGCCATCCACGAACGCGTTTCGCGCTTTTGGCGCTCGTCAGCCTGGAGTAGGCTGAACCATTGCGACCAAAAAATATATTTTGATATCAATGGCTTCCTGAAAAATCAAGAAATGGGTATTTAAGGCCAAACTTGCATAAATACGCTTGGCGCATTAAAAAAAAATAAAAGATAAAAAGATCAGGTGTAGAAATCAATATTAAAAATGGCATATCCTGACCTGGAGCACATGTGCTTTACAGAAGGCAGAGCGCCATCTGGTGGAACAGAAATCAACTAAACACGCTGACGAGCGTCAAAAGCGCGAAACGCGTTCGTGGATGGCTTTTCTTGATTTATCAAGAAATTGGGTTGGCCAAATATCAGGGAACAGGCTAAATCAATGTTTAGTTGATTTCTGTTCCACCAGATGACGCTCTGCCTTCTGTAAAGCACATGTGCTCCTGGTCAGGATATGCCATTTTTAATATATATATATATATAAATATATATAAAATATTTTAATATAACATATATATCCACAAATTAAGCCAATCTAGGCATTCAATAAAGATACAACTGTACGGTTTTCTAACAAAAGGCCCATGTAGTCTGTGGAATAAATGGCGTCAATATAGAAGCCACTACGATCTCAACAAATGACCATGTCATCCACTTGGAAGGAAATTGGTGATAACGGAATGGCGATATTGATATCCGAAGGTGGAAGAGGATATCTGGGGTAGAGGGGAAATAGATCGAACCTAGTCTACTACTACCTTTTATACAGAAAGGTTATCTACGAGGTAAATACAAGGTGTGATCATAAAATTCGAGGAATTGGGTCATAAAAGATTTATTAGATGAATATATACAAAAAATGGTTAATATTCCTCAAAATACTGTCCGAAGGAATCTATACAGCGTTTCATTCTTTTTTCCCAGTTCCGCAAGCATCCAGAAAATTCGTCAGTAGTAATGCCCTTTAAAACGCTCAGCGATTTTTCCTTTATGGCATTAACGGTATCAAATCTATATCCTTTTAGAACTGACTTCATTCTAGGAAAGAGAAAGAAGTCATTGGGTGCTAAATCAGGCGACTACGGGGGATGAGGCATTGTCAACCTGCTATATTTAGTCAAAAAGTACCCATGGAAAGAGCTATGTGTGCTGGGGCGTTATCGTGCTGAAGTATTTTTTGGAACAAATGTCGAAAACTTTCTTTCAAGTCCAAGATTCTCGGTCAATATTTTTTGACACGTTCCATATGAAACCCCTGTTTCTTCTACAAGTTCTCTGATCGTTGTCCTAGTGTTTTTCTTTTTTAAAGCACCAATTTTTTGGGTCAGTTCTTCATGATATTCCAAAGGAGGTCTTCCCTGGCGTGCTTGGGTTGACTCTCTATCAGATTTGAAACAGGCAAACCACTTAAACGTTTTTGATTGTGACAAGGCTGCCTACCCGAATGCCAATTTCAACATTTGAGATGTTTCTGACGCCGGTTTTCCTAATTTTCGACAAAACTTTTGCATACCCTTTGTTCACTTTCAAGATCCATTGTAAAAAAACGCCGGGCTTTGTTTCTTTTCTTTAAAAAGTGCTTATAAAATTCTAATTATTTGAGATATCGAAAAGATATAAATATTTTCTAGTAGAGAACGAGGTCTCGCCATTATGACGATAATTTATATTTTTCCAAAATTCTTTCAGAAATTTTTTTTTACTAATTCCCCGAACCTTGTATGAAAATTAAACACATTTCATGAGTTTTATTATAAAACTAGCCGAATGACCCGGGCAACGCCCGTGTTTTACCCGACTGTAGATGTTACAACGGTGATCCTTAGGTCGCTGGTTCAAATCCGGCTCGAGGGAGCCGGCGAGCACGTGACTTCCCTGTGCGCGCGCATCCGTGACAGAGGCCGATGAGGAAAGACGGTCGTGACTATATATAGGGATAAGGAATTTCAGGATAGCCTTGTTGGAAGAGACCAAAGATAGACAAGTTTCTTCAATCAAAAAGCTGCGAGATTTAGTACAAAGACATCCTTCAACAAGCCATTATGCGAATACAAGAAACGAGAAGATATATTATAATAATAAATTACAAAAAATAAGATTTCTGCTGTTAATTTTGGAATATTATTTAGATATATTGTTACTTGCTGTTATTAATATGTTATACCACCTTGATAAAGGTTGGCGTTGAGCCAACTGAAATATGGTAAAATAAATTATATTTTGATCCAATATATGCCTTTTTAATTAAATATATATATTATACTAGGCGAATGACCCGGCTTCGCCCGAGAAATCCCTTGGGTGCAATTTCCTTCATACTAAAAGTATATCAATAATAAATATTAGAAGTGCCATAGAATAGCAATACAGAAGTAACACATAAACTACAGGAAAAAAGTGTGTGTGATGGCAAAAATTGTATTATATTAGTGTTTAGGTATTTGATTTAATTAATATAGTTGATATAATAATATATATTTATATTATATATAATATAAATGAGTTTTAAAAATTGTGAAAAAAAATGCATCGGCCGAGAATCGAACCCGGGCCGCCCGCGTGGCAGGCGAGCATTCTACCACTGAACCACCGATGCTTAAAAAAAAGGCCATATTTAGGTATTCATTCCATTCCGGATTAGTCCGCGTAAAAAAAAGTTCTTCAAATGAAAAAAAATGAAATAGCCAAAAATACTAATCAAATTGCAGCCGAAAATTTTCCTCGGGTTTATAAAAAGCGACATGCAAAATTTGGTACCAATTGGTTCAGTAGTTTTCGAGTTTATCGCGAAACAGACAGACAGACATTGACTTTTATATATATAGAGATATGTTGTAATATATACCAATATGTACCTATATCCCCATGTGTTGTATGGTTATAATGTAATTGCCAATGTGACAGAAATAAAATTTCGAGTGAGAGACAGCCGGCGCCTGTAGAGGAAAAAGATCCAAAAAACAAGTCGGGTTCCCAGGTGTGCCCCCTGCTTACTCAAACAGATTAGTCCGCTACGAGACACGATGATTGCCAGACCCTCTAGACAGATCTCCCCTGACCGGTGTCGGCTTCACTTACTCTCTCGCCATCTCTATGGTGACATCCAACATGTCTCGTCCTTTTGTGTAATCCCAATCACGCCTAAACCCACTCTAAACATTGTGGCCATCACGACTGTAACCAACATGCCACACTACCGTCATCCTACAGAACAACAAATTAGATTACTATATATATATTGTCAAGAAGCTAAGCGGCTCCAATCACGAGAGGCCCCATGGGACGTCTGTCAATCATCGCTGGACACCGGGTGTGAGGGGTTCTGGGGAATCTGGCCGGCGGGGGGAGCTGAGGTCCCTCATTAGGATTAACTCTGTCTTGGGGTAAGTTGTATTGACTCTCTCTCTCCCTATCAATACCCCTTATAATAAATTAATTATCCCCAAACTTGCCCTTGCTTTATTTATCTCCGCGACATATTTTGGCGGAGACGCTGGGTAGCGTGACGGAACTTCGAAGAAGTCGACGTCTACAGGGACGTGAACCAATTCTTCAACCTTTGCCACAACGAATAGAAATGGAAGACGACCACAGACCTACTGTTAGCGGATCCTACCTCCCTTGTCAGCGCCAACGAGATCCTTCTACCTTTTCTGGAGATGGAAATATAAACCCTGGACAGTGGTTGAAAGAGTACGAGAGAGTGTCGAAGTACAACAGATGGGACGAGACCATGAAGCTTGCCAACGTCGTATTTTACTTGAACGGAACTGCTGGAAGGTGGTTTGATAATAACGAAGAATCACTCAACTCGTGGAGAAGCTTTGAAGACGCATTCCGCGGTGTGTTCGGACTGCAAGAGGATTCTACTCGACGCGCCGAGGAAGTTCTGAAGTCAAGAGCACAGAAGGCCGAGGAATCCAGCGAGTCATACATCCAGGAGATTCTTAGTCTCTGCCACCAGGTGAACCCTCGCATGGAAGAAGGTGAGATAGTTGCTCACATTATAAAGGGAATTTCGGAGGACACATACCAGGTATTGATGGCGAAAGACATACAGACGGTAGATGAGATCCTGAAGTTCTGCCGTCATCTGACAACCGTCAAGCAGCGCCGGATCGGCCGTACGAAATTCGCCAGGTTGTCAAGCGTAATGCCCATTTCGTGTGTTGACGACTCAGACGACTTGGCCGGCTTAATTCGCCGCATCGTTAGAGAAGAGATACAAAAGATTTTCTCAGCACCTGAAGTGATCAATCCGCTCCGAGAGGTGAACGCCCTGGAACAGACTGTGAGGGAATAGGTCAGCCGTGCTCTACAACCTACCAGACCACAAGTCAACGTGGTACAACAACAACCACGAACGCCCTTTTATAATATCGACCGACCAACCCAACCCAGGAAAACGGAACATTGGAGAACCTACGACGACAAACCTATCTGCTTCCACTGCGGACGACCCGGACATGTCGTCCGTTATAGTAGGGACCACCAGCCGTGATAGATTTCCTTCCAGAACAAGGGCTGAGACAAGAGCTAATCAGCGGGTCGCTGTATTTTTTCTAAGGAGGGAGTAATGTCAAGAAGCTAAGCGGCTCCAATCACGAGAGGCCCCATGGGACGTCTGTCAATCATCGCTGGACACCGGGTGTGAGGGGTTCTGGGGAATCTGGCCGGCGGGGGGAGCTGAGGTCCCTCATTAGGATTAACTCTGTCTTGGGGTAAGTTGTATTGACTCTCTCTCTCTCCCTATCAATACCCCTTATAATTAATTAATTATCCCCAAACTTGCCCTTGCTTTATTTATCTCCGCGACATAATGTCAAGAAGCTAAGCGGCTCCAATCACGAGAGGCCCCATGGGACGTCTGTCAATCAAAATATGTCGCGGAGATAAATAAAGCAAGGGCAAGTTTGGGGATAATTAATTTATTATAAGGGGTATTGATAGGGAGAGAGAGAGTCAATACAACTTACCCCAAGACAGAGTTAATCCTAATGAGGGACCTCAGCTCCCCCCGCCGGCCAGATTCCCCAGAACCCCTCACACCCGGTGTCCAGCGATGATTGACAGACGTCCCATGGGGCCTCTCGTGATTGGAGCCGCTTAGCTTCTTGACATTACTCCCTCCTTAGAAAAAATACAGCGACCCGCTGATTAGCTCTTGTCTCAGCCCTTGTTCTGGAAGGAAATCTATCACGGCTGGTGTTCCCTACTATAACGGACGATATGTCCGGGTCGTCCGCAGTGGAAGCAGATAGGTTTGTCGTCGTAGGTTCTCCAATGTTCCGTTTTCCTGGGTTGGGTTGGTCGGTCGATATTATAAAAGGGCGTTCGTGGTTGTTTTTGTACCACGTTGACTTGTGGTCTGGTAGGTTGTAGAGCACGGCTGACCTCTTCCCTCACAGTCTGTTCCAGGGCGTTCACCTCTCGGAGCGGATTGATCACTTCAGGTGCTGAGAAAACCTTTTGTATCTCTTTTCTAACGATGCGGTGAATTAAGCCGGCCAAGTCGTCTGAGTCGTCAACACACGAAATGGGCATTACGTTTGACAACCTGGCGAATTTCGTACGGCCGAATACCCCTTATAATAAATTAATTATCCCCAAGACAGAGTTAATCCTAATGAGGGACCTCAGCTCCCCCCGCCGGCCAGATTCCCCAGAACCCCTCACACCCGGTGTCCAGCGATGATTGACAGACGTCCCATGGGGCCTCTTGTGATTGGAGCCGCTTAGCTTCTTGACAATATAAATTTGAATAAAAATGTGCAAATTATCAATAATTATCATTAAAAGGAAAATAGTAAGTTACTATATAGCTTTGTCTTTTGATTCTTTAAATCTATAAATATTTTGTGTCTAAAAAATTACTAATGATATTTTGATCCAATATATGCCTTTTTATTTAAATAAACATATATAAATTTGAATAAAAATATGCAAAATATCAATAATTATAATTAAAAAGGAAGATAAACAGTTACGATATAGCTTTGTCTTTTGATTCTTTAAATCTATAAATATTTTGTATCTAAAAAAATAGGACTAATAAAAATAATTTTAACAACTTGTTTGAAAATTAGATCCTGATTAAAGTTACTTGTAGCAAAATATGAGCTCAAAACAAACCTATCCTAATAGGGTATCAAGTCTAATCAGGTTATCCATGAAATATAAAATTTCCAGTAGAATATGATAATTTAATTTATTTCCTTCAAATAACAACTTTAATAAGGTGTATAATAAAATAAATAAAATATTATTTATATCTTACTTTGGAATCTTAAATTATATTAATGCAGAAGATAGTTTTAAAAGAATGTGAAACATATTTGAATAAATATTTTCCAGAGTTCCTAATTGAGATTCAAGTCGACTTCTTAGAAACATATTTCTTGATAGAAAAGGTGGAAAATATTTTAATCTCTTGGGACAAACTTTATCCAAGGTGTATCTTAATCAAAATACATATAGCATAGTTATGAAAATTATGATTCTTTTAAAATAAAATAATTTCTATTACCCTTACTGCAATGGGAAAATTAATGAGAGGGCCTGGCTCATCAGTGAATGAACCCCTTAATCTACCATACCGCTGTTATATTGAATTTTTCGATCTTTTTTTGCAGTAAGGACAGTAGAAATTGATTTATTTTTAAAAGAATCATACGCGTCTATAATAGTTTCAAATTTTGATAACAGATGGCAGGCTATGTATCATAATATGTATAGTTAGTTTTTTTTTTTTTGCTTATCCTTAGTACATGTGTTACAGGCCATGATATTCATGGTGGGTAGTAGTGGGCGACTGCTTTTACTGTAAGTTCACCACATGTCTACACATGTGAAAAGCAGTTCGACTTTACACTTACAAATGTGCCAGAGCCCCGTTTTTTTACGTGCACTCGCTGGTGGGGTTGTACTTTTGCAAGAATCGGGGGCCATTGGAGCATTTATTTTTAAATCAGAAAAAAAAAAGTGTCCAATGCGGGAATCGAACCCGGGTCGTAGCGGTCGAAAACCAACGGTTCAAACCATCCTTCAATCGACCCCCCCCCCTCCCCCTTTTTTATGTCAAGAACATAAAATTAACTTGTTCTACCGATAAATAGAGAGTTAAAGAAATTTTCAAACATTTCTAGCAGACTAAAGCTATATTTAAATTCGAAACTATTATAGACGCGTATGATTCTTTTTAAAAATAAACAATTTTTACTGTTCTTACTGGAATGGAAGGATGGAATGAGCCAGGCCCTCCCATCAATTTTTCCATTGCAGTAAGGACAGTAGAAATTGTTTATTTTTAAAAAGAATCATACGCGTCTATAATAGTTTCGAATTTTGATAACAGATGGCGCGCTAATGCATCATAATATAAAGATTTATTTGTAGATTGAAATCATTGATTGCATTAAATCCCTGTCATATGTGTAAAGACATCTCAGTGTAATTATAGATCAGTCATGTAGATTAAATAACACCAACAAAAACCTTTATTAAGACACTATTGTCTTACAAGGGGATTCCCTTTAAAGGTTATATATGTACATAAGTGAGACGGAAAAGCAATTTAGAGGGGAGGGGGAGCAATCAGCCGTTGTCTTTGGAGTTGAGCACTTCTTCCCTCATTTTAACAATTCGCCTTGAAATTTTTAAATATTTATAAACAAATGTTTTATCCAGCCAGCAGGAGAGTAGTAAAAATTTCATATACATATTGTTCATTATAGTGAGTTAGTCCCAAAATTTCGTGAATTTCCAGTCTCATTTCCTGTAGAAATGGGCAATGGAATAGATAATGGACTGCCTTGGATGACAACATTGCAGAAGTAGAAATTTAAAGGGTCGCTGTTCCAAAATCCCGTGATATCCTCGGGGAAAAATAGTCATAGAATCCTTTGACGGGCTATAAATCGTTTAATTTTCAAAGGGATGTTTGATGGTAAGTAGTCCTCCGTCATAAAGGAGCTACTTAGAGATGGTAGTGAATAAAATGAGTTGAGTTTTGTATCTTAGTTCGGTCAAATTGGAGTAGCTGGTCCACTGTAGTTTGCCTGATTAAACTGGCGAAACTGCTGGGAGAGTAGTACACCACTGATGAGTGATTCCTTCCAATAACTAAAAGTAGAACGGGCGGTATAAAATGTTTCAACCGTGGTTAGGTAGAAAATGATATAAACAGTCGGTATTCGACAGCTACGTCCCGGGATTGAATTCCTCATTGAGTATGTTTCAGAAGAATATATTCTCGCGTCTATCAGCCTGAAAATAATCTACAACCTCCACCAATAGATGGCGCTTTAGCTTATTTCTAGTCTGGGACTAGTGTGGGAGTCGCTTATTATCAAAATCATATTAATAGGTACCGCTCAGCAAGAGCAACCTAGTTCATGATAATTGAAACAGTGAATAATATGTGAAGGTTATTCACATATTAAACATATTTTACCCGGGATTCAATCCCGGTTCATGACTGTCGGGAATCGAGCGTGTTACCATCTCATCCACCGACTATATTTTTGTCGCTATAGAGTCGCTTACTGCTGTGGTCCTGTTACCTGGGGCTAATGATTGTAAATAGATGTTTATCAACATTCGAAACTATTTTTGACCCTTATTATAGGCCTTTACTGCAATGGAAAAATCAATGGGAAGGCCTGGCTCATCAGTGGTGAACTCCTTCACTGATGATCCAGGGGCACTTCCATTAATTTTTCTATTGCAGTAAGGGCAGTATAAATTGTTTATTTTAAAAAAGAATCATACGCGTCTATAATAGTTTCGAATTTTCATAACAGATGGCGCGTTAATGCATCATAATATCTGTTTATAGTGTCTCTTGGATGTAAATTACTGTAAATACCTGTTAATTGATATTTGAGTTCTTATGTAATGTGGATTAAAGATGAAAATAAAATAGTGTTAGAAGACTCGTTGCCGATTGCTATTGTGACTCTCGCCAACACCACAGTATCTTGTGGTAAGTCTCTCATGTCCCCCCACCAGTGGTAAGGCCGAGAGATACTGCCAGAGGAAAGGAGATCCACCTGAGTGGTGGTTCTAGAACGTCTTTGGGTGGTCTGCAGGGTAGAGCGGCAGAGGTGAAGCAACGGAGCCAGGGTAGGTGATCCACGGTGGAGAAGCGGCGTCGTCGCGAAGAACCGGTGGGGACACGCGCGACAATATTATCCCTCGAGCCCTCGATTATTATAAAAGTTCAACTCCACCAATGAGTGCAAATAACAAAAAAAAAATACTCTGTCACATTTTAAGTGCAAAAGTCGAACTTTTATATACATATATAGACATGTGGTGTATTTACAATAAAAGCAGTCGCTAATTACAATAATGTATTTATTGCTTTTATTGCTTGCGGAAGCGCATTGATTGCTAAATGAAAATATTTATATGTAATTATGTTTTCCTAAAAGCTTATGTCTATAGTTTGCTTGAATAATATTCAAAGATTTCACCCGTCATTGTAGCATATATAAACAGAATCGTACACTACAGTATTGGAGTTCTAAGAGAAGCGGTCTAGTAGATTAAATTGGTGAAACCGCTGGAAGAGTTCACAACTGATGACCCAAGCCCTCCCAACATATTTTTCATCGCAGTAAGGGCAGAAGAAGAGTTTGTTTGTGTTTGAAAGAAGAAACATTCATGATTTATAATGTTTCCATTTCTTATATGATTGTCATGGCCAATACTACGTGTATTTAAGATCAGCAAAGTTTCAACCAGTTTTATTCACACTTTTAGATAATGCTAACTCCGCCTTTGCCGGGTCCAGGCCCAGATGAAAAAGGAGGAGGGGGAACAGTAACAAGCTCACTAAAAAACCTGGGCTCAACTGGCCCGGCTGATAGTACCCTGTAAGAATTCCAGGGATACAGGATGAGCAGCGTTTGTACTCCATGTTAGGAGCGGCTGCACATGGTGTATGTTCCTCATGTCAGAGGCGGCCATTTATTTTGGAGCTAAGTCGGCCTGCCACTGAGTAGTGCTCCCAGTCTTAATGACAAAGGCAGACGCATTCTGCCTCATCTAGACATGATCTCAAACTTTACAAGCTTGATACCCTAATATAGTTGAGTGGAGATAAGAAAGAAGATAATGCTGGTTGAATTAACGGCAGTTACTTCACCTTCATAGAATCCCTTGAAGGAGTCCAACAAGGGTATTGATTCTTGCAATCATTAGGACTTCAAAGTTCAGGATTAATTACTCTGCCTCTATCGTTCACCTCTATATACACAGAACTGAATGCACACATGTGATTCTATGTGATCTAATCTTTGTATGTACAGTTCCCTACAATCTGTTATTCCATTATTCTCTGATGAGGCATGATTATGGTATGAATCGGTCAACTTGAATTATATAAACCCAAATTTTTTAATCGTCATAGCTTACTCCTTTATTGTTATTTTAACACACAAAACGCGATATCCCGGCTAGCAATAATTGCGTCGATTTACATATTTAAACAGGAGCAGTTATATACATGTTATATTGCTACGTAGAAAATTAGGAAAGACAAACTTCAGGATGACACAGCAATTTATTTAAGGCAAGAACAAACTATGAATGATAAACAAAAGACAAGCAAAAGAGGGAAGAAGTGTACAGAGTAGAGCAAAATATAAATATAAAAATAATACTCTGCTAATAAAATAAAATAAATATATTTTAATAAAATAAATAAATTTCTGTTAATCTTTCATATATGGAATTCAGGTAAATTAGAGAACAAGGTCTATTATTTTACAATAGATATTCAATAGAAATTTATATTTTAAAATGAAGTGTGAGAGACAGAGATAAAATTCGGGAAAATTGACAAATTTCAACTAAGATATGTGATCCTTTCAGAACCGAATTGGCTTTCATTCCTCTTGGGACAACGAGATGTACTCAATACGTTCAAGTTTCAATGATATTTCATCTCCTTTATCTTCCACTTATCATTCTTTCTTTCCTTTAAAATATTCAATCTATTTCTAGTAGGTCTACGTTGAAGAATAAATCAACTTCAGGATGACACAGCAATTTATTTAAGACAAGAACAAACTATGAAGGATAAACGATAATTAAGCAATGAAGGAAGCTTAGAGTAAATATCGAAATAGATAATCTGTTATTAAAATAAAATAAATAAACAATAAGATATATTAGGAACCTGATCCTTCCAGGTTAGAAAGATAATCATAAATATATTTACAAAAATGGTTAAATCCGTGATAATTATCTCTAGTATTTACAAATTGATATAGACCTACAAAAGGCAGTATCTCCTTTCTTGATTAACCAAGAAAAGCTAACCACTTACACGTTTTAGGCTGTTGGTTTTCATTAGCGTGATCAGAATTGTATCCAAGAAATGGTATTTGGTCAATTCTTAATGAATTAAAATTTGATCATCTAAATTTTACCCGCATTACAAAAATGTATATTCAGCTACTATGGCAGAATTTTATTTAACTAGTGACTTCCCACTTCAGTTCAAACGATGCATTGCGCAATTAAGAATCTTGTTTACATTTTTACTGAAGACCATATAAAACTATGAAATCAGAAAATATCGTATGTGTATTGTGTAGGGATAACTTTGTGTCAGAACTAACTCACTGCAATCATCTGTATGAAGAAAGGAAATTTGATAATACGAGCGCTAATCATTTATCACCCTGCTGTCAGAAACGATGAAAGTAGACACAATAGATTTAAACAAATTTTGTGAGAAGGCGAGAAAGATGAGAAACGTGTGTAATTGGGCTTATGTTGAATTGTATATAGTACTTGATTTATGTTCAATTAAAACCATTGCTATACTGGGAGAATCCTGTATGGGGCTTAATCCCTAATAAAGGTGTCAATGCGTGTGTGTATTTGTGACAATTGACAATTAAACCGACTTTATTGACATCTCGTCAATTATGTACACTCAAAGAGAGTTTTAATATCAATAGTAGTAAATATAATAATAAGTAAATAATTAAAATATGTACAAATATTATACATTGATAGATGAAGTGTGTGTGTGTGTGTTTCTTATGCCCCTGTGAAAAGATTACACAAATTCCATGAGTCCATGCTCCTCAAGCTTTTTGATGACAAGCAACACTTTTAACAAAGTGTAGTTCATAAATGTGTAAATTACATTTCAGTTACAGTATGGTTTTTAATCTTCAATATAAATTACTGAATGAACCTACAAAGATGGTAACAAAGAGTTGCAGATATACCCAATTCATAAAATGGGCCAAGACAATGTTTTGAGAAGGTCTGTTTACACTGATCAGCAATTTCTGTGCAAGTTAGCAAATTTTAAATTGTGTGTGTGAATTATGTAAACCAATTATTTTAATCATCACAACTAACTTCTTTCATGATTAATCAAAAAAAGCTAACAAGGTACACGTTTTAGGCTGTTAGCCCTCGTCAGCGTGATTATAGCTGTATCCAAGAAATGGTATTTGGTCAATTATGGATAAATCAGTGGGGAATCCTTTCTTTCTGAAGAAATTTGTACACATACACAACTATATATATAAGAGAGAAGAGGAGTCAGGAAGAAATATAAGAATTAATCAATCGGTTGAGAATGGGCATAAACAAGCATACAGAATTAAAGATAGAAAAATTGAGCAATTTCAGCTAAACAGATATTTTGTTTGTAATGAAAAGATACTTTTTACTAACTATATACGAGGGCCATCCAATAAATAAGTTTCCCTATTTTTTTCTGCGAACGAAACGTTGTAAAAATTGGTTAGTAGTGTAAGAAATGGTCACTAGGATGCGGTGGAAGCGCGTGACATTAAAAATCACGCTACTCGTACGCGCAAGTCCGTAGCGCTTCAGTTTCCATGGAGCTACCACTGGTGAAGGTTTCCACTTGCGAACTCCGTTCTGTAATTCGTTTTTTCATGGCGAAAAATGAAACTGCGGTCAATATTCATCGCAATTTAGTGTCAGTGTATGGTGATGGATGTATGAGCATCCAAATGGTTCGGCGATGGTGTTCATGGTTCTTGGAAGGACGGCAAAACGTGCATGATGACGAGCGAAGTGGCAGACCCGTTACTGCTACGGACAATGCAGCCTTTGCTGCTGTTCGGAATGTGGTGGAAGCAGATCGCCGCGTCACCATTGACGAAATAATTGTCGAATAAATCAGTTGAAATCTATGCCGACAGACGGCACATACCATTATAAACTTTCAGTTACACCATCAAGAGTTACCTTTCTCACAATTTAACAACCTGATACCAATAGAATTCACTTTTATACTATTTTTCACATTCTATTATTAATAGAAAATTAGGGAAAACCAAAAACTTCAGGGTGAGACCATTTATTTCATGCAAGAAAAAACTATGAATGGTAACTAAAATAAAGCAAAAGTGGGAAGAAGTGTACAGAGTATCAAAATACAAAGGGGGATCAATAAATAAGGTGAATTATCTTATTTCCTAAAAATTAAAAAAGCAAAAATAATTTAAACCACAGAATATTAAAATATAACATCAAGAGACTATTTAAGGAGTTCTGTTCTTTTTTCCCATGCACGGCGCGAGACTTATAAATAAACTAAAATGGAAGCTCCCTTGAAGGATTGCACCACGCTTGAACAACGTGCAGTTATTCGTTTCTTGAATGCAGAAGAATGCCAAAGAATGAAAAACGTCTATGATGAGTCTTGTTTGTCTCAAAAAACATTTATAAATGGGTTAACGAGTTCAAAAATGGACGAATTACATGTTCCTCGGGTCTCAACGTTCGGCCGGTAAAGTTTTGTAACAATTTTTTGGGATGTTGATGGACCAATCTGTCTTGATTTTTTATCCTCAAGGCAACGTATGAACAGCGACCTTTATTGTGACATTCTTTTAAATAAGCTAAAGCCCGGTATAAGAAACAAACGAAGAGGGAAGCTTAGTAAAGGCGTTCCCTTCCTTCATGATAATGCAAGGCCGCATACATCATGTAAAACTGTATCTACAATCATTAAATTAGGTTTTGAAGTTTTAGAACATCCTGCATATAGTCCAGACCTAGCCCCTTGTGACTATTTCCTTTTTGGACTACTAAAGAAGGAGTTAAAGGGAAAGCGATTTGACTCGGATGAAGATGTCCAGAAAGTGGTGTAAGATTATTTTCACACGCTTCCTAAGAGTGCCTATAAAGAGGGTATTTACAAGTTGCCAGAACGTTGGAGACGATGTCTAGAAAGCCAAGGTGATTATTTTGAATAAATCAAGTCCTAATTTTTAATATCGTTCTTATTTTTTTAAATAAATCATAATTCACCTTATTTATTGATCCTACCTTGTATAAACATAAAAAATAATACTCTGCTAATAAAATAATAAATACTTTGTTACAATATGAATATATTTGTGTTCATCTTTCATATATGAAATTCAGGTAAATATGAGCACAAAGTATATTATTTTACAATAGATATTCAATAGACATTTATCTTTCAAAATGGAGTGTGAGAGACAGAGATAAAATTGGGTAAAATTGACAAATTTCAACAAAGATATATGATCCTTTCAGAACCAAATTGGCTTTCATTCCTCTTGGGACACAGAGATGTACTCAATACGTTCAAGTTTCAATGATATTTCATCTCCTTTATCTATAACTAAACATTCTTTCTTTCCTTTAAAATATTCAATCTATTGCTAGTAGGTCTACATTGAAGAATAAATCTACAGTAAACTCTCCTATAACGCGATTAATGTGTTCCGTGTTGTATGAAATTGCGTTATAGGAATTCGTGTTGTACGAAATAAAACTTGTATAACGCGAATGTTGTTAGGGTAAATTGTTTTATTTTATAACGCGTTATACGAAAATTCGCGTTGTATAAATAAATTTGTCGCAAATTTTTTATCGCGTTGTACGAAATCGCGTTGTAAAAACTCGCGTTATAGGAGAGTCTACTGTACTTGAAAGATTATGTGAAGGTTTATATAATTTGTCTACGTAAAGATAGAGGCTGCCTGGCCAGCATTCATAGTTCTTCAAATTATAAATAATTCGACCAGTAAATCTTTTTTATTGTGATACATCAGCATTCCATCTGTTATTAAAATACAAAACTATTATAGACGCGTATGAGTCTTTTTAAAAAATAAACAAGTTCTACTGCCCTTACTGCAATAGAAAAATTAATGGGAGGGTCTGGTTCATCAGTGGTGAACCATCTCAGCGGTTTTTCCAGTTTAATCTACCATAATTTTTTATTGTCTCGACAAAAATCTTTTGTCCTCGTCAGGAGCAAACAAAATACATTTGGCAAGGCGTCACAATTTATTATTTAACGCTTTGTCAAATGTTTTAATTTTTGTTCGCTCCTGACGAGGACAAAAGATTTTTATCAAAATGTCGAGATAATAAAAAGATTTACTGGTCGAAGTATATTTAATTTAAATAGCTAAATAACCACGTTTATTTTATATTTATTTTTACAGATTGTGTTAGCTTTTAGCCATTTCCAATTGCACGATCAAGAAATGCTTTTTCTTATCTACCTTTTATTGAACCTATTATTTTTTTTTACATAAAAAGCGTCTTTAGGCAAATTTCGTCTCAAATACCCATTTCTTGTTATCTTATCTCAGGAAGCCTCTGGGACCATATTTTGGACGTAGAGGTACAGTCTGCTCCACGCTGACGAGGGCCAACTGCGCGAAAGGCGTTCGTGGTTGAATTTTCTTGATTTATCAAGAAAATGAGTTGGCCAAATATCAGAGAACAGGTTAAATTAACGTTTAGTTGATTTCTGTCCCACTAGATGGCGCTATACCATCTAAATGTTCATTTGAAAGTGGTCAGGATATGTCTTTTTGATTTATATATATATATATATATATATATATATATATATATATATATATATATAGAAGCAATGGGACCCTCTCCCGTCAAAATAAACGTCAAACCCTGACGCCATCTAGTGATCGTCGCCGCAACTAGCTGCCTCGGGTCGGTGACAAAGCCACAACACCAGCTTTGGCAAACTGAGAAGCGTCCACCTAGAGACCATGGTTTCGGGCTAATGGTTCTCGTCAGTCTAGGCCAGACTTTATTCCATGAGATCTACACGGGATCTAATGGAATCTTCACAATCTACCAAAGAGGTGTTTTGCTGGCAATGTGGCTATTTCGACGGGAGAGGCGCCCATTGCTTCTATGGATTAATTTCCTCCGGGCAAAATTTCATATAAATCCATATTTAAATCATTAGATAATAAAAAGGCATATAATGGATTGAATAAAATATATAAAATAAGATACAAAAATGTAATGCCTTGATAAAGGTTGGCGTTCAGCAAAACGAAATATTGGCATATAAATATATTATTCAATCCAATATATGCCTTTTTATAAAGCAATACTTAAAGTTTCACCGCATAAGTTTCTTTTTTTTTTGTGTGAAAAATCAATATTTATTTCAAAGAGAAATATCTACTATTTCTAACTTTTTTTGGATGACGTATGAAAAGGTTGAATATATGAAGAGTAATGGTCTATATATGATTGGATGACGTATGAAAGGGTGAAAATATGAAGAGTAATGGCGAACGGAAAAATAAAAGTGTCCAGGGGCGTTCATATTTTCACCCTTTAATACGTCATCCAATCATATCCAGGGTAGCCTAGAGGACATGGCATCTGCCCGGTAAGCGGAAGGTTGTGGGTTCGATTCCTGCCCCTGGACACTTTTATTTTTCCGTTCGCCATTACTCTTCATATTTTCACCCTTTCATACGTCATCCAATCATATATAGACCATTACTCTTCATATATTCAACCTTTTCATACGTCATCCAAAAAAAAAGTTAGAAATATTAGATATTTCTCTTTGAAATAAATATTGATTTTTCACAAAAAAAAAAAAGAAACTTATGCGGTGAAACTTTAAGTATTGCTTTATAATCATACGCCGCAGTCCTTTATAATGTATCATAAGTTACTTTAAGTATTAGTTACGAACGGAAAAATACGTCCAGGGTAGCCTAGTGGACATGGCATCTGCCCGGTAAGCGGAAGGTTGTGGGTTCGATTCCCGCCCCTGGACACTTTTATTTTTCCGTTCGCCATTACTCTTCATATTTTCACCCTTCCATACGTCATCCAATCTTATATAGACCATTACTCTTCATATATTCAACCTTTTCATACGTCATCCAAAAAAAAGTTAGAAATAGTAGATATTTCTCTTTGAAATAAATATTGATTTTTCACAAAAAAAAAAAAGAAACTTATGCGGTGAAACTTTAAGTATTGCTTTATAATCATACGCCGCAGTCCTTTATAATGTATTATAAGTTACTTTAAGTATTAGTTACGAACGGAAAAATACGTCCAGGGTAGCCTAGTGGACATGGCATCTGCCCGGTAAGCGGAAGGTTGTGGGTTCGATTCCCGCCCCTGGACACTTTTATTTTTCCGTTCGCCATTACTCTTCATATTTTCACCCTTTCATACGTCATCCAATCATATATAGACCATTACTCTTCATATATTCAACCTTTTCATACGTCATCCAAAAAAAAGTTATAAATAGTAGATATTTCTCTTTGAAATAAATATTGATTTTTCACAAAAAAAAAAAAAAGAAACTTATGCGGTGAAACTTTAAGTATTGCTTTATAATCATACGCCGCAGTCCTTTATAATATGTCTTTTTATTATCTAATATACATACAGTTAAACCCGTCTATAGCGCCCCCTCTTGGGACTCATTAAAATAGGGTGCTATAGAGAGGGGTGCTATAGACAGGTCACTTTTAATGTAAATCGCATCGTACTACGTATTTAAAATCGGGCGCTATAGAGAGGGAGGCGCTATTTAGAGGGGGCGCTATAGACAGGTCACTTTTAATGTAAATCGCATCGTACTATGTATTTAAAATTGGGCGCTATAGAGAGTGAGGCGCTATCTAGAGGGGGCGCTATAGACAGGTTTAACTGTATATATATATATTAAAAATAAAGAAGGCATCTCCTGACCACGAGCACATGTGCATTTTAGATGGCAGAGCGCCATCTGGTGGAACAGAAATCAACTAAACATTTATTTAGCTTGTTCCCTGATATTTGGCCAACCCAATTTCTTGATAAATCAAGAATCCACTAACGCGTTTTGCGGTTTTGGCGCTCGTCAACGTGGAGTAGGCTGTAACACTGCAACAAAAAAAATATTTTTGATCCCAGAGGCTTCTTGAGAAACGAATAAATTGGTATTTAAGGCCAAACTTGGGTAAATACGCTTAACATGTGAAAAAATAATAGTAAAAATAAAAAATAAAAAGGTTAGATGTAGTATACATATATATGTTATATTAAAATATTATTTTATTTAAAATTATATTTCATAGATTCAAATACTCTGCTAAATCGACCGCCAGAGGTCACGCTTCCCCTATAAAAACTCATTGTTGTTGTTTCCCGATGGCCGGCTCAAACCTTTTGTACATTATGTAAATAAGTTTTATATTTTTAAATTCTTACACTTAAGCCAGGCAGTATTTTATCAAAATATGTTTTTTATATATTCCTTTAGTTCAATTAAAGCTATTTTTGATATAACTAATTTTATTTAATTATTGCCACGACTGTGCATTGTCACATGCTCATGGATTTCGGGATCAAGCATATGATCAATAAATCTATATACAATCTTCTAAAATCACAAAATCTTTTCACTACATATATATTACATATTAGATCTTCTTTGTTCAAAATACGCATCGATTTAACTAAAAGGTTAGGCAATAACATCAGCTTATGCAAATTAAGCCTAAAAGCCAATCTGTACTGAGGAGATCCGGTGAAAGTTTTAATTCCTGGCCATTAATCAAACTTTCAATTTCCGCCTTTCTTGGGAGTA
This sequence comes from Cordylochernes scorpioides, assembly GCA_030710605.1. Lineage (NCBI taxonomy): Eukaryota > Metazoa > Arthropoda > Arachnida > Pseudoscorpiones > Chernetidae > Cordylochernes > Cordylochernes scorpioides. Next base: position 146,365,865 of record CP092864.1, read on the forward strand.
AAATTAATTGTCCTCCAGGAGACATTTCATCTCGGCGACCAAAGGTCTTTTGGAATATTCCAGTGATCTGTGAAAGTGATTGAAAAACAAACAGAATGTGAGATTCGGAAGTTTTATTGATTGAGTAGAAATTAGTTTATTTACAGTCGACTCTCGATAATTTGAAACTCGTTAATTTGAATCTCTCGATAATTTGAAATTTTTTCCCGGTCTCTTGAAAAATACTCGATAAGTTGAATAAAATCAATATTAATTGTTGTCCCTTCGGTAATTTGAAGTTGAAGGAATAGCATCATGCCATAAATGAACTTTTGTGAATACCTGTACAAATGTTTAAAATAATTTTATCCTTCATAGTTTGTTCTTGTCTTAAATAAATTGCTGTGTCATTCTGAAGTTTGTATTTCCTAATTTTCCACGTGGCAATTTGGTGGAGATGCTGGGTAAATTAGGGAAGACAAAATGAAGATCGCTGAGAAGACCTAGAGGCCATGAGTGCTTTGATCTACATTTACAGAGACTGGCCCCAGGATTCCACCGCCATGTCAAAGTCAAGACTTCCCTCCAATATGACGATGTCCTTATAGACGATACGACGACAAAGCCGCTCTTCACGCCACAAGAAAAAGGACGCAAAGGTACTAGGGACAAAGTTCCAAGACTTCAATGGAATCCTTGGCAGAAGCAACTCAGATCCATGTCAGTATCTACAATAATTACAAGCTGTGGATCACAGCTCCCATAGGGAAGAAGCTATGTAACAAAGTATTTATTATTATATTAACAGAGTATTATTTTTTATGTTTCTATTTTCCTACTCTGTAAACTTCCCTCATTGCTTATCTTTTGTTTATCATTCATAGTTTGTTCTTGACTCAAATAAATTGCTGTGTCATCCTGAAGTTTGATTTTGTTAATTTTCCACGTGGCAATATATATATAATATTATGTGTTCATAGCTTATTTAAATAACTTAACCAAGAATTATTTTTAGGTACTCGGAGTATATGACCGAAATAGCCCAATACAATACACTCTCATGCACAAAACTTAAGAATGTTTCATATTATAATTCACATTTCATATTATTTACTTATTTAATGGCGGATTTACCATACAAGTAAATTCAAACGTTCTGTCATTTTTAAAAATAAATAAATGAATATATAATAAAATTGAATAATAAAAATATAGAAGTATATTGGTATACATGTTAAAAGTTACAACAATTCTTAAGTTTTGTCGATGAGGTAGTTATTTCATTAATGCAATCTCATAGCAATATTAAACTTCAGAAACCACTGACAAGTTTCATCACTATTTTACCATTATGTAGGTAATTTGGTTAAGGTTAATAAAGAGTTCAAAACATCCAGAATGCTAGTTTATTTATCTGTTTAAAAAAGCAAATGTTTATTTCATATTATAATCTATGAAATAAAGCTCTCAATATGTTTTAGAAATAAATATATAGTTTTAAAATGTCGTTTATTAGAAAAAATAACGAAAGAAGGAATCTAGCTATAGAACGGGTATCAAAGAAGAGTTTAAGTAATCTTATATTACATATTTGAAAGAAAAAATTGTAGAGCCTTGAAGAAAAATATAAATGTTTCTAAATTGTTAAAACCAAGGAGATCCCGTCGAAGATTTTAATTCTAAAGCCTACACATTGATATTATGATACATTAGGGCGCCATCTGTTATGAAAATTCGAAACTATTATAGACGCATACGATTCATAAAAAAAAAAAAAAACAATTTCTACTGCCCTCACTGCAATGAAAAAATTAATGGGAGAGCCTGGCTCATCAGTGGTAAACCCTCCCAGCGGTTTCGCCAGTTTAATCTACCATACCGCTGTTATATTGCATTTTTCGATTTTCTTTTTATAATGATACTTATGCTAGACTCTTGGAATGGGTATTTTAGATGAACTATGGACATAAGCTTTGAGGACAGTAGAATTACATACATTTATAAATATATACATATTGATATATGTCATAATATATGCTCTTCCAGGATTAATAAAACCAACCAACAGCCAACGAGAGAGAGCTGGGCAGCTAAAGCGAGACACTTTAGACAACTAACTTACGACCATTTTTGGCCACATTCCTGAGGGGGGGGGCCGTCAACACCTGGCGACTATCCTGGTTAGCCCCCCGGTTGTGTACACAGGGAAAACAGTCGTTCAGCTGATAACGTCTCGCTCGCTCTCTCTCGGCTGGCTGCCTGGATGATTGCTCTAACAACTCGTCGTGTGATTATTTCTCTCCTCACCACATTTACCACTATATTGTCACATATATTATTGAAAATATTTATTACAGATATATCATACATAGAAGAACGCGACAGCTGATCTAGATATTGTGCTCACAATGACATAGGTTTACATAATGTTTATATTACTTGACGATACAGAAGAATTACTGACACTAAAACTTATAGAGATAGCATACTACACTGATCATAAAGTTTCGACACTTTATCATGTTATTACGATGTACTAGAGCGCCATCTGTTATCAAATTATAAAACTATTTTAGAGGCGTAATATTCTTTTTAAAATAAAACAATTTCTACTGTCCTTACTCCCTTTAATTTTTCCATCGCAGTAAGGACAGTAGAAATTGTTTTATTTTAAAAAGAATATTACGCCTCTAAAATAGTTTTATAACTTTATCATGAGAGAGTTAAAAAAACTTTAACATACTACCAAATTCAAATTGTCTCCTTCAAAGTAGTCCCCGTTAGTCGCGATGCACTTCAGCCACCTTTTTTTCCATTCGGCAAAACACTTCTGGTAGTCTATTTTCGGGATCGCCTTCATGGCCTTCTTCGATTCCACTTTAATCTCTTCAATGCTCTGAAATTTCCGACCCTTTAACTTTTTTTTTTTGAGCTTTCCAAAAAAGAAAGAAGTCGCAGGGGCCAAATCGGGACTGTAGGCGGATTGGGGGAACACAGAGGTTGAGTGGTCCTGCAGGAACTTCGAGATTTTGAGGGCTGTGTGCGCCGGCGCGTTATCGTGGTGGAGGATCCACGACTTGCTCCTCCACAGTTGCCTGATCACTTCCCTCAATCGCCTCAAAACTCCCAGGTAGGAGTCAGCAGTTATTGTAGAGCCTTGTTGTTGAAATTCAAGATGAACGATGCCCTGGTAGCCGAAGAACACCGTCAACATGACCCTGATTTTGCTAGGAGCCTTCCTCGGTTTCTTTGGTCTCGGCTCATTTTTGAAGCGCCACTCCGATGCCTGTTGGGTAGTTTCCGAATCAAAGCCGTAAATCCATGTTTCGTGTCCAGTAATGACCCATTTCAGCAATTCGGGGTCGTCGGTTGTCGCTTCGAGATTAAGACTGGCCGTTTCTTTCCGGGCGTTCTTTTGATCAAAAGTCAAATCTTTGGGAACGAGAACGGCGTTGAGTCTTCTCACTCCCAAAATGTCCTTCATTATCGATTGAGTCGACCCGAATGATATCCCTGCTTCTTCGGCGACCTCCCTGACAGTAATTCGTCGGTCGTTATGCACCAGTTCCAACACCTTGTCCACTTTTCAGGCGTGGTTGATGTGGACGGTCTCCCGGGACGCTCGTTGTCGGCGATCTCTTCCCGACCCTCCTTGAAGCGCTTGTACCACTCGAAAACTCGTCTTTGGCTCATGACGGCATCCTCGTAGGCTGTTTGCAACATCCAAAAAATTTCGGCACCCTTGAATTCGTTTTTCACACAGAACTTGATGCAAATTCGTTGATTCTCTATTTCCGTGACTAACAATATCGAAGCACGGGGAAAATGGCTTCACTTCGAAAGCCGCTGCTCGGCTGTTGTGGCGCGTGATTTTTGAAAATTGGCAGGTCTCCAAGCCAAGGGCGACGCTTGCGTTTGCCACAAACCGGGAGAAAATATATTGAGTTTTCAGGATTTTATGAGCAAAGTTTCGAAACCTTTTGATCAGAGTAGAAAAGCGCTAGAGCTGATGTATAAATTGTACTTACAATAACATAGGTCTTGAAAAAAAAGAGATACTTCGGCCAGTATAAATCTTTTTATTACATCGACGTTTCGACAAAAGCTTTTGTCCTCGTCAGGAGCAAATAAAAATTAAAACATATAGCAAGGCGCTAAAAATTAATCTGAGGCTCTAAGGGCGTTCTCACGCGATATTTGAAAATTTTGTACAACATCCAAAGCACGAGTCAAAAATAAATATTTAACTCACAAAGATTACGATCTTTGAAATAAAATTATGATATACATATTTATATATATTAAGAAATTATAAACAAAAATAAATATAAAAAATAATAATAACATTTAAAAGATTTCACAATAGTATATATTAATCGATATCTATTATGTACAATTTATACTCACCCCTAACTACTTTTTTAAATTTAAAAATAAATTGTATTGTAGCGGAATATCTTCATATACATTTAAAGTTCTTTTCCCAATTTCCCGTGATACCCACCCCTCTAAAAATAATCTTTCTTTTTTTAAATTTTATATTCCTATGAAATATCTCAATATCATTCCAATCTGGCCTATGTCCTGAATATAATGCATGTTCCCCAATTTTGCTTAACGCCCTTCTCCCCATTAAACCCCGTTGGTGTTCTTCAATCCTAGTCTCTAAATTACGGCCTGTTTCTCCTACGTAAATTTTGTCACATTGTGTGCATTTAATTCCATAAATTACATTACTTGGTTTTAATGTGCCTATGTTATCCTTCATTATTCTATTTCTAGTTAAAAATTCCCTTTTTGTCCCCGTACTTTACCAAATATTATATTTAAATTTTCTCAAAATTCTAGATATTTCGTTATCTATATCTCTCAAATATGGAATATTTATATTATTGCAATCATCTTTATTCCTATTTGAATTTGGCCTATCTATTTCATATCTTCTAATCCATTTGTTTGTGAAACCAACTGGATAATCAGATTGTTCTAGTTCTGCTCGAATTTTCATTATCTCTTTTTTATAAATATCTCGGTCTGTGCATACTTGTTTGGCTCTTTGTACAAGAGATTTTATCACCTGTCTTTTATGTATCATAGGATTATTAATATTAAAATTTATATGTATACCACAGTCTGTTGGCTTTCTGAAAACGCTGGTTATAATTGAACCATCTTCTTTGCGAGTTAGTCCTACATCTAAGAATGATAAAAATCCCTCCTTTTCTGTTTCAACCGTGAATTCTATTCCTCTTTCTAAATTATTCAACATGACCATGATTTCATTAAGATTTTCTTTGCGGATCACTGCAAAAACATCATCTATATATCGGCCCCAGATTCTTATTCCCTCAATCAAGATTGCCTTTTTATCTACTGATGCCATTACGAGTCAGCAATGATCATGCTTGTAGGGCAACCCATAGCAGTGCCGTCTTTTTGCTTGTAAAATTTATTCCCATATCTGAAGTAAATATTATCTAAACATAACCTAAAACCTTCTATCATTTCGTTTATTTCTAATCCCTTGTTTTCGCAATCTTGTCTCTTCACCTCAAAATATTCCCTTATTTCTTTTAGAGCTAGAGTTCTATTGATATTGGTGAAAAGTGATTTGACATCAAAGGATACCATTATTTCATGGTCATTAAGGGGCCGATATATAGATGATGTTTTTGCAGTGATCCGCAAAGAAAATCTTAATGAAATCATGGTCATGTTGAATAATTTAGAAAGAGGAATAGAATTCACGGTTGAAACAGAAAAGGAGGGATTTTTATCATTCTTAGATGTAGGACTAACTCGAAAAGAAGATGGTTCAATTTTAACCAGCGTTTTCAGAAAGCCAACAGACTGTGGTATACATCTAAATTTTAATTCCAATAATCCTATGATACATAAAAGACAGGTGATAAAATCTCTTGTACAAAGAGCCAAACAAGTATGCACAGACCGAGATATTTATAAAAAAGAGATAATGAAAATTCGAGCAGAACTAGAACAATCTGAATATCCAGTTGGTTTCACAAACAAATGGATTAGAAGATATGAAATAGATAGGCCAAATTCAAATAGGAATAAAGATGATTGCAATAATATAATTATTCCATATTTGAGAGATATAGATAACGAAATATCTAGAATTTTGAGAAAATTTAAATATAATATTTGGTATAGTACGGGGACAAAAAGGGAATTTTTAACTAGAAATAGAATAATGAAGGATAACATAGGCACATCAAAACCAAGTAATGTAATTTATGGAAATAAATGCACACAATGTGACAAAATTTACGTAGGAGAAACAGGCCGTAATTTAGAGACTAGGATTGAAGAACACCAACGGGGTTTAATGGGGAGAAGGGCGTTAAGCAAAATTGGGGAACATGCATTATATTCAGGACATAGGCCAGATTGGAATGATATTGAGATATTTCATAGGAATATAAACTTTGAAAAAGAAAGATTATTTTTAGAGGGGTGGGTATCACGGGAAATGGGGAAAAGAACTTTAAATGTATATGAAGATATTCCGCTACAATACAATTTATTTTTAAATTTAAAAAAGTAGTTAGGGGTGAGTATATAAATTGTACATAATAGATATTGATTAATATATACTATTGTGAAATCTTTTAAATGTTATTATTATTTTTTATATTTATTTTTGTTTATAATTTCTTAATATATATAAATATGTATATCATAATTTTATTTCAAAGATCGTAGTCTTTGTGAGTTGAATATTTATTTTTGACTCGTGCTTTGGATGTTGTACAAAATTTTCAAATATCGCGTGAGAACGCCCTTAGAGCCTCAGATTAATTTTTAGCGCCTTGCTAAATGTTTTAATTTTTGTTTGCTCCTGACGAGGACAAAAGCTTTTTGTCGAAACGTCGATGTAATAAAAAGATTTATACTGGCCGAAGTATCTCTTTTTTTTCAAGAAATATGAATGCCGGCCAGGCAGCCTCTATCTTCACGATAATAACATAGGTATACATCATTTCTACATTATTTGCCATTACAAAAGAATTACTGAAACTAAAACTTATAGAGATAACATTCATAGAAAAACGTGAAAGCTCATCTATAAATGATGCCTACAATGACCTGGGTATAAACCATGTCTATATTATTTACCATTTAAATCTCTATTCATGAAAAAATTGCGAAAACGTTTTAAAATTAAAAAATATTTTTTCACAATGAGTTTCTTTTTATTACAAAACGCTAGCTTTCAAGTGATAATCGCTCTTCAACGGGCTTAATAAATTTTCTTGTAAGATATAGTCGATGTTTTATTAAGCCCGTTGAAGAGCGATTATCACTTGAAAGCTAGCGTTTCGAAATAAAAAGAAACTCATTGTGAGAAAATATTTTGTAATTATAAAATTATTTACCGATACACAGAGGAACTACAGACACCAAACAGATACCATGGGCTATAACATGGCCTTCAACCTGTTGTCCTATGACTAGACCAGGACAGGATAGGAAGCCTTCAAGTAAGGTATCGACTAAGTAATTAGGACCAGAAATCGTCAAAGATCCCTTATTGAAAATATCATTAACGCCAGTTTTTACGGCTTAATTTAATGCTAGGCCCCAATTTGAAGAAAATTATTAAGATTTTAATCAAATTCTTCTTGGCGTCTTTAAAAATTTAACCGACCTTTGCTCGCATAAATCAATCAGATTGAATCTTTGAGTTTCATTGCTCTAATGAGGTGTCAAAATATATTCGACTGAATGGCAGTTTTAACTATTTTCTGGTAAACTGAAGATGACTTCTAAAACAGATTTATTTCATTTACGAATTGTGCTTTTTACAAGCGAAATGCTATTATTGGATAATTAGAATGATTTTCCAAGTATACATGTGTTCTCGTAAAATCAAAACCATCCTTGAGGGGGTCCGTGTAAGGATGGTCTAAACAGTTGGTTTTCGACCGCTACGACCCGGGTTCGATTCCCGCATTGGGCACTTTTTTCTTTTGAAAAAAAATGCTCCAATGGCCCCCGATTCTTGCAAAAGTCCAACCCCACTAGCGAGTGCAAATAATCAAATAGGGCTCTGGCACATTTGTAAGTGCAAAGTCGAACTGCTTTTCACATGTGTAGATATGTGGTGGACCTACAATAAAAGCAGTCGCCTACTTCTACCCACCATGATTACCATGGCCTGTACTTCGTGCACTAGGGATAAGCAAAAGAAAATGTTTTTCCAAGTTTCCATGTGTTTTCGTAATATCAAAATACCCTTGACTGAGATATATCAAGTCTCAAGACTTGTTTTATGAAGTAAATTCCTTTTTCCGTGTCCTTCTTATTCTTATTGGACGTTGACAAACATTTCACGCCAGATGACTTCTGGAACAGATCTATTCCATTTACAAATTGTGTTTTTTACAAGCTAAATGATATTATTGTAGTATTAGGATTATTTCCCAAGTATCCATGTGGGCTCAATGTACTATCAAAACTTATAGACGCTTTTAATTCTTTTAAAAATTGAACAATATTTTTTTATGTAAGGGCAGTAGAAAGAGTTGTATAATATTCAAAAGAATCATACACGTCTATAATAGTTTCGAATTCACATAACAGATTTCGCGCTAATGTATTATATTACATTGTAGGTATTTGCGAAACTATTGGCCTGACGGGAAGGTTGAAGGCAAGTCCCATTGATTGTATTCCTTCTGTTTAGAGCCATAATAAAGCGCTAACTTTAGCTGTAATCCCTTCGAACTCACATGTATATCTTTGTGGCATCCTGAGCATACAAAGTACACGAATAGCGTCTGGGTACGACGTAACAATATTTCCTTCTACATATTCTGGCCGCATACCTATATCCACTCACCATATAAGACCAAAATAGAAGGAGAACTTAGATATGTGGTCATGAGTATTAAAGCTTAAACTTACCATTAGGCCAAATTCATAAAGAAGTATGAAAAGGAACATGAATATAAAGTTTTTTTTTGCTTATCCTTAGTACACGTGGTACAGGCCATGATAATCATGGTGGCTTGAATTAGGCGACTGCTTTTACTGTAAGTACACCACATGTCTACACATGTGCAAAGCAATTCGACTTTGCACTTACAAATGTTCCATTGCTCCGTTTGGTTACTTGCACTCGCTGGTGGGGTTGGACTTTTACAAGAATCGGGGGCCATTGAAGCATTTTTATTATAAACAGAAAAAAAAGTGTCAAATGCGGGATTCGAACCCGGGTCATAGCGGTCGAAAACCAACAGTTTAGATCATCCTTTTACCGAATCCCTGAATATAAAGTACATATATTTTATACATAAAACACTTTTAAAAAAGGAATAATGTATAACTAAACAAAGATAATATACATATTTTGTAATAAAAATTTAAATTTTCACGAACAAAATTTAAATCCTTGTTTTTCCAATGCGTATGTTTTTTTTTTGTTTTTTTAAGTTAAGCTATCGCCTTTTAACAGGACATTTTTATGAGGTTTTTATTTTATGTTGTGTATAAATCTGTATATGATAAAATTTACATTTCCATCCTTTACCATCAAACCTCCCTTTGAAAATTAAACGATTTATAGCCCGTCAAAAGATTCTATAGCTATTTTTCCGCGAGGATATCACGGGATTTTGGAACAGCCATCCTTTAAATTGCTACTTCTACAATGTTGGAATCCAAGACAATTTGGTCCATTATCTATTCCATTTCCCATTCCTACACGAAAAGAGACTGGAAATTCACGAAATTTCGGGGCTAATTCAATATAATGAACAATATGTATATTCGGCGGTACATATACTAAAATTGGAACGATACAGAGAAGATTAGCATGGCCCCTGCGCAAGGATGACACGCAAAATCGCGAAGCGTTCCATACTCTCCTGCTGAATAAAACATTTGTTTATGAATATTTAAAATTTTTCAAGGTGATTGATAAAATGAGGGAAGAAGTGCTCAACTCCACAGACAACGGCTGATTGCTCCCCCTCCCCTCTAAATTGCTTTTCCTCCTCACTCATGTACATATATAACCTTTTAGGGGAATCCCCTTGTAAGACAATAGTGTCTTAATAAAGGTTTTGTTGTTGTTGTGATTATTATTAGTTGTAAAAATAGTAATTTTGTTATTAATATATTACTATTTAAAAGGTGAAATCCTCTGCAATTACATATACCTAATAAACAAAACGGCTTACGAAAATGAGTTTCTTTTTTCAACCTCATTCTATGAAATCATTTTTCTGTTGATTATTCATATTTTTAATATCATTTTTATTTGCAATCAGAAAATATGCATATTATACCGTTTTATGCAATTTATTCCATATTTATTCAGTATATTCTAAAGTCTGAAATATGACAGTGACTCTAGCTAGACCTAATTGGTTATAGAGAACAACATTTTAATTAGCATTACTATATTGCGTTAAAAATCCGCCTTTGACTGTCCCAAGTCCGGATGAAAAAGGAGGAAGGGGAGCAGTAACAAGCTCACTAAAAAACCTTGACCCAGCTGGCCCGGCTAATAGTAAGTACCCTGTAAGGGCTCCTAATCCAGGGATACAGGATGAGCAGAGTTTGTACTCCATGTTAGGAGCAGCTACATATGACGTCTGTTTTTCATGTCAGAGGCGGCCATTTCTTTTGGAGTTAAGTCAGCCTGCCACTGAGTAGTGCTCCCAGTCTTAATGACAAAGGCAGACGCATTCTACTTCACTCAGTCATGATGGTTTTCAAACAGACACCATCAAGGGTCACAACTTGATACCCTAATATGATTTAGTGGACATAAGGAAGAAGAAGATATTGCGATAATATAAAAGAACAAAAAGGAGCTTATTTTGTAGAGTACGTTTATTGCGTTAGCTTTCGAAAGTCACAGGCGCCCGTTGAAGAACGATGTCGTTCGAAAGCTGGCAGAATAAACGTCTTCTACGAAAGAATATATTTTTTTGTTCTTTTTTATTATCACAATATAGTAATGGCAATCAAAAAGTTGTTCTCTACAACCTAATTCTATATATCCTGATAAATTTCAGTCAGATAGGTCAAATTAAATAAATTAAAATCCTCTGGATAGGTCAAATATTTCGAATTTCCTGAGGTTAATATATGTACATATAAATTCGATAAACTTTATAGATAAAGAGATAATATAGCATCAAAACAATTTATTTTGAAATATAATAATCAAAAGATATATTTGTTTTGTTGAAAATATATTTACATTTAAAATCAACGGATCAAAGTATAAACTAAAAATAATCAAAAAGGAATTTTCTTTTGATTTATTCTTTTGTGAAAAACTAATAGAATTTTGTTGTATATGTATTATAAATTTAAAATATAAAAATATATACAAGTGGCTGTTGAAATATTCAATAAAATTCCATTAGAATTTACAGTGACATTTGAAATTGAATTAGGTGTCTTGAAAAAAAAAACTGATTATAACAAATGAAATTTGGACGAAAACAACGAATTAGTTGCAAAAGATATATTTTTAAAATCTATTTATTTATCTTTTGGTAACTAATAAAATTTCAATTTGAATTCCAAAGAAAATGAAAATTTATACAAATATTTGTTTTCCCCAAGCTAAAAGTTTTTTTTTTATATCTTTTGATATAGTTAAAACTTAATTTCAACATTGAATAGAAGATTTTCTATTTGATATTTCCCTCTTATTTGTCTATGTCAAATTAGAAATGAAATATAAACATATTATTATATAAATTTATATATATTATTCATTTAAAAAAAAAATATTTTATAGATGGATATTATATAAGTAATTTTTACAAATTATCTTAATAATTAATATCAATTTGTTTTTTTAAATATATTTTTGATAATTTTTTTTTTTTACTTTTTAAGAAAGCGTTTATCAAAAACAACTAATAAAACTATCAAAAACAGGTGTTTAATAAAGAACCTTATATTGCGATATTTTGATATTTCATGAAAACAACTAAATAGAAAAAATAATATTTTAGCTGTTGGAATATTACAGAGTAACAATGGCTATAGATGAGACTGAGTTTGAAAAGGAACTTGTATGTATGTAATGTTTTATTGTTTTTGTTATTTTCATGTAGACATATATACTAAGATTTGTTTTGTATAATTGCTATTAATAATAAATAATATATAAAGTTAAATTGGTTACGGATTCATCCTTCTTACTTACCCTAATTATATAACATTATCTACCGCCATTGCAACTTCGCCTTTGCCGGTCCCAAGCCCGGATGAAAAAGAAGGAGGGGGAGCAGTAACAAGCTCAGTAAAAAACCTGGGTTCAGCTGGCCCGGCTGATAGTAACCTGTAAGGGCTCCTAATCTAGGAATACAGGATGAGCAGCGTTTGTACTCCATGTTAGGAGCGGCTGCACATGATGTCTGTTCCTCATGTCAGAGGCGGCCATTTCTTTTGGAGCTAAGTCGGTCTGCCACTGAGTAGTGCTCCCAGTCTTAATGACAAAGACATTCTACTTCACCCAGTCATGATGGTTGTCAAACAGACACCATCAAGGGTCACAACTTGATACCCTAATATGATTGAGTGGAGATAAGAAAGAAGAAGATGGTTGTCAAACAGACACCATCAAGGGTCACAACTTGATACCCTAATATGATTGAGTGGAGATAAGAAAGAAGAAGATGGTTGTCAAACAGACACCATCAAGGGTCACAACTTGATACCCTAATATGATTGAGTGGAGATAAGAAAGAAGAAGATGGTTGTCAAACAGACACCGTCAAGGGTCACAACTTGTTGCCCTAATATGATTGAGTGGAGATAAGAAAGAAGAAGAAGCTACCGCCATTATGTTGAATGTATATGAGTATAAATAAAAGCGGTGTCAGACGGTCGTTATGTATTAATATTACATCATTCGGTGGATAATTAAGACCTGAAAACATTGTGATCCCTCCCAGATTTCTAAGTCTCGAACATGCAGCCATTGTCCATGCATAGGACCTACCTGTTTCACAGACGTAGCCAGCTACGGTGATGCCCAGTCCTAACATCTCGTCCTTCACCAGTTCCACTTCCGATAATTCAACCTCTGGTAGATCAACGCAGCTTGGAGGACCTTCCGCGCAGCTGGCTTGTCTCTTCAAGGCTCCTTCGGGGCAGCTACTTTTCCTCCTTGGGAACCCTTCCATGACATCTCGCCTAAGGAGACCTTCCATGACATCCCTCCTTGGTGGTCCTTCCATGATTTCCTTTCTAGGGAGCCCTTCCAGGATTTCACTCTTTTGGGACACTTCTGCAACACTATCCTTGCGGGTAGCAGATTCCGGTGATTCTCTTCTCTGTTCCACTTCTCTTCTAGCCTCGATGATGCTTTCCTTGCGTCTGACTGATTCAGTGTCTCGCCTCATCTCAGCCACCAGACTCTCCCTCCGTTGTTGGATCTCGGCACAGCTTCCTTTCCTCGACGGGGCGTCTGGATCCTCTCCAAGCTCCTGCATCATCCATTACCTTACACTTCACATATATGGACTGAAATAAACTCTTCGAGTTAAAATAGAAAAATAAAACGGAGATATAAAAGGAGTATCTTGTACAAATTTATTAGCAAGCTTTCGAACGCATGGGTCCTTCTTATTCGGACGTATTCGACTTTCGAAAAGCCTGAAGAAGTACGCATGCGTCCGAAAGTTTGCTAATAAAATTCACACATGATACTACACTTCAATCTCCGTTTTATTTTTCTACTTCAAATATATCAACATGTATTTTTCATAGATTTCGTTTGTAAATTGACGTTTCTAATACACCAGTGATGCGCAGAATTAAAGAAATAAAAGGAAGATTATAATGAAATATTGATATTGCCACGTGGAAAAATAGGGAAGACCAACTTCGGGATGGGACAGCAATTTATTTCAAGCAAGAACAAACTATAAATGATAAACAAAATATAAGTGAAAGAGGGAAGTGTACAGAGTAGCAAAATACACACATAAAATATAATACTCTGCTAATAAAATATTAATATTTTGTTACAATATTTATAAAATATTTTTGAAAATAGAGCAATCCATAAATACATCTTTAATTAAAAAGGCATATATTGGATCAAAATATCATTTATTTTATTATTGCTATGTATATTATGGGTAAAATAAATGGTATTTTGATCCAATATATGACTTTGAATAAACATTTTTATATGTATATTTGTTAGTGATCAGGATATAATAAACACATAAAGATTATTATTGTTGCGTAGTTGGTTGACACAGAAAAACTTCCGTGGGTACAAAGGATCTTTAGGACTTTATTTAAGCCTAATAAATAAAATAATTACAGAATAATGTAAAATAAACAACAATAAAGAAAACAGCAGTTACAAACTCACCAACTGCAGCACAGTGAGGGAAAGCAGGAGCAGAACAGGAGACAGAAGTTGGTAGAACCTTCTTGAATATTCCACAAAGTACACCGGTGTCGGCGGTAAGCAGCAGTCCGACCTCTTGAGACAGCAGCTTGCGTTGCTTAGATTTGCTTTAGATTGGCCAATTAGTTTCTCTACGATTTTCCTACATTATTATTGAATGTTCTTAAACATTCTATTCTGGAATGCGCCATTTTTTAATTGGAGTCCACCACGTAGCTTCGTTCTTCTACCCCTTTGCATGATTTTCTCATCCCTATATATCCCGGAGTAGATGTTTCCAGAACGGTCATGGTTGGTCAGCCAATCAGAAATCCGCCAGCGCTAAGCCTTGCGCAATCGCTTTAGATTGCCAATCAGTTGTTCTCCGATTTTTCTACATTATTCTTGAACATTCTGAAACATTCTATTCTGGAATGCGCTTTTTTATTCTACGTAACAATAGTAATATAAAACGTAAATAAAACTTCGAAAAGCCTTTGTAGGTTTAAATTAGTAAATTATATTGAGAATAGTTGGCTTATGAGTGGTTTGCCCTCTTCAGAGGTTTTGCCATTATAAAAAAAAAATACAGTGTATAAAGATAAAGAGTGTGATAACATTTTAATCGTAATATCGAGGAACCTAAACAATTTGATATGAACAAATATCGATTTATTATCATTTTGATGGTATATTGTCATCGGTATAGGATTTTAAGAGATAATTTATTTATTTATTTCAACACACAAACGCGATATCCCGGCTAGGGATAATTGTGTCGATTTACATTTTTTAAACAGAAACAGTTATAAAAATATTATACAAGAAAGTAATCAAAAATAAAAAAGAGAAACAATAACATATATTAGGAACCTGAATCTTCAGGTTAGAAAGATAATCACAAATATATTTACAAAAATAGTTAAATCTGTGATAATTCTCTCTGCTATTTACAAATTGATATAGATCTACAACATTATTTATTGTCTGTTGTCTAGCGGTAATAGAGAATTGATCCCGCTTTATAAATCCTTTCCAAAAAAAAAAACAGTGACTGGATGATACCATCAAAAGACTCAAGCTTGATAACCTAATATGATTGAGTGGATATAAGAAAGAAGAAGAGGTAAATCAGTGATGTCTCGTAGCTGTGACTGGAAAGCTTAAGCCTCTCAGGAGAAATTCTTGTCAACGTCTCACCTTCAAGCTGTCACCAGATCTGTCGTTTTATCAACGTATCCACAAATTACTGACAGAAATGGAGAATTCTGAAGTTTTATATATTTTATATATCTTTAAAGAATTCTCGGTAGAGGTAAAAAACTGTTTTGTGGTATTTTAAAATTATATATATATATAGAGAGAGAGAGATATGGGGGGAAGTGGTTTTCTAGAATTCTCCAGCTCTTCTAACGCGATCCACTTAGGTTTTAAATACATCTATTTCATATTAAAATATATTTTAAAATAGTTCACATATACTTATATCTCTAGATAGTAAAATGGCATATATTGGATTGAATAAAATATTTATTTGCCAATATTTCGGTTGGCAGAACGCCAACCTTTATCAAGGCATTTCATTTTTGTATACACAAACTCAGCGCCGCATAGTGTTATAATATCACAGTTGAAATAATTTAAAATACAAAGTAGGTGGGGGAAATTTGTGCATAAAAATATTATTACAAAAATTACAATCAGAATAAGTTAAATATCTTAAAATATTAAAGGAAAAAAATAATGAGGTCTATCTTATCTTTTTAAATATTTGTAATAAGTAGATAAAATATAATTCATTAATAATTCATTAAGAGATAAATTTAAAAATATATGTATGTAATATTGTTGCAAATGTCGATGTATGGATAAGCTAGCAGTCGTGTACGTGAGGCGAGTATTGATGTTCTTCCCACACGCGGACAACAAGAAGCAGAGGCAGGGCTAGATGTTAGCACCGAGAGTGATCGGGGACAGCCCACGGGACAGAGGTAGAGGCCATGACACAAACTTGTATGCTTATCCCCGAGCCATGGAGAAAGAGAGTGTGTGAGACAGAAGCCGTCTGCCAATGGCCACACCCTAGAACATCTGCTAACCTTCTGCCAAAACCTGTCCTGTTTTCAGGGGTCGTCTATAAAGAGTCCCTGGGAGCCCCACATGGACTTTGGCATTTTCCTCCTCTCTCCCCAGCTGAACGCTCTTTGGATTTTTATTTTGACGTCAACATTTTTAATGTTACATACAAATAGGGGTTTACAGGTATTATTAATGAAGATATAGCATATATACAAAATATGGGGGTGGCAGCAAATAGAAACGGTGTACATTCCAAAAGAAGGGTAGAATCTTTTAAGGTATCGACTCTAACTAATTGGAAGATATGCGACATATACTAAAAGTGTCATACAGTTTAAAATATACGAAATGTATCTATTAAAATATTTGAAAATAAATTTGAAATGATTTAAATAAAAAACTGTAAGAACTATTTTTAAAAAAATAGTTATTTTCAGTTTCTCCGCAGGAACAATTTGGTGTTTCTGATAGACCTCTTTTATGTAAGTATTTCTGGAATTTTCTGTGTGATGTGACTTGGTTCTTAACTTCTTTTTCTTAAGTCACACGTCTCTCAGTATCTTCTGATTAAAGAGAGAAGTTTGATATATGTGTGGAAAGAAACATTCGCGTCTAAATGTTTTCATTTGTTATATATAGATGGCGCGTTATTGCTTTGTATTAATTTATACCTAACTGGCCATTTCCTTATTGTTTGCGGAGGAGCATTGCTCGATGTAAATATTATAAGTAATTCTAATTCCCTAAAAACTAATGTCCATAGTGTTTGCTTTAACAACATTTCTAAGATTCCACCCTTCAGTGTAGCATATAAAAGTAGAATGATCCAATACAGTATTAGAGCTCTGAAGAAGCGTTCTGGTAGATAACCAACCAAGAGACGCCAAACAAGAGACCCGGTCCATGTACTGAGAATGAAAGCCTACTTGTTATCAGTACCATGACAACTGGTGGAGATGCTTCGAAGTTGAACCTGTGGACCAACCAACCAGGAGACGCCAAACAAGAGACCTGGTCCATATACTGAGAATGAAACACTACTTGTTATCACTACCGTGACAACGGGTGGAGATACTTCGAAGTTGAACTTATGAACCAACCAACCAGGAGACGCCAACAAGAAACCTGGTCCATGTACTGAGATTGAAACCCTACTTGTTATCACTACCGTAACAACGGGTGGAGATGCTTCGAAGTTGAACCTATGGACTAACCAACCAGGAGACGCCAAACAATAGACCTGGTCCATGTACTGAGATTGAAACCCTACTTGCTATCACTACCGTGACAACGGGTGGAGATGCTTCGAAGTTGAACCTATGGACCAACCAACCAGGAGACGCCAAACAATAGATCTGGTCCATGTACTGAGAATGAATCCCTACTTGTTATCACTACCGTGACAACTGGTGGAGATGCTTCGAAGTTGAACCTATGGACCAACCAACCAGGAGACGCCAAACAATAGACCTGGTCCATGTACTGAGAATGAATCCCTACTTGTTATCACTACCGTGACAACTGGTGGAGATGCTTCGAAGTTGAACCTATGGACCAACCAACCAGGAGACGCCAAACAATAGACCTGGTCCATGTACTGAGATTGAAACCCTACTTGTTATCACTACCGTGACAACTGGTGGAGATGCTTCGAAGTTGAACCTATGGACCAACCAACCAGGAGACGCCAAACAATAGACCTGGTCCATGTACTGAGATTGACACCCTACTTGTTATCACTACCGTGACAAATTTTTGGTGGGTTGCTGGAGTCTTTCATTCACATCTCACAATTTAACTTACAGTCTACATATTTTCTTATGTATTTAATTGTAACTTTTTACAACTTATCTATTTTTAATAACTTTCATGTATAATTTTTTTACCAAATTCTGTTTCTATAATTATTTGCATACTTTTGTATCGTTGAATTTGTAAACTTTTGTTATTTTAGATTATTTAAAACAATAATTTCTAGTTAGAAAGTTATTTTCCTCCAAACTTTTAGTTTGTAAATAAACGTTAAAAAGACTTCTCGGAGGTTTTCTCCCAGTACATCAGGTCACCAGCGCAACAATAGTAAAAGAGAAATGAGCTCGTAAATCTATGTGGTTGAAAAAAATAGAACAGAGCCAGTAAGTTGTGTTATGTTGAAAGATGAAGATGCATCTATATTAATAAAATGGAAATTTCATAAGTGGACATCACTAAAAACTTTCGTTACAATGCATCAATTTCGACCAAATTTTCAACATTTATGTAAAACGAGATGGAGCAGGTTTTGCTTAACATCAAAATATTTTTCCTAACTTTAACATACATAACTTTGTTGTTATCGATAAAATACAAAATTATTCAACAGAGTTAAAGTGTTTACACTTTCAAAAGTGTTTACACTTTTGCGCTTCTTGGAAAATTAGTTTTAATCTTTTTTATATATATTTTAATAACTTTTATACATGGTAAGATACTTTTATTTTATAGTTTTCATATTTTATACCAAAAAAAGTTGACGCCTTACTTGATGAAATCGATTTTATTTTTTAGATAAATTTTTTGGCTTTTCAAAAGTGTTTATACTTTTGCGCTTCTTGGAAAATTAGTTTTAATCTTTTTTATATATATTTTAATAACTTTTATACATGGTAAGAGACTTTTATTTTATAGTTTTCATATTTTATACCAAAAAAAGTTGAAGCCTTACTTGATGAGATCAATTTTATATTTTGGATAAATTTTTAGGCAAATTTTAATTTATTTCTTTTTTATTTTATATACAGATTATATATGCTATTTCTAACTTACGTGGTTAGTATTTTTATAAGACTAAGGTTATTTATATTATTTTTTACAAAAAAAGATTGAAATTTCATTAATGTGCTCAATTTTATGTCTTTTTTGAGGACCTTAACAAAATTTTAATTAATTGCTTAGATATTTTAAAAGTAGATTATTTATGGTGTTTTCCACATATATGGGTTGTTTTGTAAACAAATTTTGGGTTATTTCTTTTTTTTTTTCACTAAGATGCAAGATATTTTATTGATATGTTTATGTGATTGTGTCATTATGAGGCCCTTCTCAAATATTTCTTAAGAAATTTTTATTTAATTATTTAGATCTTTCAAATACAAATTATTTGTGGTATTTATAACATATAGGTGTTGTGTTTTTTAAAATATTTGGGTTTTTTTATTATTAATCGCAAAAAAAAGAGCAATCATTGTGTTCAATTATGGGTCATTTTGAAGTCCTTTTTTAAATTTTCTTATGGAATTTTTTAATTATTGCTTTGATCTTTTAAATACAGTTTATTTATTATATTTTCTACATATATGGGTTGTATCTAAAAAATAGGTTATTTATATTTTTAAATAAGCAAGGGATTTCTTTTACGGATTCATTTATTTGTCTTTTTGAAGTCCTTTTTCAAAATTTTTTTAAAGATATTTTAATTTATTTGATTAAATATTTTATATTTAGATTATTTATAGTTTTTTTAACATATAGGGGTTGTATTTTGTATTTTAGAAAATTATTTCTATTTTTTACCTCAAAAAAGCATGCTTTTTCATTGCCGTATCCAGCGGTTGGTCTATTTTTGAAGCTTTTTAATGATAACTGGTTTTGTACATTAATTTTTTGGTAATATAATATTATGATTTTAGTTTTTTAAAATCTTTTTAACATATCTGAAGGTTATTTTGAATAAAAAATTTAAAAATTTTGATTTTTACCTCAAAAAGACAGGAAATATTTATGCTTTGTTAAGAAATTGCTGGTTTTGAAGCTTTTGTTATTAATCTTAATCTAAATTTTTTTTCAGAATATGCCATACAGTTTATTTATTATATTTTCTACATATATGGGTTGTATCTAAAAAATAGGTTATTTATATTTTTAAATAAGTAAGGGGTTTCTTTTACGGATTCATTTATTTGTCTTTTTGAAGTCCTTTTTCAAAATATTTTTAAAGATATTTTAATTTATTTGATTAAATATTTTATATTTAGATTATTTATAGTTTTTTTAACATATAGGGGTTGTGTTTTGTATTTTAGAAAATTATTTCTATTTTTTACCTCAAAAAAGCATGCTTTTTCATTGCCGTATCCAGCGGTTGGTCTATTTTTGAGGCTTTTTAATGATAACTAATTTTGTACATTAATATTTTGGTAATAATATTATGATTTTAGTTTTTTAAAATCTTTTTAACATATCTGAGGGTTATTTTGAATAAAAAATTTAAAATTTTTGATTTTTACCTCAAAAAGACAGGATATTTTTATGCTTTGTTTAGAAATTGCTGGTTTTGAAGCTTTTGTTATTAATCTCAATCTAAATTTTTTTTCAGAATATGCCTCGCCACAGCCGACGTTTACTTGGTAGGAATACGGCTGCTTCCAGGAGATATAGGAATGCTAGAGCTATTGAGACACCACTTCAAAGTGAGACGCGTCGTGCGCTTCGCCGTCTTAGGTATTCTGAAGCCCGCGTCGCAGCTAGACAAACTATGCAAGTTCCTGTTCAGCGTATTCAGCTTTGGACTCATAAGCCGTTTTCAGGTTTGCAGTATAATGCCCATATTGATTATAAAGCTGATTCATCTGTCGATATAGGCCAAATGTCTCGGGTATGCCAGTTTTGCTCTGCTTTGAGATTTAAATATGATGTAATGTAATAGAAACAAAATAAACCTCATCCTACCTAATATACATTACTTCTGAGGATTAAAGATTTTGATTTGTGTTGAGAATTTTGCATGCATTTTACTATTTCTTTTCTTATCTCGCAAAGCTAATGGATTGTTTAGGTTGCTTATTTTTGACTCGCCAATTTGTTTAGTGATAAAGTGGTATAGCGTTCTTTTTCAGAGCATCACCCCACAAAAAAAATTACCTGACCTTTCCTAATATTCAGATAGATTTATTATATCAACATACTAGACTACAAACATTCCCTCGAGTAAAACCCGGGCGGAGCCGGGTACACCCGCTAGTTTTAAATATAAAATGCTCAAATTGAGTCTAAAACTGGTTATTTCACATATTCTGTCATAGAAATAAGGAAAGTGATATTTTAATAATTTTTACATACTAGTGATACAATCCCATTGTTAAAACATTATCGTTATGCAAACATTTACTCGGGTATAGACATGGCAAAGCACATTCGCTACTATTAAACGATATAAAACAATATTTTTCAAAACCTTATCAATTTTTTAAATAGGATATAAATATTGTATTGTAACGTTTCCTATCGAAAAGTAAGGCATAGTTATAATACCTCGTTTTCCTTTATTTTACCCGATTACAAAAAGGTTAATAAAATTATATAAAAATTGCCATGTAGAAAATTAGGGAAGACAAATTAATGATGACACAGAAATCTATTTAAGACAAGAACAAACTATGAATGATAAACAAAAGATAAGGAATGAGGGACGTTTATAGAGTAGTAAAGAATAAACATAAAAAATTATACTCTGTTAATACTAGTGTAAAATAATAAATACTTCGCTACAATATCAACAAAAAAAAACTTTTGCAAAGTTACCAAAAGAAAAGTACATTTTTGCCTACCACCTAAACATAAAGAAAAATTAAAGAATAATCAATTATTTTACACAAATAAACACAAATTATGTTAAAACCTATTAATAAAGGTTTGGAAATTCGAACGTTTTAGCGATAAACCGAATTTTATCGAATTGAGACCGAATGGCTTTTCACCTAAGTTCAAATCAATATAACAAGTAGGAATTCATCCTACTTCAGAAATAATCTACTGAACTTTCTGCTAATCTCATGATGAAAGCAATAGTTGATAATTACAAGGATTAAACTCAGATCTTTTTTATATTGGGTTCTGATTGAGAAAAAGCCATTTTATCGAAGTTTTTCTAAGACCTTTATTGCCAATTCATCCAGCGGCTTTAAAGCAGTGCCATTCAGAGGTTGAACACACTCAGTTCCTTTCTTGTACCATTCATATAGGGGGTCGATAGAAAAAATGGTCTAAACAGAGATAAATTTTAATGAATTGAACCTACAATCTTATTTTAAATATATAAATACGTGTACCCGATGCAACTATTGAACTAAAAAACTGTACGATAATTGATAGATGAACTTGACGATGATTCGTTAATTGCGATCACATGATAATAAGGGGGTTGGTGGAAGGATGATCTAAACCGTTGGTTATTGACCGCTACGACCCGGGTTATATTCCTGCATTAGACACTTTATTCTGATTTGAAAATAAATGCTCCAATGGTCCCTGATTATTGCAAAAGTCCAACCCCACAAGCGAGTACAAGTAACCAAACGGGGGCCCTGGCACATTTATAAGTGCAAAGTAGAACTGCTTTTCACATGTGTAGACATGTGGTGTACTTACAGTAAAAGCATTCGCCTACTTTTACCCACCAAGATTACAATAGACTTTACTACGTGTTGTTGTTTCTTATTATCTTGTGTAAATATTACACGAATTCCATGAGTTCATGATCTCATGGAATGGGGTATAGAGGTGCAGCTTTCGTTGATCATGTCACCATGATCCAGGCACACTTTGGTGAAAGTCTGACTTTGCCTGTAATTTGAGGCTGTTCCTAACATGGAAGCCTTTGCTGCCGACTCTAACGTAAGTACAGATGCAGCAATTCCATTTACTACGTGTATTAGGGATAAGCAAAAAAAAACATTCACATTGCCTTAGTAATGTATAGGATTATCTTCCAGCATTGTTTAGAATACAGAATAACTTTCATATTCACATTTATCATTGACTTTTGTATAATGTGGATTCAATAAACACACTTTCTATAAAACTAAATTTATCTTGAGAAAATAGTACAAATATGATATTGTACAGGGATAAGGTGCATAAATTAAGAAAAAGGCATCTACTTACCGTGCAACTGAAAGTTGCTGATGGCTTGCACCATCTATCGGAATAAATATCAACTATTCAACTTAATTAGAAATCAAAGAGAATAGTTGATATTTATTCCGATAGATGGCGCAAGCCACTAGCAACTTTAAGTTGTACGATAAGGAGATGCCCTTTTCTAAATTTAACCTGTCCTTACATATTCTAACATTGAGACACGACCTCTAAAAGAGACTATAAACATTTACATTTTTAGGCTGTAGTCTCTTATGGGAGGTTTAACTACATTACAACAAATTTTATTACAATTTCTGATAAGGGAAAAATGAAAATCAGGTAAAAAGTTTATTTTAATATTGAATTTGCAAGATTTAGAGCAAATATACTGTTCTTCAACGGGCTGATACTCTATGTGCAATCTCTAAATAATCTTTATACAAAATAATTGAAAATTTTTGTTATTGGCATGTGTGGGCGTGCATCAGACTGTTTACAGCTAAAGTAATAGATATTTTACTGGATTAGATATTTATATTATAAAAAAGTGATTTCTGTTGATTTTGGTTATCTTGAGGATTATGCTATGGTAATCCATCGTGGTTAAAATCTTGAAAGTATGTATAATAATAAAAATAGTTTTGATCAGTAATTGCTTTAATTGATCAAAAAGATTATATAAAAACATAATTTGATAAAAGTACTGCCTGGCTTAAGGCGTAAGAATAAAAAAAATGGAAAACTTATTCACATAATGTACAAAAGGTTTGAGCCGGCCATCGGGAAACAACAACAATGAGTTTTTATAGGGGAAGCGTGACCTCTGGCGGTCGATTTAACAGAGTATTTTTATAAATCAAATATAATTTTAAATGAAATATTTTAATATAACATATATACACAAATAATTGTGCTTACTTTAGCTGTAAACAGTCTGATATAAACCCACACATGCCAATAACAAAAGTTTTCAATTATTTCATATAAAGATCATTTAGAGATTGTACATAGAGTATTAGCCCGTTAAAAAACAGTATATTTGCTCGAAAGATTGAAAATTAAAATTAAAAGACAATTTTTACCTGAATATTTTTCTTTTTCAAATAATTCTGGGTAACTATTGGTTACACTTATACTGGTTTATTATTACTCTTCACAATTCATCCTTTCATAATTCATCCCTAAGGTTGGAAATAATCCTTATTTCTCCTTTAAATGAATTTTGATTTTTCGTTCAAAAGAAACACATGCGGGATAGTTTTCAGATGTCGTTTTATATTTAGAGTATTTAGTATTATTATTCTAAGTAAATATGTAAAAGACAGATAAAGGGAAGAATTTAGATGACAATACCTTGGTGAAGGACGGCGACAAACTGACTCGACAAATACCACATTTGTCACTTACATCACGCGTCTATTTGCATAGCTATGTGTTACATATCTCCCCACAATGTTTTAACATTGGACCTTAATTACATTAAGAATTGAAATTTCTAGTTTTAATTATTATATATTTTTTTATTGCTGTTATTGTTTTGTGATGTTCTATATTTGTGCTATTGGTTTGTTGTTGTTGTTGTCGTGTTCAATGAAGAGCCTCAGATGTCTCCATACATCTCTATCACAGCAGCAGCAATGTCCATTATCTTGGGTGTGTATACTGTATTGTTGTTGTCGTGTTCAATGAAGAGCCTCAGATGTCTCCATGCATCTCTATCACAGCAGTCGCAATGTCCTCTATCTTGGATGTGTAAAGCTGCTGCTCTGGGTCTATGTCATTTTTCTTCAAGGGTGCGGCTATTTCTGGACAAGAGAATATGTGGGTAGGTGTTAGTTCCTCACCAGGACATTGTTGCATGTCGTGTAGGTTCTTGTGCCATCTGGATGTATTGGCATTCCTTTATAGTGTTTTTTTCTAAGTTTGTTATAGTTTTTGTCATTTTTCTCTCAGATTTCTTTTCGCATATTTGATCTTTTAGTGGTTGTAAGTCTAAAGATATATTGGACTTTTGATAATAAATGTGTAAATAACCTTTATTTATTGTATAATTTATTGCTCTAAAATGTAAATTTAAATAACTTTCACTCTCTCTAAAACTATCAATAATTTGTATATATATTTAAAACTATGTACATAAAATAGATTAAACACTTACATGAAAATATCCACATAGGATATAGCGTGTGTTTTGTAATAAATAAATAAAATTTTACAAAATGTTTTTTAACATAATTGCATACAATATTATATATAATTTATTGTTTATATGCAATATTTAATTGACATTAGTATATTTTACTGTGATTTAATAAATTCCATCTCTCACATAGTTTGCTTGATCATTGCTTAATGTACATATCCTTTGCTACAAATGTATTCAAAACGTGTTAGAATTATTAATATTTGTTTCTCTTTCTAGAAATATCCAATTTTTGACACTTAATTTGGTTTTAAACTATATTTTATTTGTATAACTCGATGTTCCGTATTTTAGCACTATTATGTTTTTCTATAAACAATTATAATATATATATATATTTTTTTGTAGAACAAGAATATCTTTTGGAATATAGTAATATTGCTTTATGACTGCAATTACTAATTTCTTATCGTTAAACCTGGTTAACCATGTATCTATTTGCATAGCTGTAATTTGCATATCTTCATGCCAATCTATAAGATTTACATATTCGCATAGATTTATGTAATTATTTATTGAATTGAATATTCTATGACATAAAGAAGCTGTTGCATTTCATTTTTGCCACTTGGGATGTTGGACTACCCTGATTATTTGAAATATTTTGTTCTATTCATATCTCGATACCAAGGCTACCCACTGAAAGACAAACACACACTTCGGCCCTTTCTGCTCTTGTATTAATGTTTTCAGATGTTTTAAATTGCTCTCTTCTCGGCTTATAACTATTCCTAGTTGAAATTATAACATTGTTAAATAAACTGAAATATGATTTTATAACTCCGCGTTTGCGAAGATAGCCATTGAAATACATCGAGGGAAACGAGCACACAGATCAAACTACCAAAACAGCATCCGACCTACGCCCGTATTCGCAGTAAAGAGTTTTCCATGCAGCTATAGACCAACCTATATGCAACAGATCATTCCAAAAGATACCTTAGAATATTAGTAGCCTCTCCCAAATTTCTAACTTCGTTTTTGCCAGTCCCAAGCCCGGATGAAAAAGGAGGAGGGGGAGCAGTAACAAGCTTGGTAAAAACCTGGGCTCAGCTGGCCCGGCTGATAGTACCCTGTAAGGTCTCCTGATCCAGGGATACAGAATGAGTCTGTACTCCATTGTCAATAGAATTAATTTTATTGGGCCGAAAGAATTGAAATTTAAGTAATCAATTCTATTGACGTTATGTGGCGCTGAGTTTGTTGTTGACACATATTAATATGTTAAATATCTTGATAAAGGTTGGCGTTCAGCCAACTGAAATATTGGTAAAATAAAATAATATTTTGATCCAATATATGCATTTTAATTGAATATACATCTGTTTATTGAAAAACACAGGATCATTTAGGAAATTTCGAAAAATCTGAAATTATATATCACAATATTCAGGATAAACATTCAATATCATTCTTATAAAGTTGGACATCAATAAAAGATAACAACAGTATCAATAAAACAAATCCAAATCAATTTAACCATCTTATTATACTTATTAGGACAAATTTATTAATAATTTTTAAAAATACAAATTGTATTTAATTTTAAAATCATAATTCCCAGAACAAATTACTTTGTTAGTCTACCACCAGATGTCGCCGCTTTTCCTATATAAACCTATTGTTGTTTGCCGTGGGTCAAGCCGAAGCTGTCCAACTCTCGCCAACCCATGCACGGCCAAGTGCGCCAACTGCTCAGCCAAGGGCCTCTCTGCCGACCGAGAGGCAAGATCAATGTCTTGCCCAACTGCCAGAGCTAGAGCTGCAAAGTTC
>CP092864.1:146393299-146410685 GCA_030710605.1 Cordylochernes scorpioides
TTTTTATAAATCAAATATAATTTTTAAATGAAATATTTTAATATAACATATAATACACAAATGTTTTGCTTACTTTAGCTGTAAATCTGTCTGATATAAACCACACACATGCCAATAACAATAGTTTTTCAATTAATTTCATATAAAGATCATTTAGAGATTGTACATGAGTATTAGCCCGTTAAAAAAACAGTATTTTGCTCGAAAGATTGAAAATTAAAAATTAAAAGACAATTTTTACCTGAATATTTTTCTTTTTCAAAATAATTCTGGGTATTAACTATTGGTTACACTTATACTGGTTTATTATTACTCTTCACAATTCATCCTTTCATAATTCATCCCTAAGGTTGGAAATAATCCTTATTTCTCCTTTAAATGAATTTTGATTTTTCGTTCAAAAGAAAACACATGCGGGATAGTTTTCAGATGTCGTTTTATATTTAGAGTATTTAGTATTATTAATTCTAAGTAATATGTAAAGACAGATAAAGGGAAGAATTTAGATGACAATACCTTGGTGAAGGACGGCGACAAACTGACTCGACAAATACCACATTTGTCACTTACATCACGCGTCTATTTGCATAGCTATGTGTTACATATCTCCCCACAATGTTTTAACATTGGACCTTAATTACATTAAGAATTGAAAATTTCTAGTTTTAATTATTATATATTTTTTTATTGCTGTTATTGTTTGTGATGTTCTATATTTGTGCTATTGGTTTGTTGTTGTTGTTGTCGTGTTCAATGAAGAGCCTCAGATGTCTCCATACATCTCTATCACAGCAGCAGCAATGTCCATTATCTTGGTGTGTGTACTATTGTTGTTGTCGTGTTCAATGAAGAGCCTCAGATGTCTCCATGCATCTCTATCACAGCAGTCGCAATGTCCTCTATCTTGGATGTGTAAAGCTGCTGCTCTGGGTCTATGTCATTTTTCTTCAAGGGTGCGGCTATTTCTGGACAAGAGAAATTGTGGGTAGGTGTTAGTTCCTCCAGGACATTGTTAGCATGTCGTGTAGGTTCTTGTGCCATCTGGATGTATTGGCATTCCTTTATAGTGTTTTTTTCTAAGTTTGTTATAGTTTTTGTCATTTTTCTTCAGATTCTTTTCGCATATTTGATCTTTTAGTGGTTGTAAGTCTAAAGTTATATTGGACTTTTGATAATAAATGTTGTAATTAACCTTTATTTATTGTATAATTTATTGCTCTAAAATGTAAATTTAAATAACTTTCACTCTCTCTAAAACTATCAAAATTTGTATATATATTTAAAACTATGTACATAAAATAGATTAAACACTTACATGAAAATATCCACATAGGATATAGCGTGTGTTTTGTAATAAATAAATAAAATTTTACAAAATGTTTTTAACATAATTGCATACAATATTATATATAATTTATTGTTTATATGCAATATTTAATTGACATTAGTATATTTTACTGTGATTTAATAAATTCCATCTCTCACATAGTTTGCTTGATCATTGCTTAATGTACATATCCTTTGCTACAATGTATTCAAAACGTGTTTAGAATTATTAATATTTGTTTCTCTTTCTAGAAATATCCAATTTTTGACACTTAATTTGGTTTAAACTATATTTATTATGTATAACTCGATGTTCCGTATTTTAGCACTATTATGTTTTCTATAAACAATTATAATATATTTATATTTTTTTTGTAGAATCAAGAATATCTTTTGGAATATAGTAATATTGCTTTATGACTGCAATTACTAATTTCTTATCGTTAAACCTGGTTAACCATGTATCTATTTGCATAGCTGTAATTTGCATATCTTCATGCCAATCTATAAGATTTACATATTCGCATAGATTTATGTAATTATTTATTGAATTGAATATTCTATGACATAAAGAAGCTGTTGCAATTCATTTTTGCCACTTGGGATGTTGGACTACCCCTGATTATTTGAAATATTTTGTTCTATTCATATCTCGATACCAAGGCTACCCACTGAAAGACAAACACACACTTCGGCCCTTTCTGCTCTTGTATTAATGTTTTCAGATGTTTTAAATTGCTCTCTTCTCGGCTTATAAACTATTCCTAGTTGAAATTATAACATTGTTAAATAAACTGAAATATGATTTTTATAACTCCGCGTTTGCGAGATGATAGCCATTGAATACATCGAGGGAAACGAGACACAGATCAAACTACCAAAACAGCATCCGACTACGCCCGTATTCGCAGTAAAGAGTTTTCATGCAGCTATAGACCAACCTATATGCAACAGTTCATTCCAAAAGATACCTTAGAATATTAGTAGCCTCTCCCAAATTTCTAACTTCGTTTTTGCCAGTCCCAAGCCCGGATGAAAAAGGAGGAGGGGGAGCAGTAATAACAAGCTTGGTAAAACCTGGGCTCAGCTGGCCCGGCTGATAGTACCCTGTAAGGTCTCCTGATCCAGGATACAGAATGAGTCTGTACTCCATTGTCAATAGAATTAATTTTTTGGGCCGAAAGAATTGAAATTTAAGTAATCAATTCTATTGACGTTTATGTGGCGCTGAGTTTGTTGTTGACACATATTAATATGTTAAATATCTTGATAAAGGTTGGCGTTCAGCCAACTGAATATTGGTAAAATAAATAATATTTTGATCCAATATATGCATTTTAATTGAATATACATCTGTTTATTGAAAAAAAACACAGGATCATTTAGGAAATTTCGAAAAATCTGAAATTTATATCACAATATTCAGGATAACATTCAATATCATTCTTATAAAGTTGGACATCAATAAAAGATAACAACAGTATCATAAAACAAATCCAAATCAATTTAACCATCTTATTATACTTATTAGGACAAATTTATTATTAATTTTTAAAAATACAAATTGTATTTAATTTTAAAATCATAATTCCCAGAACAAATTACTTTGTTAGTCTACCACCGATGTCGCCGCTTTTCCTATATAACCTATTTGTTGTTTGCCGTGGGTCAAGCCGAAGCTGTCCAACTCTCGCCAACCCATGCACGGCCAAGTGCGCCAACTGCTCAGCCAAGGGCCTCTCTGCCGACGAGAGGCAAGATCAATGTCTTGCCCAACTGCCAGAGATTAGAGCTGCAAAGTTCTAGTCCTCTCTTCCTGCCTCCTGACCTCTGCGGACACAATCCGGCCTAACCTGCCTCTTCCCTGACAGAGATCCTGTCCCTAGCCTCTCCAGCCTGGTCATAGTGGTTTATATATATTCCGCTTTACGCAGCCATTGGGACTCAAAAATCATTTATTTTGGTTAGCAGCCCCGTAAATAAAGATATTTATGTTTCCCGTGGGCCGGTTCAGCTCAAATGTTTTGTACGTATGTAAATAGGTCTTTCATTTTCTTTATTCTTACACCTTAAATCAGGCAATACTTTCTCATATTATGTATTTTATATTTATCAGCTAATTAAAAACAAACTCTCAAATAATGATTTAAACAGTTTTTAGTATTTCTACCACGACTGCAATTTTAAATACTCATTTACTCAAAAGCATCAGCAAATAATAATTCTATATCTAGATT
This sequence comes from Cordylochernes scorpioides, assembly GCA_030710605.1. NCBI lineage: Eukaryota > Metazoa > Arthropoda > Arachnida > Pseudoscorpiones > Chernetidae > Cordylochernes > Cordylochernes scorpioides. The sequence continues at coordinate 146,396,863 of CP092864.1, forward strand.
ATATTTTAAAATCAACAGAAAATCTTTTTGTAATATACATATATTCTATAATAAAATATAATGCGGCTTATGATTGTAGAACGACATTTGAAAATTATCCCGCATGTGTTTCTTTCGAACGAAAAATCGAAATTCATTTAAAGGAGAAATAAAGATTATTTCCAACCTTAGGGATGAATTATGAAAGGATGAATTGTGAAGAGTAATGATAAACGGAAAAAAATTCCCCTCCCTGGACACAATTCATCCTTTCATACTTCATTCCTAAGGTTAGAAATAATCGTTATTTCTCCTTAAAATAAATTTCGATTTTTCGTTCAAAAGAAACACATGCGGGATAATTTTCAAATGTCGTTCTACATATATTCTATTCATACATAGATTTGTGTGTATATGTAAAATTTTAGCCACAGAGTGCGATTTTAAATGTTTTATACATCGTTCAAATGTCGTTCTACATATATTCTATTCATACATAGATTCGTGTGTATATGTAAAATTTTAGCCACAGAGTGCGATTTTAAATGTTTTATACATCGTTCAAATGTCGTTCTACATATATTCTATTCATACATAGATTTGTGTCTATATGTAAAATTTTAGCCACAGAGTGCGATTTTAAATGTTTTATACATCGTTCAAATGTCGTTCTACATATATTCTATTCATACATAGATTTGTGTCTATATGTAAAATTTTAGCCACAGAGTGCGATTTTAAATGTTTTATACATCGTTCAAATGTCGTTCTACATATATTCTATTCATACATAGATTTGTGTCTATATGTAAAATTTTAGCCACAGAGTGCGATTTTAAATGTTTTATACATCGTTCAAATGTCGTTCTACATATATTCTATTCATACATAGATTTGTGTCTATATGTAAAGTTTTAGCCACAGAGTGCGATTTTAAATGTTTTATACATCGTTCAAATGTCGTTCTACATATATTCTATTCATACATAGATTTGTGTCTATATGTAAAATTTTAGCCACAGAGTGCGATTTTAAATGTTTTATACATCGTTCAAATGTCGTTCTACATATATTCTATTCATACATAGATTTGTGTGTATATGTAAATTTTAGCCACAGAGTGCGATTTTAAATGTTTTATACATCGTTCAAATGTCGTTCTACATATATTCTATTCATACATAAATTTGTGTGTATATGTAAAATTTTAGCCACAGAGTGCGATTTTAAATGTTTTATACATCGTTCAAATGTCGTTCTACATATATTCTATTCATACATAGATTTGTGTCTATATGTAAAATTTTAGCCACAGAGTGCGATTTTAAATGTTTTATACATCGTTCAAATGTCGTTCTACATATATTCAATTCATACATAGATTTGTGTGTAAATGTAAAATTTTAGCCACAGAGTGCGATTTTAAATGTTTTATACATCGTTCAAATGTCGTTCTACATATATTCAATTCATACATAGATTTGTGTCTATATGTAAAATTTTAGCCACAGAGTGCGATTTTAAATGTTTTATACATCGTCGCGTGAAGACATCGCGTGGTTAACCAAAACATTTCAAAATACGGAGAAACCCTGACGAAGATATGGGTACAGTCTACCGAAATATTGGATTTTTGTAATAAAAAAAATATTTTATTTTATTTTTGAACCGAAATACGCTTATTAATTACTATATATATGCAATTGATTTTAAACTGTAATATAATAACACTGTTTTAGTATGGTTCACATATAATCTAATTTGTTATGTGAAAAGATTAAGATCATACCCTCCTATTAAAATGTATACTACTCCTATTTGCTACCACCCCCCATATTTTGTATGATATGCTATATCTTTTATTAAACAATATAATGCAGCTTATGATATATAATATATAATGTAGCACAACGTTTGACAATTATACCGAAAATGTTTCTTTTGAACGAAAATTCGAAATTTATTTAAAGGAGAAATAACGATTATTTCTAACCTTAGGGGTGAAGTATAAAAGGATGAATTGTGAAGTGTAATGATAAACGAAAAAAAAAAGGTTCCCATCCCTAGACACTTTATTTTTCCGTTTATCCTTACTCTTCACAATTTATCCTTTCATACTTTATCCCTAAGGTTAGAAATAATCGTTATTTCTCCTTAAAATAAATTTAGATTTTTCGTTCAAAAGAAACATTTGCGGTATAAATGCCAAACGTCGTTCTACAATGATATCTTTATTAATATAACCGGTATCACCCTTATTTGTATCTAACTCAAAATAATGATATCAAAAAAAAAAAAAAAACAGAAAAAGAGTGGGAAGAAGACAGCTACGAGGTAAAGCCAAAGGACATGACACGCTCAGGATGGTGCCCCCTTCTGGGGCTTTTTATAGGCGACCGCGCGCCGGGTTAAACAGAAGAGTGTCATCTCAGTGTGTGATACAATGAGTTCATCTACGCAGGCCGTTTCTGGCACTCGCTCCTTGTCTCGGTGTTAGGCATCCAGGTTTGTGTCATGGCCTCTACCTCTATCCCGTGGACTGTTTCCGATGACGCTCGGTGCTAACATCTAGCCCTGCCTCTGCTTCTTGTTGTCCGCGTGTGGAATAACCTCGACACTTCGCCCCACGACTTACGACTACCAGTTTATTCAAACGTTGGGTTACTCGGGGTTACAACATAATATGTTGGGTTATAACATATATATATATGTTTATATTTTAGATGAGAGAGAGAAATTTTCTGAGAGATAATATTATTGGCTGATATCAGGAAAAAAAAGTGAGTATTATGGTAATAGTATGCAGTCGTGAAATATTTTTGAAGAAAATACAATAAAATGACTTTAAATTACAATTTACTTAATCTGATACGATAATTGAGGAAAATACCCCGACTAGTGGAATAAAGAAAACAAAAGATGTATTTACCTATTTATTGTTTTATCCATAGTAAAAGAACAACAATGGGTTTATTTATTCTAAAGCCGAAAATGTAGAGGTTAACCTTACAGGGTTTGCTCAATAAAAAATTTAATTTCAAAATACAATAAATTATTTTAACATATATATATAAAGAGGCGTTAAACCAAAATAAATCTAAAATAATGGTGTTTAGAAACGGTGGAAGGACAGCTCGTTCCGAGACATGGTTTTGGGGTCAGCAACCACTGACAATAGTAGCTAAGTATACGAGGTGTGTTCAAAAAGTATCGCGACTTTTGAATTTTCGCGGGTTACGTATATTCGAATTTCGATCTTTTTGTAGCTTTATGTTGGTACTCATGTCTCTCACTTATGCCGACAAGCTCGGCCATTTTGAATGTTCACTTAATTGTTGACAGCTGCTTTGCTTGCAGGTGTTTTGGATCGTCTTCGATTTTTACCTATTTAAAAAAAAAATGGTTCAAAGAACCTGTATAAAAATTTGTGTGAAAAACGAAATTAAGTGCGCGGATGCATTCCGAATCTTGACTGTGGCATACGGAGAAGTTACCTTGGACCGAAGAAACGTTTATCGGTGGTACAAAATGTTCTCAGAAGGCCGAGAAGATGTGAACGACGAAGTGCGTGCCGGACGCCCGAGCACTTCAACAACAGACGAAAAAATTAATGAAGTGGAGATAATGATATTGGCCAATCGTCGAATCACCGTTAGAGAAGTTGCTGAGGACCTAAACATATCGATTGGCTCGTACCATTCGATTTTTATCAATGATTTGGGCATGAGACGGGTCGCCGCGAAATTCGTACCAAAATTGCTCAATTGCGACCAAAAACAGCATCGCATGAACATTGCTAATGAGATGTTGGACTCTGTCCGCGACGACCTAAATTTGCTCCAGAGGGTCATAACTGGTGAAGAAGCGTGGGTTCATGGTTATGACGTGGAAATCAACGCTCAATTATCTCAATGGAAGCTGCCGCACGAACCAAGACCGAAAAAAGCGCGCCAAGTTCGGTCGAATGTGAAAGCTTTGCTGACAGTTTTCTTCGATTGCAGGGGCGTGGTGCATCATGGGTTCTTGCCACAGGGTAGAACGGTCAATGAGGAATATTAGCTGCAAGTTATGCGAAATTTGCTCTTAGCAATCCGCCAAAAACGCCCGGATTTGTGGAAGAACAAAAATTGGCTTTTACACCACGATAACGTCCCTGCTCACACATCGTTGCTTGTGCGCGACTTTTTGGCCAAAAACAACACACTAATGAAGCCGCAGCCACCGTATTCCTCAGATCTGGCCCCCTGTGACTTTTTCTTGTTCCCTAAACTGAAGAGGCCCATGAAAGGACGACGTTAGGCTACGCTTGACGAGATAAAGACGGCATCGAAGGAGGAGCTGAAAAAGATTTTTTTTAAATGATTTTTTGAAGTGCTTCGAAGATTGGAAAAACCGTTGGCACAAGTGTATAATATCTCATGGGGATTACTTTGAAGGGGACAAAATAGGTATTCATGAATAAATAGATAATTTTCGAAAAAACACAAAAGTCGCGATACCTTTTGAACACACCTCGTACATATCTGGGTTACCCTCTGACTACAAAAATTTCGACCCAATATGCTTCCCAATACTTTAGAAACAAAGCACTGAATGCAATTAATGCACTTTGGAGAATCCTTACAAAGGCGCGAATAAAGTCCTTTACCTCAGTGATGAAGCTTCTTGACACTATTGTTCTTCCTGCGTTACTATATGCGGCACCAATGTGGGCAATTAACCAGCTGAAGACAGTCAATAATACCCAAGATGCATTTCTTCATCGTCTCTTAGACTTACCAAACTTCACACCAGGATATATCCTCAGAAGAGAATGTGGAAGAATATCAACTGAACTTAATACTGTAAAACTCACATTAAAGTTTTGGGTCAGGATTTTAAAAATGGAGACGAGCAGATTACCACATGCTTGCTTAAACTATCTCTGGAAAGTCACCGCGAAAAAGGATATAGAAACAGTTTTACTCAAAATTTAATAAAAAATATAGACTCTAAGGGATATTCCTTTTTTAAGGGCTGCGAAGACTACTTAGCCATACAGAAATAATTGCCAAGCATAATTAGAACCACCACAGACCAACTAATTCAAAACGATTAGATGAAAATCATTGATTCAACCCACTTTGCTCACTACAACAATATGTATCATACCATAATCATACATATCTCGCTTTCCAACAAAAGACTAGTTGCACAACATAGAGTTTTATGGCAATTTTTCAGGGAAGAAAGAAAAGACTTCTGGAAAGAAAATGGCCGGAACTGTTTACTCTGTAAGGATCTCATGGATGATAATTTGGTTTACTATTTCTTCCAATGCCCTCTCTTAACAGAAAAACGTACTGAAATTTTCCCAAGCCCTAACTCTGGTCAATTTAGATACCATCGCATATGTCAACTTCTCTCTTTAGCTCTGGATGATGAATTACTGATTGTTAGATACTTTAAGTTCTGCACAGAAGCTGGGCGCATAAGAAAGAATGCAGGGCAAAGGATACTCTGGAGGATGACCTATCTGTAAATAGGTAACTGAATGTGAGACAAACTTTATTTTGTTGTGAATGTTTCCTCTTCCCTCTCCTCTTGTTGACGTGTAAATACGGCGAATCCTATATGGGGTGGAATGCCCTAAATAAAGACTTTTGTTGTTGTTGTATATATATATAAAGATAAAGGTCGCCTCTCTCGTCAAAACAGATATCAAAATTAGACGCCATCTATTGACCTTCGCCGCAAACTAGCGGACAAAAGCCACAACACCAGCTATGACAAACTGAGAAGCGTCTACCTAGAGACCATGTTTTCGGGTTAATGGCCCTCGTCAGTCTAGGGCGGACTTTATTCCATGAGATTCACACGGGATCTAAAGGAATCCACGCAATCTACCAAAGAGATGTTTTGCTGGCAAGTTGGCTGGGCTAAATCTGTGGCTAGAATATTGATGGGAATTTTGCCGCGAGGATATTGATCTAAAGAGACAAGGATCGCCTCTCCCGTCAAATAGACATCAAAATTAGACGCTATCTATTGACCGTCGCCGCAAACTAGCGGCCTCGGGTCGGTTCAGTTTGCCAAAGCTGGTATTGTTGCTTTGTCACCGACCCTAGGACGCTAGTCTGCGGTGACGGTCAATAGATGGCGTCCTGTTTTGAGGTCTGTTTTGACGGGAGAGGCGACCCTTTTCTCTTTAGATCAATATCCTCCCTGAAAATATTCATATATATATATAATAGGCATACACTGACCACTCACATTAGCATTTTGTGTGGTTTCAATAAAAATGATCTAGAAAACCTCACTCCAACATCTATACAAGTAGATTAAACTGGCGAAACCGCTGAGAGGGTTCACCACTGATGAGCCAGGCCCTCTCATTAATTTTTTCATTGCAGTAAGGGCAGTAGAAATTGTTCAATATCAAAAAGAATCTTACGCCTTTAAAATAGTTCGAATTTTGATAACAGATGGCGCGCTAGTGCATCATCTATAGAAGTAATTATCCATGCAGGGAGGAATATACATATATACAACACTAACTAAACTTTCTAACGATTTTTGAAACTTTCTAAAAGAAAACCCCATTGGAGTCTATTTAAAGCAAAGAATCCTGACATGAAAGATTTAAATATAAGAGGGGGATATATATTTGCATATATAAATAAACATCGGCTGTCTAAATTGACGGACATATGGCCGTCGTATTATGTTCTCTTTTGTGCGATCTTTCCTTGCTGTATTTTATATAACAGACGATTACTGGAGGATGATAGCCATATGCCAAAAGTGGTACACTTCTCTCTTTAATTATCATTTATTATCATTATTATTATTTATTACCATCCTTTCGTTTTGTTCTGAGGTGATAAGGTGATATGGTAACTCAAACCAACAACCTCATATTGTATATAATATAACAAGATTTTCATGTTGTATAATAGAAACACATCTGTAAATGATTTAACGCATGATTGACATGTGTCATTACATCACCATATGTAATGTACTTTGTACAAACTAAGGATAAATAAATAAAACTCTGTAATAGATTAAGAGTTGAGCTAAGGCAGAGATCGAGATGTAGAAGTCCTGCAACTTTGAAAACGGGGCCTAAAGTTAGCAAAATCCCAGGGTTTTCAAGGAGTGTACAATGTCTTCCGATCCACGTCCTTGTTGCATCCGCTGAAACCCAGTACTTCCTCTCGGCAAAGATATATAAGCCTCCACCACGGCCAGAAATAAAAAGTCACTTTACCATCAGCGGGAGCCCTCGTCGGTTGTGTCCAAGGTCCATCTCATCGACCATGCCGTAGACCAGTAAGAACTTTTCTCAAATCTCCGTCTTTAGCTCCTAGCTCGACTCCTATCTGTTCACGGAACTTTCCTAGTACAACTGTGTCTCTTCGTTTTTAATGTGGACATTCCCAAGTCTTCCACTCTGCCTCGATCACGACTGCCTGTACTCTGTGAGAACTGTTAAAGGTCTTCCAAGGTGCAGAGAGGTACTGGAAAACTCTCCACACCTTGACTGTCCATCTCGGTTACCACAGTAAAGCGAGAGTTGACAGGATCTCACACCATATATATACAATATATACAAACCAATACGTATATATAATGAAAGGATTTTAGCACGAAAGTTTCTTTTTTTATATACAATACAAACTGCTACTGACCTTACTGCGATGAAAAAAAAATATTGGGAGGGGTTGGTCATCATAAGCGTAACTGTCCTTGTCCTTATTGTTTGCGGAAGAGCATTGCTCGATGTAAATATTTGAATGTAATTCTACTGTCCTATAAGTTTATGTCCATAGTTTTCTTGAAAACCATTTCTGATATTCCACCCTTCAGTGCTGCATATATAAGCAGAATCGCTCAATACAGTATTAGAGCTCTAAGAAGCGGTCTGGTGGATTAAATTGGCGAAACCGCTGGGAGGATTCACTACTGATGAGCCAAGCCCTCCCAATTTATATTTTTTCCATCGCAGTAAGGACAGTAGAAGTTTGTATTATGTATATAAAATAATAATTCGTGCTTAAATACTTTCATTTTATATATCCTATTGTTTATATGAGATTGGTGGCGTTATGGAATGTATTGTAAAATTTCGACACCCACGACCGATAAAACCTTTGCATACAATCGTTATATACAATTCTTGGTATACTACCTTTACATACAATCCTTGGTATACTACCTTTACATACAATCCTTGGTATACTACCTTTACATACAATCCTTGGTATACTACCTTTACATACAATCCTTGGTATACTACCTTTACATGCAATCCTTGGTATACTACCTTTACATACAATCCTTGGTATACTACCTTTACATACAATCCTTGGTATACTACCTTTACATACAATCATTGGTAATACTACCTTTACATACAATCATTGGCATACTACCTTTACATACAATCATTGGTATACTACCTTTACATACAATCATTGGTATACTACCTTTACATACAATCCTTGGTATACTACCTTTACATACAATCCTTGGTATACTACCTTTACATACAATCCTTGGTATACTACCTTTACATGCAATCCTTGGTATACTACCTTTACATACAATCCTTGGTATACTACCTTTACATACAATCCTTGGTATACTACCTTTACATACAATCCTTGGTATACTACCTTTACATACAATCCTTGGTATACTACCTTTACATACAATCCTTGGTATACTACCTTTACATACAATCCTTGGTATACTACCTTTACATGCAATCCTTGGTATACTACCTTTACATACAATCCTTGGTATACTACCTTTACATACAATCCTTGGTATACTACCTTTACATACAATCATTGGTATACTACCTTTACATACAATCATTGGCATACTACCTTTACATACAATCATTGGTATACTACCTTTACATACAATCCTTGGTATACTACCTTTACATACAATCCTTGGTATACTACCTTTACATACAATCCTTGGTATACTACCTTTACATACAATCATTGGTATACTACCTTTACATACAATCATTGGCATACTACCTTTACATACAATCATTGGTATACTACCTTTACATACAATCATTGGTATACTACCTTTACATACAATCCTTGGTATACTACCTTTACATACAATCATTGGTATACTACCTTCACATACAATCATTGGTATACTACCTTTACATACAATCATTGGTATACTACCTTTACATGCAATCCTTGGTATACTACCTTTACATACAATCCTTGGTATACTACCTTTACATACAATCCTTGGTATACTACCTTTACATACAATCCTTGGTATACTACCTTTACATACAATCCTTGGTATACTACCTTTACATACAATCCTTGGTATACTACCTTTACATACAATCATTGGTATACTACCTTTACATACAATCATTGGCATACTACCTTTACATACAATCATTGGTATACTACCTTTACATACAATCATTGGTATACTACCTTTACATACAATCCTTGGTATACTACCTTTACATACAATCATTGGTATACTACCTTCACATACAATCATTGGTATACTACCTTTACATACAATCATTGGTATACTACCTTTACATACAATCATTGATATACTACCTTTACATACAATCATTGGCATACTCCTTCTTTAATACCAACTATCTTTCATATAGCATAATTTTAATTATATATATATATTTATTTAAAAAATAAGGCTTATTTTGTATTTCAATAAGATTATTTATTAATCCAATATTTCGATGTACCAATCGTCCATCTTTTACGAGGGTTTTTGTTATGAAGCCCACAGCAGGTCGCGTGCTTCAGGTGAGCCACGGACGTCTTACAAGCTTGTTGGGTGATAAACCATCTAATATATACATTATAAACAAAGTAAATATAATCAAAAGAAAAACAGTGTAATATATATAAATAAATATTGATAATTAAGAGATTTTGAATTAATTAAACAAATAAAAATACCATAAAAAATGAAATAAATATGAAATAAATATATAAATAATAGTAATAAATATCTGATTTAAAAATGAAATGAATAAAAATAAAAATATAACATAATCATCTAAGAGGTTCTAAACTGAGTATATACATCTGGTAAGTCAATTTTTCTATCAATACTATTTTTATTTTCTAATGAGCTCCAGCTTTCTAAATATAATCGGCAATGTTTTTCTTTGATATTTTGATGTATTATAGATGTGTGATCGAAGTCTGGAGTGTGACTATTGTTGAATGCGTGATCTACCAGTAGGGATGTCGGACTATGGTGTTTTAGTCCAGATTTGTGTTGGTTGATTCTTTCAGATAAAGATTTGCTGGTTTCTCCTATATATATTGCCTGACAGGATTTACATGGTATTTTATAAATTACATTGGTTCTATCTTCTGGCTTATAAATTTGTTTTGTGTCGGGGTGACGGAAGATGCTTCTTAAATTTTGGTTGAGTTGATATCTTGTTTTTATATTGTTTTTTTTTTTAAACTTCTGGCTATTCTTTTACAGCCATAGCTGTAAGGTAGGGAGCAAAATATGTTCGGGGTTAAGACCTGTCTATTGTTCGTAGATGGAATTTTTGTTATATATAATTGCTTTTTGATGAATTCTTTGGAATAATTATTACTTTGTAGTTCTTGAAATAGTTTTGCTCTTTCAATTTTCTCATCATTTTTATTTGTAAAATGTGTAGCCAACCTTTTGGAAAGTGTTTTAACTACCTCAATTTTATGACACTTCGATCACACATCTATAATACATCAAAATATCAAAGAAAAACATTGCCGATTATTTTTAGAAAGCTGGAGCTCATTAGAAAATAAAAATAGTATTAATAGAAAAATTGACTTACCAGATGTATATACTCAGTTTAGAATCTCTTAGATGATTAGGCTATTTACCTTTTTATTATATTTCATTTTTAAATTAGATATTTATTACTATTATTTATATATTTATTTCACAGTTATTTCAATTTTTATGATATTTTTATTTGTTTAATTAATTCGATATCTCTTAATTATCAATATTTATTTATATATACTTTTTTCTTTTGATTATATTTACTTTGTTTATAATGTATATAATAGATGGTTTATCACCCAACAAGCTTGTAAGACGTCCGTGGCTCACTGCGACCTGCTGTATGCTTCATAACAAAAACCTTGTAAAAGATGGACGATTGGTCCATCGAAATATCAGATTAATAAATAATCTTATTACAATCCAAAATAGGCTTTTTTTTAAATATATATATATTATGGATGGCTCTATATTCAGAATATATATATATATATATATTTCAAAACGATGTATATATATATAGCTACTGGAGTGTCGTATAGATTTCTCCATGTTACCCTACCACTGAATCAACAATGTAGTTACATCAGAAGACCAACTTCACATTGTTCCAACAATCAATATTTGAGAAGCAGACGTTCTCAATAGCCACTTTAGTGTAAAAACTTCCGCCAACTTGTGAAACAATTTGAATAATGGAGAGATAATAATGGACACTCCATTCCTCTCTAATTTTATTTATTCTTCCATTTATTCAGGCCTCATAGAGTGCCTTACAATAGAGAAGTAACACGCTAAAATAATATTTAGAACTATCTCAATTTATTGTAGCAAAGTATTTATTATTTAATTGACAGAGTATTATTTTTTATGTTTATATTTTGTTACTCTCTCTGTAAACTTCCCTCATTCCTTATCTTTTGTTTACCATTCACATTTTGTTCTTGCCTTAAATAAATTTCTGGGTCATCCCGAAGTTTGTCTTCTCTAATTTTCCACGTGCCATTTTGGTGGAGATGCTGAGTAAGTTAGGGAAGACAAACTGAAGATTACCGAGAAGACTTTGAAGCCATGGGTGCTGTGATCTACATTTTTCAAAGACTGGCTCCAGGATTCAACTGCCTTGTTAAAGCCAAGACTTCCCTCCAAGATGACGATGTCCTTATAGACGACGATACGACGACAAAGCCACTCTTCACGCCGCAAGAAAAAGGACGCAAAGGTACTAGGAACAAAGTTCCAAGACTTCGATGGAATCCTTGGCAGAAGTACGTCAGATCCATGTTAGTATCTACAATTATTGCAAGCTGTGGGTCACAGCTCCCAAAGGGAAGGAGCTATGTAGCAAAGTATTCATTATTTTATTATCCGAGTATCATTTTTTATGTTTATATTTTGCTACTCTGTAAACTACCCTCATTGCTTATCTTTTGTTTATCATTCATAGTTTGTTCTTACCTTTAATAAATTTCTGTGCCATCCTGAAGTTTGTCTTTCCTAATTTTCCACGTGGCAATATTATATATACGAGAGGAAATGAGACGTTACTTATTAGACAATTAATTAATATTTTAATTAGACCATCTCTCGTTATAACCAGAGATCTTGTATTTTAATGTAATATGCGTAGTGCAGATTATGGAATTAATAAAGATCAAGCGACATTCAACATTGATAAAAATAAATAATATAATTTCCACAAATATTCGATAGTTTTGAAAATAGAGCAATCTATAAATAAATCTTTAAATAAGAAGGCATAATACAATATAATGCGGTTTATGATTGTAAAACGACATTTGAAAATCATCCCGCATGCGCTTCTTTTGAACGAAAAATCGAAATTTATTTTCAAGGAGAAATAACGATTATATCTAACCTTAGGGATGAAGTATGAAAGGATGAATTGTGAAGAGTAATGATAAACGGAAAATAAAAGTGTCCAGGGATGGGAATCGGACTAGCCTAGTGGACATGGCATCTGCCCGGTAAGCGGAACATTGTGGGTTCGATTCCCATCCCTGGACACTTTTATTTTTCCGTTTATCATTACACTTCACAATTCATCCTTTCATACCTCATCTCTAAGAATAAAAATAATTGTTATTTCTCCTTAAAAATAAATTTCGATTTTTCGTTCAAAAGAAGTGCATGCGGGATGATTTTCAAATGTCGTTTTAAAAAGGCATATATTGTATCAAAATATAATTTATTTTACCAATATTTCAGTTGGCTGAACGCCAACCTTTATCAAGGTATTATAACATAGTAATGTGTGTCAACAACAAACTCAGAGCTACATAACGTCAATAGAATTAAGTTTAAAATAGTTTTGCTTATTATTTATGCTATAATGGGAAGAAAAAAATATATAAATATCAATTTTTTTTCATCCCATTGAATATAGGCAAAAATATATTTCAACTTAATTCTATTGACGTTATGTGGCGCTGAGTTTGTTGTTGACACACTTTAAAATGTTATAATACCTTGATAAAGGTTGGCGTTCAGACAACTGAAATATTGGTAAAATAAATGATATTTCTATCCAATATATGCCTTTTTAATTAAAAATTTGTTAGTATTATTGTTAATATTAAAATTTTCATTTCTTTTCATTTTAATCTCGGTATAACCAGAGATATTGTATTCTAATAGAGTTCAGGTTATGGAATTGATGAAGCTTTCTTAAAACATTTTCCACACTATTAAAAATTATTAATAGAATTTTAATAAATATTTGATAGTTAACTGTGTCAATATTGAAATTAATTATTAATGAAGGATGAATTCATAACTTTTTAACTCTGCATATTATTTATTAATAATAGCGCATTTTAGATGGTAGAACGCCATCTAGTGGAACATAAATCAATTAAACGTTGATTTAGCCTGTTCCCTGAAATTTAGCCAACCCATTTTCTTGATAAATCAAGAAAAGTCATCCACAATCGTTTCGGGCTGTTGGCCTTCGACAGCATGGAGTAGTCTGTACCACTGCGACCAAAATTATTTTGGTCCCAGATTCTATATTTAAA
>CP092864.1:146410785-146540528 GCA_030710605.1 Cordylochernes scorpioides
TGTTTTCCTTTTTTTGGGCTCATGTTGAATTGTATATAGTACTTGATTTATGTTCAATTAAAACCATTGTTATACTGGGAGAATCCTGTATGGGGCTTAATCCCTAATAAAGGTGTCAATGTGTGTGTGTGTTTGTGACAATTGACAATTAAACCGACTTTATTGACATCTCGTCAATTATGTACACTCAAAGAGAATTTTAATAGCAATAGTAGTAAATATAATAATAAGTAAATAATTAAAATATGTACAAATATTATACATTGATAGATGAAGTGTGTGTGTGTGTGTTTCTTATGCCCCTGTGAAAAGATTACACAAATTCCATGAGTCCATGCTCCTTAAGCTTTTTGATGACAAGCAACACTTTTAACAAAGTGTAGTTCATAAATGTGTAAATTACATTTCAGTTACAGTATGGTTTTTAATCTTCAATATAAATTACTGAATGAACCTACAAAGATGGTAACAAAGAGTTGCAGATATACCCAATTCATAAAATGGGCCAAGACAATGTTTTGAGAAGGTCTGTTTACACTGATCAGCAATTTCTGTGCAAGTTAGCAAATTTTAAATTGTGTGTGTGAATTATGTAAACCAATTTTTTTAATCATCACAACTAACTTCTTTCATGATTAATCAAAAAAAGCTAACAAGGTACACGTTTTAGGCTGTTAGCCCTCGTCAGCGTGATTATAGCTGTATCCAAGAAATGGTATTTGGTCAATTATGGATAAATCAGTGGGGAATCCTTTCTTTCTGAAGAAATTTGTACACATACACAACTATATATATAAGAGAGAAGAGGAGTCAGGAAGAAATATAAGAATTAATCAATCGGTTGAGAATGGGCATAAACAAGCATACAGAATTAAAGATAGAAAAATTGAGCAATTTCAGCTAAACAGATATTTTGTTTGTAATGAAAAGATACTTTTTACTAACTATATACGAGGGCCATCCAATAAATAAGTTTCCCTATTTTTTTTTCTGCGAACGAAACGTTGTAAAAATTGGTTAGTAGTGTAAGAAATGATCACTAGGATGCGGTGGAAGCGCGTGACATTAAAAATCACGCTACTCGTACGCGCAAGTCCGTAGCGCTTCAGTTTCCATGGAGCTACCACTGGTGAAGGTTTCCACTTGCGAACTCCGTTCTGTAATTCGTTTTTTCATGGCGAAAAATGAAACTGCGGTCAATATTCATCGCAATTTAGTGTCAGTGTATGGTGATGGATGTATGAGCATCCAAATGGTTCGGCGATGGTGTTCATGGTTCTTGGAAGGACGGCAAAACGTGCATGATGACGAGCGAAGTGGCAGACCCGTTACTGCTACGGACAATGCAGCCTTTGCTGCTGTTCGGAATGTGGTGGAAGCAGATCGCCGCTTCACCATTGACGAAATAATTGTCGAATAAATCAGTTGAAATCTATGCCGACAGACGGCACATACCATTATAAACCTTTAGTTACACCATCAAGAGTTACCTTTCTCACAATTTAACAACCTGATACCAATATAATTTCACTTTTATACTATTTTTCACATTCTATTATTAATAGAAAATTAGGGAAAACCAAAAACTTCAGGGTGAGACCATTTATTTCATGCAAGAAAAAACTATGAATGGTAACCAAAATAAAGCAAAAGTGGGAAGAAGTGTACAGAGTATCAAAATACAAAGGGGGATCAATAAATAAGGTGAATTATCTTATTTCCTAAAAATTAAAAAAGCAAAAATAATTTAAACCACAGAATATTAAAATATAACATCAAGAGACTATTTAAGGAGTTCTGTTCTTTTTTCCCATGCACGGCGCGAGACTTATAAATAAACTAAAATGGAAGCTCCCTTGAAGGATTGCACCACGCTTGAACAACGTGCAGTTATTCGTTTCTTGAATGCAGAAGAATGCCAAAGAATGAAAAACGTCTATGGTGAGTCTTGTTTGTCTCAAAAAACATTTATAAATGGGTTAACGAGTTCAAAAATGGACGAATTACATGTTCCTCGGGTCTCAACGTTCGGCCGGTAAAGTTTTGTAACAATTTTTTGGGATGTTGATGGACCAATCTGTCTTGATTTTTTATCCTCAAGGCAACGTATGAACAGCGACCTTTATTGTGACATTCTTTTAAATAAGCTAAAGCCCGGTATAAGAAACAAACGAAGAGGGAAGCTTAGTAAAGGCGTTCCCTTCCTTCATGATAATGCAAGGCCGCATACATCATGTAAAACTGTATCTACAATCATTAAATTAGGTTTTGAAGTTTTAGAACATCCTGCATATAGTCCAGACCTAGCCCCTTGTGACTATTTCCTTTTTGGACTACTAAAGAAGGAGTTAAAGGGAAAGCGATTTGACTCGGATGAAGATGTCCAGAAAGAGGTTTAAGATTATTTTCACACGCTTCCTAAGAGTGCCTATAAAGAGGGTATTTACAAGTTGCCAGAACGTTGGAGACGATGTCTAGAAAGCCAAGGTGATTATTTTGAATAAATCAAGCCCTAATTTTTAATATCGTTCTTATTTTTTTAAATAAATCATAATTCACCTTATTTATTGATCCTACCTTGTATAAACATAAAAAATAATACTCTGCTAATAAAATAATAAATACTTTGTTACAATATGAATATATTTGTGTTCATCTTTCATATATGAAATTCAGGTAAATATGAGCACAAAGTATATTATTTTACAATAGATATTCAATAGACATTTATCTTTCAAAATGGAGTGTGAGAGACAGAGATAAAATTGGGTAAATTTGACAAATTTCAACAAAGATATATGATCCTTTCAGAACCAAATTGGCTTTCATTCCTCTTGGGACACAGAGATGTACTCAATACGTTCAAGTTTCAATGATATTTCATCTCCTTTATCTATAACTAAACATTCTTTCTTTCCTTTAAAATATTCAATCTATTGCTAGTAGGTCTACATTGAAGAATAAATCTACAGTAAACTCTCCTATAACGCGATTAATGTGTTCCGTGTTGTATGAAATTGCGTTATAGGAATTCGTGTTGTACGAAATAAAACTTGTATAACGCGAATGTTGTTAGGGTAAATTGTTTTATTTTATAACGCGTTATACGAAAATTCGCGTTGTATAAATAAATTTGTCGCAAATTTTTTATCGCGTTGTACGAAATCGCGTTGTAAAAACTCGCGTTATAGGAGAGTCTACTGTACTTGAAAGATTATGTGAAGGTTTATATAATTTGTCTACGTAAAGATAGAGGCTGCCTGGCCAGCATTCATAGTTCTTCAAATTATAAATAATTCGGCCAGTAAATCTTTTTTATTGTGATACATCAGCATGCCATCTGTTATTAAAATACAAAACTATTATAGACGCGCGTATGAGTCTTTTTAAAAAATAAACAAGTTCTACTGCCCTTACTGCAATAGAAAAATTAATGGGAGGGTCTGGTTCATCAGTGGTGAACCATCTCAGCGGTTTTTCCAGTTTAATCTACCATAATTTTTTATTGTCTCGTCGTTTCGACAAAAATCTTTTGTCCTCGTCAGGAGCAAACAAAATACATTTGGCAAGGCGTCACAATTTATTATTTAACGCTTTGTCAAATGTTTTAATTTTTGTTCGCTCCTGACGAGGACAAAAGATTTTTATCAAAATGTCGAGATAATAAAAAGATTTACTGGTCGAAGTATATTTAATTTAAATAGCTAAATAACCACGTTTATTTTATATTTATTTTTACAGATTGTGTTAGCTTTTAGCCATTTCCAATTGCACGATCAAGAAATGCTTTTTCTTATCTACCTTTTATTGAACCTATTATTTTTTTTACCTGAAAAGCGTCTTTAGGCAAATTTCGTCTCAAATACCCATTTCTTGTTATCTTATCTCAGGAAGCCTCTGGGACCATATTTTGGACGTAGAGGTACAGTCTGCTCCACGCTGACGAGGGCCAACTGCGCGAAAGGCGTTCGTGGTTGAATTTTCTTGATTTATCAAGAAAATGAGTTGACCAAATATCAGAGAACAGGTTAAATTAACGTTTAGTTGATTTCTGTCCCACTAGATGGCGCTATACCATCTAAATGTTCATGTGAAAGTGGTCAGGATATGCCTTTTTGATTTATATATATATATATATATATATATATATATAGAAGCAATGGGACCCTCTCCCGTCAAAATAAACGTCAAACCCTGACGCCATCTATTGATCGTCGCCGCAACTAGCTGCCTCGGGTCGGTGACAAAGCCACAAGACCAGCTTTGGCAAACTGAGAAGCGTCCACCTAGAGACCATGGTTTCGGGCTAATGGCCCTCGTCAGTCTAGGCCAGACTTTATTCCATGAGATCTACACGGGATCTAATGGAATCTTCACAATCTACCAAAGAGGTGTTTTGCTGGCAATGTGGCTATTTCGACGGGAGAGGCGCCCATTGCTTCTATGGATTAATTTCCTCCGGGCAAAATTTCCATATATATATATATTGAAAATAGATAAATCCATATTTAAATCATTAGATAATAAAAAGGCATATATTGGATTGAATAAAATATATAAAATAAGATACAAAAATGTAATGCCTTGATAAAGGTTGGCGTTCAGCAAAACGAAATATTGGCATATAAATATATTATTCAATCCAATATATGTCTTTTTATAAAGCAATACATAAAGTTTCACCGCATAAGTTTCTTTTTTTTTTGTGTGAAAAATCAAAATTTATTTCAAAGAGAAATATCTACTATTTCTAACTTTTTTTGGATGACGTATGAAAAGGTTGAATATATGAAGAGTAATGGTCTATATATGATTGGATGACGTATGAAAGGGTGAAAATATGAAGAGTAATGGCGAACGGAAAAATAAAAGTGTCCAGGGGCGTTCATATTTCCACCCTTTCATACGTCATCCAATCATATCCAGGGTAGCCTAGAGGACATGGCATCTGCCCGGTAAGCGGAAGGTTGTGGGTTCGATTCCTGCCCCTGGACACTTTTATTTTTCCGTTCGCCATACTCTTCATATTTTCACCCTTTCATACGTCACCCAATCATATATAGACCATTACTCTTCATATATTCAACCTTTTCATACGTCATCCAAAAAAAAAGTTAGAAATATTAGATATTTCTCTTTGAAATAAATATTGATTTTTCACAAAAAAAAAAAGAAACTTATGCGGTGAAACTTTAAGTATTGCTTTATAATCATACGCCGCAGTCCTTTATAATGTATCATAAGTTACTTTAAGTATTAGTTACGAACGGAAAAATACGTCCAGGGTAGCCTAGTGGACATGGCATCTGCCCGGTAAGCGGAAGGTTGTGGGTTCGATTCCCGCCCCTGGACACTTTTATTTTTCCGTTCGCCATTACTCTTCATATTTTCACCCTTCCATACGTCATCCAATCTTATATAGACCATTACTCTTCATATATTCAACCTTTTCATACGTCATCCAAAAAAAAGTTAGAAATAGTAGATATTTCTCTTTGAAATAAATATTGATTTTTCACAAAAAAAAAAAAAAGAAACTTATGCGGTGAAACTTTAAGTATTGCTTTATAATCATACGCCGCAGTCCTTTATAATATGTCTTGTTATTATCTAATATACATACAGTTAAACCCGTCTATAGCGCCCCCTCTTGGGACTCATTAAAATAGGGTGCTATAGAGAGGGGTGCTATAGACAGGTCACTTTTAATGTAAATCGCATCGTACTACGTGTTTAAAATCGGGCGCTATAGAGAGGGAGGCGCTATTTAGAGGGGGCGCTATAGACAGGTCACTTTTAATGTAAATCGCATCGCACTATGTATTTAAAATTGGGCGCTATAGAGAGTTAGGCGCTTTATAGAGGGGGCGCTATAGACAGGTTTAACTGTATATATATATATATTAAAAATAAAGAAGGCATCTCCTGACCACGAGCACATGTGCATTTTAGATGGCAGAGCGCCATCTGGTGGAACAGAAATAAACTAAACATTTATTTAGCTTGTTCCCTGATATTTGGCCAACCCAATTTCTTGATAAATCAAGAATCCACTAACGCGTTTTGCGGTTTTGGCGCTCGTCAACGTGGAGTAGGCTGTAACACTGCAACAAAAAAATATTTTTGATCCCAGAGGCTTCTTGAGAAACGAATAAATTGGTATTTAAGGCCAAACTTGGGTAAATACGCTTAACATGTGAAAAAATAATAGTAAAAATAAAAAATAAAAAGGTTAGATGTAGTATACATATATATGTTATATTAAAATATTATTTTATTTAAAATTATATTTCATAGATTCAAATACTCTGCTAAATCGACCGCCAGAGGTCACGCTTCCCCTATAAAAACTCATTGTTGTTGTTTTCCGATGGCCGGCTCAAACCTTTTGTACATTATGTAAATAAGTTTTATATTTTTAAATTCTTACACTTAAGCCAGGCAGTATTTTATCAAAATATGTTTTTTATATATTCCTTTAGTTCAATTAAAGCTATTTTTGATATAACTAATTTTATTTAATTATTGCCACGACTGTGCATTGTCACATGCTCATGGATTTCGGGATCAAGCATATGATCAATAAATCTATATACAATCTTATAAAATCACAAAATCTTTTCACTACATATATATTACATATTAGACCTTCTTTGTTCAAAATACGCATCGATTTAACTAAAAGGTTAGGCAATAACATCAGCTTATGCAAATTAAGCCTAAAAGCCAATCTGTACTGAGGAGATCCGGTGAAAGTTTTAATTCCTGGCCATTAATCAAACTTTCAATTTCCGCCTTTCTTGGGAGTAAAATTAATTGTCCTCCAGGAGACATTTCATCTCGGCGACCAAAGGTCTTTTGGAATATTCCAGTGATCTGTGAAAGTGATTGAAAAACAAACAGAATGTGAGATTCGGAAGTTTTATTGATTGAGTAGAAATTAGATTTATTTACAGTCGACTCTCGATAATTTGAAACTCGTTAATTTGAATCTCTCGATAATTTGAAATTTTTTCCCGGTCTCTTGAAAAAAACTCGATAAGTTGAATAAAATCAATATTAATTGTTGTCCCTTCGGTAATTTGAAGTTGAAGGAATAGCATCATGCCATAAATGAACTTTTGTGAATAACTGTACAAATGTTTAAAATAATTTTATCCTTCATAGTTTGTTCTTGTCTTAAATAAATTGCTGTGTCATTCTGAAGTTTGTATTTCCTAATTTTCCACGTGGCAATTTGGTGGAGATGCTGGGTAAATTAGGGAAGACAAAATGAAGATCGCTGAGAAGACCTAGAGGCCATGAGTGCTTTGATCTACATTTGCAGAGACTGGCCCCAGGATTCCACCGCCATGTCAAAGTCAAGACTTCCCTCCAAGATGACGATGTCCTTATAGACGATACGACGACAAAGCCGCTCTTCACGCCACAAGAAAAAGGACGCAAAGGTACTAGGGACAAAGTTCCAAGACTTCAATGGAATCCTTGGCAGAAGCAGGTCAGATCCATGTCAGTATCTACAATAATTACAAGCTGTGGGTCACAGCTCCCATAGGGAAGGAGCTATGTAACAAAGTATTTATTATTATATTAACAGAGTATTATTTTTTATGTTTCTATTTTCCTACTCTGTAAACTTCCCTCATTGCTTATCTTTTGTTTATCATTCATAGTTTGTTCTTGACTCAAATAAATTGCTGTGTCATCCTGAAGTTTGATTTTGTTAATTTTCCACGTGGCAATATATATGTAATATTATGTGTTCATAGCTTATTTAAATAACTTAACCAAGAATTATTTTTAGGTACTCGGAGTATATGACCGAAATAGCCCAATACAATACACTCTCATGGACAAAACTTAAGAATGTTTCATATTATAATTCACATTTCATATTATTTACTTATTTAATGGCGGATTTACCATACAAGTAAATTCAAAGGTTCTGTCATTTTTAAAAATAAATAAATGAATATATAATAAAATTGAATAATAAAAATATAGAAGTATATTGGTATACATGTTAAAAGTTACAACAATTCTTAAGTTTTGTCGATGAGGTAGTTATTTCATTAATGCAATCTCATAGCAATATTAAACTTCAGAAACCACTGACAAGTTTCATCACTATTTTACCATTATGTAGGTAATTTGGTTAAGGTTAATAAAGAGTTCAAAACATCCAGAATGCTAGTTTATTTATCTGTTTAAAAAAGCAAATGTTTATTTCATATTATAATCTATGGAATAAAGCTCTCAATATGTTTTAGAAATAAATATATAGTTTTAAAATGTCGTTTATTAGAAAAAATAACGAAAGAAGGAATCTAGCTATAGAACGGGTATCAAAGAAGAGTTTAAGTAATCTTATATTACATATTTGAAAGAAAAAATTGTAGAGCCTTGAAGAAAAATATAAATGTTTCTAAATTGTTAAAACCACACAAGGAGATCCCGTCGAAGATTTTAATTCTAAAGCCTACACATTGATATTATGATACATTAGGGCGCCATCTGTTATGAAAATTCGAAACTATTATAGACACATACGATTCATTAAAAAAAAAAAAAACAATTTCTACTGCCCTCACTGCAATGAAAAAATTAATGGGAGAGCCTGGCTCATCAGTGGTAAACCCTCCCAGCGGTTTCGCCAGATTAATCTACCATACCGCTGTTATATTGCATTTTTCGATTTTCTTTTTATAATGATACTTATGCTAGACTCTTGGAATGGGTATTTTAGTTGAACTATGGACATAAGCTTTGAGGACAGTAGAATTACATACATTTATAAATATATACATATTGATATATGTCATAATATATGCTCTTCCAGGATTAATAAAACAAACCAACAGCCAACGAGAGAGAGAGCTGGGCAGCTAAAGCGAGACACTTTAGACAACTAACTTACGACCATTTTTGGCCACATTCCTGAGGGGGGGGGGCGTCACCACCTGGCGACTATCCTGGTTAGCCCCCCGGTTGTGTACACAGGGAAAACAGTCGTTCAGCTGATAACGTCTCGCTCGCTCTCTCTCGGCTGGCTGCCTGGATGATTGCTCTAACAACTCGTCGTGTGATTATTTCTCTCCTCACCACATTTACCACTATATTGTCACATATATTATTGAAAATATTTATTACAGATATATCATACATAGAAGAACGCGACAGCTGATCTAGATATTGTGCTCACAATGACATAGGTTTACATAATGTTTATATTACTTGACGATACAGAAGAATTACTGACACTAAAACTTATAGAGATAGCATACTACACTGATCATAAAGTTTCGACACTTTATCATGATATCACGATGTACTAGAGCGCCATCTGTTATCAAATTATAAAACTATTTTAGAGGCGTAATATTCTTTTTAAAATAAAACAATTTCTACTGTCCTTACTCCCTTTAATTTTTCCATCGCAGTAAGGACAGTAGAAATTGTTTTATTTTAAAAAGAATATTACGCCTCTAAAATAGTTTTATAACTTTATCATGAGAGAGTTAAAAAAAAACTTTAACATACTACCAAATTCAAATTGTCTCCTTCAAAGTAGTCCCCGTTAGTCGCGATGCACTTCAGCCACCTTTTTTTCCATTCGGAAAAACACCTCTGGTAGTCTATTTTCGGGATCGCCTTCATGGCCTTCTTCGATTCCACTTTAATCTCTTCAATGCTCTGAAATTTCCGACCCTTCAACTTTTTTTTGAGCTTTCCAAAAAAGGAAGAAGTCGCAGGGGCCAAATCGGGACTGTAGGCGGATTGGGGGAACACAGAGGTTGAGTGGTCCTGCAGGACCTTCGAGATTTTGAGGGCTGTGTGCGCCGGCGCGTTATCGTGGTGGAGGATCCACGACTTGCTCCTCCACAGTTGCCTGATCACTTCCCTCAATCGCCTCAAAACTCCCAGGTAGGAGTCAGCAGTTATTGTAGAGCCTTGTTGTTGAAATTCATGATGAACGATGCCCTGGTAGCCGAAGAACACCGTCAACATGACCCTGACTTTGCTAGGAGCCTTCCTCGGTTTCTTTGGTCTCGGCTCATTTTTGAAGCGCCACTCCGATGCCTGTTGGGTAGTTTCCGAATCAAAGCCGTAAATCCATGTTTCGTGTCCAGTAATGACCCATTTCAGCAATTCGGGGTCGTCGGTTGTCGCTTCGAGATTAAGACTGGCCGTTTCTTTCCGGGCGTTCTTTTGATCAAAAGTCAAATCTTTGGGAACGAGAACGGCGTTGAGTCTTCTCACTCCCAAAATGTCCTTCATTATCGATTGAGTCGACCCGAATGCTATCCCTGCTTCTTCGGCGACCTCCCTGACAGTAATTCGTCGGTCGTTATGCACCAGTTCCAACACCTTGTCCACTTTTCAGGCGTGGTTGATGTGGACGGTCTCCCGGGACGCTCGTTGTCGGCGATCTCTTCCCGACCCTCCTTGAAGCGCTTGTACCACTCGAAAACTCGTCTTTGGCTCATGACGGCATCCTCGTAGGCTGTTTGCAACATCCAAAAAATTTCGGCACCCTTGAATTCGTTTTTCACACAGAACTTGATGCAAATTCGTTGATTCTCTATTTCCGTGACTAACAATATCGAAGCACGGGGAAAATGGCTTCACTTCGAAAGCCGCTGCTCGCGCTGTTGTGGCGCGTGATTTTTAAAAATTGGCAGGTCTCCAAGCCAAGGGCGACGCTTGCGTTTGCCACAAACCGGGAGAAAATATATTGAGTTTTCAGGATTTTATGAGCAAAGTTTCGAAACCTTTTGATCAGAGTAGAAAAGCGCTAGAGCTGATGTATAAATTGTACTTACAATAACATAGGTCTTGAAAAAAAAAGAGATACTTCGGCCAGTATAAATCTTTTTATTACATCGACGTTTCGACAAAAGCTTTTGTCCTCGTCAGGAGCAAATAAAAATTAAAACATATAGCAAGGCGCTAAAAATTAATCTGAGGCTCTAAGGGCGTTCTCACGCGATATTTGAAAATTTTGTACAACATCCAAAGCACGAGTCAAAAATAAATATTTAACTCACAAAGATTACGATCTTTGAAATAAAATTATGATATACATATTTATATATACAGTCGAACTTGGATAATTCGAACCCCAAGGGACCATAAAAAAATTCGAATTATCCAAAAATTCGAATTAAAGATGTTTTGAATAAAGGCTTAAGGCTTCTAGGGACCAAGATAAATATTCGAATTAAAGAGGTTTTCGAATTAAAGAAGTTCGAATTATCCAAGTTCTACTGTATTAAGAAATTATAAACAAAAATAAATATAAAAAATAATAATAACATTTAAAAGATTTCACAATAGTATATATTAATCGATATCTATTATGTACAATTTATACTCACCCCTAACTACTTTTTTAAATTTAAAAATAAATTGTATTGTAGCGGAATATCTTCATATACATTTAAAGTTCTTTTCCCAATTTCCCGTGATACCCACCCCTCTAAAAATAATCTTTCTTTTTTTAAATTTTATATTCCTATGAAATATCTCAATATCATTCCAATCTGGCCTATGTCCTGAATATAATGCATGTTCCCCAATTTTGCTTAACGCCCTTCTCCCCATTAAACCCCGTTGGTGTTCTTCCTTCCTAGTCTCTAAATTACGGCCTGTTTCTCCTACGTAAATTTTGTCACATTGTGTGCATTTAATTCCATAAATTACATTACTTGGTTTTAATGTGCCTATGTTATCCTTCATTATTCTATTTCTAGTTAAAAATTCCCTTTTTGTCCCCGTACTTTACCAAATATTATATTTAAATTTTCTCAAAATTCTAGATATTTCGTTATCTATATCTCTCAAATATGGAATATTTATATTATTGCAATCATCTTTATTCCTATTTGAATTTGGCCTATCTATTTCATATCTTCTAATCCATTTGTTTGTGAAACCAACTGGATAATCAGATTGTTCTAGTTCTGCTCGAATTTTCATTATCTCTTTTTTATAAATATCTCGGTCTGTGCATACTTGTTTGGCTCTTTGTACAAGAGATTTTATCACCTGTCTTTTATGTATCATAGGATTATTGGAATTAAAATTTATATGTATACCACAGTCTGTTGGCTTTCTGAAAACGCTGGTTATAATTGAACCATCTTCTTTGCGAGTTAGTCCTACATCTAAGAATGATAAAAATCCCTCCTTTTCTGTTTCAACCGTGAATTCTATTCCTCTTTCTAAATTATTCAACATGACCATGATTTCATTAAGATTTCTTTGCGGATCACTGCAAAAACATCATCTATATATCGGCCCCAGATTCTTATTCCCTCAATCAAGATTGCCTTTTTATCTACTGATGCCATTACGATGTCAGCAATGATCATGCTTGTAGGGTAACCCATAGCAGTGCCGTCTTTTTGCTTGTAAAATTTATTCCCATATCTGAAGTAAATATTATCTAAACATAACCTAAAACCTTCTATCATTTCGTTGATTTCTAATCCCTTGTTTTCGCAATCTTGTCTCTACACCTCAAAATATTCCCTTATTTCTTTTAGAGCTAGAGTTCTATTGATATTGGTGAAAAGTGATTTGACATCAAAGGATACCATTATTTCATGGTCATTAAGGGGCCGATATATAGATGATGTTTTTGCAGTGATCCGCAAAGAAAATCTTAATGAAATCATGGTCATGTTGAATAATTTAGAAAGAGGAATAGAATTCACGGTTGAAACAGAAAAGGAGGGATTTTTATCATTCTTAGATGTAGGACTAACTCGAAAAGAAGATGGTTCAATTTTAACCAGCGTTTTCAGAAAGCCAACAGACTGTGGTATACATATAAATTTTAATTCCAATAATCCTATGATACATAAAAGACAGGTGATAAAATCTCTTGTACAAAGAGCCAAACAAGTATGCACAGACCGAGATATTTATAAAAAAGAGATAATGAAAATTCGAGCAGAACTAGAACAATCTGATTATCCAGTTGGTTTCACAAACAAATGGATTAGAAGATATGAAATAGATAGGCCAAATTCAAATAGGAATAAAGATGATTGCAATAATATAATTATTCCATATTTGAGAGATATAGATAACGAAATATCTAGAATTTTTAGAAAATTTAAATATAATATTCGGTATAGTATGGGGACAAAAAGGGAATTTTTAACTAGAAATAGAATAATGAAGGATAACATAGGCACATCAAAACCAAGTAATGTAATTTATGGAAATAAATGCACACAATGTGACAAAATTTACGTAGGAGAAACAGGCCGTAATTTAGAGACTAGGATTAAAGAACACCAACGGGGTTTAATGGGGAGAAGGGCGTTAAGCAAAATTGGGGAACATGCATTATATTCAGGACATAGGCCAGATTGGAATGATATTGAGATATTTCATAGGAATATAAAATTTGAAAAAGAAAGATTATTTTTAGAGGGGTGGGTATCACGGGAAATGGGGAAAAGAACTTTAAATGTATATGAAGATATTCCGCTACAATACAATTTATTTTTAAATTTAAAAAGTAGTTAGGGGTGAGTATATAAATTGTACATAATAGATATCGATTAATATATACTATTGTGAAATCTTTTAAATGTTATTATTATTTTTTATATTTATTTTTGTTTATAATTTCTTAATATATATAAATATGTATATCATAATTTTATTTCAAAGATCGTAGTCTTTGTGAGTTAAATATTTATTTTTGACTCGTGCTTTGGATGTTGTACAAAATTTTCAAATATCGCGTGAGAACACCCTTAGAGCCTCAGATTAATTTTTAGCGCCTTGCTATATGTTTTAATTTTTATTTGCTCCTGACGAGGACAAAAGCTTTTGTCGAAACGTCGATGTAATAAAAAGATTTATACTGGCCGAAGTATCTCTTTTTTTTTCAAGAAATGTGAATGCCGGCCAGGCAGCCTCTATCTTCACGATAATAACATAGGTATACATCATTTCTACATTATTTGCCATTACAAAAGAATTACTGAAACTAAAACTTATAGAGATAACATTCATAGAAAAACGTGAAAGCTCATCTATAAATGATGCCTACAATGACCTGGGTATAAACCATGTCTATATTATTTACCATTTAAATCTCTATTCATGATAAAATTGCGAAAAACGTTTTAAAATTAAAAAATATTTTTTTCACAATGAGTTTCTATTTATTACAAAACGCTAGCTTTCAAGTGATAATCGCTCTTCAACGGGCTTAATAAATTTTCTTGTAAGATATAGTCGATGTTTTATTAAGCCCGTTGAAGAGCGATTATCACTTGAAAGCTAGCGTTTCGAAATAAAAAGAAACTAATTGTGAGAAAATATTTTGTAATTATAAAATTATTTACCGATACACAGAGGAACTACAGACACCAAACAGATACCATCGCCTATAACATGGCCTTCAACCTGTTGTCCTATGACCAGACCAGGACAGGATAGGAAGCCTTCAAGTAAGGTATCGACTAAGTAATTAGGACCAGAAATCGTCAAAGATCCCTTATTGAAAATATCATTAACGCCAGTTTTTACGGCTTAATTTAATGCTAGGCCCCAATTTGAAGAAAATTATTAAGATTTTAATCAAATTCTTCTTGGCGTCTTTAAAAATTTAACCGACCTTTGCTCGCATAAATCAATCAGATTGAATCTTTGAGTTTCATTGCTCTAATGAGGTGTCAAAATATATTCGACTGAATGGCAGTTTTAACTATTTTCTGGTAAACTGGAGATGACTTCTAAAACAGATTTATTTCATTTACGAATTGAGCTTTTTACAAGCGAAATGCTATTATTGGATAATTAGAATGATTTTCCAAGTATACATGTGTTCTCGTAAAATCAAAACCATCCTTGAGGGGGTCCGTGTAAGGATGATCTAAACAGTTGGTTTTCGACCGCTACGACCCGGGTTCGATTCCCGCATTGGGCACTTTTTTCTGTTGAAAAAAAAATGCTCCAATGGCCCCCGATTCTTGCAAAAGTCCAACCCCACTAGCGAGTGCAAATAATCAAACAGGGCTCTGGCACATTTGTAAGTGCAAAGTCGAACTGCTTTTCACATGTGTAGATATGTGGAGGACCTACAATAAAAGCAGTCGCCTACTTCTACCCACCATGATTACCATGGCCTGTAGTTCGTGCACTAGGGATAAGCAAAAGAAAATGTTTTTCCAAGTTTCCATGTGTTTTCGTAATATCAAAATACCCTTGACTGAGATATATCAAGTCTCAAGACTTGTTTTTTTGAAGTTAATTCCTTTTTCCGTGTCCTTCTTATTCTTATTGGACGTTGACAAACATTTCACGCCAGATGACTTCTGGAACAGATCTATTCCATTTACAAATTGTGTTTTTTACAAGCTAAATGATATTATTGTAGTATTAGGATTATTTCCCAAGTATCCATGTGGGCTCAATGTACTATCAAAACTTATAGACGCTTTTAATTCTTTTAAAAATTGAACAATATTTTTTTTTATGTAAGGGCAGTAGAAAGAGTTGTATAATATTCAAAAGAATCATACACGTCTATAATAGTTTCGAATTCACATAACAGATTTCGCGCTAATGTATTATATTACATTGTAGGTATTTGCGAAACTATTGGCCTGACGGGAAGGTTGAAGGCAAGTCCCATTGATTGTATTCCTTCTGTTTAGAGCCATAATAAAGCGCTAACTTTAGCTGTAATCCCTTCGAACTCACATGTATATCTTTGTGGCATCCTGAGCATACAAAGTACACGAATAGCGTCTGGGTACGACGTAACAATATTTCCTTCTACATATTCTGGCCGCATACCTATATCCACTCACCATATAAGACCAAAATAGAAGGAGAACTTAGATATGTGGTCATGAGTATTAAAGCTTAAACTTACCATTAGGCCAAATTCATAAAGAAGTATGAAAAGGAACATGAATATAAAGGTTTTTTTTGCTTATCCTTAGTACACGTGGTACAGGCCATGATAATCATGGTGGCTTGAATTAGGCGACTGCTTTTACTGTAAGTACACCACATGTCTACACATGTGCAAAGCAATTGGACTTTGCACTTACAAATGTACCATTGCTCCGTTTGGTTACTTGCACTCGCTGGTGGGGTTGGACTTTTACAAGAATCGGGGGCCATTGAAGCATTTTTATTATAAACAGAAAAAAAGTGTCAAATGCGGGATTCGAACCCGGGTCATAGCGGTCGAAAACCAACAGTTTAGATCATCCTTTTACCGAATCCCTGAATATAAAGTGCATATATTTTATACATAAAACACTTTTAAAATAGGAATAATGTATAACTAAACAAAGATAATATACATATTTTGTAATATAAATGTAAATTTTCACGAACAAAATTTAAATCCTTGTTTTTCCAATGCGTATGTTTTTTTTGTTGTTTTTTAAGTTAAGCTATCGCCTTTTAACAGGACATTTTTATGAGGTTTTTATTATATGTTGTGTATAAATCTGTATATGATAAAATTTACATTTCCATCCTTTACCATCAAACCTCCCTTTGAAAATTAAACGATTTATAGCCCGTCAAAAGATTCTATAGCTATTTTTCCGCGAGGATATCACGGGATTTTGGAACAGCCATCCTTTAAATTGCTACTTCTACAATGTTGGAATCCAAGACAATTTGGTCCATTATCTATTCCATTTCCCATTCCTACACGAAAAGAGACTGGAAATTCACGAAATTTCGGGGCTAATTCACTATAATGAACAATATGTATATTCGGCGGTACATATACTAAAATTGGAACGATACAGAGAAGATTAGCATGGCCCCTGCGCAAGGATGACACGCAAAATCGCGAAGCGTTCCATACTCTCCTGCTGAATAAAACATTTGTTTATGAATATTTAAAATTTTTCAAGGTGATTGATAAAATGAGGGAAGAAGTGCTCAACTCCACAGACAACGGCTGATTGCTCCCCCTCCCCTCTAAATTGCTTTTCCTCCTCACTCATGTACATATATAACCTTTTAGGGGAATCCCCTTGTAAGACAATAGTGTCTTAATAAAGGTTTTGTTGTTGTTGTGATTATTATTAGTTATAAAAAGAGTAATTTTGTTATTAATATATTACTATTTAAAAGGTGAAATCCTCTGCAATTACATATACCTAATAAACAAAACGGCTTACGAAAATGAGTTTCTTTTTTCAACCTCATTCTATGAAATCATTTTTCTGTTGATTATTCATATTTTTAATATCATTTTTATTTGCAATCAGAAAATATGCATATTATACCGTTTTATGCAATTTATTCCATATTTATTCAGTATATTCTAAAGTCTGAAATATGACAGTGACTCTAGTTAGACCTAATTGGTTATAGAGAACAACATTTTAATTAGCATTACTATATTGCGTTAAAAATCCGCCTTTGACTGTCCCAAGTCCGGATGAAAAAGGAGGAAGGGGAGCAGTAACAAGCTCACTAAAAAACCTTGACCCAGCTGGCCCGGCTGATAGTAAGTACCCTGTAAGGGCTCCTAATCCAGGGATACAGGATGAGCAGAGTTTGTACTCCATGTTAGGAGCAGCTACATATGACGTCTGTTTTTCATGTCAGAGGCGGCCATTTCTTTTGGAGTTAAGTCAGCCTGCCACTGAGTAGTGCTCCCAGTCTTAATGACAAAGGCAGACGCATTCTACTTCACTCAGTCATGATGGTTTTCAAACAGACACCATCAAGGGTCACAACTTGATACCCTAATATGATTTAGTGGACATAAGGAAGAAGAAGATATTGCGATAATATAAAAGAACAAAAAGGAGCTTATTTTGTAGAGTACGTTTATTGCGTTAGCTTTCGAAAGACACAGGCGCCCGTTGAAGAACGATGTCGTTCGAAAGCTGGCAGAATAAACGTCTTCTACGAAAGAATATATTTTTTTGTTCTTTTTTATTATCACAATATAGTAATGGCAATCAAAAAGTTGTTCTCTACAACCTAATTCTATATATCCTGATAAATTTCAGTCAGATAGGTCAAATTAAATAAATTAAAATCCTCTGGATAGGTCAAATATTTCGAATTTCCTGAGGTTAATATATGTACATATAAATTCGATAAACTTTATAGATAAAGAGATAATATAGCATCAAAACAATTTATTTTGAAATATAATAATCAAAAGATATATTTGTTTTGTTGAAAATATATTTACATTTAAAATCAACGGATCAAAGTATAAACTAAAAATAATCAAAAAGGAATTTTCTTTTGATTTATTCTTTTGTGAAAAACTAATAGAATTTTGTTGTATATGTATTATAAATTTAAAATATAAAAATATATACAAGTGGCTGTTGAAATATTCAATAAAATTCCATTAGAATTTACAGTGACATTTGAAATTGAATTAGGTGTCTTGAAAAAAAAACTGATTATAACAAATGAAATTTGGACGAAAACAACGAATTAGTTGCAAAAGATATATTTTTAAAATCTATTTATTTATCTTTTGGTAACTAATAAAATTTCAATTTGAATTCCAAAGAAAATGAAAATTTATACAAATATTTGTTTTCCCCAAGCTAAAAGTTTTTTTTTATATCTTTTGATATAGTTAAAACTTAATTTCAACATTGAATAGAAGATTTTCTATTTGATATTTCCCTCTTATTTGTCTATGTCAAATTAGAAATGAAATTTATTTATTTTTTTATTTTTATTTATTTATTTATTGTTACAAAAGCACGAAGTCCAAAGGACTATTGTGCTGTGCTAGTATTATATATATATATATATATATATATATATATATATATGATTAATTATTTACACGATGGATTAGTATTGTTTTGTAAATTATTGTACAAATAGTTCTAAACTTAACAAAGTTCTCATAAGATAGAGTATATACACAAAGAGAATTTGGTAATGTTTCAAAGTATCCACATACAATTTGATTAGTCAGAGGGCAAGATAAAAGAAGATGCTCTGGTGATTCAACATCTAAGCGGCATTCACATGTTGGATCATTGATAGCATTCAGTTTGAATAAGAAACTTAAGAAGGGTCCTTTGCCAGTTAAGAATAAAGTAGTGAATTTATCAGAAGAAATGAAATTTGGGACAGCAATTGGAAAGAATTTCTTGAACAGTTCATTAGATTGAGAAAGATAAAACTTAAATTTTAGATCCAGATATAGTTTGTTTAATTCTTTTTGAAGGGGTTTTTTGAGTGTTCGATCTGTGAGAGAATTTGTCATATTATACTTTGTTTGTAATAATTCAAGATAATCGGACAGTAAAGGGGTTTTCGCTAGTATATGTGTGATGTAAGAAGATGAAGTCCTATAAGCATGAATGCATCTAATAAGAATTTGATATTGTATAGAATTCAACTTGGATCTTTTTGCTGCAGTGATAAAAGGAAACCAAATATTTGATGCATAGCTTATTGTAGAGCGTATCATAGCTTTATATAAGATCAATCTACTTCGAGTATCAATGCCCCAAGTACGTGCACATAATGAGAATAATATATTCTTAAGTTTCGTAGCTTTCATAATTATATTGTCAACATGTGTTCCAAAATTAATCTTATTCCTTTGTCTATGATTTTTAAAAATAACTCCCAAAATTTTAACAGTTTCTGATGGTTGAATTATTTTTCCATCAAAATTAATGGGCAATTTTTCATAGTTATGTAGATAGAGTATACCTGTTTTGTTTGGACTTAGTGAAAGTTTTACCTTTTCACACCATGCTTTGATTTTTATTAAACATTTGGTAATATTAAACTGAAGATCATAGATGTTTGAACTCCATACCACAAATGTCACATCGTCCGCGAAAGCAATTACTCTAGCAAAACTTTCGTTAAAAGATAAGTTGAAATCATTAAGTAATATATTCCAAAGAATAGGAGAAATAATACCACCCTGGGGACATCCCTTATTTATCTTTTTTATACACTTTACATTAGTATATTTAAACTCTACACTCCGGTCTTCAAAGTAAGAATTAATTATTTTTATAAGTACCGCTGGAAAATTTGCCTTGTCCAATTGTTGGAGAATTGCCGGATGCCATGCGTTGTCGAAAGCTCCGCTGATGTCCACTGTTATTATTGCCGTATTTTCTGTTTCTCTTTTCAGAAGACTTAATTTAGTTATTTCTTGTAAAGCAGAGATTGTTGATTTTTCTTGTGTAAATCCATGTTGAGCAGGATGCATAACATTATTACTATTAATATGATTTAAAAGTTCAATATGAATTAGACTTTCAAAAATTTTACCTAAATTAGAAGACAAGCTTATAGGGCGGTAGGCTTTCGGATCTTTATAATTTTCTTTATTAGGTTTTTTTATAATCATTACTGCTGACTTTCTCCAGGCCTCCGGATAATAATTAAGTCCCATACAAGCATTGAACAATTTTGTTAACACAGGAGATATATGATGAACTGCCGTTTTGATCATCTGATTGCTTATATGATCTATTCCTGGAGCCTTGCCATTTTTAAGTTTTTTAATTATTGAACAGATTTGAATATTATCAAAATAAATTATTTCATCATTAGAAAAAGTATAACTCTTGTCTCTGATTAATTTATGATAGTTTGTGTCAGAAGATTGACAGTCATTCGGAAATAGAGAAGATAAAAGATTTTTCATTTCTGATTCGAGCACATCTTGAGATACATCTAGAATTGGTAAATCAAAAGACCTAGGAGAAATTTTTTGTTTAAAGGTTTTGTAAGTATTACCAAAAGGAGATGTATTTTCAACTTCCTCCAGGAATACCCTCCAGCTTACATTTCTTGTTTTTTCAATAATATTCATATACTTATTTCGTATTTCTTTATACATTTTTTCATCAACTAGCTGTCTATTAGACCGTTTACCCCGATAATATAGATTTCGAACATATTTAAAATGATTTTTAAAAAGTTCCAGTTCATCCGTCCACCAATTAAATGGATTATTATTTAAATATTTTGGTTTTAATCGTAGAGATGCATATGCAGCTTCAATTAATATGTCAGTTATGAGAGAAACTACACAGTTTATATCGTTTATATTTACTATTTTACCTAATTTCATCATTGCCTCATTTATCCTAGACACATTGATTGCCTGCTCATATTTTTGCCAATTGGCTCTTTTTTCTTGAAAATACCATGTAGAATTATTTTCATGTAATAAACTTTCTGTTTCCAGACTAATGTCGAATGAGATTGCGTGATGGTCTGTGATTTGCGAAAGATTTAACGTTTTCCATCCATTAACAAGTACATGAGCATGACTATTAGTAATAGTAAGGTCTATTATACTTAATCCTCGACATGTTTTGTTTCGATTGTTATGTATGAGCATATTGTGAAAATCAATTATAGGTTGAAGTCTTCTACCGTTTTGATTAATAATATTATCAAACCACATCTGACTTCGAGCATTAAAATCTCCAGCTAAAATCAATGGATTTGTGTTAAAATTTTTAATTAATTTATCAAGGAATTGAACATGACAGGTATCCATTTTATTAGGGTGTATATAAATATTTGAAAGAATAATTTGCCGTTTAGTAGTTTGTACTGATATAGTGGTTGCAAATGAATTTGAAAACTCTTTAATTAATTTACATGATAAGAAAGGGTTTGTAACGATTGTTGCGGTATATATTGGAACTCCCGGTATATTTGCATAATATATTTTTGAACGCATATTAAAGATTACTTCATTATTTATACTATATGGTTCTTGAACTATAATCATATCATATTTTTCTTTAGAAATAAATTCCCTTATAGAAATGAAATATAAACATATTATTATATAAATTTATATATATTATTCATTTTAAAAATATATTTTATAGATGGATATTATATAAGTAATTTTTACAAATTATCTTAATAATTAATATCAATTTGTTTTTTTAAATATATTTTTGATAATTATTTTTTTTTACTTTTTAAGAAAGCGTTTATCAAAAACAACTAATAAAACTATCAAAAACAGGTGTTTAATAAAGAACCTTATATTGCGATATTTTGATATTTCATGAAAACAACTAAATAGAAAAAATAATATTTTAGCTGTTGGAATATTACAGAGTAACAATGGCTAATAGATGAGACTGAGTTTGAAAAGGAACTTGTATGTATGTAATGTTTTATTGTTTTTGTTATTTTCATGCAGACATATATACCAAGATTTGTTTTGTATAATTACTATTAATAATAAATAATATGTAAAGTTAAATTGGTTACGGATTCATCCTTCTTACTTACCCTAATTATATAACATTATCTACCGCCATTGCAACTTCGCCTTTGCCGGTCCCAAGCCCGGATGAAAAAGAAGGAGGGGGAGCAGTAACAAGCTCAGTAAAAAACCTGGGTTCAGCTGGCCCGGCTGATAGTAACCTGTAAGGGCTCCTAATCTAGGAATACAGGATGAGCAGCGTTTGTACTCCATGTTAGGAGCGGCTGCACATGATGTCTGTTCCTCATGTCAGAGGCGGCCATTTCTTTTGGAGCTAAGTCGGTCTGCCACTGAGTAGTGCTCCCAGTCTTAATGACAAAGACATTCTACTTCACCCAGTCATGATGGTTGTCAAACAGACACCATCAAGGGTCACAACTTGATACCCTAATATGATTGAGTGGAGATAAGAAAGAAGAAGATGGTTGTCAAACAGACACCGTCAAGGGTCACAACTTGTTGCCCTAATATGATTGAGTGGAGATAAGAAAGAAGAAGAAGCTACCGCCATTATGTTGAATGTATATGAGTATAAACAAAAGCGGTGTCAGACGGTCGTTATGTATTAATATTACATCATTCGGTGGATAATTAAGACCTGAAAACATTGTGATCCCTCCCAGATTTCTAAGTCTCGAACATGCAGCCATTGTCCATGCATAGGAACCTACCTGTTTCACAGACGTAGCCAGCTACGGTGATGCCCAGTCCTAACATCTCGTCCTTCACCAGTTCCACTTCCGATAATTCAACCTCTGGTAGATCAACGCAGCTTGGAGGACCTTCCGCGCAGCTGGCTTGTCTCTTCAAGGCTCCTTCGGGGCAGCTACTTTTCCTCCTTGGGAACCCTTCCATGACATCTCGCCTAAGGAGACCTTCCATGACATCCCTCCTTGGTGGTCCTTCCATGATTTCCTTTCTAGGGAGCCCTTCCAGGATTTCACTCTTTTGGGACACTTCTGCAACACTATCCTTGCGGGTAGCAGATTCCGGTGATTCTCTTCTCTGTTCCACTTCTCTTCTAGCCTCGATGATGCTTTCCTTGCGTCTGACTGATTCAGTGTCTCGCCTCATCTCAGCCACCAGACTCTCCCTCCGTTGTTGGATCTCGGCACAGCTTCCTTTCCTCGACGGGGCGTCTGGATCCTCTCCAAGCTCCTGCATCAACCATTACCTTACACTTCACATATATGGACTGAAATAAACTCTTCGAGTTAAAATAGAAAAATAAAACGGAGATATAAAAGGAGTATCTTGTACAAATTTATTAGCAAGCTTTCGAACGCATGGGTCCTTCTTATTCGGACGTATTCGACTTTCGAAAAGCCTGAAGAAGTACGCATGCGTCCGAAAGCTTGCTAATAAAATTCGCACATGATACTACACTTCAATCTCCGTTTTATTTTTCTACTTCAAATATATCAACATGTATTTTTCATAGATTTCGTTTGTAAATTGACGTTTCTAATACACCAGTGATGCGCAGAATTAAAGAAATAAAAGGAAGATTATAATGAAATATTGATATTGCCTCGTGGAAAAATAGGGAAGACCAACTTCAGGATGGGACAGCAATTTATTTCAGGCAAGAACAAACTATAAATGATAAACAAAATATAAGTGAAAGAGGGAAGTGTACAGAGTAGCAAAATACACACATAAAATATAATACTCTGCTAATAAAATATTAATATTTTGTTACAATATTTATCAAATATTTTTGAAAATAGAGCAATCCATAAATACATCTTTAATTAAAAAGGCATATATTGGATCAAAATATCATTTATTTTATTATTGCTATGTATATTATGGGTAAAATAAATGGTATTTTGATCCAATATATGACTTTGAATAAACATTTTTATATGTATATTTGTTAGTGATCAGGATATAATAAACACATAAAGATTATTATTGTTGCGTAGTTGGTTGACACAGAAAAACTTCCGTGGGTACAAAGGATCTTTAGGACTTTATTTAAGCCTAATAAATAAAATAATTACAGAATAATGTAAAATAAACAACAATAAAGAAAAAAGCAGTTACAAACTCACCAACTGCAGCACAGTGAGGGAAAGCAGGAGCAGAACAGGAGACAGAAGTTGGTAGAACCTTCTTGAATATTCCACAAAGTACACCGGTGTCGGCGGTAAGCAGCAGTCCGACCTCTTGAGACAGCAGCTTGCGTTGCTTAGATTTGCTTTAGATTGGCCAATTAGTTTCTCTACGATTTTCCTACATTATTATTGAATGTTCTTAAACATTCTATTCTGGAATGCGCCATTTTTTAATTGGAGTCCACCACGTAGCTTCGTTCTTCTACCCCTTTGCATGAGTTTCTCATCCCTATATATCCCGGAGTAGATGTTTCCAGAACGGTCATGGTTGGTCAGCCAATCAGAAATCCGCCAGCGCTAAGCCTTGCGCAATCGCTTTAGATTGCCAATCAGTTGTTCTCCGATTTTTCTACATTATTCTTGAACATTCTGAAACATTCTATTCTGGAATGCGCTTTTTTATTCTACGTAACAATAGTAATATAAAACGTAAATAAAACTTCGAAAAGCCTTTGTAGGTTTAAATTAGTAAATTATATTGAGAATAGTTGGCTTATGAGTGGTTTGCCCTCTTCAGAGGTTTTGCCATTATAAAAAAAAAAATACAGTGTATAAAGATAAAGAGTGTGATAACATTTTAATCGTAATATCGAGGAACCTAAACAATTTGATATGAACAAATATCGATTTATTATCATTTTGATGGTATATTGTCATCGGTATAGGATTTTAAGAGATAATTTATTTATTTATTTCAACACACAAACGCGATATCCCGGCTAGGGATTATTGCGTCGATTTACATTTTTTGAACAGAAACAGTTATAAACATATTATACAAGAAAGTAATCAAAAATAAAAAGAGAAACAATTGAATATATTTGGGACCTGAACCTTTAGGTTAGAAAGATAATCATAAATATATTTACAAAAATAGTTAAACTTATGATAATTCTCTCTGCTATTTACAAATTGATATAGATCTACAACATTGTTTATTGTCTGTTGTCTAGCGGTAATAGAGAATTGATGCCGCTTTATAAATCCTTTCCAAAAAAAAATCAGTGACAGGGTGATACCATCAAAAGTCTCAAGCTTTACAAGATTGATAACCTTATATGATTGAGTGGATATAAGAAAGAAGAAGAGGTAAATCAGTGATGTCTCGTAGCTGTGACTGGAAATCTTAAGTCTCTAAGGAGAAATTCTTGTCAACGTCTCACCTTCAAGCTGTCACCAGATCTGTCGTTTTGTCAACGTATCCACAAATTACTGACAGAAATGGAGAATTCTAAAGTTTTATATATCTCTTATATTTCTTCAAAGAATTCTCAGTAGAGGTAAAAAACTGTTTTGTGTTATTTTAAAATTATATATATATAGAGAGAGAGAGAGATGGGGGGACGTGGTTTTCTAGAATTTTCTAGCTCTTCTAACGCGATCCACTTAGGTTCGAAATACATCTATTTTATGAGGAGGGATATTGATATAGTTCATATACACTTATATCTCTATCTATATATTAGATATGTAGGTATATATTTATTGTATTATATTCCAATATATATATATATCTATGTCTCCATGTGTTGTATAGTTGCAGTGTAATTGCCCGATTACAACATGGTTAATCAAATTATATAAAAAATTGCCACGTGGAAAATTAGGGAAGACAAACTTCAGGATGAGACAGCAAATTATTTAGGGCAAGAACAAACTATGAATGTGAAAAAAGTTCAGTTGCACGATAAGGAGTTGCCTTTTTCTTAAACTATGAATGATAAACAAAAGATAAGCAATGAGGGAAGTTTACAGAATAGTAAAATATAAAGATAAAAAATAATACTCTGTTAATACTTGTGTAAAATAATAAATGCTTCGCTACAATATCAACATAACAAACTTATGCAAAATTACCAAAAGAAAAGTACAGTTTTGCCTACTGCCTAAACATGAAGAAAATTAAAGAATAATCAATTATTTTACACAAATAAACACAAAGTATGTTAAAACCTATTAATAAAGGGTTGGAAAATTGAATGTTTTAGCGATAAACTGAATTTCATATAGAATTGAGACCGAATGGCTTTTTACTAAGTTCAAATCAATATAACAAGTAGGAATTTATCTTACTTCAGAAATAATCTACTGAACTTTCTGTTAATCTCATGATGAAAGCAATAGTTGATAATTACAAGGATTAAACTCAGATCTTTTTTATATTGGGTTCTGATTGGGAAAAAGCCATTTTATCGAAGTCTTTCTAAGACCTTTATTGCCAATTCATCCAGCGGCTTTAAAGCAGTGCCATTCAGAGGTTGAACACACTCAGTTCCTTTCTTGTACCATTCATATAGGGGATCGGTGGAAAGATGGTCTAAACAGAGAGAAATATTCAAGAATTGAACCTACAATCTTATTTTAAATATAGAAATACTTGTACCCGATGCAACTATTAAACTAAAAAACTGTACAATAATTGATA
The DNA here is from genome assembly GCA_030710605.1 of Cordylochernes scorpioides. NCBI lineage: Eukaryota > Metazoa > Arthropoda > Arachnida > Pseudoscorpiones > Chernetidae > Cordylochernes > Cordylochernes scorpioides. The sequence continues at coordinate 146,437,595 of CP092864.1, forward strand.
GATAAACTTGACGATGATTCGTTAATTGCGATCACATGATAATAAGGGGGTTGGTGGAAGGATGATCTAAACCGTTGGTTATTGACCGCTACGACCCGGGTTATATTCCTGCATTGGACACTTTATTCTGATTTGAAAATAAATGCTCCAATGGTCCCTGATTATTGCAAAAGTCCTACCCCACCAGCGAGTACAAGTAACCAAACGGGAGCACATTTGTAAATGCAAAGTCGAACTGCTTTTCACATGTGTAGACATGTGATGTACTTACAGTAAAAACAGTTGCCTACTTTTACCCACCATGATTACAATAGACCTTACTACGTGTTGTTGTTTCTTATTCCCTTGTGTAAAGATTACACGAATTCCATGAGTTCATGATCTACTGGAATGGGGTATAGGGGTGCAGCTTTCGTTGATCATGGTACTATGATCCAGGCACACATTGGTGAAAGTCTGACTTTGCCTGTAATTTGAGGCTGTTCCTAACATGGAAGCCTTTGCTGCTGACTCTAACATGAGTACAGATGCAGCAATTCCATTTACTACGTGTATTAGGGATAAGCAAAAAAAAAAAACATTCACATTGCCTTTGTTATGTATAGGATTATCTTCCAGCATTGTTCAGAATATAGAATAACATTCATATTCACATTTATCATTGACTTTTGTATAATGTGGATTCAATAAACACACTTTCTATAAAACTAAATTTATCTTGAGAAAATAGTACAAATATGATATTGTACAGGGATAAGGTGCATAAATTAAGAAAAAGGCATCTACTTACCGTGCAACTGAAAGTTGCTGATGGCTTGCACCATCTATCGGAATAAATATCAACTAATCAACTAATTAGAAATCAAAGAGAATAGTTGATATTTATTCCAATAGATGGCGCAAGCCATCAAAAACTTTCAGTTGTACGATAAGGAGATGCCTTTTTCTAAATTTAACCTGTCCTTACATATTATAACATTGATTCGCGACCTCTAAAAGAGAATATAAACATATATGTTTTTAGGCTGTAGTCCCTTATGGGAGGTTTAGCTACATTACAACAAATTTAATCACAATTTCTGAAAAAATAAAAATATAAAATCAGGTAAAAGTTTTTTTTTTTTTTTTTTAATTTTGAATTTACAAGCTTTCAAGCATATATACTGCTCTTCAACGGGCTGATACTCTATGTAGAATCTCTAAATGATCTTTATACGAAATAATTAAAAACTTTTGTTATTGGCATGTGTGGGTGTGCATCAAACTGTTTACAGCTAAAGTAATAGATATTATACTGGGACGAAATATATATATTATATAAAAAAGTGATTTCTGTTGATTTCTGATTATCTTGAGGATTAAGCTATGGTAATGCAGTCGTGGTTAAAATCTTGAAAGTATGATAATAAAAAATAGTTTTGATCAGTAATTGCTTTAATTGATCAAAAGGAATATATAAAAAAAAAACATAATTTGATAAAAGTACTGCCTGGCTTAAGGCGTAAGAATAAAAAAAAAAGGAAAACTTATTTACATAATGTACAAAAGGTTTGAGCCGGCCATCGGGAAACAACAACAATGAGTTTTTATAGGGGAAGCGTGACCTCTTGTCGTCATTTTAACAGAGTATTTGTATTTATTAAATATAATTTTAAATACAATATTTTAATATAACATATATACACAAATAATTGTGCTTACTTTAGCTGTAAACAGTGATGCACGCCCACACATGCCAATAACAAAGTTTTTTCAATTATTTCGTATGAAGATCATTTAGAGATTGTACATAGAGTATTAGCCTGTTAAAAAACAGTATATTTGCTCGAAAGATTGCAAATTAAAATTTAAAAGAAAATTTTACCTGATTTTTTTTTCTTTTTCAAAAATATTTCTGGGTAACTATTGCTTACATAAATAATTTTCTATTCAAATGGAATTTTAAGGCAGATTTAAGGAGATATATATTTTTATTTCTTATCTTGAAAACATGAAAAATTACGACCTTTATTCTGATAAATGCCCTAAAATTAATATCTAAATATTTCTTCTCCTATAGATTCATGTTGTATAGATATTTTTATCGAAGTTCTCGCCATTTTTAGAATCGTCTGCTTCGACAAATAAAATGGGTTTCTAAACAGCAATTTTTCTCTCTTTTAAAATTTCCGCTTTGGAAACAATTGATGACACAATATGTAATAAATCTTTATAGATATATTAAGTACGTATAAAATATACGGTATAAAATAATTAGAATTTAACGGGGGTCGGTGGAAGGCTGGTTAAACCGTTTGATTTTCGACCACTATGACTCGGGTTCGATTCCCGCATTGGACACTTTTTTCTGTTTAAAAAAATTCTCCAATGGCCCCCGATTCTTGCAAAAGTACAACCCCACCAGCGAGTGCAAGTAACCAAACGGGGCTCTGGCATATTTGGAAGTGCAAAGTCGAACTGCTTTTCACATGTGTAGACATGTGGTGCGCTTACAGTAAAAGCAGTCGCCTACTTCTACCCACCAGGATTATCATGGCCTGTACCACGTGTACTAGGGATAAGAAAAAAAAAACTTTGATAATTGTTAGAATTTAACATTAAATATACAATATTTATAGTAATTTATAATACAAAATAATGCGGCTTATGATTGTAAAACGCCATTCGAAAATTATTCCTCATGTGTTTCTTTTAAACGAAAAATCAAAATTTATTTCAAGGAGAAATAACGACCATTTCTAACTTTAGGGATGAAGTATGAAAGGATGAATTATGAAGAGTAATGATGAACGGAAAGAAAATACTTTATGTATTATTTACGAACGGAAAAATATGTCCAGGGTAGCCTGGTATACATGGCATCTACCTGGTAAGCGGAACACTGTGGGTTCGATTCTCATCCCTGGACACTTTTATTTTTCCGATTATTATTACTCTTCACAATTCATCTTTTCATACCTCATCCCTAAAGTTAGAAATGGTCGTTATTTCTCTTTGAAATAAATTTTGATTTTTCGTTTAAAAGAAACACATGCGGGATAATTTTCAAATGTCGTTTTATATTTATAGTATTTAATATTAGTATTTAAGTAAATATGTAATAGACAAAAGAGAAGAATTTAGATGACATTACCTTGGTGAATGACGGCGACAAACTGACTCGACAAATACCACATTTGTCACTTACATCACGTGTCGATTTGCATAACTCTGTGTTACATATCTCCTCACAATGTTTTTAACATTGTACCTGATTTACATTAAGAATTGAATTTTCTAGTTTCAATTAGTATAGTTGTTTTTATTGCTGTTATTGTGTGTTTTGGAATGTTCAATATTTATGCCATTGGTTTGTTGTTGTTGTCGTATCCAATGAAGAGCTTCAGATATATCCATACATCTCTATCACAGCAGTCGCAATGTCCCCACTATCTTGGGTGTGTATACTGTATTGTTGTTGTCGTGTCCAATGAAGAGCCTCAGATGTCTCCATGCATCTCTATCACAGCAGTCGCAATGTCCACTATCTTGGGTGTACATACTGTTTTGTTGTTGTAGTCGTGTCCAATGAAGAGCCTCAGATGTCTCCATGCATCTCTATCATAGCAGCAGCAATGTCCACTATCTTGGGTGTGTATACTATATTGTTGTTGTTGTCGTGTCCAATGAAGAGCCTCAGATGTCCCCATGCATCTCTATCACAGCAGTCGCAATGTCCACTATCTTTCTTGGGTGTGTAAAGCTGCTGCTCTGGGTCCATGTCAATTTTCTTCAAGGCTGCGGCCATTGCTGGGCATGAGAATATGTGGGTAGGTATTAGTTCCACACCAGGACAGTTGTTACATGTCCTATAGGTTATTGTGCCATCTGGATGTATTGTCATTCCTTTATAGTGTTTTGTTCTAAGTCTTGTTATAGGTTTTGTCATTTTCTCTCAAAGTTTATTTCGCATACTTGATCTTTTAGGGGTTGTAATTCTAAATATATATTGGACTTTTGATAAAATGTGTGTAAATATTCTTTATTTATTGTATAATTTATTTCTGTAAAATCTAAATTTAAATAACTTTCACTCTATCTCTCTAAAACTATAAATAATTTGTATATATATTTAAAAACTATGTACATAAAATAGATTAAACATTTACATGCAAATATCCACATAGGATATAGCGTGTGTTTTGTAATAAATAAATAAAATTTTACAAAATGTTTTTAACATAATTGCATACAATATTATATATAATTTATTGTTTATATGTTATATTTAATTGTCATTAGTATATTTATCTGTGATTTAATAAATTCCATTTGTCATAGCTTGGTATATTATTGCTTAATGTACATATCTTTTGCTACACATTTATTCAAAATTTACTCGAAAATATCCAATTTTTGACACTTAATTTGGTTAATCATATATTTAATTTGCATAACTCGATGTTCCATATTTTAGCACTATTATGTTTTCTATAAACAATTATAATATATATATATATATTTCTTTTGTAGAACAAGAATGTCTTTTGGAATATAGTAATATTGTTTTATGACTGCAATTACAAAAGAAATATATATATTGTAACGTTTTATTTTTGCTTTAACTTTTTAAAAAAATGTTTTATTTTTAAATCTTTATCTAATTTGTTTGTTTGTTTTAAATAAAGAGGCAAATTTACCATGTTGTTGTTCTTTTATTTATTAATTGTTCTTTTTTCTAATGATGATAAGAGTTATTGATCACACATTAAAAATCAATGAAAAACTAATTACAAAATTAATTACAAAATTCAGAAACGTGTCATATCCCTCGGCTTGAAGGATTTATTTTCGCAAAATAAATGGTTTCAATTGTGACACATGAACTTTAACCAAGGAGGAATCATCTTTCAATAATTCACACGTAACACTAGATATTATTCTTGTTATTTGAAAAGGACCCTCATACTTTGGGGATGTTTTGACCATACTTGGATCATTACTAGCTATTTTACGAAGGACCAGATCACCAACTTTGAATGACGACTGCGGATGTTTTGCATCGTGTCGTGCTTTCCACTTTTCTCTATGCTTTGCGCTATTTTCTATTGCTTTCTTCCTTGCATTTTCTATGGTGAAATGTGGTGATTCAGAAAATTCTGGTATTGCACAATCACCTAAAAGTAGGAAATTTGGAGAAAACTCAGTGACATCATGGGGTGTGCTATTATAATCTTTCACAATTTTGGCAAGTAATGATGACCATTTTAGTCTTGGATTCTCTTGAATGTTTGTTCTTAATTTGGTGAGTATAGTGTCATTCATCTTTTCACACAGTCCATTACTCTGCGGATGATATGGCGTCGAATAGGTGTGTTGAACTTGATGCTCATTCAAAAACTTGTTAAATTCTTTTGATGTAAAATTCTTTCCGTTGTCGGTTAAAATACATTTGATTTGGGGAACAGTTTTGTTGATTTTGTCTAAACATTGAATTACTGCTTGAGAAGTGTTGGTGACAGTAGGGAAAGCCCAAACAAATCTTGTTAGGTGGTCAATTATTACTTGAATGTATTTGTGCTTGGTTTCATTTGCTGCAGAGCCTAGCACAATAGTATCCATTGATATTAATTCCAGTGGTTTCAGATCAGAGTTTGGTGCAACATATTCTCCAATAAATGGTTTATGACTGCATTTAGTTATTTGACATATTTTACATGAGCGAACATAGTCTTTGATGCATCTGATAGCATTCGGCCACCAATAAAATGGTGTTATCAATCTTACTGTCTTGTTAATTGAGGGGTGAGAATGATTATCGTGGTATTCTTTGAGAATTTCTTCTTGGAATGATTCTGGAACAACTGTTTTTAGAACTCCATTATGTTTCACCATAATAAGATCTCGATGAATATGAGAGTTCTTTACAAAACAGAGATCCGCTTTTTGTTGTGTAGTCGAAGAGTGGGGATTGATATATGAAATGACACTGGTGATCTTGACAATGCATCAACATGCGTTTGCTTTGATCCTGATCTGTGAACTATTTTCATTGACTTGGTTGATAATTCAATTATCCATCCGAGATATTTTGCCTTTGGTTTCTTTACGTTGAAGAGCCATTCCAAAGCCGAATGATCTGTAATGACTTCAAATGTATTGTTCTCAAGATAAACTTCAAAGTATTCAACTGATTGAACTACAGCAAAGCATTCCAACTCAAATGCAGAATAGTTCTGTTGATGTGGTAGAAGTTTCCCTGAATAATAGGAAATTACATGTTCTTGATTATCATTTCCAATTTGAGCTAAAATAGCACCAATTCCCAGTTTAGATGCATCTGTATAAAGCTTACATGGTAATGAAGGATCATATGTAGAAAGAACTGGATCTGTGAATAAATGAGACTTTAGTTCCTGAAATGATTTGTTAACTTCAGTAGTCCATTTGAATAACTTATTTTTTCTTGTGAGGCTTGTTAAAGGATCTGCAATTTCACTAAATTTAGGAATAAATTTCCTGTAGTAACCTGCTAAACCCAAAAACTGCCTTACTTGCTTCACTGTTTTAGGTTGAGGGAACTCATTTATTGCCTTTGTTTTTTTCAGGGTCAGGTTTAATCTTGTTATGTCCTATGATATGACCTAAATATCTTATTTCTTGTTTTGCAAAGGAGCATTTCTTCAACTTGAGTTTGTGATATTGTTTTCTTTAAGCTTGTCAAATATTTTCTTCATGAGTTCAATATGATCTTTAAAAGTACTGCTGTAAATTAGAATATCATCTTTTAATTACAAACACCGTTCCAAAGAAGATTTCCAATAATATGCTGAATTATTCGCTGAAAAGTACTTGGAGCATTTTTCAAGCCAAATGGCATAACCAAAAATTCATAATGCCCGTCATTTGTAATGAAAGCAGTTTTCTCAACAGATTCTGGATGTATTTCAACATGCCAATAGCCCCATGCTATGTCAAGTGTTGTGAAGTATTTCGCATTATGTAAGCGATCAGACATATCTTGGATGTATGGAAGAGGCTGCTTGTCATCAATTGTAATTGCATTCAGTTTTCGGTAATCTATGCACATCCTTTGTGAACCATCCTTTTTAGAGACCAACACTACGGGGAAGGCCCAAGGTGACTGAGATTCTCTTATTAGTCCCTTTTTACTCAATTCTTCAACTTGTCTTTTTATTTCATCATATTCGGCAAGTGGTCTTCTATATGGTCTACAACTGATGGGTGGATGTTCAATTGTATGGATCTTGTGTTGAGCAGCAATCCTTCCGATGTCAGTTTCATGCTGGCTGAACAATGCTTGATTTTCTTTAAGTAATTGATTAAGCTCTTTTTGCTGAACAGATGGAAGATGCGTTTCAGGAGATATATAAAAACATTCATTTCCTTTAACATACACCGCTTTGTCTTTTGTGTCAATTATTAATCCAATTTTTCCTGCTACATCAAGTCCAATAAGCAATGGATAGCTAAAGTTTTTCACTACATGAAGCTTACACCCGACAAGTTTAGAATGGATTTTCAAAAATACTTCTACTGATCCTAAAGTATATGCAAAACTATCTACTTGTTTAATTTTGATTCTATCGTTTACATTCAATTTTAACTTATGTTGTTTTAAAAGCGAACAGCTCATTAATGAAATAGTTGACCCGGTAGCAATAAAAGATGAAACTGGAATATTATTAAGTAAAACTTCAACATTAACAAATCTATAAGGAAAATTGGTATTTGCTATGCAAAGTGAATCAGCTATGGTTTGTTTAACATCTGTGGTGATATTAGTTGCTTGGTGTTTAAGCTTGTCTTTATAATTAGGATCATAATCTTTGCAATCACTTATCCAATGTTTAAAATACAATCCTTTTTTCTTACAAATAGGACACCAATATGGGCAATTTTTTGAGATTGTAGGTGTAGTTATAGACAAAATAATTGCTATAAATTATTAAATAAAAACAAGGTGTAGTTATATTAAAAACCTTGGTTTTACTTCTCTGTTGTTGTCTTATTTGATTATTGTTTTGTTCAATCTCCATAGCAATCTGCATCCAATGTGATGGATCTTTAGGCTGGGCTGTTACGAGATAATTTTTCCAATCTAATGGCAATCCATCCGTTAACATTTTTAGCTTCTCGACATTATTGAGGCTTGTTTGATTTAATAATCTAATTTTATCTCTAAAATAATCTTCCACGGTTTCTTCTTTTTTAAGTCTTCTTTTTGATGCTGCAACTATAGGGCTTTCAACTTTGTAGGGATGGTTGTTGATGTGCTGTGCTGGTGTGGCTTGTGGAAAGGCTGCTGATAAAATTATAATTAAATTAATTTATTTAAAGCAAGAAATTATAAAGAGAAAAGAAACAACGGTTGAAATAACGGCCGCCAGCTTAAGCCTTCTTGTTTACCGCGTCATTGTGGCCAGATCGAGTGTGTCGGAAGAAGCCAGCCGCTAGAAAGTTCTGGATGACGCCCGCGCATGCGTAGTGAAGTGTTCTGCAAACACGTGCTCGCCAAGCTTCTGCCCGTATGTGTTTTGAAGCATTGTCCCACTTCGCTGAAGCAAAGTGCGGTCGCCACACTACTCCCCTTCCAGTAGGATATTTAAAGATCCTATGTAGTCGTAGAGGGAACTCTTGGTAGGGTGCCTTGTTGGGTTGGGATCTGGCCTTGGGGGCTTGAGAGAGGCACCTGTCCTTTTCAAATGTTGTCCGGATGTAATGGGTGGCGACCATTTTGCTAGCTTGCAGGGACACGATAGGTTGCTCAGCGATGGGTGTAGTCGCCGCGAGTACCGGGGGAGCTATTGGTATTGGGGAAGTAGTGACTCTTGCTTCAATGGGAGGTAATGACTGTTGGAGAGTGTTTTGAGGTTGGAGAGGTTGTGGTACCGAAGTTTGGGCGGGCTGCAAGTGGAGAGGAGTCGTTGCAGCAGCGTTATTGGTTTCTTCTAGGAAGAGTGGATGTTTCTGCTCGCAGGATGGAGGCAAGGGATCTTCGTGAGACGGCGGCTGCTGGGGCAGGGGCTCTTCATGAGACGGCGGCTGCTGGGGCAAGGGCTCTTCGTGAGACGGCGGCTGCTGGGGCAAGGGCTCTTCATGAGACGGCGGCTGTTGGGGCAAGGGATTGTCACTGTGCACTGGGGTGGAGAAAACAGTTTCAGGGGGGCACGAGATGGTGTTTGAAGGAGGGTTGGAGCAGAACGATGAGGAGTCCAGGGATGAAGAGTTACTCAGAGAGCTGTTGGGAGAAGTCAAGGTGGAGCTTGAGTTGTTGTCTTCAACGTTATGGACTGTAGTCACCGGGGCAGTTGTTGTGACATTCATGTCACGGGGTAAATCCGTCTGCTCCAGGTGTTGGAGGCTATTGGGGGTGGGAGTACAGGGATCACAGTTATGAGATGGAGGTGGCTTGGAGAAATCAACCAGGATATCGAGGGAAATCGAGGGTTTCTGATAAGCAATGGGCTTGCAAGCAATGGAATGTCTTTGGGCAAGAAGGGTGGAGCTCGAAAAATCAATTTTGATATTTGAGATGGGGTGAGTTCCATCGTGAAAGTTTGAGATTCCAAGATTTGCCCTTGACGTTGGCCGTTAATTCTTCATTCGAGTCGTCCGGCTCACCAATTTGTAGGATGGTTGTTGATGTGCTGTGCTGGTGTGGCTTGTGGGAAGGCTGCTGATAAAATTATAATTAAAATTAATTTATTTAAAGCAAGAAATTATAAAGAGAAAAGAAACAACGGTTGAAATAACGGCCGCCAGCTTAAGCCTTCTTGTTTACCGCGTCAGTGTGGCCAGATCGAGTGTGTCGGAAGAAGCCAGCCGCTAGAAAGTTCTGGATGACGCCCGCGCATGCGCAGTGAAGTGTTCTGCAAACACGTGCTCGCCAAGCTTCTGCCCGTATGTGTTTTGAAGCATTGTCCCACTTCGCTGAAGCAAAGTGCGGTCGCCACAACTTTATAGCCAAAGCGCTGAATTAATTTGAGTTTAACAGTATCCCATTTTTTAATGGATGCGTTGCTCAATATTTCATCAGCAAACCATTCTAAAGCATCTTTTGATAAATAATAAATTAGATTATTGATTCTATCGACTTCATCTCTAGTTTACTAGTTTCCAATTCATATAGTTTAAGCCATGATTCAGGCCGAATTGAATCTTTATCACCGCTAAATTTCTCTAATTTGTTTACATTTACTGCCATTGTACTTACTTTTTCTTTCGTCGAAGCCTTTTTTGATTTATATTTTAATCCTTTCGTAGCTGCGCCAAATATTTTATGTAACGTTTTATTTTTGCTTTTACTTTTTAAAGAAATGTTTTATTTTTAAATCTTTATCTAGTTTGTTTGTTTGTTTTAAATAAAGAGGCAAATTTACCATGTTGTTGTTCTTTTGTTTATTAATTGTTCTTTTTTCTAATGATGATAAGATATATTGATCACACATTAAAAATCAATGAAAAACTAATTACAAAATTAATTACAAAATTCAGAAACGTGTCAATATATATATATATATATAAAATGGCATATCCTGACCAAGAGCACATGTGCTTTACAGAAGGCAGAGCGCCATCTGGTGGAACAGAAATCAACTAAACATTGATTTAGCCTGTTACCTGATATTTGGCCAACCCAATTTCTTGATAAATCAAGAAAAGCCATCCACGAACGCGTTTCGCGCTTTTTGGCGCTCGTCAGCGTGGACTAGGCTGAACCATTGCGACCAAAAAAGAATTTTTGATCCCAATGGCTTCCTGAAAAACCAAGAAATGGGTATTTAAGGCCAAACTTGCGTAAATACGCTTAGCACATTAAAAAACGAAATAAAAAAATAAAAGATAAAAAGATCAGGTGTTGAAATCAATATAAAAAACAATGGTTGCCTGTAAAGTCGGTTTTACGGGCGAAGATTTTACGTGAGAACGGTAGAATATTTATTGATATGAATATAATTAAATTGCACAATAGGAACAAGGAATTGAATGAAAATAAGAATTGCACAAATTTTAACTATAGAATTATATTTTGTTTACTAAAACATTGTACATGTAAACTTAAACTTAACTAATTCCTATTTGAGTGATTTTGTTGAGGATAGGACGATGATAGGAGAAATATGAAATGAAAGGAAGTGTTTCTGCTGTAATGTGTCTTGCGAAAGTCAAGTCGATAGTTGTTCCTTTTAACGTAGTTGACTTAGAAACGTTTGATACGCAATCAAGATTATACGTATTTTTCATGAATTTAAGAAACGAGTTGTCAGGCTTTACGTTTTTGTTAAAATCACCACACAGAAGAATCGGTATACTAGAATCAACTTGCACGAACGGTGGCACGTATTGGCTGTTGTGAATGTACGGACCGAGTCCTTGCCATAGTAACATTCCAATATCCTGCATACTAGCTCCTGGATGAATATATACAGCACCGAGTATAAACTTGAAGCTAGTATTAGCGGCGAAGCAAGTAACTTCAGTCATGCACATGTCACCCTTGGTTTTAATAACACGAGTTACGTCTGTAATCGCAACTTGGAACACTTCCGCCGTAGATGTCGATGATAATTTACGATAGATCGCCACTCCACCAGCCGCGTTGGTATTTGAAAATCAAAACACTTATTCAGATCGAAGGTTCAAATTTTTGCTAAATAAATTTGAAATTAAATAAAATTTGTAATTGTAAATGATGAAGTTGAAAATTAAACCATTTACTTAAATTAGATGTTAAAATTCTTGCTCAACACAGTTTAAATAAAGTTTTCTTATATCTGCCACTTTTTCTTAATATTTGTAATTTTAAAGAATCAATTCGAAAATCAAAACATTTATTCAGATCGAAGGTTCAAATTTTTGCTATATAAATTTGAAACTATTTAAAATTTGTAAAATAATAATTAATTAATTAATTAATTTTAAACTAATAATTTACTTAACACTATCAACATTTATCAATAGTATGACATAACCTATAAACTCAGTTTCTCAACTTTTGTGTCAATCTAACAATTAATCAATCAATCATAGTTTACGATAATGAAATATCAGTGTACAATTATTTACCTTTATTGTTGTAGTTGTTGTAAATGACGAATCTAAGCACTCCACATTTTCACTACAGTCACAGCTGACGATACTTTAACCACACGTGTGAACTTGTATTATGACGCTTTCTTGTTTTTACAACGCCAAGAACGTTCGAGAAAGACAAAGACAGAGACAAGCATGCGCCGATTCAATGCGCCTAATTCTCTAGCGCAGCTGCGCGCGCAGCACTCTCGTTCGATGACTCATCGTAACGTTACCGGGCGTTACACTTTTTCATAAGTGACTCCCAGCCGCAACCTAATTTAAGACGTTGTCACGTCAAAAATGGCATATGCTGACCAAGAGCACATGTGCTTTACAGAAGGCAGAGCGCCATCTGGTGGAACAGAAATCAACTAAACATTGATTTAGCCTGTTCCCTGATATTTGGCCAACCCAATTTCTTGATAAATCAAGAAAAGCCATCCACGAACGCGTTTCGCGCTTTTTGGCGCTCGTCAGCGTGGACTAGGCTGAACCATTGCGACCAAAAAAGAATTTTTGATCCCAATGGCTTCCTGAAAAACCAAGAAATGGGTATTTAAGGCCAAACTTGCGTAAATACGCTTAGCACATTAAAAAACGAAATAAAAAATAAAAGATAAAAGATCAGGTGTTGAAATCAATATAAAAAATGGCATATCCTGACCAAGAGCACATGTGCTTTACAGAAGGCAGAGCGCCATCTGGTGGAACAGAAATCAACTAAACATTGATTTAGCCTGTTCCCTGATATTTTGCCAACCCAATTTCTTGATAAATCAAGAAAAGCCATCCACGAACGCGTTTCGCGCTTTTTGGCGCTCGTCAGCGTGGACTAGGCTGAACCATTGCGACCAAAAAAGAATTTTTTGATCCCAATGGCTTCCTGAAAAACCAAGAAATGGGTATTTAAGGCCAAACTTGCGTAAATACGCTTAGCACATTAAAAAACGAAATAAAAAAATAAAAGATAAAAAGATCAGGTGTTGAAATCAATATAAAAAATGGCATATCCTGACCAAGAGCACATGTGCTTTACAGAAGGCAGAGCGCCATCTGGTGGAACAGAAATCAACTAAACATTGATTTAGCCTGTTCCCTGATATTTGGCCAACCCAATTTCTTGATAAATCAAGAAAAGCCATCCACGAACGCGTTTCGCGCTTTTTGGCGCTCGTCAGCGTGGACTAGGCTGAACCATTGCGACCAAAAAATAATTTTTGATCCCAATGGCTTCCTGAAAAACCAAGAAATGGGTATTTAAGCCCAAACTTGCGTAAATACGCTTAGCACATTAAAAAACGAAATAAAAAATAAAAGATAAAAAGATCAGGTGTTGAAATCAATATAAAAAATGGCATATCCTGACCAAGAGCACATGTGCTTTACAGAAGGCAGAGCGCCATCTGGTGGAACAGAAATCAACTAAACATTGATTTAGCCTGTTCCCTGATATTTGGCCAACCCAATTTCTTGATAAATCAAGAAAAGCCATCCACGAACGCGTTTCGCGCTTTTTGGCGCTCGTCAGCGTGGACTAGGCTGAACCATTGCGACCAAAAAAGAATTTTTGATCCCAATGGCTTCCTGAAAAACCAAGAAATTTTTTTATTTCGTTTTTTAATGTGCTAAGCGTATTTACGCAAGTTTGGCCTTAAATACCCATTTCTTGGTATAGAATAGCCATAATATTATTGGCTGATATCAGGAAAAAAAGTGAGTATTATGGTAATAGTATGCAGTCGTGAAATATTTTTGAAGAAAATACAATAAAATGACTTTAAATTACAATTTACTTAATCTGATACGATAATTGAGGAAAGATACCCCGACTAGTGGAATAAAGAAAACAAAAGATGTATTTACCTATTTATTGTTTTATCCATAGTAAAAGAACAACAATGGGTTTATTTATTTTAAAGCCGAAAAATGTAGAGGTTAACCTTACAGGGTTTGCTCAATAAAAAATTTAATTTCAAAATACAATAAATTATTTTAACATATATATATAAAGAGGCGTTAAACCAAAATAAATCTAAAATAATGTTGTTTAGAAACGGTGGAAGGACAGCTCGTTCCGAGACATGGTTTTGGGGTCAGCAACCACTGACAATAGTAGCTAAGTATACGAGGTGTGTTCAAAAAGTATCGCGACTTTTGAATTTTCGCGGGTTACGTATATTCGAATTTCGATCTTTTTGTAGCTTTATGTTGGTACTCATGTCTCTCACTTATGCCGACAAGCTCGGCCATTTTGAATGTTCACTTAATTGTTGACAGCTGCTTTGCTTGCAGGTGTTTTGGATCGTCTTCGATTTTTACCTATTTAAAAAAAAATGGTTCAAAGAACCTGTATAAAAATTTGTGTGAAAAACGAAATTAAGTGCGCGGATGCATTCCGAATGTTGACTGTGGCATACGGAGAAGCTACCTTGGACCGAAGCAACGTTTATCGGTGGTACAAAATGTTCTCAGAAGGCCGAGAAGATGTGAACGACGAAGTGCGTGCCGGACGCCCGAGCACTTCAACAACAGACGAAAAAATTAATGAAGTGGAGATAATGATATTGGCCAATCGTCGAATCACCGTTAGAGAAGTTGCTGAGGACCTAAACATATCGATTGGCTCGTACCATTCGATTTTTATCAATGATTTGAGCATGAGACGGGTCGCCGCGAAATTCGTACCAAAATTGCTCAATTGCGACCAAAAACAGCATCGCATGAACATTGCTAATGAGATGTTGGACTCTGTCCGCGACGACCTAAATTTGCTCCAGAGGGTCATAACTGGTGAAGAAGCGTGGGTTCATGGTTATGACGTGGAAACCAACGCTCAATTATCTCAATGGAAGCTGCCGCACGAACCAAGACCGAAAAAAGCGCGCCAAGTTCGGTCGAATGTGAAAGCTTTGCTGACAGTTTTCTTCGATTGCAGGGGCGTGGTGCATCATGGGTTCTTGCCACAGGGTAGAAAGGTCAATGAGGAATATTAGCTGCAAGTTATGCGCAATTTGCTCTTAGCAATCCGCCAAAAACGCCCGGATTTGTGGAAGAACAAAAATTGGCTTTTGCACCACGATAACGCCCCTGCTCACACATCGTTGCTTGTGCGCGACTTTTTGGCCAAAAACAACACACTAATGATGCCGCAGCCACCGTATTCCCCAGATCTGGCCCCCTGTGACTTTTTCTTGTTCCCTAAACTGAAGAGGCCCATGAAAGGACGACGTTAGGCTACGCTTGACGAGATAAAGACGGCATCGAAGGAGGAGCTGAAAAAGATTTTTTAAAATGATTTTTTGAAGTGCTTCGAAGATTGGAAAAACCGTTGGCACAAGTCTATAATATCTCATGGGGATTACTTTGAAGGGGACAAAATAGGTATTCATGAATAAATAGATAATTTTCGAAAAAACACAAAAGTCGCGATACCTTTTGAACACACCTCGTACATATCTGGGTTACCCTCTGACTACAAAAATTTCGACCCAATATGCTTCCCAATACTTTAGAAACAAAGCACTGAATGCAATTAATGCACTTTGGAGAATCCTTACAAAGGCGCGAATAAAGTCCTTTACCTCAGTGATGAAACTTCTTGACACTATTGTTCTTCCTGCGTTACTATATGCGGCACCAATGTGGGCAATTAACCAGCTGAAGACAGTCAATAATACCCAAGATGCATTTCTTCGTCGTCTCTTAGACTTACCAAACTTCACACCAGGATATATCCTCAGAAGAGAATGTGGAAGAATATCAACCTAACTTAATACTGTAAAACTCACATTAAAGTTTTGGGTCAGGATTTTAAAAATGGAGACGAGCAGATTACCACATGCTTGCTTAAACTATCTCTGGAAAGTCACAGCGAAAAAGGATATAGAAAACAGTTTTACTCAAAATTTAATAAAAAATATAGACTCTAAGGGATATTCCTTTTTTAAGGGCTGCGAAGACTACTTAGCCATACAGAAATAATTGCCAAGCATAATTAGAACCACCACAGACCAACTAATTCAAAACGATTAGATGAAAATCATTGATTCAACCCACTTTGCTCACTACAACAATATGTATCATACCATAATCATACATATCTCGCTTTCCAACAAAAGACTAGTTGCACAACATAGAGTTTTATGGCAATTTTTCAGGGAAGAAAGAAAAGACTTCTGGAAAGAAAATGGCCGGAACTGTTTACTCTGTAAGGATCTCATGGATGATAATTTGGTTCACTATTTCTTCCAATGCCCTCTCTTAACAGAGAAACGTACTGAAATTTTCCCAAGCCCTAACTCTGGTCAATTTAGATACCATCGCATATGTCAACTTCTCTCTTTAGCTCTGGATGATGAATTACTGATTGTTAGATACTTTAAGTTCTGCACAGAAGCTGGGCGCATGAGAAAGAATGCAGGGCAAAGGATACTCTGGAGGATGACCTATCTGTAAATAGGTAACTGAATGTGAGACAAACTTTATTTTGTTGTGAATGTTTCCTCTTCCCTCTCCTCTTGTTGACGTGTAAATACGGCGAAACCTATATGGGGTGGAATGCCCTAAATAAAGACTTTTGTTGTTGTTGTATATATATATAAAGATAAAGGTCGCCTCTCTCGTCAAAACAGATATCAAAATTAGACGCCATCTATTGACCTTCGCCGCAAACTAGCGGACAAAAGCCACAACACCAGCTATGACAAACTGAGAAGCGTCTACCTAGAGACCATGTTTTCGGGTTAATGGCCCTCGTCAGTCTAGGGCGGACATTATTCCATGAGATTCACACGGGATCTAAAGGAATCCACGCAATCTACCAAAGAGATGTTTTGCTGGCAAGTTGGCTGGGCCAAATCTGTGGCTAGAATATTGATGGGAATTTTGCCGCGAGGATATTGATCTAAAGAGACAAGGATCGCCTCTCCCGTCAAAATAGACATCAAAATTAGACCCTATCTATTGACCGTCGCCGCAAACTAGCGGCCTCGGGTCGGTTCAGTTTGCCAAAGCTGGTATTGTTGCTTTGTCACCGACCCTAGGACGCTAGTCTGCGGTGACGGTCAATAGATGGCGTCCTGTTTTGAGGTCTGTTTTGACGGGAGAGGCGACCCTTTTCTCTTTAGATCAATATCATCCCTGAAAATATCCATATATATATAATAGGCATACACTGACCACTCACATTAGCATTTTGTGTGGTTTCAATAAAAATGATCTAGAAAAACCTCACTCCAACATCTATACAAGTAGATTAAACTGGCGAAACCGCTGAGAGGGTTCACCACTGATGAGCCAGGCCCTCTCATTAATTTTTTCATTGCAGTAAGGGCAGTAGAAATTGTTCAATATCAAAAAGAATCTTACGCCTTTAAAATAGTTTCGAATTTTGATAACAGATGGCGCGCTAGTGCATCATCTATAGAAGTAATTATCCATGCAGGGAGGAATATACATATATACAACACTAACTAAACTTTCTAACGATTTTTGAAACTTTCTAAAAGAAAACCCCATTGGAGTCTATTTAAAGCAAAGAATCCTGACATGAAAGATTTAAATATAAGAGGGGGATATATATTTGCATATATAAATAAACATCGGCTGTCTAAATTGACGGACATATGGCCGTCGTATTATGTTCTCTTTTGTGCGATCTTTCCTTGCTGTATTTTATATAACAGACGATTACTGGAGGATGATAGCCATATGCCAAAAGTGGTACACTTCTCTCTTTAATTATCATTTATTATTATTATTTATTACCATCCTTTCGTTTTATTCTGAGGTGATAAGATGATATGGTAACTCAAACCAATAACCTCATATTGTATATAATATAACAAGATTTTCATGTTGTATAATAGAAACACATCTGTAAATGATTTAACGCATGATTGACATGTGTCATTACATCACCATATGTAATGTACTTTGTACAAACTAAGGATAAATAAATAAAACTCTGTAATAGATTAAGAGTTGAGCTAAGGCAGAGATCGAGATGTAGAAGTCCTGCAACTTTGAAAACGAGGCCTAAAGTTAGCAAAATCCCAGGGTTTTCAAGGAGTGTACAATGTCTTCCGATCCACGTCCTTGTTGCATCCGCTGAAACCCAGTACTTCCTCTCGGCAAAGATATATAAGCCTCCACCACGGCCAGAAATAAAAAGTCACTTTACCATCAGCGGGAGCCCTCGTCGGTTGTGTCCAAGGTCCACCTCATCGACCATGCCGTAGACCAGTAAGAACTTTTCTCAAATCTCCGTCTTTAGCTCCTAGCTCGACTCCTATCTGTTCACGGAACTTTCCTAGTACAACTGTGTCTCTTCGTTTTTAATGTGGACATTCCCAAGTCTTCCACTCTGCCTCGATCACGACTGCCTGTACTCTGTGAGAACTGTTAAAGGTCTTCCAAGGTGCAGAGAGGTACTGGAAAACTCTCCACACCTTGACTGTCCATCTCGGTTACCACAGTAAAGCGAGAGTTGACAGGATCTCACACCATATATATACAATATATACAAACCAATACGTATATATAATGAAAGGATTTTAGCACGAAAGTTTCTTTTTTTATATACAATACAAACTGCTACTGACCTTACTGCGATGAAAAAAAAAAATTGGGAGGGCTTGGTCATCATAAGCGTAACTGTCCTTGTCCTTATTGTTTGCGGAAGAGCATTGCTCGATGTAAATATTTGAATGTAATTCTACTGTCCTATAAGCTTATGTCCATAGTTTTCTTGAAAACCATTTCTGATATTCCACCCTTCAGTGCTGCATATATAAGCAGAATCGTTCAATACAGTATTAGAGCTCTAAGAAGCGGTCTGGTGGATTAAATTGGCGAAACCGCTGGGAGGATTCACTACTGATGAGCCAAGCCCTCCCAATTTATATTTTTTCCATCGCAGTAAGGACAGTAGAAGTTTGTATTATGTATATAAAATAATAATTCGTGCTTAAATACTTTCATTTTATATATCCTATTGTTTATATGAGATTGGTGGCGTTATGGAATGTATTGTAAAATTTCGACACCCACGACCGATAAAACCTTTGCATACAATCGTTATATACAATTCTTGGTATACTACCTTTACATACAATCCTTGGTATACTACCTTTACATACAATCCTTGGTATACTACCTTTACATACAATCCTTGGTATACTACCTTTACATACAATCCTTGGTATACTACCTTTACATACAATCCTTGGTATACTACCTTTACATGCAATCCTTGGTATACTACCTTTACATACAATCCTTGGTATACTACCTTTACATACAATCCTTGGTATACTACCTTTACATACAATCCTTGGTATACTACCTTTACATACAATCCTTGGTATACTACCTTTACATACAATCATTGGTATACTACCTTTACTACAATCATTGGCATACTACCTTTACATACAATCATTGGTATACTACCTTTACATACAATCATTGGTATACTACATCATATCGCCACGCTGTAAGATTCAAAGGAAAAACAGGGTAACGTGGTAAGATTCTTTAATAGAACACGACTTGGTATACTACCTTTACATACAATCCTTGGTATACTACCTTTACATACAATCCTTGGTATACTACCTTTACATGCAATCCTTGGTATACTACCTTTACATACAATCATTGATATACTACCTTTACATACAATCATTGGCATACTCCTTCTTTAATACCAACTATCTTTCATATAGCATAATTATAATTATATATATATTTATTTAAAAAATAAGGCTTATTTTGTATTTCAATAAGATTATTTATTAATCCAATATTTCGATGTACCAATCGTCCATCTTTTACGAGGGTTTTTGTTATGAAGCACATAGCAGGTCGCGTGCTTCAGGTGAGCCACAGACGTCTTACAAGCTTGTTGGGAGATAAACCATCTAATATATACATTTTAAACAAAGTAAATATAATCAAAAGAAAAACAGTGTAATATATATAAATAAATATTGATAATTAAGAGATTTAGAATTAATTAAACAAATAAAAATACCATAAAAAATGAAATAAATATGAAATAAATATATAAATAATAGTAATAAATATCTGATTTAAAAATGAAATAAATAAAAATAAAAATATAACATAATCATCTAAGAGGTTCTAAACTGAGTATATACATCTGTGGTAAGTCAATTTTTCTATCAATACTATTTTTATTTTCTAATGAGCTCCAGCTTTCTAAATATAATCGGCAATGTTTTTCTTTGATATTTTGATGTATTATAGATGTGTGATCGAAGTCTGGAGTGTGACTATTGTTGAATGCGTGATCTACCAGTAGGGATGTCGGACTATGGTGTTTTAGTGCAGATTTGTGTTGGTTGATTCTTTCAGATAAAGATTTGCTGGTTTCTCCTATATATATTGCCTGACAGGATTTACATGGTATTTTATAAATTACATTGGTTCTATCTTCTGGTTTATAAATTTGTTTTGTGTCGGGGTGACGGAAGATGCTTCTTAAATTTTGGTTGAGTTGATATCTTGTTTTTATATTGTGTTTTTTTTTTTTAAACTTCTGGCTATTCTTTTACAGCCATAGCTGTAAGGTAAGGAGCAAAATATGTTCGGGGTTAAGACCTGTCTATTGTTCGTAGATGGAATTTTTGGTATATATAATTGCTTTTTGATGAATTCTTTGGAATAATTATTACTTTGTAGTTCTTGAAATAGTTTTGCTCTTTCAATTTTCTCATCATTTTTATTTGTAAAATGTGTAGCCAACCTTTTGGAAAGTGTTTTAACTACCTCAATTTTATGACACTTCGATCACACATCTATAATACATCAAAATATCAAAGAAAAACATTGCCGATTATTTTTAGAAAGCTGGAGCTCATTAGAAAATAAAAATAGTATTAATAGAAAAATTGACTTACCAGATGTATATACTCAGTTTAGAATCTCTTAGATGATTAGGCTATTTACCTTTTTATTATATTTCATTTTTAAATTAGATATTTATTACTATTATTTATATATTTATTTCACAGTTATTTCAATTTTTATGATATTTTTATTTGTTTAATTAATTCGATATCTCTTAATTATCAATATTTATTTATATATACTTTTTTCTTTTGATTATATTTACTTTGTTTAAAATGTATATATTAGATGGTTTATCGCCCAACAAGCTTGTAAGACGTCGGTGGCTCACCTGAAGCACGTGACCTGCTGTGGGCTTCATAACAAAAACCCTCGTAAAAGATGGACGATTGGTCCATCGAAATATCAGATTAATAAATAATCTTATTACAATCCAAAATAAGCTTTTTTTAAATATATATATATTATGGATGGCTCTATATTCAGAATATATATATATATATATTTCAAAACGATGTATATATATATAGCTACTGGAGTGTCGTATAGATTTCTCCATGTTACCCTACCACTGAATCAACAATGTAGTTACATCAGAAGACCAACTTCACATTGTTCCAACAATCAATATTTGAGAAGCAGACGTTCTCAATAGCCACTTTAGTGTAAAAACTTCCGCCAACTTGTGAAACAATTTGAATAATGGAGAGATAATATTGGACACTCCATTCCTCTCTAATTTTATTTATTCTTCCATTTAATCAAGCCTCATAGAGTGCCTTACAATAGAGCAGTACCACGCTGAAATAATCTTTAGAACTATCTCAATTTATTGTAGCAAAGTATTTATTATTTTATTGACATAGTATTATTTCTTATGTTTATATTTTGATACTCTGTAAACTTCCCTCATTGCATATCTTTCGTTTATCATTCAAAGTTTGTTCTTGCCTTAAATAAATTGCTGTGTCATCCCGAAGTTTGTCTTCCCTAATTTTCCACGTGGCATTTTGGTGGAGATGCTGAGTAAGTTAAGGAAGACAAACTGAAGATTACCGAGAAGACTTTGAGGCCATGGGTGCTGTGATCTACATTTTCAGAGACTGGCTCCAGGATTCCACCGCCATGTCAAAGCCAAGACTTCCCTCCAAGATGACGATATCCATATAGAAGATACGACGATAAAGCCGCTCTTCACGCCACAAGAAAAGGGACGCAAAGGTACTAGGGACAAAGTTCCAAGACTTTGATGGAATCCTTGGCAGAAGCACGTCAGATCCATGTCAGTAACTACAATAATTGCAAGCTGTGGGTCTCAGCTCCCATAGGGAAGAAGCTATGTAACAAAGTATTTATTATTTTATTAACAGAGTATTATTTATTATGTTTATATATTGATTCTCTGTAAACTTCCCTCGTTTCTTATCTTTTGTTTATCATTCATAGTTTGTTCTTGCTTTGAAAAAATTGTTGTCTCATTCTGAAGTTTGTCTTCCCTTATTTTTCCACGTGGCAATATTATATATACGAGAGAAAATGAGACGCTACTTACACTGGTCAACAAGATTTTTGCACAAGAGAACCTGATTATGTTTCTAGTGTAACTTTTCATGCTGAACTCAAAATTCTAATCAGAAATTTCCCATCACCTATGGTTTTTGCGTGACGGTCTTTTTTTAGTATTTGGATAAATACAGTAAAAAATGCAAACAATGTTACGTAAGCAGTTTTGCATAACACTTATTACATTACACTGGTTTATCAAAAAATATTTATCTTTGTTCACGAAGAAATAGCATCTTATCTACATGTCCTGAATCCAAATATACCATTAGTTTTTTCTATTACGCAATATTTCTGAGATACACCTACTTGAAATTTGGAAATATTGTTAATATATAGGCATATATGAACGAAACATATTTATTTATTGAAAAGCAGTGACAGTGGATTTTCTTCTATACTTGCTTGTGGTAGATCCCTCTTGAGTGTCCAGCAGTAGTCGGCAAGCATAGCGGGACTCCATTTACCTTGGTACCGCTTCTCCATGCTTGATATATCTTGATGAAACCTCTCACCATGCTCATCGCTAACTGCGCCAAAATTGTCTGGAAAGAAATCTAGATGTGAATGCAGGAAATGGATCTTGAGGGACATGTTACCTCCCAGTGCCTTGTAGGAAAGCAACAGATCATTAACTATGTCTCGGTAATTTTCAACCTTGACACTTCCTAAGAAGTTTTTGCAAACGTTTCTAAAGGAATTCCATGCTGCTGCTTCAACTTCATTCAAACTATTTCGAAAATTTCCATCCTGCTGCAATTCTCGAATCTGAGGTCCAACGAAAATGCCTTCTTTAATCTTCGCTTCACCTA
Source organism: Cordylochernes scorpioides (assembly GCA_030710605.1). Lineage (NCBI taxonomy): Eukaryota > Metazoa > Arthropoda > Arachnida > Pseudoscorpiones > Chernetidae > Cordylochernes > Cordylochernes scorpioides. Next base: position 146,460,922 of record CP092864.1, read on the forward strand.
TACTAGAAAATATTTGTTTTAGGTAGGCAAATCCACTGGCATTTCGATCCATTGCCTTGACAAAGTTCTTCATTAATCCCAGTTTAATATGTAATGGTGGTAAGTAAATATTTTCTGAATCGATCAGGGGTAGATTTGCAATATTTTTATATCCTGGAGTAAAGATTTTACGGTTTGGCCAGATTTTTTTAATGTAATGCCTTTCCCTCTCTCTGCTATCCCACTCACACAGAAAACAACAAATTTTTGTATATCCAAGCTGTAATCCACGCAAGAGAGCAACGACTTTCAAATCGCTGCATATTTTCCAACCGTATCTTTCATATTCTATCTTTTTCAAAAGCAGTTTCATGTTTTCGTAAGTCTCTTTCATGTTGGATGCATGCGCTATTGGCACTGATGGGAACTTATTTATATTGTGAAGGAGAACAGCTTTCATACTAATTTTTGAAGAATCAATGAATAAACGCCACTCTTCTGTATCATGGTCATGACCAAGCGCTTCCATTAGACTAACAACATCATTGCAATATACTAAATCATTCTCTTGTGAATAGAAGTCTTGAAATTCATCTTGACGCTTGCGAAAAAAGCATACTTTTGTGCCTTTATGCAGCAGATTCCAGCCTTTTAACCTAGAGCCTAAAAGTTCACTCTGTTTTTTGGATAAATCTAAATCACGTACGAGGTCGTTCAAATCTCCTTGGGTTAATAAATGAGGTTCAGATAAAGCACCTGCTTCAAAATTTGTGTCATCCCACTGTTGCTCTCGTCTATCTGAATATTACATTTTCAGGAGGCTGTGGAACAGGTAAAATATCACTATGAGGAACCGGTCTCATAGCAGAAGGCAAATCTGGATATTCAACTGTATGTCTTGATTTGGATTTAATACCTGTAGTCTTTGTCAAACAAAAATAACAGTCTGAAGAATGGTCTTTAGGTTCCCTCCATATCATTGGAACCGCAAAAGGCATATGACGTTCACCTTTAATCCACCCTGTAAGATGTCGAACACAAATTACACAACAATGGTGAGGAGCCCAAGTCTTATCTTGGTCACCGACTTTAAAGCCAAAATAAAGTTCATAGCACTTTTTGATGAGCGGTGTAAAGTTTCGCCTTTGAACTTTGAAAGTTAATTCCCCACAAATATAACAGAAAATATCAGGAATATTAATGCAACGCCTCGGCATATCGACACAGTCTAGTGCACACGATTTATAAAAGCAAATCGATAGAGAAGAATAAACTAATCACTTCAAATTTACCTGTCACTTCTGCTGCAAATCTATTAAACAAATCGTGTTAGGTTGAATTTAAATATATATATTAAAACTGTTAATGAGAAAATAGCATTACAGAGCTTGTCGTTATTTTTGAGTTGAAAGCAAAACAGATTATAATATTATATAATAATAAATTATATATATATTCAATTAAAATTTCAATAATTTGTTATTTAAATTAATATTTATGATTCTTAAAGAGCAAAATTTAATTAATAACAAATAAAATAAATCTTTTGACTCCACACACCAACTCTTCTTGTCAAAAATAAAGCGCTAGCTTAGTTAATGATGTAACTTAAAAAATGCTTACGTAACATTGGTTGCATTTATTACTGTATTTATCCCAATACTAAAAAAAGACCATCAGGCAAAAACCATGGGTGATGGGAAATTAATAAACAACAGCAACAATGTAATTTGCATCTTCACTATTATAAAACAACAACAAATTAAATTAACAATGTAAAAATATATTTTAACATTACATTTTAACATTTAACACAAAAACGTTACAATATTTTCTTCAAATATATATTAATATTGAAATTCCAAGTTTTTTTTACGTCATTGGAATATTATATTACTAAATTCTCAAATTAAATTTATTATACTTGGAACACATTTTAAGCATTGTTACAATTTATAAATATAATTTCACCAGATGCCGCTAGAGGCGCTGCTTGCGAGTGGAAGTAGAAAATTTGCAAATAAAATTACAAAGTATATTTATTTCAAACCAGAAACCTTCCCAGTAGTTAGTAAATAACTTCCTAAAGTTTCACGGCGATTGGATAATCTTACCTTTTAAAAACATTCATCATGTGAACAAACTAACATTCATCGTGTAAACAAACCACGTGTTAATTATTAACCAATCAAATTCATTTATCGTCGCGACCAGTGCTTAGCCCAAGCGGTAAAAGGCTGGAACTAACGCTTTTTTGTTTTATATTATTTTAAAAAAAGCACATCAACTGTTTTAGTTTTTTGAATAGCCTATATGTTAAACGAAATCTTCAGCTACCTACATGCGAAATTTCATAATGATTTATTCTGTAGATTTTGCGCAACGCGATAACAAACATCGATTTTGGATTTCATTTTTATAGATATAAGGATTAAAGGAGAAAAAATGATTAGGTCTATCCTATATTTCAAAATATTTGTATTAAGTACATGAAATATAGTCTATAGAGATAAAGGTCGCCTCTCCGGTCAAAATAGACGTCAAAAACAGACGCCATCTATTGACCGTCGACGCAAACTAGGAGCCTCGGGTCGGTGACAAATCACAACACCAGCTTTGGCTGACGAGGACCATTAGCCCGAAACCATGGTCTCTAAGTGGACGCTTTTCAGTTTGCCAAAGCTGGTGTTGTGGCTTTGTCACCGACCCGAGGCCGCTAGTTTGCGGCGACGGTCAATAGATGGCGTCTGGTTTTGACGTTTATTTTGACGGGAGAGGCGACCTTTGTCTTTTTAGATCAATATCCTTCCGGCAAAATTTCCATCTTTTTAAAATATAGTGTATATTGAAGGAGAGATTATGGTTAAATCCAAAGCATTGCTGCTGTTGAATTCATTGTAGTATTTAATAACTTCAATAACTGCTTGAAATGCAATAGTGCAGAAGCTTCTCTGGAACATATCATGCTCAGAACTGACAATAGAGGACCCCAGGCCTATAACTACCATCGCAAAATTGGAGAGGAGTGGACTTCAGGAATTGGTTTAACCATGGAGATAAGCAAAACCACCACATAAAACATAATTCATCAATAAATCATAAATACACATTCTTTTTCTGACTGATTCTTTCGAATCAAGACTAATTAAATATGAATTGGACCAACTAAGTAAAGAAGACAAGCGAACATTCAGTCCACATTATCTTTCAATAATGAATGATATTTTGAAAACAAGAATGTTAGATTCATTTTCTAATAAGAGTGTTTATTTTTGTCTCTTTTTCCCTTCAGACATCCCAATATATTTCCGCCCTTACTTATACAATGTGCAATTCGTTACAAATCATGGAAACTTCGGAGATTTTCTGTTTCGAATAGGAGCTATAGACGATCCAGGGTGTGGAGAGAGAAGGCAGGATTCCTGTCACCTGCTAATTGAATGTCTTCCAGAACTACAGAAATCTGGAAAACATTGAATACAAGGATATTTTTATGTTTATAAATAGTAAGAACTCATATCTTAAATTTTAGAAATTTTGTAAATACATCTATGATTTTCTCTCTTGGCGTAAGTGCCAAACTAGGTATGTGTAATTTGTAGCAGTATTTGTTTCATTGGTTATTATTCATTATTATTTTTTTTTTAGTTTCAAATGTTTTTTTATGTGAAATAGTTCTCTGATTTTGGTGTTGTTGCTTGACGTAAGCATCCTTTGTGGAGATATCGCGTCTGATTTGGTATTAAATAAATAAATACACATAATTCATAATACACTTATAAGTGAAAAATTCGAACTTCTTTCAACATGTGTAGACATGTGATGCACTTACAGTAAAAGCAGTTGCTAACTACCCACAATGATTATCATGGCCTGTACTTAGAATGATAAATACCACAACCACCGCCGTTATATTTAGAAAAGAGTAACGTGAAAAAGTCGCAATATAAAAAATTCATGCGGCACTTTTACTATTGCTATGGGCCAATTAGTTGGTATAATGGCCGCTCTAAAATTGTTGGAAATCCAGGTCGGGCGTGAATTTAAGAAACAAATGGTTAAGCAACTGGCGTTACTTATCATAAATTCAACATCTGATTAATGTTTAATATTGTAGAACGACATTTGAAAATATCCCGCAAATGTTTCTTTTGAACGAAAAATCGATACTTACTAGTATTTTAAGGAGAAATAACGACTATTTCTAACCTTAGGGATGAAGTATGAAAGGATGAATTGTGAAGAGTAATGATAAACGGAAAAATAAAAGTGTCCAGGGATGGGAACCCCATTTCAAATGTCGTTCTACAATCATAGACCGCATTATATTGTATAATGTTTAATATATAAATGTAAAATATGTTTATATTACATTTAATTATCGAGTCGGTTGCAAAATAATAAATGCTATTTAATTCTGACCATTATGTGACCCCAATTTGAATCTCAAACTGATCATTTTCAACATAGTACTTTCTTCATAAATAAATCATCATCTAAACCGTTATAAAAGTATATCACAAAAGGTTATAAAGAGGTGTCTCAAAAGTTATAAAAGGGTGTATTTATGAATTAGGGATGGTCACAATACGTTGTTTTAATATTTAATCAAATTACAACAAGGTTAATCATAATGTTATTATTATTTAATTAAGTAACCCAGGTTCCTGGAGCGTACAGAAGTCGCCAACTACCCGGGATGTCCTTCTGAACTAAGTCTTCTTGGATTTATATACAATGCCAGTGGAAGTCCAATTAATGAGGTGTCGCCAGGCAGATTTCTTTCTTGGGAGATTTTCTAGGGATGCTGGACATATGTTGGTGATACCTAGGAGAGTGGCTGTCTGGAATCTTTGGTATTGGAAGGTTGGGCAAGTGAAGAGGAGGTGGTCTACGGTTTGGTCTTCATCTTCATCAAAACAAACTTATGCAAAATTAGAGAAAGAATGAAAGAAAGTACATTGTTGCCGATTACCTAACTATGAAGAAAAATCAACGAATAATCAAATATTCGACATAAATAAATACAAAGTATGTTACAGAGTAAAAATAATCATATGACTAAAACAGTTATAATTTCTTATAAATTACTTTTTATTAATGTATAAACTTATAAGTATGTAATAAAATAATTTAATATATTCTGCAGACTTTTTGTTATAAATAGACAGCTTCATGTAGCTTGAGCAACTACACTACGATGTGACTTGATTTACATCAATGTAAATAATTAATAAGTTACTTTATAATATAACTCATTGTAAATAGCTCAACTTGATCAACTTTCTCTCTCCACGATACTAATTATTACAGATAACTTCATCAACTTCCATCATTGCTTAACGTACTGTAAATAACTACCTTGTGATTTCTTCTATCTGCTTATGTTGTTGCTTATTTGTTGAATGGATATGTTTATTTAATGCTCTTTTTCTTAATTGTATTTTTTTCTTTTTGACAATTCTGTTACCTACTCTACTACAATATGAATTATTGTAAATAGTTTCAAGCGCAATTATGCAGATCAGATATAGCGTGTCTTATTTGCAACTGGTAATAAATAATATATATATAATCTATATTCATATATATTTAACACCTTTTTAAATTTTTATTTCGACCTAGAGGGGTATGTCCCCCTAGGGACATTTTCACTACAAAGATAAACTTAACTTTGAAAGGAAAGAAAGATATTTTAAATATGTACAAGAATTAGTATGTAAGTTTTAGTTAGATGAAAAGATAAAAATATCAACACAATTGAAATACGTACAAAGGGCTGATATGCAAATATACTCGTAGTTAAATGAAATCAAATTGTAAAGTATTGTCCGTATCCGAGGAAAACAATTTATAGATTGAAGAAAGTTTTAGGTAATATTTTATAATTAAAATATGCAAAAATGGTGAAAAGAAAGTTTCCAAGATAGGATTCGAATCTAGAACCTGGTATATGGTAGAACATGACTCTAACCATTACAGCACGGTTACTCTAATATAAACTGTCAATTTAATGAAATATAAATAGGAAATGACGCGAGGAAACCAGATAACTAATGGCGGTGTGCTACCCATCATTAGAGCAGACGACTAGATAAGTAAGTATGCAAAGTAAGGAAAGAAAGATAACTCGGTTATATTTATAACCCCATAACTCTGTACCCTATCTGAAACTACTCATTAAAATTTTCTAATTGAATTTTTATCCTTCCAATATTTCTTACTTTCACTCTAAAACTTATCTTGTTAGAATTAATTATTACATATGGTTGTCATTTCTTAGTCAGACGATCATTCTTTTGGGACATTGGAAGTTGGTATTACAATTCCTATGTATTGTTGATTTAGAAGACATATTTGTATAGTTAAGATTAATTTAACTCAAATTTCTATCTTTTAATTATTAAAATTATCTCGTTAAAATTAATTATAATGAATGTGTTTGTCAGTTCTTAGTTTATGAATCATTTAAACAATGCCAATTAATTTGTGTCTATTGTTCGTTCTTTTATTGTCAACTTGAAAGCCATAAATAGTATATTTATATATAATGAATACAACTTAAATTTTCATTTTAACTCTAAAACTTCTCACGGTAAAATTTATTATAATGAAAGTGTTTGTCAGTTCTCAGTTTATGAATCATTCAAAAAATGCCAATTAATTTGTATCTATTGTTCGTTCTTTTATTGTCGACTTGGAAGCCAATAATAGTATATTTATATATAATTTAACAACTTAAATTTTCGTTTTAACTATAAAACTTCCCTCGTTAAAATTAATTATTACGAATGGGTTTGCCAGTTCTTATTTTATGAATCATTTAAATAATGCCAATTAATTTTCGTCTATTGTTTGTTCTTTTATTGTCGAATTTGAAGCCATAAATAGTGTATATTTTATATATAATGAAAATAACTTGATTTTTCATTTTAACTATGAAATTCCATTCGTTAAAATTAATTATAACGAGTGTTTGCCAGTTCTTAATTTATGAATCATTTAAACAATGCCAATTAATTTTAACTATTGTTCGTTCTTTTATTGTCGAATTGGAAGCCATACATAGTATATTTATATATATTATATAAAATGAATAAAACTTCTCTCTTTTGAATTAATAATAACGTACAAATGTGTTTGTCAGTTCTTAGTTTATGAATCATTTAACTATACCAATCAATTTTCGTCTATTGTTCGTTCTTTTATTGTCTAATTGGAAGCCATAAATAGTATATTTATATGAATTTATATTTATTATATATAATGAAAGCAACGTATATTTTCATTTCAACTATAAAACCTCTTTAAATTATTTATAACGTTTATATATGTTATATAAAAATAGATTTTTTGTTGAATTTATATTATTTTGTGGATTATGCTATGATAATGCAGTCGTGGTTGAAAATCTAGAAATTATATACTAAAAATAGTCTTGATCAGACATTGCTTTAATTCAACTAAATTAATTTATAAAAAACATAATTTAGTAAAAGTAATGCCTGGCTTAAGGCGTAAGAATAAAAAATGAAAAACTTATTTACATAATGTACAAAAGATACAAAAGGCCGGCCATCGGGAAACAACAACAATGTGTTTTTATAGGGAAAGCGTGATCTCTGGCCGTCGATTTAAAAGAGTATTTGAATCTGTGAAAAATAATTTGAAATAAAATAATTTTTTATATATCATTTATATATATATTTGTCAGTTCTAAGTTTATAAATCATTTAAACAATGCCAATTAATTTTATCTATTGTTCGTTCTTTTATTGTTGACTTGGAAGACCCCAATAATAGTACCTTTATATATATTATATATACTGTATACAACTTAAAATTTCCTTTAATTATAAAACTTATTTCGTTAATTTATTAATTATTCTATATATTTCTCAGTTCTTGTATTCTTAATTCCTTTGAAACAAAGGTTGATTTTTGTCTATTGTTTTCTCTTCATTGTTACATTGAGAAGCCAAAATTAAGTTTATTTATATTTAATGAATATACCATTCATACCCCTCTTTATACAATTATCAAATGAAATTTCGATAAAATTTGTTATTCTTCATATATTTCATATTTAACGAATGAATACATTAAGACGTGAATTTTTCTTTTACAAATAAATCAAACTTCTACTGCCCTTACTGCGATGAAAAAATTTGGGAGGGCTTGGCTCATCAGTGGTGAACCCTTCCAGCGGTTTCGTCAATTTAATCTATCATACAGCCTTTAGATATCTAATACTGTATTGGATCATTCTGCTTTTATATGCAACATTGAAGGGTGGAATCTTAGAAATTGCATTTAAGCAAACTATGAATATAAGCTTTTTTGCTGATCCAAATCTGCTAAATCACTGTTATCTTATGATGCCTAGTTTCTGTGTTTATTTTGACATGAGATTTAGACTTTATTTTAAATAGATATTGTCGTATAATACATGAATCCATAAAACATAGATCTATGTAGATAGGAAAGGTCGAAGGGCAGATACTGTACGTCGACAGATGCGTTGGGAATATCAATGGTGTTTCCATTACATGGCTAATCCATTTGTTTCCAATTAGTGTGGTGTAAAGGAGATAATCCCGTTGACAGGAAAGTCAATAATATATTTGCATATCTTCTATTCAATATACATATAGATTTATTGTTAATATGATTTGTAATTTCATTTTACTATGTATTATGTTTAATATAATACAATATAATGCGGCTTATGATTGTAGAACGACATTTGAAAAATATCCCGCATGTGTTTCTTTTGAACGAAAAATAAAAATGTATTTTAAGGAGAAATAACGATTATTTCTAACCTTAGGGATGAATTATGAAGAGTAAAGATAAACGGAAAATTAATGTGCATTATATTGTATTATAAATTACTTTATATAATACTAGCGGATGTACCCGGCTTCGCCCAGGTTTTTCTCGAGGGAATGTTTGTAGTCTAGTAATAAGAAAATATACTACACCTAAAAACTATCAGAGAAAAGAGAAACCACGGAAGGTGAACAGAAAAATGCTTACAATGGATGTTATGTTTACGATATCAAGTTAAATAAAAACAAAGATAAAATTTGCTTATGTTGGTCACTATAAATTTGTTATTTGTTAGGCGAAATTAGAAACATGATAAAACAATTGGGTATTTAAAAACAAATGTAGAAATAAAAGTTGAAGTATAATAAACAATGTTAAAGATTAGTTTTAATTATTAATCAAGATTGTGTGTGAATATGTGAGAAAGATGTAATATCGTTGTTGTTTTCTTGGCCGACTGTTTTACATATGGTGTTATCTTAAAACTGCTTGTTTTGAATATTTTTTAGATTGAGATTATTAGCTAGTATGTAAAAAAATTAACTCTGTTGAAATTTAATTTTGTATTTATATATAAATAAAATTAACTCTGTTGATTTTTTTTGTATTTAATCGATAACAGCGAAGTTACGCATGTTAATGTTAGGAAATATATTTTGATGTTAAGCAAAACCTGCTCCATCTCGTTTTACATGAATGTTGAAAATTTGGTTGAAATTGATGCATTGTAACGAATGTTTTTAGTGATGTCCACTTATGAAATTTCCATTTTATTAATATAGATTTACGAACGGAAAAATATGTCCAGGGTAGCCTAGTGGACATGGCATCTGCCCGGTAAGCGGAACACTGTGGGTTCGATTCCCATCCTTGGACACCTCATTTTTCCGTTTATCATTATTCTTCAAAATTCATCCTTTCATACTTCATCCCTAAGGTTGGAAATAGTCGTTGTTTCTCCTTGAAATAAATTTCGATTTTTCGTTCAAAAGAAACACATGCGGGATAGTTTTCAAATGTCGTTCAATGTTTAATATATATATGTATTTAATGTATTAATAATATATAATATTATTATATACACCACATATGTGCTCGTAGTCAGGAGAGATGCCTCCTTTATTTTTAAAATAATAATATATAATATTAATGTATTTAATAATTTTCTGAGGTTCAGTGGAATGATGGTCTATACCGTTGGTTTCCGACCGTTCCGCTAGAGTTGTATTCCCACTAGGAGTTACAAATAGGAGTTTTCTTTTCATTGAGACCAAATGGTATTTCTTAAAACCCTAGATTACCTTGAGAGGACCATATAAAATGCTAAAAGTAATAATAAAAATATATATAAACTCTTTTTTTTTTAAATAAGAGGCACTTATCCCTTTAATTGTGCATCAAATGTCAAGAAATGGAAGTCGCCCCTGTACTGATGAGGGACAAAGCACGAAACTATGGTATACAGTTTTTTTTTTGTCCGGATTTTCCAAATTTAGTGTTTTGGCTCATTCTTTATCGTCACTAGTAAAGTTTTTACTAGGTTGATACACAATTAAAGGGAGATATTTCTCTTTTAGTACATAAAAAGTATTGTTTTGAAAATAGAGCAATCCATAAATAAATCTTTAAATAAAAAGACATATATTGGATCAAGATAACATTTATTTTACCAATATTTCAGTTGGCTGAACGCCAACCTTTATCAAAGTATTATAACATATTAATGTGTATCAACAATAATATTGGCATAATACCTTAATACACAACATTGTTATAATACATTGATAAAGGTTGGCGTTCAGTCAACTGAAATATTGATAAAATAAATGATATTTTGATCCAATATTTGTCTTTCTAATTAAATATATATGTGTGTGTTTGTGTGTGATTCTAAAGCACAAATAATTTTACTATATGAATTTTAAAGACAATGAAATCTTTATAATATATCTCTTCCAACAACGATCATCACTCTTAACTTTCATATTGATATTTATCTTATAAACATTGTTAATAGAACGTTGGTTAGTAATTCTTTTTAGGATTTCTAAATATTGCCAAGTAATTTTACAACCACAAGAATCTCCATGGGACACCTGTCAATCATCACTGGACTCCGGGGGGACAGGTGTGAGGGGTTCTCGGAATCTTATCGGCAAATAAGGAAAACGGGACGGTGGCTGACCACTCTTGTTATTATTTTACCTTGGGATAAGTTGTTCTCCCAATAAATACCTCTTGTATATAATTTTATTGGAGAACTAAAAGGTAAATACTGTCGTATTTATTTTTCAATACTCTGTGTGAAAGCTAGATTTTGAATAGAAACTAACCGGTAGGTGGTTGCAGGATAATTAACCTAAAAGGGTTTGTTTGGTATTCCGAGTTTTTTTTTTTTTCTTGTCTTGCTAAATGCAATAAATAATTCTTTTGTTGCTTTAAAGAGAGTTGTAATTATTTAAAATACTACAAATACCCACCTTTATAATAAATTAATTATTCCCAAATTTGCCCTTGCTTTATTTATCTCCGCGACAATATCGTACATTTTTAGACTCCTTAAAGTTATATTTTATTTAAGTAACATTGAAGTTATTTTTTTTTTAAACAACCATACATTTTTCACATAAAATATATATTTGAATGTATAAAAATAATTTTTATTTATTATTATATGTAATATTCTACTGTCCTCAAAGCATATGTCCATAGTTCATCTAAAATACCCATTCCAAGAGTCTAGCATCAGTATCACTATAAAAGGAAGATCGAAAATGCAATATAACAGCGGTATGGTAGATTAAACTGGCGATATCGCTGGGAGGGTTCACCACTGATGAACCAAGGATTCCCAATAATTTTTCCATTGCAGTAAGGGCAGTAGAAATTGTTTAATTTTTAAAAGAATCATACACGTCTAAAATAGTTTCAAATTTTGATTATAGGTTTATATTATATAAAAATGGGTTTCATATAATCAACGTTAAACGGTCATTGGTAAAATATATATTAGAAGATCAGTCTTTTTAACTGACCATCGAAATATCGGAACTAAATATTATATGAAATACAAAATGGCACCTTAATGCATCATGAAAATAATTTTTAAATATTCTGTGCATATATCTCTACGCTCTGTTCTAATACTACAGAGTTTTCCTTTTCCCTGGCTTCTTATATAAAAGCATTTTGTGATTCTGAACAACGCCTTTTTCAACATATTTGTTTTTTTTTTCTATTTTATTTTCTCAATTTTAAAGAAAAGGGTTTGATGTTAGACACTGTCAAATTTATGTATCTCCAAACCGCGTGAACATTCTTTCTGCAATGGTAATTTATTTTTTTGCTTATTATGGTATCAATGGAATCCATGGTATAATCATGGTGGGTAGAAGTAGGCGACTGCTTTTACTGTAAGTGCACCACATGTCTATACATGTGAAAAGCAGTTTTGCTTATCCCTAGTACACGTGGTACAGGCCATGATAATCATGGTGGGTAGATGTTGGCGACTACCTTTACTGTAAGTGCACCACATGTTTACACATGTGAAAAGCAGTTCGACTTTTGCACCTACAAATGTGTCAGAGCCCCGTTTGGTTACTTGCACTCGCAGGTGGAATTGGAATTTTATAAGAATCGGGGGGCAATGGAGATTATTTTTATCAGAAAAAGTGCCCAATGAGGGAATCGAACCCTGATCGTAGCGGTCGAAAACCAACGGTTTAGACCATCCTTCCACCTACCCCCTAATGGTATATTATAGTCTCTTAGTTGGCTTTTTGTTAGAATTTGCCCAAAATGCTGTTATGCCTAATTTTTATTATCACTACTAATATTTTTACTGGCGTGATTAAAACAGTGCATCATTCTGATGCCTATTCAAAGGGAAAAGTGTCTCTTTGGTACATGATTATCATTCCCCTACGATACTTTATGTTATATTCTTGCCCGAAAATTGGTCCTTGTCATTTCACTAAATTAAACACCTTGGTCGGTGGAAGGGTGGGCTAAACCGTTGGCTTTCGACCGCTACGACCCGTCTTAGATTCCCGCCTTGGGCACTTTTTTTCTGATAAAAAAATGCTTCAATGGCCCCCGATTCTTGCAAAAGTTCAACACCAGAAGCGAGTGTAAGTAACAAAACAAGGCTCTGGCATATTTGTAAGTGCAGATGCCGAACTGCTTTTCACATATGTAGACATGTGGTGTACTTACAGTAAAAGCAGTCGCCTACTTCTACCTACCATGAAATATAATGGCCTGTACCACGTTTACTAGGGATAAGCAAATAAAACTTGTATGTTAAGTTCGACCAATTTCATTACCCATCTCGTAGGAAGTTATGAATTGAAGCCATCCCTGAGAGCCATAGCCCCAAACCATAGAATACATGTTATTGGCTTTTAGTATGAATCTTCTAAAACTGGTATTGTTCTCATTTTCTATCATCACTAGTAAAAGTAACTCCGCCTTTGCTGGTCCCAATCCCGGATGAATAAGGAGGAGGGGGAGCAGTAACAAGCTCACTAAAAAACCTGGGTTCAGCTGGCCCGGCTGATAGTACCCTGTAAGGGCTCCAGGGATACAGGATGAGCAGCGTTTGTACTCCATGTTAGGAGCGGCTGCACTGGCGTCTGTTCCACATGTAAAAGGCGGCCATTTTATTTGGAGCTAATTCGGCCTGCCACTGAGTAGTGCTCCCAGTCTTAATGACAAAGGCATTCTACTTCACCCAGTGTGGAGATAAGAAAGAAGAAGAAGACTAGTAAAGGTTTTTAAGGGAATTATGAATAGTGCTTGGTTCAAATGCATAATTAAAAGGATACGTGCTTCTTTTGGTACATTATTATCGTTCTCCCAAATCTTTATGTTGTATATATGCCTTAAAATCTGGCCTTGCCATTTCTTCAACTAAAAGTCCTGTTCTATAAAATAATCCCTTGCATCAAAATTGAGTAAAATTAATCAAGCCTCCAGTATCCGAAAAATCCATAATATAATAGCCGAACATGATAGGAATATTAACAATAGCTATCCAAGATCTTTAATAGTTCAACACATAAAAGAAACAGGTCATACATTTAACTTATCTCAACCAATAGTGTATTATGACAATATCCATAGTAAATACCAAAGTTTTTAATAGCATCTATGATAACCAAATGGCAAAAAAGCATAAACAGATGCATTGAAATATCAGAAACATACGAAACAATATGGACAAATACTATCCCATAGATGTCTTCTATATATAACACGAATATTAAATTTAATTTGAAGTCTCGAGATATCATTCAACCAGCAAGTATCATCCACCATGCACGTATATTTTCAAAATTTTGTTTTTCAAACAGAAATAATGTAATATATTTTTCTCTCAATATATAATAAGTATTTAAAATATGTATATAATAATGTGTATTACGATGCAATAGCGCGCCATCTGTTATTAAAATTAGAAACTATTTTAGACGCGTAAGTTTCTTTAAAAAAAAAAAGCAATTTCTACTGCCCTTACACCCTTTAATCTTTCCATTGCAGTAAGGACAGTAGAAATTGTTTAATTTCAAAAATAATCTTACGCGTCTATAATAGTTTCTAATTTTCATAATAATGTGTATATAAAAATGGTATTTATTATTAAGCTCTTAACGTGATAATCCTGTTGAAGGACTGACAAGTCCCAAAGCTTGAAAATAAAAAGTTGTACAAGAAACTTAACCCTGGAAGCTTCATTTATTTTATAGTATCCGAATATATTTGACTCGTGTTCTATTGGTGTATTATTATACCAAGTTTTCTCCTGTAGAAGGACGTCCATACCTGAAAGCTAGAGAATAAAAATGTTTAGTAAAGATACTTTTCCCTGGAGGAATGATAAATTTTACTCAATAAAAGTCCTGTTTAGTAAATTCAACTTATTTTATAACTCATCTGGTAGGATGAAATCGAAGCCTTCCCTATACTGATGAAGGCCAAAATCCGAAATCAGATATACAGGTTTGTTTCTTGTCTGAATCTGTCAAAACTGGTATTGGGACTCATTGCTTATCTTGTCATTAGTGAATATTTTAAGGATGATGAGCATTGCATCATTTTGATATATAAATAAAGGAAGAGGTGCCTTTTTTGGTACACATATATGTATAAGGCGCTCTGCCATCTAAAAAGCACATGTGCTCGTGGTCAGGAGATGCCTTCTTTATTTAATATCAGCACCTCACCCACTTATCTTTTTTTATATTATTTTTTCATATATATATTATATATTCTAAAATGCAGTTATTTTATTTTTTAAAAACATATTTTATTTTCATTCATTGACTGTTCTACATTTTGTGATCATAGATTCAGAACATACCGACTTTAATTAATTGTTGAAAATATGTATAGTTGAACCTACCTATTTTTTTAAATCACGATTATAGAATTCATTTTATAAATTCTCTATTGCTGTGGTAAATAATTTTATGTGTAATTTCCTTCAAGTAATTCAAAATAAAAACTACTTGATGGGTAAATAATTATCTTTACTTGTTTACGACTGCACCTTCAATTCTCTATCTTTTCAACAACAAAACAAAAATAATCAAAACATATATATATATATTGAAAATAAAAAAGGCATATTCTGACCAGAAGCACATGTGCTTTTCAGAAGGCAGAGCGCCATCTAGTGGAACAAAAATCAACTAAACGTTGATTTAGCTTGTTCCAAAGATATTTGGCCATCCCAATTTCTTGAAAATCAAGAAAGTCGACCACATACGCGCTTCGGACTGTTGGCCCTCATCAGCGTGGTGCAGACTGTACCTCTACGACCAGAGGTTTGGTCCAAGAGGCTTCCTGAGATCACAAGAAATGGGTATTTAAGGCCAAATTTGCGTAAAGACGCTTTTAATGTTAAAAATCAAGAAAAAAAGAATATATATAACATATATTACATATACATATATAATCGCGCTAAATGTCTTGATTTCTTATACATATGGCGTTGTTGTTGTCGTGTCCAATGAAGAGCCTCAGATGTCTCCATACATCTGTATGACAGCAGTCGCAATGCCCACTATCTTGGGTGTGTATACTGTATTGTTGTTGTCGTGTCCAATGAAGAGCCTCAGATGTCTCCATACATCTCTATCACAGCAGTCGCAATGGCCACTATCTTGGGTGTGTATACTGTATTGTTGTTGTTGTCGTGTCCAATGAAGAGCCTCAGATGTCCACATACATCTCTATCACAGCAGCCGCAATGTCCACTATCTTGGGTGGGTATACTGTATTGTTGTTGTTGTCGTATCCAATGAAGAGCCTCAGATGTCCGCATACATCTCTATCACAGCAGCCGCAATGTCCACTATCTTGGGTGTGTAAAGCTGCTGCTCTGGGTCCATGTCAATTTTCTGCAAGGCTGCGGCCATTGCTGGACATGAGAATATGTAGGTAGGTGTTAGTTCCACACCAGGACAGTTGTTATATGTTCTGTAGGTTCTTGTGTCATCTGGATGTATTGTCATTCCTTTATAGTGTTTTGTTCTTGTGTCTTGTAATCGTTTTTTGTAATTATTCTCTCAGAGTTTATTTCGCATATTTGATATTTTCTTATTTTTTGTTGAATTATCTTGTATTTTTCTAAATCATCAACATCAAATATTGACATTTGTTCTTTCCTTTGGTTCAGTGGCGTGACTTTATAATATTGTAACAAGTTATTTATAATTTTATTAACAGAGTATTATTTTTTATGTTTATATTTTACTACTCTGTACACTTCCCTCTTTTGCTTATCTTATGTTTATCACTCATAGTTTGTTCTTGCCTGAAATAAATTGTTGTCTCATATCGAAGTTGGTCTTTCCTAATTTTTCACGTGACAATGTATATTCGGTGCGGTGTAAAGAATTGATTTGTAGAAGAATGAATCACACATGTTGAACATACCCGATACATGAGTTGGATGTGACAGTCAATGTCGAACTTCAATTAGAGAGAGAAAGAGAGCAGGACAAAGACAGGGACAAATGGGAAGAAACATGTCCTCCATTAATCCCAACGCTGTCAAGCAGTATCTTAACCCACAGCTTGTGCTGTTGATGAATTGTCCACGAATTGTTTTCGTATCAGGTAACTGCGGTGTGGGTTTTCTGACCGCTGGAGATAGATGCGGTCAGCCTAGCGTGGAATTGTTGTGGAGCACGACCAGGGAATATCAAACGTTAGGGAAATCCAGACATCTCCTCTTATTTTTGTAAATCTAATTGCCATCTATCGTTAGAATTTGTAACTAATAAATTTACTGGAAATATGTTTCTTTTAAATAATATCATCAAATATTATCTCTACAGACCTTACAGCAATGATATAAGTTATTGAATGAGAGGGTGTAACACATAAATTTACTGACAATGTGTTTCTCTTCAATAATATCATCAAATATTATCTCTACAGACCTTACTGCAATGATATAAGTTATTGAATGATAGGGTGTAACAAATAAATTTACTGGAAATGTGTTTCTTTTCAATAACATCATCAAATATTATCTCTACAGACCTTACTGCAATGATATAAGTTATTGAACATTATTAAACATTGTCAGTAAATTTATTTGTTAAACCATCTTATTCAATAACTTATATCATTGCAGTAAGGTCTGTCGAGATAATATTTGATGATATTATTGAAAAGAAACACATTGCCAGTAAATATATTTGTTACTTCCTCTTATATTGAAAAATAATTTGAATATATATTTATATATATTTGAGGAAGTGTAAATTCTTTGATGTCGTGTCGGTCGTCTATATATATATACTAGCGCATGTGTACCCGGCTTCGCCCGGGTTTTATCCGAGTGAAAGTTTGCCTAACGAATATTATATATTATGAAGTATAATAAACAATGTTAAAGATTAGTTTCAATTATTAATCAAGATTGTGTGTGAATATGTGAGAAAGATGTAATATCGTTGTTGTTTTCTTGGCCGACTGTTTTACATATGGTGTTATCTTAAAATTGCTTGTTTTGAATATTTTTTTAGAATTGCTGAATTTTTTTTGTATTTATACATTATAAGTGACTGCCCGAAAGCTCGTGTATTCGATTAATAAAAAACATTTTCTCCTGGCACTTAACTTTATATTTTTAATATCCCAAGGAGAAAGTTTCTACGATTAAATAAAATTAACTCTGTTGATTTTTTTTTTGTATTTAATCGATAACAGCGAAGTTACGCATGTTAAAGTTAGGAAAAATATTTTGATGTTAAGCAAAACCTGCTCCATCTCGTTTTACATAAATGTTGAAAATTTGGTCGAAATTGATGCATTGTAACGAAAGTTTTTAGTGAACAACACTTATGAAATTTGCATTTTATTAATATAGATATTTTATTTTTAAAGAGACAAAGGCAATTTTGTTCGCACTTAGTATTCTCGTATATCTACAATAAAGGTCACTGTAATATCTTTCAGAGTTATTGTACGAATCCCGATATACATGCTAAAAGGTACAACTTAAGTTTTTTCCATGAGTGTATATGTTATCTACAAATTTTTGGAAGGTTTTAAACTTGCAATCAGTCAAGAAACCTCTAAAGAGGTTAAGCTAAAAAGTCCAGTTTTTCAAAGTGCATAATAAAGATAACTTATTAATAATATTGTAACAAAGTATTTTTAATTTTATTATTTTTATTAACAGAGTGGTCATTTTTATGTTTATATTTTGCTACTCTGTAAATTTCCCTCGTGGCTTATCTTTTGTTTACCATTCATAGTTTGTCCTTGCCTGAAATAAATTGTTTTCTCCTCCTGAAGTTTTTTACTTCCCTAATTTTCCACGTGGCAATATGTTCTTATTCAAATAGAGTGAATTTTAAATTCCAATCGTTATAAAGATGCGAAGTATTGATACGTAAAAATACAATTCCGATGTTATTTATGAGTGGTAATTTTGTCCAATTAGCTGATAGGCGTGGAAATTGAGGGAAGTCTTGAATCAATTAAATAATTAAAGTATAATTATCTCTTTTTTTTGTATTTTAAGGGCGTGGATCCATCTACCGTGAAATGGCGGCACGAATTTGGATTTTATCCGTAAAATTAAAAGAATTAATTAGCGATAGGAAAGAGGAACTGTTCGATGCAAATATTATATATAATTCTACTGTCCTAAAAGCTTATGTCCATAGTTTGCTTTAATACCATTTCTAAGATTACAACCTTCAGTATAACATTTATAAGCAGAATGATCCAATACACTATTAGAGCTTTAAAGAGGTGGTCTGGTAGATTAAATTGGTGAAACTGCTGGGAGGGTTAACCACTGATGACCAAAGCCCTTCCAATATTTTTTCCTCGCAGTAAGGACAGTAGAAGTTTAAATATTTTGTGAAATGAAACATTCGCGTTTTGGTTTTTTCATTTGTAGATATATATACAGTATATGTGTCTCTTCGTCTTTTGTGTGGACAATCCCAAGCTTTCCACTCTGCCTCGACTACGACTGCCTGTACTCTGTGAAAACTGTTAAAGGTCTTCCAAGGTGCAGAGAGGTACTGGAAAACTCTCCAGGCCCTGACTGTTCCTCTCGGTTACCACACCACAGCGAGAAGCCTCGGTCAACACAGTGTAACAAGAGTCGACTGGATACCTCACCATATATATGTATGCCAGGGTGACATTGATCTAATAAAATTAAAGGTCATTTCTCACATAAAAAATAGAGACTAAAACTAAGCGTTATTTATTATCATCTACAATATACTCTTCTGGAAGATGATCTTTAATATTTCCAAATATTCTATAGCTGTAGAAACTTCTAAAATGTTATTCTTATTTGAATATCGAACGTTTTTGTTGGTTATTTATGTTAGATCCCTTAAGGAAAATCAAACGATAATTAATGACCTCTGCAAAATATGAGAAATACGGAGCTATAATTAAGTAGACTGGGCTATGACACTGTTGTGGAGCGGATAGACAAGCCCCATGACAGCCATATTTTATTCACAAGTACCGTTTATTATAATTGGAATTTTAAATATTTAATTAGAATTAATTACCGTGTTGTTAAAGCTGTCTTTCATTATCCTTTGGAAAGAAGGCTTACATAATGGTAAGCCTTGAAATACCTGCATATATCATACGCTACAGAAAATTATTTACTAACCAATCTTACAATGCCGGTTAAGAGATTCATTGCTCAAATAAGAATAATTTTTGTTTACTACCGGGAAAATCACATAAATATTATAAAGTGGACATATTTTGTTCACTTTGCCAAAGGAATAAAATATCCGAACTGGAACACTTGAATGTACGTCTCTCACTATGGAAAGAGAAACTTTTTGAGGTAGAGCTGCTCATCCACACTTTTCGCTGTATTCCTTTCTTTCAGAATTGATGGATAATGGGTCAGCTATTTTGAAGTTCTTTAATTTTTTCAAAACTGCAAGGAGGAAAAAATACCTAACAAAGTAACTGAACTGTGTGGAAATATTTTCTTCTTCACAAAATGCAACCATTTACTCTATAGTCTACTTCTTCATTATGTTCTATGCATGCAAAACGATGTATGTTGTAATATATTCCAATATATACCTATACCCCCATGTGTTGTATAGTTATAGTGTAATTACCAAAGTGACAGAAATAAAATTCCGAGTGAGTGACAGTCGGCGCCTGTAGAGGAAAATGGTTCGAAAAACATGTTGGGTTCCCAGGTGTGCCCCTTTTTTCTCTCAAATATATTAGTCCGCTTTGAGACACGAGGATTGACAGACCCCTCTAGACAGAGTTCTCCCCTGACCGGTGTCGGCTTCACTTACTCTCTCGCCATCTCTATGATGACATCCAACATGTCTCGTCCTTTTGTGTAATCCCAATCACGCCTGAACCCACTCTAATCATTGTGGCCACCACGACTGCAACCAACATGCCACACTACATTCATCCCACGGGATACAACAACTACATTACTACATATATATAGTCTCAACCTTTGTAAATAGATATTCTTTCCTTTTCTTCTTTTTCTCTTTTCTGATTGAGGATTCAGTTTCTTCCCCTGCATCTCATTTCTTTTTAGATTCATTTCTAACAGGAGAATCGTCTGTATAAGACGGAATGTCTTAATAAAGGCTTGTGTGTGTTAAGCCTTGAATATATATATCAGAAGATGAAGTGAATGTAAGTTGGATCGATATACTGACAATGGCACATTAAAGAATGAAATAACAAAAGTAGAAGATGATAAAATAATGAATAGCAGATGGCTTTAATCACTGAAGGCTCTAGCCATCTTTTGGAATAAATATAAACTAAATTGAACATTCTCATACTTTTCTATGAAAAAATGATAGAAATAAAATGATAAAAAGGTCTGGTGTTGCTTATTAAAAATAAAAAATGCATATTCTGACCACACATGTGATTTTTAGATGACAGAGAGCCATCTAGTGGAACAGAAATCAACTAAACATTGATTTAACCTGTTCCCTGATATTTGGCCAACACAATTTCTTGATAAATCAAGAAAAGCCATCCACGAGCGCGTTTCACGCTTTAGGCGCTCGTCAGAGTGAAGTTTTTGATCCCAGAGGCTTCTTGAAAAACCAAGAAATGGGTATTTAAGGCTAAACTTGCGTAAATAGAATTGTAAATGTAATTCACAGTACCTGTTGTTCCAGTTCCGCCGCCAATGCTTCCAGGAAATCTTCAGGTGACTGGAAGAGCGCCTCCTCCCCAGCCTCCGTTCCCGCCGTAGCCCAGAGGTTGAGTTGGTGGGCAAGCTGGTCGGGCTTGGCTACTACCTTAGTGGGCAGGATAGGGGCGTTGCAGGCCAACACATGAGGCTTGGGGGCGGTCGGCTCAACGGGCCTACCCACCACCAACCTCACCGTTGGCCCTGCCTGCTGTCGCAGCACTACGGCCACCTGCTCGGAGCCCATTCCCCGGAGGTCCACCGTCCCCACCTGCAGGAGATGGTCCCCTGCCTGAAGCCGCCCATCCTGGACACCCCAGCCCATTCTTTTCTGTACTAAATACAACATGAATTGATCTTCACCTTATCTATGACTGTCTGAACTTTGCAGAAGTCAGACATCGATTGTTCTCTGGTCTAAATGATTTAACATCACAACTACTTTGTCTATATAAATTTTATGAATTCTGTCGATTAATACATGTAAATTTGTGATAATTTAATCCTAAATCTAATTTTGTTTATATAAAAGGGTATACCTTGATCAGTAAAGAAAAAAATATTTTTTCTCAAAATATTTTAAGAGAAATTTCTCCCTCTTTATCAATTTATTTTGTTTTGTTTGTTTTCTCCGTTAAAATGCGAAATAATTCAATATCGTGCCTTGTTGATTAATAAATAAACAAAATTTAAAAATAAAAACAAAGTCTTTATTAGGAACAATCGTCTTATACAGGATTCTCCTAGATGGGTAAACAGAAACAACATTTATCTACAGAAAGTGGAGAATAACATCAATCTTTCCTCTCTAATTGAGTTCCTCTTTTGTGTTACGACTTTTGACTGTGCTGTTCTTCTAGACGGGTAAACAGAAGCAATATTTATCTACAGAAAGTGGAGAATAAGATATATTTTTCCTCTCATGTTGGGTTCCTCTTTTTGTGCTACGCCTTTTGACTGTGCTGTTCACCTAGATGGGTAAACAGAAGCAATATTTATCTACAGAAAGTGTAGAATAACATCAATCTTTCCTCTCAAGTTGAGTTCCTCTTTTGTGCTACACCTTTTGACTGTGCTGTTCACCTAGATGGGTAAACAGAAGCAATATTTATCTACAGAAAGTGTAGAATAACATCAATCTTTCCTCTCAAGTTGAGTTCCTCTTTTGTATTACGCCTTTTGACTGTGCTGTTCACCTAGATGGGTAAACAGAAGCAATATTTATCTACAGAAAGTGGAGAATAAGATCAATTTTCCCTCTCAAGTTGAGTCCCTTTTTTTGTGCTACGCCTTTTAACTGTGCTGTTCACCTAGATGGGTAAACAGAAGCAATATTTATCTACAGAAAGTGTAGAATAACATCAATCTTTCCTCTCTAATTGAGTTCCTCTTTTGTGTTACGACTTTTGACTGTGCTGTTCTCCTAGATGGGTAAACAGAAGCAATATTTATCTACAGAAAGTGGAGCATAATATCAATCTTTGGACACAACCGACGAGGGCTCCCGCTGATGGTGAAGTAACTGTTTTTTTTGCCGTGGTGAAGGCTTATATATCTTTGCCGAGAGGAAGTACTGGGTTTCAGAGGATGCAACAAGGGCGTGGATCACAGAAGAGATGTCATTGTACACTCTTAACGACTCACGCCCTGACATCTTTAGGCCTCGTTCTTAAACGTTGTTGGATTTCTATTTCTCGATCTTTGCTATTTAGCTCAACTCTTCTTCTATTACACAGTTTAATTTATTTATCTTCAGTTTGTACAAAGTATATTATATATGGTGATGTAATGACACATGTCAATCATGCGTATAATTATTTACATAGGTATTTCTTTTTGAAAATAGAGCAATCAATAAATAAATCTTCAATTAAAAAGGCATATATTGGATCAAAATATCATTTATTTTACCAATATTTCAGTTGGCTGAAAGCCGAACGCGTGTTATAACACCTTGATAAAGGTTGGCGCTCAGCCAACTGAAATATTGGTAAAATAAATGATATTTTGGTCCAATATATGTCTTTTTAATTAAATAGGTATTTCTATTATATAACATGATAATTGTTATATTATTATACACATTGTTATATTATACACCAATATAGGGTTGTTGGTTTAAATTACCATATATATGTATATTTCAACATCCTAGAAGCATATACCTATAAGTATAATACAATATAATGCAGCTTGTGATTGTGAAACGAAATTTGAAAATTATCCCGCATGTGTTTCTTTTGAACGAAAAATCGAAATTCATTTTAAAGAGAAATAACGATTATTTCTATCCTTAGGGATGAAGTATGAAAGGATGGATTGTGAAGAGTAATGATGAACGGAAAAATAAAATGTCCAGGGATGGGAAACCTATTAGTATATTGTACATTTACTATATATATATATATATATACTATCGATAAGAAAAATGTAGAGTATATAGGAAATTCAGTCAAATACCATAGTGTTTAAAATTAAGTAAAACTGTACCACTTGTATTTGGAAAAAGAATAGAACAGAAAATTATTCTTGTTGATTATCCGAAAAGATAAGTTTTATGGTCGTCTCCTTTAAATCTCTTAACCCATAAACTCATAGACAAAATTTAAGAAAATGAAAAGTCTTCAATCTTGTCAGTGTTCTGTTTTTTTTTTTTATGGAGAAAGATACAATTTTGTTCACACTTAGTTATCTCGTGTGTCTACGAAAAAGTCGCTGTGTATCAAATATATTTTAGAGTTATTGTCTGAATCCCGATATATATATGCTGAAAGGTACAAGTATCAACTTTAAGTTCATTTCTGTTCCTCTAGATGGCCTTCTGCTATCTAAAAGTTCATGTGAGCGTGGTCAGAATATGCTTTTTTTAAAGCTTTTATTTAACTTGCTTTTCTGTCCGTCCGTCTGTCTGGTCACAAATCTTGCAATCGATTTTTGATATACTTCTAGAGCACGTAGGAGTATGATATTTGGTACACTTTTCAGAACCCGATGACAATGTGAGTTGACAAATTTTCAGACTTCTAGGTTGTCAGGGTGGCCCGAAAACAGACAAAATTCCAAATTGTCTTTCAAATTTTGTAAATTAATTTTAATTTGCTTCCAGATCACATAGAAGTATGAAACTTTTAACACTCGTTCGATTCAATTAACAATGCAAATGTACACATTTCAGACCTCTAAGTGGTCGGGGTGGCCTGGAATGAACAAAAATCTTGTGTTACAAGATGTCAAGCCCGAAATTATTGGGAGTTGCGAATTGATTTTTTCAACGATTGGTCAAGAACCCAGGCGAGTTAGAAATTCGAATCTTAACCCTCCTTGGAATTACAAACAAAAAAGCTACCGAAAGTACAAGCATATATTAATGTAGAACAACATTTTAAAATTTATCCCGCATGTGTTTACGCCTTTCGGCCTCTTTGAGTTTCTCCGCATGTCCTTTGGCCTATGTAACGCAACCCAAACCTTTCAAAGGCTCATCAAAGAAGTACTCTAAGGTTTGGATTTTGCATATGCCTACATCGACGATGTGCTTATCGCATCCGATTCAGAAAATCAACATGTATCCCATCTACATTCATAAGCCGCATTATATTGTATTGCATATATTAATGTGAGCAACAGTTACCCAAAAATTATTTGAAAAAGTAAAAATCAATATCAGGTAAGAAGTTTCTTTTAATATAAATTTGCAAGCTCTCGAGCAAATATACTGCTCTTCAACGGCTTGATATTTGCTCGAAAGCTTGCAAATTTAAATTAAAAGAAACTTTTTACCTGATGTTGATTTTTGCTTTTTCAAATATATTAATGTACCTGGTATAATTCAATAATCTGATTTCAGCCTTTTTTGATATTATTATATATGTGTGTGTTATATACAGTAATCCCTCGTTAAGACGAACTCAACGGGAGAACGAAATACCCTTTTCGTCTTAAAAGAATATATACCGAATTCGTATAAACCGAATTCGTATTAGACGAATTGAATTCGTGGTATCCGGGGATTGTACTTATGTACTACTGATGAGTAAGAAAACTACATTTCTGAGGAATAACGAATAAATTTATTTGAAAACAATATTAATGAAAATATTTTATAATTTTAAGGAACAACAATTATGTATATGTATGTACATAAAGTATTTTATTTTAAAAGACAATATGGATAATATAATCACAATGTAAGGCAATAACATGAGAATATAAGTTTATTTTAAAACACAAATAAAAAAGAACAACAAAAGAAACAACTTACATAATATACTTGGTACATACAATGTTTATGTGTATGCAGCATATGCAGTATGCATAGAGTATCCTATATCTGGGTTTTCTCTGCAGGCTTCAGAAAGTCTGTTATAGTTTTTTGCTGGTATTTGATTGGGCACTGTTTCAGACACTCCCTTCTTATTTTATCCAGGTCATCTTCAAAATGAACATCAATATCCGCAGAGGTTTTGGAGAGCTTCTGGAGGGTTTCGAGGGCCGCGATTACTTCCCCTCTAGTAGGCATCATTATCTCTTCTTTCACCTCATCGTCTTCCCCAAGGGGATGGTTTCATAGAAAATGAGTCATCATAACACACAAAGGACGAATTTTTACACAAAAGACAAAGAGAGCCAATACTTGATATCAACGGCGTTTTTGTTGTTTTAATAGTTCATTGTTTTACTTATAACTCGCCTTTAAAAATATATTAGAATTCGTTTTAACCGATTGATTAGTTCTGTTGGGGGCTAAATTTAATTCGTATTTCGTCATAACCGAATATTTCGTCTTAACCGGCAAAATCTCTTTGGAAAGCATTGAAATTTAATGGGGGAAAAGAAACGGTTCGCGCAAACCGAGAGTTCGTATAATCCGAGTTCGTGATAACGAGGGATTACTGTATCTATTTTTTTTTTCGCGTGCTTCCACTGCGCTTCTGGTGACCACCAAGGCCGAAGCTGTCCAACTCACGCCAACCCGCGCACGGCCAAGTGCGCCAACTGCTCAGCCAAGGGCCTCTCTGCCGACCACGAGGCAAGATCAATGTCTTGCCCAACTGCCAGAGTTATAGCTGCAAAGTTCTAGTCCTCCCTTCCTGCCTCCTGACCTCCGCGGACCCAATCCGGCCTAACCTGCCTCTTCCCTGACAGAGATCCTGTCCCTAGCCTCCCCAGCCTGGTCATAGTGGCCTGTATATATTCCGCTTTACACGGCCATTGGGGCTCAAAAATCATCTATTTTGGTTAACAGCCCCGTAAATAAAGACATTTCCATTTTATTTTTCAACCCATCATAATTATCTTCAAAAATCCTTATTCAAGGTAATTTTCTAAATAAAAGTAAAAGGTTTGATGGATTTTTTTTGTTATAAATATTTAATGCCCTACAATGGATTCCTGCGATTATTTCTTCAGCATAAAGTTTTACGATAGAATAAAAAGCAATCAGGTGATAAGCTTTTTTATTCTTGTTGTTTTTACTTGAGTGCTATCAAAGATCCGTCTTTCCTTGCATGATAAGACATCAAATTCCTTATCACGTAACTCTTTATCTTTCTTTTGTGAATATAGAAGAAGCACGCGTATTTCTTTGTTAATTTTTTAGAATACTCAGTGATTAAACTTAAACCCATTTTCTGCGGTCTGATTTTAAGTCATTATTAAATAATGCGCGATTAAGTTCTAACAACATACAAGGTATGTCCCATAAGTTCCCGGACTGGGTCCATAAAAAAATAAATAAATGAAAAATGTAAATGAATTTGACTGTTTATTATAGAAAAAATATCTGGCTACACGGCGGTACCAATATCGAGGGCGGTACTTGCGCGCGCGCCAAGGTTATTCTAATTTATTTAAAGGTCACACCTAGCGCTGCGGCGATTTTACGATGGAACAAAAATTGAAGCAGAGGATTTGCATAGAATTTTGTGTGAAACTTCAAATATCAGCAACCGAAACTTTTGAAATGCTTAATAAAGCATTCCCCAATGACGCCCCAAAGAGAACAACTGTTTTTGAATGGCATTCTAGATTTAAAGCTGGCAGAATTTCCATTGAAGATGATCCTCGTCAAGGACGCCCAAAATTTCAAAGGACTGATGAAAATGTGCAAAAAATCACCGATTTGATAAAAGAAAATCCTCGAACCACTTTGCTGGAGCTAGAGCAAGACACAGGCATCTCTAAAACAACGATTGGAAGGATCGTAACCGAAGATTTGAAGCTCAAAAAGACTCCTGCAAAATTCATCCCAAGATTCCTCACCAATGAGCAAAAACTGTGTCGGCTTGCAACCTGTGAGGACATGATGGAAATGACAAGAACGGATCCAGAATGGAAAGACAAGATAATCACAGGCGACGAGACATGGGTCTATGGCTATGACCCTGAAACCAAACCTCAATCTGCCGAGTGGAGAGGTTAGGGTGAGCCTAGACCCAAAAAATCCAGAAACAAGGTGTTGCTGGTCGCTTTTTCGGATAACAAGGGCATTGTTCATCACGAGTATCTTCCTGCAGGCCAAACAGTTATTAAGGAAATGTATTTGGGCATTCTTCGCCGTCTAAGGGAAGCGATTCGAAAAAAAAGGTCAGAAAAATGGACTAATGGTGGCTGGATCCTACACCATGACAATGCTCGCCCTCACACAGCGCACTTGATGACTAGCTTTTTGACGAAAAACGGGACACAAATCCTACTTCAACCACCCTATTTCCCAGACATCGCACCAAATGACTTTTTCCTGTTCCCCAAACTTAAAGCAGTTCTAAAAGGAAGACATTTTGACACCAGGGATGACATAATAGAAAAATCGCCGTTAGCATTGAAGAGCATTCCAAAAGAGGCTTATAAAAACTGTTTCGACAATTGGGAGAAACGATGGCGCTGGTGCGTTGAAGCAAGGGAGGATTACTTTGAAAAGTTTTAATAAAGAAAATTTAAAAAAATCTTACCTTTTTTTTTTATGGACCCAGTCCGGGAACTTATGGGACATACCTTGTATTTTAAAATTTACATTAATGGACAGCACTTAAGGAAGTTGTTACCTTTTAGCATGCATTTTCGGGATTCAGACAATAACTCTCAAAGGAATTACAGTGACTTTTATTGAAGACATGGTTGCACAATTTATCATTTTGAAATAAAAATAAGCCATGAATCATATCAGTGGTATTTACACATAGTTCAAATTAAAAGAGATCATCCTTCTATAGCTTGCAATGCTGACGTTTAAAATAGTTGCATTCTCATCGTGAGTGAGAAAATGGGAAAAAATTGAATGGTTGAAAAATATATACACTCATTGACAAAACTTAAGAAAGATGTAACTTTTAGCATGTATTCGGGATTTAGACAATAACTCTGAAAGATACACTCATTGACAAAACTTAAGGAAGTTGTACCTTTTAGCATTTATATCGGGATTCAGACAATAACTCTGAAAGATACACTCATGGACAAAACTAAAGGAAGTTGTACCTTTTAGCATGTATATCGGGATTCAGACAATAACTCTGAAAGATACACTCATGGACAAAACTTAAGGAAGTTGTAACTTTTAGCATGTATATCGGGATTTAGACAATAACTCTGAAAGATACACTCATGGACAAAACTTAAGGTAGTTGAAACTTTTAGGATGTATATCGGGATTCAGACAATAACTGAAAGATACACTCATGGACAAAACTAAAGGAAGTTGTACCTTTTAGCATGTATATCGGGATTCAGACAATAACTCTGAAAGATACACTCATGGACAAAACTTAAGGAAGTTGTAACTTTTAGCATGTATATCGGGATTCAGATAATAACTCTGAAAGTTATTTGATTCACGTAGCCTTTATTGA
The DNA here is from genome assembly GCA_030710605.1 of Cordylochernes scorpioides. NCBI lineage: Eukaryota > Metazoa > Arthropoda > Arachnida > Pseudoscorpiones > Chernetidae > Cordylochernes > Cordylochernes scorpioides. The sequence continues at coordinate 146,490,286 of CP092864.1, forward strand.
AGACACGTGAGATAACCAAGTGTGAACAAAATTCCCTCTGTCTCCTTCAAAAAATAGACAACCAGCGATAATGACTTTCTATTTTCTTAAGTTTCGCCTTTGAAAAAGTGTATGCATAGTATTGTTATTGTATGTATGTTTTTACCCAAATGTACTTCACATAAGAAACATGAATAAAAATGTATTAGTGCGACATCTGTTATTGCCCTATTTACATCTTGCCTGGATAGGGAAGCTTATATTTATGGCTTGCCTAAGATACACAAGCCGGGGGTCCCACTCAGGCCCATAATAGCAATCATCTTTCTCCAGCCTACTCTGTAGCCAAGTTTTTGGTAAGTTTTTTGTCCCCTCTCATGAAAGACCATCCTAACACATATAGCATCACGCACCCCCCCAGTTTCATAGAAGACCTCCTTAATTTACAACCACCACCCCTACACAGTATGGTGTCTTTTGATGTCACGTCCTTATACCTCTCACTGCCACACTCTCTCATTGCTGACAAATTGCAATCGTTCCTTATTACCAATAACATTGACACACAAACGGCTTCCCATATCCTGCAACTGGCTTCTCTCTGCCTCTCGATTTGCACTTTCACCTTCAACAAGCAGTTTTATAAACAGACCAGAGGAACCCCTATGGGTAGTCCCCTATCATCAATCATCTCTGAAATAGTCATGGGTTCTTTGGACACATGGATCAATCAAGCCCTCCCTTCCGATATTTACTATTGGAGGAGATATGTAGACGATATCTTTTGCATTATTAAAACAGACAGCCTTCAACTCACATACAGTACCTTGCACGATTTCAACCCCCACATTAAGTTTACATACGAAACAGAAATATATTCTGTTTTACCTTTCCTAGACATCCTTATTATTCGCACCCCTCAGTCTTTTCACACCTCTGTTTTCCATAAGAAGCATATCCCTCCCCAATATACGCATTTCTCCTCCAATAGTCCCATCTCCTTTAAAATTAATACAGTCAGGACCTTAACTAAAAGAATTTTTACCCATTGTTCCTTACCCATTTTTAAAACAATAGAAAGATCCAGAATCCATTCCTTATTAACAACCGCTGGTTATCCCATAGATTTCATAGAAAAACATACTTTTGATCCACGTGTCCACAGAACCACTACAATTCACAGGGCCACTTGTTGGCTCCCGTTCTCCCCTGCCGCAGTATCCATTTCCAGAGTCCTACGCCCATACGGCATAAAAGTTCTCTACAATAGTCCCCCCAACTTAGCCACCATCCTTAGACATCACATCACCAAATCAGATAAACCCACCCTACCCATAAACTCTACCGGCGCAGTTTATTCCATACAGTGCCTGGATTGCCCAACTTCTTATGTTGGAGAAACAGGCAGAACCACTGGCATCCGTATTTCAGAGCACAGACGTAACATCCGCAATAAAGATCCTAAATCCTTAATTTTCACGCATATAGCACAAACAGGCCATAGTTTTGATCTCGACCATCCTCAAGTTAAATACCGGCACATACATAACAAACATCACCGACTCTGCCTAGAATCTATTATTTCCACACAAAACAATAGTTGTAACCGTAAAATAGACCTCCCAGACATTTACCAGATACTTTATAAATAGCTTGTCTTTCACCCCCCCCCCCCCCCTCTTATATCTCAAAGATAGTGGCAGCACTGGGTGGGACCCACCCTTTCCCCTGCCTTGGTCTTGTTGATTTTAACTTCCATATACTGTTTTATTCTTTGTTCTTTTGGTGTAGGGATGTCGCCGTTTTAATAATAATTTTACCTTAGTTTTTAGTCTCATTCAAGTTTATTGCTTATTTTTTAGTCGTCACGTTTGTATTATGTAAATTTCATTTTAAATATTTATGTTGTATTCTCTTTTTACGCTATTATCTCTTCAATATGTAAATTTATTGGTGTATATATTAGTTTTTCTCCTCTAATAGCATGTTAGTACGTTTTTACTATCCACGCCCGTTGAAGAACGTTCTGTTCGAAAGCTTGCGGTAATAAAGAAATTTACACAAGAAGCTCCTCTTATTGTTTATTATTGTTTTAAAAATACGAGACAATCTAGACAACAACGAGAGAATCTATGAACCAGGACATTTAGTGGCAGTTTGGACACCAGTCAGGAAAATCGGAAAATGTGAAAACTATTGAGAAAATATTTTGGCCCATATCGAATACTAAAGAAGCTGTCTAACGTAAATTACTTAATTGAGCCGAAAGATAATCCTGGCCAAGACCCATTGATTCTCCATGTCTCAAAAACTTTTAGGATGTATATCGGGATTCAGACAATAACTGAAAGATACACTCATGGACAAAACTAAAGGAAGTTGTGCCTTTTAGCATGTATATCGGGATTCAGACAATAACTCTGAAAGATACACTAATGGACAAAACTTAAGGAAGTTGTAACTTTTAGCATGTATATCGGGATTCAGATAATAACTCTGAAAGTTATTTGATACACGTAACCTTTATTGAAGACACGTGAGATAACCAAGTGTGAACAAAATTCCCTCTGTCTCCTTCAAAAAATAGACAACCAGCGATAATGACTTTCTATTTTCTTAAGTTTCGCCTTTGAAAGAGTGTATGCATAGTATTGTTATTGTATGTATGTTTTTACCCAAATGTACTTCACATAAGAAACATGAATAAAAATGTATTAGTGCGACATCTGTTATTGGAATGTTACCTATTTTACAGTGAATATTGTTGCATAATGATTAATTCGCATATTTTTAAATACGAGACAATCTAGACAACAACGAGAGAATCTATGAACCAGGACATTTAGTGGCAGTTTGGACACCAGTCAGGGAAATCGGAAAATGTGAAAACTATTGAGAAAATATTTTGGCCCATATCGAATATTAAAGAAGCTGTCTAACGTAAATTACTTAATTGAGCCGAAAGATAATCCTGGCCAAGACCCATTGATTGTCCATGTCTCAAGACTCAAACCCTATTTAGAAAGAATTGATGAGGTCACTCACGAAGACGTGACGACCTCTGGAGAGGGGGAAGTGTTGCATCATGATTAATGCGCGTATTTTAAAAATTATTTATAATATTATTTTTAATATATTTAAAATTTGAATTATATATTTATTTAAAAAAAAATACAGATTATTACTATAAAATATTATGTACTAGAAAACATTTGTATTTTGTTACACTGAATACACCACCTGCTTTAAACTTTGATGTGATCAATAAAGAGATGTTCTAGGTGTTACCTAAACATATAATTGTCTTATTTTTGACTGGTTTAACCTTGTAGAATGGTTGAGACACGTTCTGGAAAGATGCAAGAGGTGGTCTGAGGAGAGAATCAAGACTGAAGGATCTACCAAACTGCAGCTTTGTGCAACAATATTGTAACAAAGTATTTATCACTTTAATTATTTAATTAACAGAGTGGTCATTTTTATGTTTATATTCTGCTACTCTGTGAATTTCCCTCGTGGTTTATCTTTTGTTTACCATTCATAGTTTGTCCTTGCCTGAAATATATTGTTGTCTCCTCCTGAAGTTTTTGTCTTCCCTAATTTTCCAAGTGGCAATATGTTTATTTTAAATCAAACAAATTTCTACTGCCCTACTACAATGATAAAATTGCAAAAGGTTTTGAGGACTCTGCTTTTCAGCCAACCTGTAAGTGCCAATAATTGTACGAAATATTTTATGGCATGAAAATGACACGTGAAGCAGCTTCGACGCTGATTGGTCAACACAAAACCATGCACATGCGCGTAACTTAGTTGTTGAATTGGTGGTTTCTTTTCACGTATCAAATATTACCTTTACAGACCTTACTGCAATGATAAAAGTTATTCAATGAGAGGGCTTGGTTCATCAATGGTTAACCCTCTCAAGGGTTTCGCCAGATGAATCCCCAGACCGCTTTACTATTGTATTGGATTGGTTTGGGATATACCCTGTATTTACTATGGAAGGGAACTTAGGGGTGTTTAGGGAACCTATGGACATAAGCTTATAGGTCTTTAAAGGTGCATACATATAATTACAAGATTTGCATCGAGCAATGCTCATCCGCCAAAAACTATTTTGGAGAAAGAGCATTGCTCGATGTAAATTCTTGCAATTATGTATGCACCTATACAGGCTTATAAGCTTATGTACATAGATTCCCTTAACACCCCTAAACTGCCTTCCATAGTAAATACAGGGTATATAGGAAAACCAATCCAATACAATAGTAGAGCGGTCTGGGGATTCATCTGGCGAAATCCTTGAGAGGGTTCACCATTGATGAACCAAGCCCTCTCATTGAATAACTTTTATCATTGCAGTAAGGTCTGTGAATGTAATATTTGATACGTAAAAAGAAACACATTGCTGAAAATAAATATTACAAAAAAATTAACAATAAATAAATTGATTTTTTGCACTCCGTTTTGTTTATTTTTATTTCTACCGAAATATTAACCTTTTATGTTTAAATAAAATGAGTTTTTACAATTGGTGTTTACTATTAACTACTTTTGATGGAGGTTATTTTAAATATTCGGTGGATTTTGGTGTCATTTTGAGGACCACTGGAATCCATTCCGTCAAACACGGACTTTTCCAACTTTGTTTTAAACTTCAGTTTCCACCTCAGCTGATCCAGAAGTTGGCAGATAGAGAATTCATTTGACGTTTGGAAGAATATTATTTATATATATTTTTTTTTTGCTTTTTATTCAGTCTATATAGATTTGGAGTGGAATTTTATAAATTTATTTTAAAATATCAATCCCTGTTAAAGCTTTTTATTATTTTAATAGCTCTCTGTGTATGTGTTTGTATTATATTTGGCCATGAATATTTGCTCATGTGTGTAAAATTAATGAATATCAAAACAGGACGCGAGTAAAAGTATTTACACCTGTCCATACTAGTGAGCTGGACTCCCCGGGTAGTTGGCGTTCTGCGCTCCCTGGGTTATAAATATCTCTCTCTCTCTGCTCTGAAGAAATTCCTCGACAAGGCAATCGCCCATGTCGGGGACAAGGACTCTGACCTAGGCAAGATGCTGTCCGACTTCAGGGCAGAATGCGACATTGAACGAGACGACACCCAGTGGTATTCGTCTGATACAAACGATTTGTAATTATTTTGTTTTATGCATTTTTTCCCTCTTTATTTAATTAACCCTATATAATTTTATATGAACATTGTAATAAATCAGTTTCAATCTCAAAATCTCTCTCTCTCTTGTGGTTGTAAATAAAGAGTTAGGAAGCTCCTGATACAAGATACTGAAGGAAGACTTAAACCAAACCGATCTAGAAGATATGTACCAAATTTACGTTAAGAAATTATATCTTTAATTGCAAAATTCATCAAATCCAACTATATAATATATTGTTACTTATAAATGAAAGCACATTCCAGAATAAAGAGATAGAATGTTATAAAACGTTTAAGAATAATATAGCGAAAGCGGAAGACAACTGATTGGTCAATCTAAAGCGATTGCGCAAGCTTGCCGCTGGCGGATTTCTGATTTGCTGACCAACCATGACCGTTCTGGAAAGATCTACTCCGGGATATATAGGGATGAGGAACTAATGCAAGGGAAGAAGAAGAACGAAGCTACGTGGTGGACTCCAAGCAAACGCTGCTGTCTCAAGAGGTCGGACTGCTGCTTACCGCCGACGCCGGTGTACTTCCTGGAAGATTCTAGAAGGTTCTACGAACTTCTGTCTCCTGTTCTGCTCCTGCTTTCCTTCACTGTGCTGCAGTTGGTGAGTTTGTAACTTCTGTTTTCTTTACTGTTGTTTTATTTTTTAACTCTTCTGTAATTATTTTATCGATTAGGCTTAAATAAAGTCCTAAAGATCCTTTGTACACACGGAGGTTATTCTTTGTCAACCAACAACGCACAATTTTCTTCAAAATATAAAGGGGATATAAATCCTCGTTTCCGACGACCTATCACTTTATCTTTATTCAATTTATCAAACAAGATACTGAAGGAGGACTTAAACCAACCCGATCTAGAAGATATGCACCAAATTTCCGTTAAGAAATCATACCCTCAACTACAAAATCCATCAAATCCAACTATACAAGATATTATACAAAATAAAGAAGATATAAATTCCAAATTCCGACGACGTGGCACTTAGTTAGGATCTCAATACCCAACAGCTGCAAGGTCTGTCACCTCTACTCCACCAACTTACCATATGTAATTAGCCAGTACATGGTGACTCGAATGTAACATCTGTAAACTGAGACGAATTAAAATATAAAAAGAGTTAGGTATCTTCATTCAACCTATCAAACAAAATACTGAAGGAGGACTTAAACCAAACCTATCTAGAAAATATGTACCAGTTGGTCTCGAAGACCACGCCATCACCATCTCCTCAGCAGCGAAGCCCTCAATCTATGTATTCTTCGTAGATCACGAAATACGTGGTGTCGCTGGAGACCTGCTGGTGATTCTCCACCAAACTCTGCAGCGGTGGCTGAGGCGCCATATTCATTGTACATAGTGTATATATAATGCATATTATTTTTTTAAATAGTACAGACTGTGCACTTTGTATGTATTGACAAGATGTCAATAAAATTATTTTAATTTTCAATTGTCTAGAAGATATGTATCAAATTCTTTTTTACATTAAGAAATTATAGCTCAATTGCGAAATTCATCAAATCCAACTATACAACAATCCTCTTTTCCTTACATTTTTCCATTTATTTTTCATGTATCTACATATGACCATTGAGAAAGATATTACGTTATGTGCCATAGGGAATACTAACGGCCAAGACCTGAGGAATCTAAACTATTTTGAACAACCTTGGTGGCGTGCAGCACCTTGGTACTTTGCTTATAGTGCATTACGGTTTGTTTGCTCTCTACGTCCAATTTTGAGCTCGAAAACCATACAATTCGGTTAGTAGCCGGTAAAACCATATTTTCTCTCTTTACCTTTGGTCGCCTCAAATATTTCTGTAAACACAGTTAAACCTTTATATTACGATGTACTAGCGCGCCATCTGTTATGAAAATTAGAAACTATTTTAGACGCGTAAGATTCTTTTTGAAATTAAACAATTTCTACTGCCCTTACTGCAATGGAAAATTTCAGTAAGGGCAATAAAAATTGTTTAATTTCAAAAATAATCTTACGCGTCTAAAATAGTTTCTAATTTTCATAACATTTAGACCTCTCTATAGCGCCTCCTCTTGGGACTTACCAAAATAGGGTGCTATAGAGATGGGGTGCTATAGACAGGTCACTTTTAATGTAAATCGTATCGTACTACGTATTTAAAATCGGGCGCTATAGAGAGGAAGGCGCTATTTAGAGGGGGCCCTATAGACAGGTTTAACTGTATATAGACACGCACTCTATTTCTCCTAGTTAGGAGCCTGATATGCAAATATATAGACAGACAGTCTAATTGTAGATCCATTTTCCCCAGCATTATCTACAAACTGCAATAATTCTCCTAGTTAGGATCCTGATATGCAAATATATAGACACGCACTCTATTTCTCCTAGTTAGGAGCCTGATATGAAAATTTATAGACAGACAGTCTAATTGTAGATCCATTTTCCCCAGCATTATCTACAAACTGCAATAATTCTCCTAGTTAGGATCTTGATATGCAAATATATAGACACACACTCTATTTCTCCTAGTTAGGAGCCTGATATGAAAATTTATAGACAGACAGTCTAATTGTAGATCCATTTTCCCCAGCATTATCTACAAACTGCAATAATTCTTCTAGTTAGGAGCCTGATATACAAATATATAGACAACAGTGTAATTGTAGGTTCATTTATCTGGGCTTTCTCTTCAAAATGCAACATTTCTCCTAGTTAGGAGCCTGATATGCAAATATATAGACAACAGTGTAATTGTAGATCCATTTGTCTGGGCCTTCTCTTCAAACTGCAACATTTCTCCTAGTTAGGAGCCTGATATGCAAATTTAGGGACACACAGTCTAATGGTAGGTCCATTGGCCCCGGCCTTCTCTTCAACTTATTGTAGTTTAACTGTATGTAAATATCAGCCTAGTTGATTCACTCACCCGTTCAGCGACGGATCCAGGCAGCAAGGTCTTCACTACTACGCCAGTGCTGCGGCCTCCGATGATTCCGAAGCCCAGGCCCATGCCATCGTTCTGAAGCAGGATTTCCTCGACTTGTGTCCAGTCGGTATTCAGCTAGGAACACACAGTATCATCTCTAACTATCATCTCCTTATTCCTCAATGTGTCCAAAGTTTATATGTTAAGTTTGTAATTATTCTTATTTTTTAAATTATAGAAGCATTTTTCTGGCAGACATATTCAATTTTTATCATCATCATTTTTCTTTCAATTATTTTTTGACGTGACAACGTCTTAAATTAGGTTGCGGCTGGGAGTCACTTATGAAAAAGTGTAACGCCCGGTAACGTTACGATGAGTCATCGAACGAGAGTGCTGCGCGCGCAGCGCTAGAGAATTAGGCGCATTGAATCGGCGCATGCTTGTCTCTGTCTTTGTCTTTCTCGAACGTTCTTGGCGTTGGAAAAACAAGAAAGCGTCATAATACAAGTTCACACGTGTGGTTAAAGTATCGTCAGCTGTGATCTGTAGTGAAAATGTGGAGTGCTTAGATTCGTCATTTACAACAACTACAACAATAAAGGTAAATAATTGTACACTGATATTTCATTATCGTAAACTATGATTGATTGATTAATTGTTAGATTGACACAAAAGTTGAGAAACTGAGTTTATAGGTTGTCATACTATTGATAAATGTTGATAGTGTTAAGTAAATTATTAGTTTAAAATTAATTAATTAATTAATTATTATTTTACAAATTTTAAATAGTTTCAAATTTATTTAGCAAAAATTTGAACCTTCGATCTGAATAAATGTTTTGATTTTCGAATTGATTCTTTAAAATTACAAATATTAAGAAAAAGTGGCAGATATAAGAAAACTTTATTTAAACTGTGTTGAGCAAGAATTTTAACATCTAATTTAAGTAAATGTTTTAATTTTCAACTTCATCATTTACAATTACAAATTTTATTTAATTTCAAATTTATTTAGCAAAAATTTGAACCTTCGATCTGAATAAGTGTTTTGATTTTCAAATACCAACGCGGCTGGTGGAGTGGCGATCTATCGTAAATTATCATCGACATCTACGGCGGAAGTGTTCCAAGTTGCGATTACAGACGTAACTCGTGTCATTAAAACCAAGGGTGACATGTGCATGACTGAAGTTACTTGCTTCGCCGCTAATACTAGCTTCAAGTTTATACTCGGTGCTGTATATATTCATCCAGGAGCTAGTATGCAGGATATTGGAATGTTACTATGGCAAGGACTCGGTCCGTACATTCACAACAGCCAGTACGTGCCACCGTTCGTGCAAGTTGATTCTAGTATACCGATTCTTCTGTGTGGTGATTTTAACAAAAACGTAAAGCCTGACAACTCGTTTCTTAAATTCATGAAAAATACGTATAATCTTGATTGCGTATCAAACGTTTCTAAGTCAACTACGTTAAAAGGAACAACTATCGACTTGACTTTCGCAAGACACATTACAGCAGAAACACTTCCTTTCATTTCATATTTCTCCTATCATCGTCCTATCCTCAACAAAATCACTCAAATAGGAATTAGTTAAGTTTAAGTTTACATGTACAATGTTTTAGTAAACAAAATATATTTCTATAGTTAAAATTTGTGCAATTCTTATTTTCATTCAATTCCTTGTTCCTATTGTGCAATTTAATTATATTCATATCAATAAATATTCTACCGTTGTCACGTAAAATCTTCGCCCGTAAAACCGACTTTACAGGCAACCAACTATTTTTACATTGTTAATTTAATTTGCTGTTGTTTTATAAAAATGATGATGCAACTTTAATTGTTGTTGTGAAAATATCTTTATTTACGGAGCTGCTAACCATAATAAATGATTTTTGAGCCCCTAATTGTTGTTGTTTATTATCGTTTGTTTATATAAAAAAATTACATTGTATGTTATAATGATAACAAAAATTAAATTTTAAATTAATATATATAATTCATTGAAAAACGAAAATTAAAATTATACCGCGAATGTTTCTTTTAAAAATCGAAATTTATTTTTAAAGAGAAATAGCGACATTTCTAACTTTGAGGATGAGGTATGGAATGGTGAAACATGAAGAGTAATGGAGAACGGAAAAATAAAAAGTGTCCAGGGGCGGGAATCGAACCCACACCCTTCTGCTTACCGGGCAGGTGCCTTGTCCACTCGGCTACCCTGGACGTATTTTTCCGTTCATAACTTATATTTAAAGTAACATTTAAAATACAATATAACGCGGCTGATGATTGTAAAACGAAAATTAAAATTATACCGCGAATGTTTCTTTTAAAAATCGAAATTTATTTTTAAAGAGAAATAGCGACATTTCTAACTTTGAGGATGAGGTATGGAATGGTGAAACATGAAGAGTAATGGAGAACGGAAAAATAAAAAGTGTCCAGGGGCGGGAATCGAACCCACACCCTTCTACTTACCGGGCAGGTGCCTTGTCCACTCGGCTACCCTGGACGTATTTTTCCGTTCATAACTTATATTTAAAGTAACATTTAAAATTTCCCGCCCCTGGACACTTTTTATTTTTCCGTTCTCCATTACTCTTCATGTTTCACCATTCCATACCTCATCCTCAAAGTTAGAAATGTCGCTATTTCTCTTTAAAAATAAATTTCGATTTTTAAAAGAAACATTCGCGGTATAATTTTAATTTTCGTTTTACAATCATCAGCCGCGTTATATTGTATTTTAAATAATTCATTGAGGAAAAAAGAAATAATTAATTATCAAATTCACAAAAGTGACAATATCTTTTTTGAAATATAATAAATGTTTTTTAAAAAATATGTGTTTCAAAAATATATTTAAACGCATATAACAATATTTATATTTATATACGTTTATAAATCAATATATAGGTGGATTGGATGTTTTCTAGAATCGTTTTAACAAATGTTCGTTAGGAAAACTTTTACCCGGATAAAAACTGTGCGAAGCCGGGTACATTCGCTAAATACAGTTATTTACAAATCTTCGTTTGTGGCAAGATACTATTCCTTCAACTTCAAATTACCGAGTGGACCAATTAATACTTTTTTTTCTTAGTTAGTTATCAAATCCTTTGCAATATATTGTAGTTTCTTTTTGTTTTGTTGTGTTCCTTTTTAAACAATAAATATATAGAACTAAGGTGTAATATTCAATTCAAGCATATGGAACAAACATCGATTCATTTTTAAAACTGGGCAAAATCATAAGCTTATACAACTCTCACTTTTTCATACAGATGAATTAAGCTTCAAATTATTAGTGTACGCAATCATTTAGCTATGTGAAAAATAGAGCAAAAGTGGAATTGTACTGGAATCAGGTGGATAAATTAATAAAAATGCATCTCCTGATTGTATGACTAAAAGTTACTGATGGCTTGTGCCATCTGTCGGAATATATATCATTATGGTTGTTGAGTACAGCTTGCACAACGCTAATAAAAACCGACATCCCGTAACGCATATGTGGTTAACTTTATTCGATTAATCAATAATGGGTATTTGGATAATTATTGAATAATTAAAAATCAATTGTTAGTTGATATTTATTCCGATAGATGGCGAAAGCCATCAGCAACTTTTAGTTACACAATAAGGAGATGCCTTTTTCTTAATAATTAAACTATTTTAAAATAGTTTTACTACTAGTAAATAGAAAAATATTTCAAAGGTAAACCGTAAAGGTATCTCTTTTCATATTTCCATCAAACTCCGCAGCGGTTGCAGAGATGCTATGTATGGCGTTATCTATTTAGCATTTGCATAAGATGTTGTATAAAAAAAGCTCCTCACCATCGCGAAATTATCTTTACAAATCCTTCTATAAAATGGATTATTTTTAAATTCGTATGTAGTTATGGTCGCAGTCGCTTTGTAGATAATCCGTAGATAGAGTGAAAGGTCGAGGCTTGGGAATGAGGCAAATTTCGCTAAGGCGCATGGATAGGGGCAAGATACCGCAATGCTAAGATTTCTTGAAGACTTGAGGGCATTCACTAAACAGTCCTCGAAGCCGCGGAAGAGTTCATAAAGCAATTCGTCCTATTATGCATCATGCATGCATTAATATTCGCATGTAGTTAAGGTCACAGTCATTTTTAGATGACCCATAGGTAAAGAGAAAGGTCGAGGCTTGGTAATGAGGCACATTTCGCTGAGGTGCATGGATGGGGGCAAAATACAGCAATGTTAAAAGTCCTTGAAGACTTAAGAGCAGTCATTAAGTTGTCTTCGAAGCCGCGGATGAGCTCATAAAGCAATTCGTCCCATTATGCTCCATAATAATATAAAATGGTAGCACAGTAGAACCTACATTCGGATAGTTGGCGACTTTAATACGCTCCAGGAATCCGAGTTACCTCAAGAGATAGAGAACCTACATGTACAGACACTCTCGACAATGGGTGTGTGTGGACGCATCATTACGAAGACAATTCTCATCACCAAAATTACCATTGGCCAATTAGATGCTCTCTGGTAATAGGACACTTCTCTCTAAAGGACACTTTGTGAAACTAAGTGTTCTCCTTCAGGGATAGGTACTAACGTAATATAATAACAATTTTGCTATATGCAAATAGAATAAAACTTGTACAGAAATACTAAGGAATGATCTCAAGATTGAAAATATTCAACAAAACATTACAAATTAAACTTCCATCATTGCTTAACATACTGTAAACTACCTTGCGATTTCTTCTATCTGCTTATGTTGTTGCTTATTTGTTTAATGTATATGTTTATTAAATGTTATTTTTCTTATTTGTTAATTTTCTTTTTGACAATTATGTGTTACCTACTCTACTACAATTATTGTAAATAGTTTCACGCGCAATTATCCAGATCGGATATAGCGTGTCTTGTTTGCTACTGGTAAATAAATAAATTACAAAACAATTTTTCTCAATTTCTACAAAAAAAAAAACTCTGAAAATTTGAAAACTCCAACTTCAAGGATGCCAGTAACTAAAAAGACGACAAAAGTAAAAAAAGGAACCTAAGACCAAAACAACTTTTATTACAACTAAACCAAATAGTGAGAAGTTGAAAAAAATAAATACACTTTAAACATCAAGCAAGCCAAGAAAAACCTCCCCAACAACAAAGTTCTCAAAAAGCCTCAAGAACCCGAACCTGGATAAATCAAGATATATATACCATAAAATCTTTAATTAAAAAAGCATATATTGGATCAAATATCATTTATTTCACTAATATTTCAGTTGGCTGAACGCCAACCTTTATCAAGGTTAACATATAACATATTAATGTGTGTCAACAACAAACTCAGCGCCACATAACATCAAAAGAATTAAGTTTAAAATATATTTTTGTTTATATTATCTTTTGCTTATATACCATAACATAATTGTAATATAATAGTAAATGAACCATTGTATATATCCCCATTTGAAATTATTGTAAATATGATTAACTGGATTGCTCTTTTTGAGCGGCAGGCAATAACGTTATTTGGAACGCAAATCGAAATTTGTACCAAGAATATCCAGAATGAGGGATACTCGTTGGACTGGCATCAAAGGTCTGTAGTAAGAAGACTGGGGAGACCATCAGTGAAATGGGAAAATCCCTGGACTAAGACTTTTCATTGGGAAAGATAGCAAAAACAGTGAAGCTTAGCGTCTTGGCAAGCTTAAGAAGTGGAGAACCCACTCGGAACACAGGTTCTTATAAGTAATGGATATGCAAGTTTGCTTTATTTGAAAAATGAATATTCGTTTTTCCTAATTTCATTTTATACAAGTATATAAGTAGACAAGTAATAGGTGTAGATGAGCCTTTTTGCCGTTGTTTAAGATACACTCATGAACAATATTAAGTAAATGAAACGTCTTTGGTATCTCCGGTCGTCTGTCTTTTGAAGGATTCACAGTCAATTTTGTTCACACTTGGTTATCTCGTCCGTGGGCGTGTAGCAGATATATTTGATATTATCAGAGTTATTGTCTGAATCCCGATAAACATGATAAAAGGTACAACTTCCTTAAGGTTTGTCCATGAGCGTATCTTTAAGAGTTATTGTCTGAATCCTGATATACATGCTAAAAGGTACAACTTCCTTAAGGTTTGTCCATGAGCGTATCTTTAAGAGTTATTGTCTGAATCCTGATATACATGCTAAAAGGTACAACTTCCTTAAGGTTTGTTCATGAGTGTATCTTTCAGAGTTATTGTCTGAATCCTGATATACATGCTAAAAGGTACAACTTCCTTAAGCTTTGTCCAAGAGTGTATCTTTCAGAGTTATTGTCTGAATCCTGATATACATGCTAAAAGGTACAACTTCCTTAAGCTTTGTCCAAGAGTGTATCTTTCAGAGTTATTGTCTGAATCCCGATATACATGATAGAAGGCGCAACTTAAGGTTTGTTCAATTAGTGTATGCCTAACTGTTTTCTTGAATCAGTTGATTGCGGAATAGCATTACCCTATGCAAATATTTATCCGTAATTAAAACGTTAAATAAACGTTTTGAAATGGTGTAGTCTCACTTTCTAACAGAATATTATTCAACTACATAAATAGAAACCCATCATCCGCCTTTTTTTCTACGTTACATCTTGGTAGAGATTTCGGGTAGATAAGAGAATATAAAATGAAGATCAGCGGGAAGACTTTGAGGGAATGGGTGTTGCAGTCAACGTTTATTTTTTTGTGAATTTTCCAGAATTAATATGAAGGCAATAACACACCATCTATATATAAGATATGAAATTACAAGGCTGGATCAATAAAAAACGATAAAAGCTTGATAGAAAATAAAAACAAAGAAGGAAACAAATGTATATAGGTATAGACCTTTAAATTGAACTCTGTTGTTATATTTTAAAATTAAATCTCAAAAAAAGAAAGCATCTGAAAACATTTTCTTCCAATAAAAATGGCGAACGAAAACAAACAGTTGCATCAAGTATGAAATGCGAACAGTAATACGTTTTCTTTATCATGAAGGAGTTAACCATTTGAAATTTACTCCAGAATGAAATCTGTTCACAGCGATAAATGTTTATCTCAAAATAGATTATTTGAATAGGTTAGAAAATTCAAAAGCGGCATAGAAAGTTTGGATGACGCACCGCGACCTGGCGCCCCGGTCAAGGTTAGTGATGATGCAACCACCTGGGCCATTGACGAGATGATACAGAACGATCGTCACATTAGCATTAGAGTTATTTCTGCCGAACTTAACCTTAGTTATGGTAGTGTCCAAAAATCATTACAAAACATTAAAGTACAAAATATTAAAAGATGGGTGCCTCGGCTGCTCACAAAGGAAATGAAGGGAAAACGTCTTAACGCTTATAAAGAGTTTTTGAACGTTATGAAATTGAGGGTGAAGGTTTTCTTGATGGAATAGTGACTGGAGATGAATCATAGATACACCATCACATTCCTGACTCTAAAATATCAAGTGCAGAATGCCATCACAAAGGTTCATCAACACCAAAGAAACCGAAGATAACAGGTTCTACTGGAAAATTACTCTTGACTATGTTTAGGGACAGTAAAGGATACATCTTAGAAGATTATGTTCCTAAAGACCAAACAGTTAATAGCATAGTTTATTCTGAGCTTTTACGTGATAGCGCTTCATCAGGCCACTGGCTCCGCAAAGGCGTGCAACACATATAATAGAGATTCACAGAAATACATTTAAAAAATCAAATATAACAATAGTTTCCAGTTGTAGAGGGTTAGGGGGACAGTTTCAATGGGGGTTGGTAATATCTGTGTTGAATATGCTGGAACAGTTCTCCTAACCCTCTACAACTGGAAACTATTTTTATATTTGATTTTTTAAATGTATTTCTGTGAATCTCTCCTATATATGTGTTGTGCACGCCTTTGCGGAGCCAGTGGCCTGATGAAGCGCGACCGCGCGAAAGTTTGCTCCCAATACCTTAATAAAGAAACTCTGCAAATATTTTAAATTTATTTAAATCATTTATAATATTATTTACATCAATATTTCAAGAAAAACTAAAATAGATATTTTCAAAATTTGTACAAATAATATTTTGGGAATAAGTTTCTTTTGGTTAATAATTGATAATAATAAACACATTGGCTAATATGTAATACAAGATATAAGCAAAAAAAAATAATTATCGCTAAAAATTTCAACAATAGATAGCTATTGAATTAATTATAATTGTAATTTGTTAATAAGACATATTTTTATATATCCATTACATAGAGATCTTCTTCAATTGAAAAAAAGTATTATATTAGTTTTCTCAAGAATAATTGTCTTAAATAGACTAATACTTTGAAATTTTACAAAATTTCTGGGTTTTAATAATACAGTATATCCGGCAGAATAACGAGGGAAATGGATATAAAAAAAAAACACAATTATCTAAAAGTAGAGGGGTGTAAAAATGTCTTAGAATCTCTCAACAAAAAGTTTTTTTTTTTTCAACTTTTTTTCGTGTTAGATTCTCTTTATGTTTCTTCTTCCTGTGGAATTTCACGAACTATCTCTGTTCATCTTTAAATAAACAAAACCCTCGTGTTTGTGAAATCCTTCAGTTCTTTGTTGTTGCTTTTTTCTTAGCTTCCAAAACTTGTTTCGAGAACTGGAGTTGAGCATATTTGTGTAAATGAGTGTATAGGCATGCGAAATCGAAGTTTTTATTAATGTTTACATTGGTGTAACAGCTGCAAAGATTGAGATCTGATGAGCCAAGCCTTCCTAATATATATTTGAACGCAGTAAAAACAGTAGGAAATTATTTCTAAAAAGAAAATTGCGATGAAATGATGTATTCTATTATACCTATATCTTAATATTTAATTTAAAAGGCATATATTGGATCAAAAATATCATTTATTTTACCAATATATCAGTTGGCTGAACGCCAATCTTTTTCAAAGTATTATAACATATTAACGGGTGTCAACAACAAACTCAGCGCCACATAACGTCAATAGAATTAATTACTTAAATTTCAATTCTTTCGGCCCAATTAATGCATTAATATGTTTTAATACCTTGATAAAGTAATTTATAATACAATATAATGCGGCCCGTGATTGTAAAACGACATCCGAAAATCATCCCGCATGAGTTTCTTTTGAACGAAAAATCAAAATTTTATTTTAAGGGGAAATAACGATTCCCATCCCTGGCCATTTTTATTTTTCCGTTCATCATTACTCTTCACAATTCATCCTTCCATACCTCATCCCTAAGTTTAGAGGTGGTCGTTATTTCCCCTTAAAATAAAAGTTTGATTTTTCGTTCAAAAGAAACTCATGCGGGATGATTTTCGTATGTCGTTTTACCTTGATAAAGGTTGGCGTTCAGCCAACTGAAATATTGGTAAAATAGATGATACTTTAATCCAATATATGCCTTTTTATTTAAATATTTATTTATGGATTGCTCTATTTTAAAAACGATATCTTAATATATATCAATAACGCTCCATCTATATAGTACAATGTCTTTGTTATTTGCGGAAGAACATTGCTCGATGCAAATATTTAATTGTAATTCTACTGTTCTAAAAGCTTATGTTCATAGTTTGCTTAAATGCTAAGATTAAACCCTTGAGTGTTGCATATAAAATCAGAATGATTCAATACAGTATTAGAGCTCTAAATAGACAGTCTGGTAGATTAAATTGGCGAAACCGTTGGAAGGGTTCACCAATGATGAGCCAAGCCCACCTAATATTTTTTTCATCGCAGTAAGGACAGTAGAAGTTTGTTTTATTTGTGAAAAGAGCCATTCGCGCTTTATTTTTCATTTGTAATACATATATCTATTTAAAAATAAAAAGGCATATCCTGACCAGGTGCACATGTGTTTTTCAGAAGGCAGAGCGTCATCTGGTGGAATAGAAGTAAAATATTCATTGATTTAACCTGTTCGATGAATAAATCAATAAATAGTTGATTTGTGTTCCACCAGATGGCGCTCTGCCTTCTAAAAAGCAAATGTGCTCCTGGTCAGGATATGCCTTTTTTACTTTTGATAGCAACACCTGATCTTTTTTATTTTTTATTTTTTCTATTGTTTTTTCATATATCCATTTAAATATTTCTTACAGAATAGAATGTAATCCCGCAAAGGAAGTATATCGCAATATGGATTCCATCCTATACAACATGATCATAAACCTAGGTAAGATATGGCACTGTCAAACACAGTCGGCAATTCAGAAAAAAACGCCGATAAAAAAAGGATGAAGTGCCAAAGATGAGATTTTTATTACAACAAACGCGTGGAGAACTTAATCAAATCAGGGTAGGAAATAATTCAATTTCAGAGTTAACAATTCAAGTCGATTGCGCCGAAAATTGGAATTAAAATATTGCCTGGAAGTTTATTTGATTTGTTTTTCTGTCCATTTCTCTTAAAAACTTAAGTCTCCACAAGGCTTTGTTTTTATAATTCTAGAGAAGTGATATACTGGCTCTGACACATTTGTAAACCTTTTGATAAATTCAACTGATTCATTACTTCTCCCGTAGAATATTATGGAATAGAAACCCCCCTCTGTACTGATGAGGGACATAGCATGAAACCATGGTATACAAGTAAGGGGGTCGGTGGTAGGATGGTCAAAACCATTGGTTTTGGACCACTACGACCCGGGTTCGATTCCCGTATTGGGCACTTTTTTCTGATAAAAAAAATACTCCGATGGCCTCTGATTCTTGCAAAAGTTAAACTCCATCAGCGAGTGCAAGTATCCAAACGGGGGCTCTGGCACATTTGTAAGTACAAAGGTCGAACTGCTTTATACATGTATAGACATGTGGTGCACTTGCAGTTAAAGCTGTCGATTTTTCTACCCACCATGATTATCATGGCCTGTACCACGTGTACTAGGGATAAGCAAAATAAAATCTGTAATTGATCGCTGTTTTGAGGTAATGGCTACACTGTTGTAATTTATTGCTGTATCGTTGTAAGTTACTGCTGTAATTAACTTCTATATTGTTGTAATGACTGTATTGTTGTAATGACTGTATTGTTTTATTGTGTTATTTTAATTAATGTATCGTTGTAATTTATTGCTATAATTAATTTACGTATTGTTGTAATGGCTGTATTGTGTTGTATTGTTGTATGTAATTTGTGAAATTAATTGCTGTATTGTTGTAATTACAATGTATTGTTTTATTGTCGTTATTTTTATTGATGTTGTTAATTGCTGTGTTGTGTTGTTGTAACTAATTTTTTAAATAAATTGCTGTATTGTTGTAATTACATGTTTTGCTCTATTGGTTCTATTGTTGTAAGTAATTTGAGAATTTAATTGCTTGATTTGTGATTACAGTTTTTTTGTTGTTATTTTTATTGATGTAATTAGTTGCTTAATTGTTGTAATTTATTGTTGTATTGTTGCAATGGCTGTATAGTCGCTTAGATTATGCCTTACGATGGAGTTTCTTTTCTGTTTGGAGGTGAGTTGGTTCAATGCGTCACAAAAGATTGTCTCAAACCTTTGGAGGTAGTTACAAGAGGCAGGTATCGTTGCTCAAATATTCATTCAAAGCAGAAAAATTTCAAGAAAATATCGTTTTATGTAATACTTATAGCCCCTATCTATATTAGTAAGAAGCTAGATTCTGCATCAAGACCTCATTCACAAAGAAAACGTTGAACGCCATTTGAAAATTATCCTGCATGTGTTTCGTTTGAACGAAAAATAGAAATTTATTTTAAGGAGAAATAACGATTATTTCTAACCTTAGGGATGAAGTATGAAGGGTGAATTGTGAAGAGTAATGATAAATGGAAAAATAAAGTGTCCAGGGATGGGAATCGAACCCACAGTGTTCCGCTGTGTTCCGCGCAGTTCGATTCCCATCCCTGGACACTTTATTTTTCCATTTATCATTACTCTTCACAATTCATCCTTTCATACTTCATCCCTAAGGTTAAATATAATCGTTATTTCTCTTTAAAATAAATTTCGATATTTCGTTCAAAAGAAACACATGCGGGATAATTTTCAAATGGTGTTCTACAATCATAAGCCTCATTATATTGTTGTTTAAGAATATTTTGTCGAGATAACTAAATAAGAAAAGGTTTAATGCGAATAAAAGTCAAAGATATATACATTAATTCGCAAAACTCAAGGAAATGGATAGTCTTCCATTAATTCAATTGGGAATATTAATACACGAAAATACGTATATAGCAATTCCCTAACGATCTATTATTTGAAAAAATATCAAAAGAGAATATGTACACTATTATTATAAATTCTTATGTCCAATATTTACATAGATTTACCTTTAAATTCTATATAATCTGTCTTTTTTTATTAATTTAACATATCGGACGCGATATCCCAGCTTGGGATACTTGCGCCTAAATACATTTTAGCAGCTTATATACAATTCATTTTATATACAATTCAATAAACAAAATTAAAACTGAAAGGTTGGTTTTCTCAAACAGAAAAAAAATCTGAAATGAATATACAAAAATTATTGAATTTTACATAGGGGCCTTTGTTATATACAAATTCGCACATTGATGGGATAAAAATGATTATTTCTGAAGCTGTGAAAGATCGGACATTCTATCAATAAATGTATTGAGTTTTAGTTTTATTTTCCACAGAAGCATCTAGGATCATCTTTTGCCCCGATTTTCTACAGAAACTCTCCAAAATTACCATGATTTGTAATGAATTGTGGGTTGTAAAAATTTGGACCAAAATAGTAAGGAATTCAAATGGGAAAATTTCGGAATGTTTCATTAGTGTTAGCTATTGTTTCAGCCATTATTCATAGCCAATAGTAACAAAAAATAATTCAATCTGGAACATATATATATATCATGTACACATATACATTCTAATGCTGATTATGATTGTAGAATGAGGTTTGAAAATTATCCCGCATGTGTTTCTTTTGAACGAAAAATCGTAATTTATTTTAAGGAGAAATAACGATTATTTCTAACCTTATGGATGAAGTATGAAAGGATGAATTGTGAAGTGTAATGATAAACGGAAAAATAGAGTTCTCATCGCTGAACACTTTTATTTTTCTGTTTATCATTACTCTTCACAATTCATCCTTTCATACTTCATCCCTAAGGTTAGAAATAGTCGTTATTTCTCCTTAGAATAAATTTTGATTTTTCGTTCAAAATAAACATTTGTGGTATAATTTCCAAATGTCCTTCTACATATACGTTCATTTACAAAACTTAAGAAAATGGAAATACGCGCGTTGATGTAGACCGTTATCTATTTTTTCAAGGAGACAGATGCAAATTCCCAAAGCCTTCTATATTAGACTATTATAAAAACGCATAAAAAGGACAAAAATAAAACATATTGCCGAGTGGAAAATTAGGGAAGACGAAAACTTCAGGAGGAGCCAACAATTTATTTCAGGCAAGAACAAACTATGAATGGTAAACAAAAGATAAGCCACAAGAGAAATTTATAGAGTAGCAAAATATGAACATAAAAATGACCACTCTGTTAATAAAAATAATAAAATTAATAAATACTTTGTTACATAACTTCTTCCCTACGGGAGCTGTGACCCACAGCTAGCAATTATTGTAGATCCTGGAATGAATCTGACGTGCTTCTACTAAGGAGTCCATCGAAGTCTTGGAACTTTTTTCCTAGTACCTTTGCGTCCTTTTTCTTGCGGCGTTAAGAGCGGCTTTGTCGTCGTATCGTCTATAGGGACATCGTCATCTTCGAGGGAAGTCTTGGCTTTAGCACGGTGGTGGAATCCTGGAATCAGTCTCCGAAAATGTTGATCACAGCACCCATGGCCTCTAGGTCTTCTCGGCGGCCTTCAGTTTGTCTTCCCTAATTTACCCAGCATCTCCACCAAAATTCCACGTGGAAAATTAGGGACGACAAAAACTTCAGGAGGAGACAACAATTTATTTCAGGCAAGAACAAACTATGAATGGTAAACAAAAGATAAGCCACGAGGGAAATTTACAGAGTAGCAAATATATAAACATAAAAATGACCACTCTGTTAATAAAAATAATAATATTAATAAATACTCTTTACAATATTTATATTGGTAAAGAAAACATTCAAAGACAAAGAAGATGAGTTTCTTTTTATAAACATGCGTTCGAGCTTTCGGGCATAATGTCGCCCTTCAACAGGAATAAAAATACATAGAGAATCAAGATACGTCTATATATATACAGGTGATTAGCATAAACAAGAAAAATATTATTTTTAGAGAGATAAAATTTAAGTTTTATGTATGATATACAAAACAGGAATCATGAGGGGCGTGGAGCTCGTAAGCTTGCAGCCCATGTATTGAAGGGCGACATTATGCCCGAAAGCTCGAACGCATGTTTATAAAAAGAAACTCATCCTCTTTGTCTTTGAATGTTTTCTTTACCAAGTTACTCCAGAGGATTTTACCTTGTTTAAACAATATTTATATGTACAATTATGGACAAATATCTCATATATAGATGATGCGTTATTGCTATGTATTAATGTATGTCTAACTGGCCTTGTACTTATTTAGAAAAAAGGAATTTCCTGATCGTGCAACTAAAAGTTGCTGATGGCTTGCGCCACCTATCGGAATAAATATCAACTAATATTTGAATTTTTAGTTATTCCAGAATTGGTCAGATACCCATTTTTCTTAATTTAACTACCTGATCAAGTACAAATTTAATTTTGTACTATTTTTTGACTTGTACTTATTGTTTGTGGAAGCGAATTGCTCGACGCAAATATTTACGTGTAATTTTACTGTCCATGAAGTATGAAAGGATGAATTGTGAAGAGTAATGATAAACGGAAAAATGAAGTTTCCAGTGATGGGAATCGAACCCACAGTTTTCCGCTGTGTTCCGCGCAGTTCGATTCCCATCTTATGTTTATAGTTTGCTTGAAATTAATTTCTAAGATACCATCTTTCATTTCAGCATTAATAAGAAGAATCGTCCAATACAGTATTAGAGCTCTAAAAAGCGGTCTTGTATATTAAATTGACGAAACCGCTGGGAGGGTTCACCACTGATGAGTCAAGCCCTGACAATATTTTTCCATCGCAGTAAGGACAGTAGAAGTTTGTTTTATATTTAAAGAGAAATTTTCGTGCTTTAATAGTTTCAAATCTTATATATAGATGGCGCGTTATCGTCTTTTATGTGGAAAGTCTTTCAAGTCGCCACGGAAGCAATTTTGTTCACAATTGTTTAACTCGTGTCTTCAATAAAGTTCACTGTGCATCAAATATTTTTCAGAGTTATTGTCTGAATCCCGATATAAATGCTAAAAGATACAACTTCCTTAAGTATTGTTCATGAGTGTATCTTTCAGAGTTATTGTCTGAATCACGATATACATGCTAAAAGGTACAACTTCCTTATGTATTGTCTATGAGTGTATCTTTCAGAGTTATTGTCTGAATCACGATATACATGCTGAAAGGTACAACTTCCTTATGTATTGTCTATGAGTGTATCTTTCAGAGTTATTGTCTGAATCCCGATATAAATGCTAAAAGATACAACTTTCTTAAGTATTGTCTATGAGTGTATCTTTCAGAGTTATTGTCTGAATCACGATATACATGCTAAAAGGTACAACTTCCTTATGTATTGTCTATAAGTTTATCTTTGAGAGTTATTGTCTGAATCCCGATATACATGCTAAAATATACAACTTCCTTATGTATTGTCTATGAGTTTATCTTTGAGAGTTATTGTCTGAATCCCGATATACATGCTAAAATATACAACTTCCTTATGTATTGTCCATGAGTGTATCTTTGAGAGTTATTGTCTGAATCCCGATATATACATGCTAAAATATACAACTTCCTTATGTATTGTCCATGAGTGTATCTTTGAGAGTTATTGTCTGAATCCTGATATACATGCTAAAAGGTACAACTTCCTTATGTATTGTCCATGAGTGTATCTTTGAGAGTTATTGTCTGAATCCCGATATACATGCTAAAATGTATAACATCCTTTGTATTGTCCATGAGTGTATCTTTCAGAGTAATTGTCTGAATCAGGATATACATACTAAAAAGTAAACATTTCTTCGGTTTTGTCCATGAGAGAACATAATTCTGGAAATTTTACCATTTAGAAAAGTGAGAGTAAAAAAAACGTAAATTCTATTATAAATTAGCTTAAAGGAACTGCTTAGTTTGAAAGGCTCTGGAATGAAGAAAATATTGAATTGTAGGACTTCAGATTAGCACATGCCATGTTTGACAGAGTTTAAGATTGTAGGTGTAAGATATCACGAGAGAAATTGTTGGAAATTTTACCCGATAATTCCTGACACTGAAACAGAGACTAATTACTGGAATTTACCCAACTGGGGAGGGAGAAAAGTTTCAGTAAAGTTTGAAGAATTATCCCATTGAAGTGTCGTTCGATTTTAGAAATTTTCTTGGTTTTCTCGCTTTTAAGTGATTAATAGGTTTCCACACTTCTCAATTCAACGCGTGAAATAACAAATTTTTCAGTATACACATATATTTCACCCAGAAATAATGTGATATATTCTTCTCTCAATATATAATGAGTATGTAAAATATGTATATAATAATGTGTGTATATAAAAATAGTATTTATTATTAATTTGTTAATGTGATAATCCTGTTAAATAAAAGGTTTCACAAGAAACTTAACCCTGGAAGCTTTATTTATTATATAATATATATATATATATATGAAAAAGAAAAAAGTATTTTCTTATGTACAACTGGAAATGCTGATGACTTGCGCCATCTATCGGAATAAATATCAACTATTTTCGTTGATTTTTTTATTATTCTAAAATTGGCCAAATACCCATTCTTGATTAATCAAGAAAAGCTAACCACGTACGCTTTTCTGGCTTTTGGTCCTCATCAGCGTGGTGCAAGCTATACCTCAACGTCCAAACACTGGTGATTCAGGTATTCTGAGAAATCATGAAACGGGTAGTTAAGGCCAGAATTGCATTAGACCGCAAAACAATGTGAAAAAATAGCCCAAATATGATATTGTACTGGGATAAGGTGCATATATTATGAAAAAGAAAAAGGCATCTCCTTATCGTGCAAAAAAATCAACGGTTATTTGACATTTATTCCGACAAATGGCGCAAGCCATCAGCAACTTTCAGTTGCACGATAAGGAGATGCCTTTTTTTTTCATAATTTATGCACCTTATCCCAGTACAATATCACATTTGTTATTTTTCATACATTAATATGTTATAATACCTTGATAAAGGTTGGCGTTCAGCCAACTGATTTATTGGTAAAATAAATGATATTTTGATCCAATATATGCCTTTTTAATTAAATATTTATTTATAGATTGTTCTATTTTCATAACTTATATTATCTCTGACTCACACACTCAACCTCCTGTAAATAAAGTTTAGAATATATAGCTGACCAAAAAAAAAAAAAACTTACACCAAATTCCAGAAAGTTCGTCTTGTCTATCAGAATGGTGGAAAATCTAACCCAGCCAATCCGTTCTACCAAAGAATGGATTCCTAGATTGAGATCTTGGGCTTGTCCATCCAAGCCTTTGTGCTTCAAGGAATTAAGACTCTCCTGGGAAACTTTTTTCTCCGCCCAGTAAAACTTTTGCTACTCTAAATCTAGAAGAACTTGTTTCGAAACTTTCTTGTAGCATCTAAATGTAGCTTGTATGTTCGGTAAATTTCCCTCCCTATTATGGAAATAACTTGCAGGAATACTAAAAACATTTTTGAATAAATAAAAATATCATGGAAGAAGTTTAAATTTTTACGTATTCCATTTATTTTTGGGTTTTTTTATGCATATCTCTTCGAATATTTATTTTATTTTTTAAATATAGAATGCTAACCGAGAGAGCTAAAATTTTCTGCCATGGTAAAAACTCATTCAACAAAAAGTGTTTGAAAAGTTTATTTTTCATAAAGATAATAATATTTATATTATAGATGGAAATTTTGTCGGGAGGATATTGATCTAAGGAGACAAGTGTCGCCTCTCCAGTCAAAATGGACGTCAAAACCATACGCCATCTATTGACCGTCGTCGCAAACTAGCGGCCTCGGCTCGGTGACAAAGCCACAATGATGGCGTCAAGTTTTGACGTCTATTTTGACAAAAGAGGCAACCCTTGACTCCTTAGATCAATATCCTCCCGGCAAAATTTCCATCTATATTTTAGCCATAGATATGGCCCAGCCACTTTGCCAGCTAAACACCTCTTTGGCAGGTTGTCAAGATTCCATTAGATCCCGTGTGGATCTCATGGGAAAAAGTCCGCCCTAGACTGACGAGGGCCATTAGCCCGAAACAATTGTTTCTAGGTGGACGCTTTTCAGTTTTCCAAAGCTGGTATTGTAGCTTTGTCACCGACCTGAGGCCGTTAGTTGCGGCAACGGTCAATAGATGGCGTCTGGTTTTAGACGTCTTTTTTGACGGTAGAGGTGACCCTTATCTCTTTACATCTTTATATTAGTAGTAATGATACGAGTTTTTTTTATAATATCACCCTTTCAAATTCATATTAACAATTTTATAGTTTATATATTAAGATTTTAAAAAATGGCCAGTAAATATTTTTATTGTCTCGACGTTTCGACAAAAAATTTTTCTCCTCGTCAGGAGCGAACAAAAATTAAAACATTAGGCCTAATGTTTGTCGACTAGTTGCCGTGACGTCATCAATAAATATATTCACATCTTCAGATATACAAAGACTTGATTTCTACGCTACAATATTATATCATCATTATTATATATGATATATCATGATGCATTAGCGCGCCATCTGTTATGTAAATTCGAAACTATTATAGACGCGTATGATTCTTTTAAAATTAAACAATTTCTACAGCCCTTACTGAAATGGAAAAATTAATGAGATGGCCTGGCTCATCAGTGGTGAGCCCTCCCAGCGGTTTCGCCAGTTTAATGATATGAATATACAATAAAACAAGAAATTTACCCTCGGAAGCCGGTTTGTTTATTATATTGTTACGTCATACCCAGATACTATTCGTGTACTTTGTTTACTCAGGATGCCACAAAAAGATACACATGTGAGTTCGAAGGGATTGCAGCTAAGTTAGCGCTCTATTGTATCTCACTTAACAGAAGTAATACAACAGTAGGACTTGTCTTCGATCTCCCCGTCAGAAGAATCCTTGGCGCCGTGGATGTCCTCTTGTGAAGCGTTCCTCTCCACACTGTACACATGCAGCCTGGACTACACCGTCTTGTAGACCGCTCTGATGTCAGGCTCTCCTTGTAGGATCATCCACACGCCCGAAGGTAAATCGCCACGTCTTCTCCTCCCCTCAGATGTCATCAGACTCTGTCCTCCCCCTAACAGGAATGCTGTTTTTGGCGCCTGCCACATGGCAGCGGAGGCCGCTAGAGTCCACCCCTCTTTCCCCAACTTTACTCTGGTATCTTGGCCTTGTCGTCCACGTTACTATATTTAATTGTATATTAAACTGGCGAAACCGCTGGGATGAGCCAAACCCTCTTATTAAATTTTCCATTGCAGTAAGGGCAATATAACTTATTTAAATTTTAAAATAATCATACGCGTCTATAATGGTTTCGAATTTTTTTTTTGTTTTATATTGGCAGACGCTGCTTTTTCTTCATTGTTTTAATTGTGTTAAACAAATTGTGTGTTTGTTAAAGCGTTCCACTGTTTTCTTGCCGTAAAAGGGTGAAATTAACAAAACAATAAATTTAATTAACTATACATGATTTCTGAAAAATTAAAAGGCATTTCCTTATCGTGCAACTGAAAGTTGCTGATGGCTTGCGCCATCTATCGGAATAAATATCAACTATTCTCGCTAATTTCGAATTATTCCAGAATTGGCCAAATACCCATTCATGATTAATCAAGAAAAGCTAACCACGGACGCGTTTCGGGCTTTTGGCTCTCATCAGCGTGGTGCAAACTGTACCTCAACGACCAAAACACTGGTCCTTCAGGCATATTAAAAATAATGAAACGGGTAGTCAAGGGTAGAATTGCGTGAGACCGCGACACAATGTGAAACACATGGCCTTAACTACCCGTTTCATGATTTTTCAGATGCCTGAATGACCAGTTTTTTGGTCATTGAGATACAGCTTGCACCACGCTGATGAGGGCCTCGGAAGCCGCTCTGTTTATTATATATGTATTGAAAAGTATTTTACTCTCTGAATAAATTCAACGTGTAGTAATGTAAAGAAGCGGTCTTGTAGATTGAATTGGCGAAACCGTTGTAAAGGTTCACCACTGATGAGTCAAGCGATCACAATATTTTTTCATCGCAGTAAGAGCAGTAGAAGGTTGATTTATGTGTGAGAGAAACAATCGCATCTTAATGTTTCCATCTGCTAAATATGGCGAGTTATTGATCAATATTAATGGCGAGTTATTGATCAATATTATTGATGGCGGGTTATTGATCAATATAAATACCTAATTATTGTAAGTAGAATTAAAAGAAAAACGCGCATTCCTTAATAGAATGTTTCAGAACGTTCTAGAATAATCTAGAAAAATCAGAGAACAACTGATTTGTTAATATAAAGCGATTGCGCAAGGCTTAGCGCTGTCGGCTTTCTGATTGGTTGACCAACCATGACCATTCTGGAAAGATCTACTCCGGGATATATAGGGATGAGGAACTCATGCCGGGAGAAAAAGAACGAAGCTACGTGGTGTACTCCAAGCAAGCTGCTGTCTCAAGAGGTCGGACTGCTGCTTGCCGCCGACGCCGGTGTACTTCGTGGAAGATTCTAGAAGGTTCTACCAATTTCTGTTTCCTGTTCTGCTCCTGCTTTCCCTCACCGTGCTGCAGTTGGTGAGTTTGTAACTGCTGTTCTCTTTAATGTTATTTTATGTTTGCACTATTCTGTAATTATTTTTATCGATTAGACTTAAAAAAGTCCTATAGATCCTTTATACCCACAAAGGTTATTTTCTGTCAACCAACAGCGCAACAATACATATTGAATGAGAGATAGGTTACGTGCAATAGATGAGGAACTTTCATCTCCTTGAGAAGACCATTTGACTGTAGAGAACGAAATCAGACGAAGAAGAGAATGGCCAAGAATTATTAAGAGGTTAACAGGATGTTACGAGAAGCATCTGCCCAGAAGTCCTTCTCTACGTGGCTGCAGGGGGAAGCAGCACAAGTAAGGGACTGCTCTGTAGGGAGAAGTACCGCGTCGTGAGCCCCGAGCCGCTACGGTAACCGTTAACAGGGAACTCTGAAATGTGGCTGACTAACGGGGCAATGGCACTCTCCTTTCCATGGAGAAACATATAGCAAAACTAAAATAAAAACCAAAATACCCCAGCCCACATGCAACCTCAACATTAACAGAGAATTAACGACAGCAATTTCAAGAATCAGAACAGGGGATTTTAAAAGAATGAAGATAAACCCAGACATGACTCGAACATACAGGAACTGCAATAACTGTGACACAACACCCAACTAACTCCGGACAATATATACCCGGCCATCCTTGCAGCCCTCTATATGGCAGACATCAATCCAGAAGAGGACATCCATACGGACAAGGCACCTAGGTTGGCCGGTATTGTGATCAGGGTACATGGACCGATCTGATCTGCTCCATGGACAAGACACCACCACCTCAGTTGGCCGGTATTGTGATCAGGGTACATGGACCGATCTGATCTGCTCCATGGACAAGACACCACCACCTCAGTTGGCCGGTATTGTGATCAGGGTACATGGACCGATCTGATCTGCTCCATGGACAAGACACCACCACCTCAGTTGGCCGGTATTGTGATCAGGGTACATGGACCGATCTGATCTGCTCCATGGACAAGACACCACCACCTCAGTTGGCCGGTATTGTGATCAGGGTACATGGACCGATCTGATCTGCTCCATGGACAAGACACCACCACCTCAGTTGGCCGGTATTGTGATCAGGGTACATGGACCGATCTGATCTGCTCCATGGACAAGACACCACCACCTCAGTTGGCCGGTATTGTGATCAGGGTGCATGGACCGATCTGATCTGCTCCATGGACAAGACACCACCACCTCAGTTGGCCGGTATTGTGATCAGGGTACATGGACCGATCTGATCTGCTCCATGGACAAGACACCACCACCTCAGTTGGACAGTATTGTGATCAGGGTACATGGACCGATCTGATCTGCTCCATAGACAAGACACCACCACCACCTCAGTTGGCCGGTATTGTGATCAGGGTACATGGACCGATCTGATCTGCTCCATGGACAAGACACCACCACCACCTTGAGAGGCATTAAAGAATAGATTTCATGAGATTAACCAAATTCAACCAAGACTTAATATTACAACAAAGCTTTGTAGTTTCAAGATGTGTAATTTTGGCTATAATGGTAGTAAATATATTATTAAGTTTGAAATCTCTTCATACCGTGGGTCAAATTTTCCAACATTTTCTTTTTTACACTTTTTTAAAAACTAAATAGCTGAAAAAAAAGTTTTAGAGAAAAATTCTACTGATTCAATTTGTGGTCGAGAGAATTGAAGTAAAGTGTAAATTGAGTTTTTCCCGATTGTACAAACCCAAGAGAGCTTCCCAACAGAATTTCTGGAAAGTCGGCTGTACAACATTCTTACAAGAGGGTATATGTAAATATATTTACTAAAATTTACATAACCAAATTTACATACTCTGCTGAAACGATGAAACGCACATAAATTGAGCTTTTGATTATTATTTATTTATAATTTTTGTTGTGGGTCGGTGTTACAAAAAGAACAGCCAAATAAGCTATTATATATATATATATATATATATATATATATATATATTATATATATATATTTAAAGAGACAAAGGTCGCCTCTCCCGTCAAAATAGACGTCAAAACTAGACGCCATCTATTGACCGTCACACGGAATAAAGTCCGCCCTAGACTGACGAGGGCCATTAGCCCGAAACCATGGTCTCTAGGTGGACGCTTTTTAGTTTGCCAAAGCTGGTGTTGTGGCTTTGTCACCGACCCGAGACCGCTAGTTTGCGGTGACGGTCAATAGATGGTGTCTAGTTTTGACGTCTATTTTGACGGGAGAGGCGACCTTTGTCTCTTTAAATCAATATCCTCCCGGCAAAATTTCCATCTATATATATATGTGGTATTATAAGGTGGGAAGTGGAATAATCACATCACAAGTTGAAAGAGGGACCTAGATAACCAGAGAGAGACGGGACCGGCACAGTCGGGCGGCCGTTCGTATCGCACACAACCCCCAACTGTCTTAAAAGTCCCGAGGTGTTAACTGACGGGCCCCAGTAGTCGCCCCTTGGAATGTCGCTGGTATCTCAAGTGACCGGACTTTACACTCCCGTATCTCTCTGGGCTGTCTGTAGGTTGGCTTTATTATTCCTTGAAGAGTATATATTATGATATATATGATTATTATTATTAGATATAAGGATACATATTGCCACGTGGAAAATTAGGGAAGACAAAAACTTCTGAAGGAAACAACAATTTATTTTAGGCAAGGACAAACTATGAATGGTAAACAAAAGATAAGCCACAAAGGTAATTTACAGAGTAGCAAAATATTAACATAAAAATGACCACTCTATTAATAAAAATATGAAAATTAATAAATACACCAATCCCCCGATTTACACGGTACTTGTTTTACACGTTTTCGCTTTTACACGGTTTTCCAAATAAGTTTTCTTTTTTTGTTTTTATCGCACTATACTAAATGCTACTGTGATTGAACACATGTGCTGTGTACACATCTCACGAGGAATCCCGAGCTTATGTGCTGACTACATATTTTAACCTGTCAATGCATTTTATTTTTATTTCTGTGTACACCTATCCCCCGATTTAGACGTTTTTCTCAGGAACATATCTACCGTGTAAATCGGGGGATAGGTGTACTTTGTTACAATATTAACAATATAAGAACAACCGCACACAACAGTAAAACAAAGGCATTCTAAAGGTATAAACAACGAAGAAGATTGACTGTTGGCCATTCCCATTGGTCAGTTCATTTTCATGCAGCGCCTCCAAGCGGCGCTCGTGTCCACGCTTCTCTCATCAATTTTAATATAATTAATATTTCATCGCGTTGTAAATTGTAGAAAAATGTTCTAAATATTTAATCAACTACTCAGCAAAAGGTTTTTTTTTATTTCAAATATTTTATAATTAGCAAGTTTTCGAGTTTAAGAATTCTTCTACAAGCATTTCATCCAAATATATACGTGTTATATAAAAAAGGTAATTTTATTTTAAAATTATAATTTCTAAATCAAACTACTCTGTTAAAACGATCGCCAGATGTCGCGTCTTTCCCTTTATTAATCCATTCTTGTTGTTGTTGTCCCCTTGCTTCCATTGCGTTTCTGGTGACCATCAAGGCCGAAGCTGTCCAACTCTCGCCAACCCACGCATGGCCAAGTGCGCTAACTGCTCAGCCAAGGGCCTCTCTGCCGCCCACGAGGCAAGATCAATGTCTTACCCAACTACCAGAGCTAGAGCTGCAAAGTTATAGTCTTCCCGCCTTCTTTCTGCCTCCTGACCTCCGCGGACCCAATCCGGCCTAACCTGCCTCTTCCCTGACGGAGATGCTGTCCCTAGCCTCCCCAGCCTGGTCATAGTGGTTTTATATATTCCGCTTTATGCGTCCATTGAGGCTCAAAAATCATATATTTTAATTAGCAGCCCCGTAAATAAAGATATTTCCGTTGTTTTCCCGTTTCAACTACGAGGAGTCTGTCCGCGTCTGCTACCGCTTCTGTGGCTACGGCCACATGGCCGATAGATGCACCAAGGCTACGGTCACCTGCTTTCACTGCGCTGTGTATATATATTTCCTTTAAATTTTATATATTGATTATTTCACTCCTTTTCTCTATCTCTCAGGGGAGAATCGGTATATAGAACTAAAAGTAGTGCTAGATTGACCTAGAGTCAAAAAGGTTTTTCAAAAGATAGTAAGACGCATTTTACAAAAGACACAATGTTTTTATTAGGATATAGGCTGTTTGAAGAACTCAATATTGATGATAAATGATGATAATACTGTCTCCTAAAAAAAAAAAAAAAGAATAGACGACCATCGACATCATGGACTTTCCAATTCCTTAAGACACAATATTTCTATCGGGTAGAAATAGGCCGTTAGGAGAACTCAATGCTGATGATATATGATGATAATACTGTCTCCTAAAAAAAAAAAAAAGAATTTACGACCATCGACATCATGGACTTTCCAATTCCTTAAGACACAATGTTTCTATTAGTTAGAAATAAGCCGTTAGGAGAACCCAATACTGATGATATATGATGATAATACTGTCTCCTAAAAAAAAAAAAGAATAGACGACCATCGACATCATGGACGTTCCAATTCCTTAAGACACAATATTTCTATCGGGTAGAAATAGGCCGTTAGGAGAACTCAATACTGATGATATATGATGATAATACTGTCTCCTAAAAAAAAAAAAAGAATAGACGACCATCGACATCATGGACGTTCCAATTCCTTAAGACACAATATTTCTATCGGGTAGAAATAGGCCGTTAGGAGAACTCAATACTGATGATATATGATGATAATACTGTCTCCTAAAAAAAAAAAAAGAATAGACGACCATCGACATCATGGACGTTCCAATTCCTTAAGACACAATATTTCTATCGGGTAGAAATAGGCCGTTAGGAGAACTCAATACTGATGATATATGATGATAATACTGTCTCCTAAAAAAAAAAAAAAGAATAGACGACCATCGACATCATGGACTTTCCAATTCCTTAAGACACAATATTTCTATCGGGTAGAAATAGGCCGTTAGGAGAACTCAATACTGATGTATGATAATACTGTCTCCTTGAAAAAATAGACGACCATCTACATCAAAGACTTTACAATTCCTTAAGACACAATGTTTCTATTAGGTAGAAATAGGCCGTTAGGAGAACTCAATACTGATGATATGATAATACTGTCACCTAAAAAAATAATAATAATAATAGACGACCATCGACATCAAAGACTTTCCAATTCCTTAAGACACAATTTTTCTATTAGGATATAGCCCGTTAGGAGAACTCAATTCTGATCATAAGATAATACTGTCTTCTTAAAAATATAGACGAGCATCGACATCAAAGACTTTCCAATTTCTTAAGACACAATGTTTCTATCAGGTAGAAATAGGCCGTTAGGAGAAATCAATACTCGTGATATAGTCTCGGAGATAAAAATAGAGCAAGGGCAAATTTAGGAATGATTAATTTATTATAAAGGTGGGTGTTTACCTTTTAGTTCTCCAATAAATCTATATACAAGAGGTATTTATAGGGAGAACAACTTATCCCAAAGTAAAATAATAACAAGAGTGGTCAGCCACCGTCCCGTTTTCCTTATTTGCCGATAAGATTCCGAGAACCCCTCACACCTGTCCCCCCGGAGTCCAGTGATGATTGACAGGTGTCCCATGGAGTTTCCTGTGGTTGTAGAGCTACTTGACAATGTTTTGTAATTTGAAAACGTTTTTCACAATTGCATTATGAATAGACATTAATGTGTGTCAACAACGTGGACAACAATGTTGAAACGGGGTCGTCTCCTCAAGTCCAGTGATGATTGACAGGTGTCCCATGGAGCTTTCTGTGGGTGTGGTTGTAGAGCTACTTGACAATATGATAATATTGTCTCCTTAAAGATATAGACGACCATCGGAATCAAGGACTTCACAATTAAATAAGTATTGTGGATGAATGTAGGTAGAGTTGTACGGTAGCACTTACCACCATGACTCCAGGAACCTTCGCGGCAGATAAGACCGCAACTGGCCACCCCCCACCGGAATCATACCTGCCGGGGGTACTCTGGACACACATCTGACCTTAGTACTGATGTCACCAAACACCACAAGTAATAGAGGTCATCTTTGATATTGCAACAAAGTATTTATTTTATTATTTTTATTAACAGAGTGGTCATTTTTATGTTTATATTTTGCTACTCTCTGTAAATTTCCCTCGTGGCTTATCTTTTGTTTACCATTCATAGTTTTGTCCTTGACTGAAATATATTGTTGTCTCCTCCTGAAGTTTTTGTCTTCCCTAATTTTTCACGTGGCAATATGAACACCAATCAACAAAGCTTTTATTAGGGACACTCATCCTATACAGGATTCTACTATAGATGGGAAAACAAGAGCAACATATTGTCGCGCTTGACACCTCCGGTTTTTCACGACGACGCGCTTCTTCCGTCGTGGATCACCTAACCCTGGCTCCCGTTTCTCTCCTCTGCAGCTCTACCCTACAGACCACCCAAAGACCTTCTGACAACCACTACTCGAGTGGATATCCTTTCCTCTCGCAGTATCTCTCGACCTTGCTACTGGTGGGGGGACACGAGGGACTTACCAGAAGAGTCTTCTTCTTCTTCTTTCTTATCTCTTCTCAATCATATCAGGGTATCAAGTTTGTAATACTTGAGACTTGACAACCATCATGACTGGGTGAAGTAGAATGCTTCTGCCTTTGTCATTAAGACTGGAAGCACTACTCAGTGGAAGGCCGACTTAGCTCCAAAAGAAATAGTCGCCTCTGACATGATGAACAGACGTCATGTGCAGCCGCTTCTAACATGGAGTACAAACGCTGCTCATTCTGTATTCCTGGATCAGGAGACCTTACAGGGTACTATCAGCCGGGCCAGCTGAGCCCAGGTGTTTTAGTGAGCTTGTTACTGCTCCTCCTCCTCCTTTTTCATCCGGGCTTGGGACCAGCAAAGTCGGAGTTAGCAGAAGAGTAATTACGGTGGTGTTGGCGAGAGAGTCACAACAGCTAGCGGCATCAAGACTTCTAACACTCCTCCTTTATTATCACTATTAAACCACATTAAATATAACTAGAATAACAATTAACAGGTATATACATTATTTTACATCCCAGGACCAATATCAACGGATATTTACAATTATCAGCTCCAGGAAATAGGACCACAGCAGTCGGTGATTCCCACACCAGTTTTCAACATATATTGAAGAGCAGAAATTTTACTGAAAATGTGCGAAAATCAAAATTAAAAGAAACACTTTACCTTAATATTGTTTATTCTCTCTTTTTCGAATAATTTCTAGGTAACTCTTACCCATTAAATATATATCATTAGAAATTAATAGGGAGGTCGGTGGAAGGATGGTCTAAACCGTTGGTTTTGGATCGCTACGATCCGGGTTCGATTCCCGCATTGGGCACTATTTTCTGATAAGAAAAAACGTCGTTCTACAATCATAAGCCGCATTATATTGTATTATAAATTAGAGATGTCAAAACATTAATATAACCAGCAAATTATCAAACACTTACTGATAGGAACATGCAAAAGATAGATAACAGACCGGATTTACAGGATACTGATTGTAAATATTATTTAATGTATATTTATCACTAGACGAATGACCCGGCTTCGTCGCCTGACAATTCCCCGAATGCAATTTCCTTCATACTGAAATAACATCATTAATAAATGGTAGAAGTGCCATAGAATAGCAATACGGGTTTATAAAAAGCGACATGCAAAATTTGGTACCAATTGGTTAAGTAGGTTTTGAGTTTATCGCGAAACAGACAACAGACATTGACTTTTATATATAAGATAATAATTAAATTTTACATTAAATTAAATTATTAATTTTAAACAAATTAAATTTCTGGCAATGCGTTTCTTTTAAATATCAAATAATAATATAAATGCGTTTTAAAAATTGTAAAAATAAAAAAAAATGCATCGGCCGAGAATCGAACCCGGGCCGCCCGCGTGGCAGGCGAGCATTCTACCACTGAACCTCCGATGCTTATAAGAAATGGCCATATTTGGGTATTTATTCCAATCACAAAAGCAAACGATGACAGAATTGATTGTTGATGACTCTGATATATTTTAATGAGAGAGAACCTCATTGTACATAACTATTGATTGTACATTTATGAACCAGGTTGCTCTTTCTGAGCGGCACCTAATAAATTTATTTTTATTAGAAATCAATAGGGGGTCGGTGGAAGGATGGTCTAAATCGTTGGTTTTCGACCGCTACGACCCGGGTTCGATTCCCGCATTGGGCACTTTTTTTTCTGATTTAAAAAAAAAATGCTCCAATGGCCCCCGATTTTAGAAAAATTCCAATCACACCAGCGAGTGCAGCTAACGAAACGGGGCACTGGCACATTTGTAAGTGCAAAATCGAACTGCTTTTCACATGTATAGACATGTGGTGTACTTAAAGTAAAAGGGGTCGCCTACTTCTACCCACCATGATTATCATGGCTTGTACCACGTGTACTAGGGATAAAAAAAAAACTACTAAGTTCAAACTAGTACAAGTTCAAACTACTAAGTTAAGTTAACTTGTAGAGGTACAGCTTCTTCATAAATCAAGGAAGGATATTTGGTCAATTTTTGATTGATTAAAAATCAACGATTAGTTGATATTTATTCCGATAGATGGCGCAAGCTATCAGCAACTTTTAGCTGTACGATCAGGAGATGCCTTTTTATTAATTTATTCACCTGATTCTCCAGTACAATTTCACTTTTGTACTTTTTCACATAGCAAAATAAGTTTGCTGGATATTTTCGAATCTGTGGCTTCATTCAATTTAACTTACACATGAAAATGTGCAACAGTAATTTTAAATATATTATTATCATTTGATAATCATATAAAATAATTTGACAGCAAAAATAATTGAATATTTAACTAAGAAGGCATATATTGGATCAAAATAAAATTTATTTTACCAATATTTCCGTTAGATGAACGCCAACCTTTATCAAGGTATTATAACATATTAATGTATACCTTGATAAAGGTTGGCGTTAAGCCAACTGAAATATTGGTGAAATAAATGATATTTTAATCCAATATATGTATTTTTAATTAAATATTTGATTATAATTGCTGTAAAATTATTTTATTTTATAATTAAATGATAATCCTATTTTTAAAATTACTGTCACACATTTTCATGTGTAAGTTAAATTGAATGACGCCACGAATTCGAAAATATCCAGAAAACTTATTTTGCTATGTGAAAAAGTACAAAAGTGAAATTGTACTTGGGAATGAGGTGAATCAATTAAAAAAAAGGAATCTGTTTGTGCAACTAAATATTGCTGATAGCTTGCGCCATCTATCGGAATAAATATCTACTAATCGTTTATTTTTAATCATTCAAAAATTGACCAAATATCCTTCCTTGATTTATGAAGAAAAGCTAATCACAAGCGTTCATCCAACTGAAATATTGGTAAAATAAATGAAATTTTGATCCAATATATGTCTTTTTAATTGATAATTTATTTATGGATTGCTCTATTTTCAAAATAATCAACTATGAATTTGGTATTTTTTTACCATCATAACCTACATTAATCTTTGAAACAAGTTTTTTTTTTCCAGAGAAATATTTGAGACGAGAAAAAAGTTAATCTTTAATTTTGTCTTCAAAATTGGTTTCCCGAGAACTCGAAGGATTAAGTGAGGGTTTCGGAGAATTTGAAGAATTTTCATAACATTCCGATTTCTAATGCATCTCCGCTATCTAGAATCTCTCCACTACATATTAATATATATATATTTAATAAAAAGGCACATATCTCGCGAATATATATGACATTATATTACAATATAATGAATATTCAATAATTACGTCTGAATATATATATATATATTGTTTTGAAAATAGCGCAATCCATATTTAAATCATTAGATAATAAAGGTTTGGCGTTCTCAGCCAACCGAAATATTGGCAAATAAATATTTTATTAAATCCAATACATGCCTTTTTATTATCTAATATATATATATATATGTTTAAAATTGGATCAAAAAATAATTTATTCTACCAATATTTCAGTTGGCTGAATGCCAACCTTTATCAAGGTATTATAACATATTTAATGTGTGTATATATATGTAGTAATGTAGTCTGTTATCCTGTAGGATGACTGTAGTGTGGCATGTTGGTTGCAGTCGTGGTGGCCACAATGTTTAGAGTGGGTTCAGGTGTGATTGGGATTACACAAAAGGACGAGACATGTTGGATGTCACCATAGAGATGGCGAGAGAGTAAGTGTAGCCGACGCCGGTCAGGGGTGATCTGTCTAGAGGGGTCTGTCAATCCTCGTGTCTCAAAGCGTACTGATCTGTTTGAGCAAGAAGGGGGCACACCTGGTAACCCCGACATGTTTTTCGGACCTTTTTCCTATCCTGGCGCCGGCTTTCACTCAATCGAATTTTATTTTGTCGTGCAATACATGATAACCAAACTGGCGATTTAAATAGTTTTTATAGTTTTGGTTATTATACTATATTACATATGGGTATATAAGTATTAGATAATAAAAAGGCATATATTGTATTTAATAAAAGATTTATTTTGCCAATAAACCGGCTGGCTGAACGCCAACCTTTATCGAGGCATTACATTTTTGTATACACAAATTGATTTCAACTGTGATATTATAACACTATGCGGCACTGAGTTTTTGTATACAAAAATGAAATGCCTCGATAAAGGTTGGCGTTCAGCCAGCCGAAATGTTGGCAAAATAAGTCTTTTATTAAATCTGTAGTGATGGTGGTTGCGTGATGTGTTTGGTGTGGCTTGTGGAAAGGCCGCTGATAAAATTATAATCAAAATTAATTTATTTAAAGCCAGAAATATATAAAGAGAAAATAAGCAACCGTTGAAGTAACGGCCGTTGGAGCTAGCCTAGATGTGTACCGCGTGAGTGCCAGATCAAGTGTCGGAAGCCGCCCGTCGCTAGAAAGTTCCGGATGACGCCCGCGCATGCGTAGTGACGTGTTCTCCCAACACGTGCTTGCCGAGGCATAGTGGGGCCGCCATTCTTCTGCCCGTATGTGTTTTGAAGCTTTGTCCCAGTTCGCTGAAGCAAAGTGCGGTCGCCACAAATCCAATATATGCCTTTTTATTATCTAATGAATTAAGTATGGATTGCTCTATTTTCAAAAATATATATAAGTATATATTGGAATATATTAAAACTCTAACTGGCCGAAGTGTATATTTTTCACAGAAATATGAATGCCGGCCAAATAACCTCTATCTTTAGGATATTGAGTACTTTATTGTATATAGATTCTTACATATGGGAACTGTGACCCACAACTTTCAGATATTTTTGCTACTAATGTGGATCTTGCGTATTTAGGTCAAAATTTCCCTTAGCGTCTTGAAAGTATTCAAGTAGTTTCAAATATTTTCTTACCGTGTGAATAGCGATTGCAACCGCTACGTATTAGGTCTCTAAGCCCTGTTATACTACTTCCGTATCAATTACCTATACGTTTTAATATACAGTTAAACCTGTCTATAGCGCACCCTCTTGGGACTCCCCAAAATAGGGTGCTATAGAGATGGGGTGCCATAGACAGGTTACTTTTAATGTAAATCGCATCGTACTACGTATTTAAAATCGGGCGCTATAGAGAGAGAGGCGCTATTTAGAGGGGCGTAAATAGCGCCTTCCTCTCTATAGCGCTCGATTTTGAACATTAAAATGTAAACATTTCACATTAGAAGTGACCTGTCTATAGCACCCACTCTCTATAGCACCCTATTTTGGTTAGTCCCAAGAGGGGGCGCTATAGACGCGTTAAACTGTATTACTTTTAAAAAGTTTAAAATTATTTTTATGGGGAAAACCCAGGATGCACGCAACCTTCTCATTGCAAAGACCTGTTTGAAAACCTCAATGTCTTTCACCAATACTATGGAAATCCGGGAGATAATGAGAGGCTTGAAAAGGTGGCTATTAGGTAAATTAAAGTATGTAAATTTGAGAAAGAATTTGGGATAAAAGTTGCTTCGAACTCTAATTTTTCGGCCTTCCTACCCTAATTACATTTCTACTTTTATTTACTCGGGAGTTGGACGCGAAGAAAATTGGAAAAGTTCGCCAAATCCGGGGTTGACTTCATTCGCAAGTTTTCTTGCCAGGGAATAACTTTAGAATAACTTTTTCCCTTTCTCTCTCTCTCTCTCTCTCTCTACAGTTTTCTGATTAAATGGCTCTTTAAATATTTGAAGTTTTCTGTGGAATTTGAAACAAACTTGCCATTCATTAGCTAAGGTTGATTGGATCTTGAGTGTCATTTTAGAAAAGATATTTTCTCTTCTCGTTGAATGGTAAAGCTAATTCTGCTCTTACGGTAAAGGTTTTATGGCCTTCAAAGAAATCGCGATATAAAAGGTTAATATAATAATCTTATCAAATTCAAAACCTTTATCTTGATTATATATTCTTAAGAATTATTTGTAAAAACAAAGAAAACATTCCAAAGCTTGTTCTCGTTAATAATTCCATCATTTTTCCCTTCTAACTTTTATAACACCCAGTTTAAAACGAACCATGGAAATTTTAAGGGATTTTTAGCAACAATTGGAGCGGTTGAAGACTCCAGCTACACAAGGAAATCCAGGACTCGAGACACCTACTGCTGGAATGTCCACTCTTCTTTAGCGCTAGACAACAGACAATGTTGTAGATCTATATCAATTTGTAAATACCAGAGAGAAATATCATAGATTTAACTATTTTTGTAAATATATTTATGATTATCTTTCTAACCTGGAAAGATCAGGTTTCTAATATATCTTTTTTTTTTGTATTTTTTTTAATAAATCAATTTTTTTTATAAATATGTTTATAACTGCTCCTGTTTAAAAATGTAAATCGACGCAATTATCCCAGTCGGGATATCGCGTTTTGTGTGTTGAAATAAGAAATAATGGTCGTCTCTTAAGTCAAAACAAACGCCAAACCGCCATTGCCGCAAACTAGCGGCCTCGGGTCGATGACAAAGCAACAACACAAGCTTTGATAAACTGAGAAGCCTCTATCTGGAGAGCTTGGTTTCAAGCTTAATAGTTTCGTCAGTCCAGGGCGAACTTTGATTTCATGAGATTACAAAGGATAAAATGAAATCTTCACAATCTGCCGAAGAGATGTTTAGCTAGTAAATTAGCTAGGCCAAATCTATGACCGAAATATAGATGGAAAATTTGTCTTAAGCTGATATTTCAAAACAAAAGAAATAAAACAATATTTACATGCTACGTTAATGGCTATACAAATAACTAAATTTGTCAAAAATAATTCAACTGCTCTTATGGTAAGGTCGATTTATAGCTAAAATACCATTGTACATTGTAAAACTTTGATATAATGATAATCATGTCTTTTATGAAGGAAAAGGGGTTCTAATACAGTATAGATATTACTATATCCACCTTATAATTACAAATAAATCTTTATAATCAATATATTAAGTATATTCAAGTTACTTTTCACTATAATTATACCATAATGAAATGATAAGTATCAAAATAAGAACATTAAATATCCAGGGAAAAATTTCCTTTTTGAATATTTTTTATTTTAAAATCTCTCAAGATTTTGAGCAAGAAAGCCCTTCTACGGAAGAAAATATCTTACATCATTAATACGCCAATAAAATAAGATTTAAAATTAAAATGAAATGCTTTTAAAAATTTTATTGGCTTTTTAATGATGTAAGATATTTTCTAATACAATATAATATAATGCGGTTTGTGATTGTAGAACGACATTTGAAAATTATCCCGCATGTGTTTCTTTTGAACGAAAAATCAAAATTTATTTTAAGGAGAAATAACGATTATTTCTGACCTTAGTCATGGGGTATGTAAGGATGAATTGTGAAGAGTAATGATAAACACGGAAAAATAAAAGTGTCCAGGGATGGGAACCCACAGTGTTCCGGTTACCGGACAGATGCCATGTCCAGGGTAGCCTAGTGGAAAGGCATCTGCCCGATAAGCGTAACACTGTGGGTTCGATTCCCATCCCTGGAAACTTCATTTTTCCGTTTATCATTACTCTTCACAATTCATCCTTTCATACCCCATCACTAAGGTTAGAAATAATCGTTATTTCTCCTATAAATAAATTTTGATTTTTCGTTCAAAAGAAACACATGCGGAATAATTTTCTCCCGTAGAAGGGCTTTTTTGCCCAAAAGCTTGAGAGATTTTTAAATTTAAAATATTTAAAAAATAAACTTTTCCCTGGATGCTTAATATTCTTATTTTAATATTGATTCAAGGGATTTTTTTATAGAAATGATAAGTATGATTAGGAATAAAGAAACCTCTAATATACACCGTGTACAAAATTAACAGACGAGATTTCATAGAACCCTATAATTATTAAATCCCATAAGAATAAAATTGACAGATAATCAATAGAAATTCGATATCTTCTGGAAATTTTAATCAATAGAATGTCAATGGACTCTTTATAATTTAGATACTGATAATTTTCGTCTGAAACACTAAAATATTTAAAGTTCAAAATCGATTAATTTTTTTTTCAATATTTTCTCAAGTTTTTTTTTTTCTGTGAAAAATAGAGATTACGGTAAGTTAGAGTTTTTATTTTTATTTTCTCAACCTTTCAACAAAAATATTTTGTTTTAAAATTACATAATAATTTCTCACAATGAGTTTCTTTTTGTTACAAAACGCTAGCCTTCAAATAATAATCACTCTTCAACAGGCTTAATAAAACTTTGACTATATCTTACAAGAAATTGACATGAAATAAAGTAAATAGAGGAGCTTCTTGATATCAAGAAGCTCCTCTATTTACTTTATTTCATGTCAATTTGATCAAGTTAGAGTTAGTCTATAAAAAACTTACAAGAAATATTTACAAAAACATACAGCGTGGATATTTACAACTGGAATTTTAAATAGGTATAAAAAGAAACTCATTGTGAGAAAATATTTTGTAATTTTAAAAATTTTTTCACAATTTTATCATGAATAAAAATATTTTGTTTTCGAAAGAAGAAATAAATAAAAATAAAGCCTTTGGCAAGGCATTAAAAATTGTTCTGAGGTTGCAAGGGCGTTCTCACGTCATTTTTCAAATTTAGTATTTATTACCAGTTGCAAATAAGACATGCTATATCCGATCTGGATAACTGCGCGTGAAACTATTTACAATAATTGTAGTAGAGTTGAAACAGAATTATCAAAAAGAAAATAAACAATTAAGAAAAAGAGCATTAAATAAACATATGCATTAAACAAATAAACAACAACATAAGCAGATAGAAGAAATCTCAAGGTAGTTATTTACAGTATGTTAAGCAATGATGGAAGTTGATGAAGTTATCTGTAATAATTAGTATCGTGGAGAGAGAAAGTTGATCAAGTTGAGCTAATTATAATTAGTTATATTCTAAAGTAACTTCAAATTCAGTACAACATCTAAAGCATGAGTCAAAACCAAATTTAAAACTCGTCAAAGACTATGATCTTGGAAATAAATAAATATATAAAAATTATAATCAAAAATAAATAAATAAAGTAATATAATGATAATATTCCCAAATATTACGTAATTTATTATGAATTTCTAACTATTAAGTTCAATTTATATCTAGCTTTTAACTAATTTTTTTATATTTAAAAATGAAGCGAATTGTTGCGGAATATCT
This sequence comes from Cordylochernes scorpioides, assembly GCA_030710605.1. Classification (NCBI taxonomy): domain Eukaryota; kingdom Metazoa; phylum Arthropoda; class Arachnida; order Pseudoscorpiones; family Chernetidae; genus Cordylochernes; species Cordylochernes scorpioides. The sequence continues at coordinate 146,535,043 of CP092864.1, forward strand.
TCAAATGTATTTATAGTTCTTGTCCCCATTACTCGTGATACCCATCCCTCTAAATATAATCTTTCCTTTTTAAATTTTATATTCCTATGAAATATCTCAATATCATTCCAATCTGGCCTATGTCCTGAAAATAATTCATGTTCCCCAATTTTGCTTATATAAATTCTAACTGGCCGAAGTGTCTATATTTCACAGAAATATGAATACCGGCCAGACAACCTCTTATCTTTAGGAGTCTCAAGTTTTGTCCATGAGTGTGCATAGAAATGTGCTATGATGCATTAAGGCGCCATCTGTTATCAAAATTCGGAACTATTATAGACACATATGATTCTTTTTGAAAATTAACCAATTTCTACTGCCCTTACTGTAATAGAAAAATTAATGGGAGAGCCTGGTTCATCAGTGTGGAACCCTCCCATGGTAGATTAAACTGGCGAAACCGCTGGGAGGTTTCACCACTGATGAGCCAGGCCCTCCCATTAATTTTTCCAATGCAGTAAGGGCAGTAGAAATTGTTTTATTTTTGAAAGATTCATACGCGATATAATAGTTTAGAATATGCTTACATGTTTTAAAACATGACAGGTATATAATAAAGAGCCTGGCTCATCAGTGGTGAAACCTCCCAGCGGTTTCGCCAGTTTAATCTACCATACCGCTGTTATATTGCATTTTTGGAACTTCCTTTTATAGTGATACTGATGCTAGACTCCTGGAATGGGTATTTTAGATTAATTATGGAGGGTTCACCACTAATAAACCAGGCCCTCCCTTTAATTTTTCCATTGCAGTGAGGGCAGTAGAAATAATTTAATTTTCAAAAGAATCATACACGTCTATAATAGTGTCGAATATTCATATAAATTTGTGTATTTTTACGTGCTTTTATACGTTCTTATAATGTTCTATTATAGAGAATTTGGTGTATTTAGGTTGATTTAAAAATATAAATAGATTTTAGGCTTTATTTATTTGAATGGCTTTTATTTTTTTACAACGTATTAGATGCAAACTCAAGAATTACAAGTTAACAACAGAATGATGATAAGTTATATATTATGATATATACAATACATCACAGAATAATAATCTATGGATTTAAAATTATTAGAATATAAATATATACGACAGGAGGCATTGGAAATTTCTTGTCGGCAATATTGTTTTGGATTTTAGGTCACTAGGCTTTGTCGAAAGTATATCAGAAGAGAATTTCAAGGCGTCTTACTTAGTAGCTTTTGTCTCAAGAAATTTTACTTTTAATGATGTATATATTGATGGGAAGATGAAATAAAATGTAATATTAACTTTATAAACATCCTATAACGCGATATCCCAAATTCAAGGATATATACATACTCTGATCAAAATGTTTCGACACTTTGCTCATAAGTTAAAAAAAAACTTTATTATTCTACCAAATTCAAATTGTCCCCTTCAAAGTAGTCCCCGTTGGCCGCGATGCACTTCAGCCACCTTTTTTTCCAGTCGGCAAATCACCTCTAGTAGTCTGTTTTTGGGATCGCCTTCATGGCCTTCTTCGATTCCACTTTGATCTCTTCTATGCTCTGAAATTTCCGACCCTTTAACTTTTTTTTTTTGAGCTTTCCAAAAAGGAAGAAATCTCAGGGGGCCAAATCGGGACTGTAGGGGGGTTGGGGGAACATAGAGGTTGAATCGTCCTGCCGGAACTTCGAGATTTTGAGGGCTGTGGGCGCCGGCGCGTTATCGTGGTGGAGGATCCAAGACTTGCTCCTCCACAGCTCCGGCCGTTTCTGCCTGATCGCTTCCCTCAATCGCCTCAAAACTCCCAGGTAGGAGTCAGCAGTTATTATAGAGCCTTGTTGTTGAAATTCACGATGAACGATGCCCTGGTAGTCGAAGAACACAGTCAACATGACCTTGACTTTGCTGGGAGTCTTCCTCGCTTTCTTTGGTCTCGGCTCATTTGTGAAGCGCCACTCCGATGCCTGTTGGGTAGTTTCCGAATCAAAGCCGTAAATCCATGTTTCGTCTCCAGTAATGACCCTCTTCAGCAATTCGGGGTCGTCGGTTGTCGCTTCGAGATTGAGACTGACCGTTTTTTCCGGGCGTTCTTTTGATCAAAAGTCAAATCTTTGGGAACGAGAACGGCGTTGAGTTTTCTCACTCCTAAAATGTACTTCATTATCGATTGAGGCAACCCGAATGATATCCCTGCTTCTTCGGCGACCTCCCTTACAGTTATTCGTCGGTTTTCACGCACCAGTTCCAACACCTTGTCCACTTTTTCAGGCGTGGTTGATGTAGACGGTCTCCCGGAACACTCGTTGTCGGCGGTCTCTTCCCGACCCTCCTTGAAGCCCTTGTACCTCTCGAAAACTCGTCTTCGGCTCATGACGGCATCCCCGTAGGCTGTTTGCAACATCTAAAATATTTCGGCACCCTTGAATCCGTTTTTCACACAGAACTTGATGCAAATTCGTTGATCCTCCATTTCGGTGACTAACGAAATCGAAGCACGGGCAAAATGGCTTCACTTCGAACAGCCGCTGCTCGCGCTGTTGTGGCGCGTGATTTTTGAAAATTGGCAGGTCTCCAAGCCAAGGGCGACGCTTGCGTTTGCCACAAACCGGGAGAAATTATATTAATTTTTCAGGATTTATGAGCAAAGTGTCGAAACTTTTTGATCAGAGTAGTATGTGTTAAAGTCTCCATGCCCGGTATTCAGAGTATACTGAAAGTGTTTCTAGGTTGAATATCACTACTTTATTGTGAGAGAGAGGGATTGAGATTGAAACTGATTTATTACAATGTGCATATAAGATTATATAAGGTTAAATACAGTATAAATATGAATAAATAAGATTATATAATGATAAATATAGGAATAAATAGATATAAATATATAAAATAATTGATAAATATACATATATATGATAATTTAAACCAACAACCCTATATTATATTAATACTTATAACAAGATTGTTATGTTGTATATAGAAACAAATCTATAAATAATTATACGCATAATTGACATGTGTCCTTGCATCACCATATGTAATGTACTGAGGATGAATAAATAAAACTATATAATAGATTAAAAGCTGAGTTAAAAGCAAGATTAGAGAAGTACATCACAAAGTAACGTCTGAAAATAGATTGGTAGCCGACAGGTAGGCGCCAGTGTCTGGTGTCCAGCGACACGTGCATGACCCAATTCTCTTTGTCGGAGGCGTAGTATAAATAAGACCCGGCTTAGCAACAGCCAGTTAGTCGTCACCTTCAGCGCGTCGCCGGTTGTCTCCAAGTTCCACCTCAATTCACCATGTAGTCAGTAAGAACTTTACTCTATCTCCATCTTGCTCTTGGCTCGACTTTTTATCTGTTCTTGGAACTTTCCTTCTACAACTGTGTCGCTTCGTTTTTTGTGTGTGGACATTCCCCAGCTTTCCACTCTGCCTCGACCACGACTGCCTGTACCCTGTGAGAACTGTTAAAGATCCTACAAGGTGCAGAGAGGTACTGGAAAACTCTCCACGCCCTGACTGTCCCTCGCGGTTACTACAGGTTTGACCCTCGGTTGCATCACCTTATTACAGAGAGTCGACGAGGTACTACAAGAGTCAACCAGAACTTTCAACATATTATTACATATATATATATATATATATATATATATATATATATATATATATATATAAGGTCTTCATTGGTAGCGCCCACCGTGGGAAAGACTCCGCCACCGATGGACTGCGAGAGTTCTCTCCCACAGAGTGGACAGGTCGATGTGATGGCTGGCGTTACCCACCTCAAGATCAAGATGGTACTTGTAGATTGTAGCATTCGCCACACTTGTGATATTCATTGCCTCGGGATGGTGGACGACGCCGAAGAGCCAGGCCTGCAGATCCAGGGGCACTTCGCAGGGAGAGAGAGAGGTTGCAAAGAGCTGAAGTAGGTACTGGAATGTGGTGGAACAGAAGTCCTAACGACTATATAACGACACCTTAGACAGAGCTAAGCACAAGATGTCGTCCAGGGCACTTATCTTACATAATCCTCTTAGCCGGTCAGGCTCCCGGAAGACCAAAGAATGCGAAAAAAGTGAAGAAATTCTGGAGAGAGAAGTTTGTGGAGCGGGTTGTTTATTTTGGATCTAAACCTCTTTAAAGAGATTAACTGGAGTTCAAGCAAGATTTTGAGGTCTTAAAGAAAGCTCAGATTTATTTTTTTATATATTTTAAACAGAATATATATCTTTTTTTTTTTTTTGCGAAAATTAAAAAGAATATGGAAAAAGATGTGTGATATAAAATTAATCTTGTTCTATAATTATGTCGGAAAAACTGCGAGTAAGGGCCGTACCTCATAGCCCCTTAAATTGAAATTTAATTTTAAAAAGTTGATCTAGGATATATTAACACCAAAAGAACAAGAAAATATGTCAAATTTCTTCTTTTAGACTTTGTTTATTGAACGACAATGCCCGTTACTTGTCATGTCATAAATTCCTATACAGAATTGAACATTACATTTCTATAACTAATTATGGTATAATCTTTCAGTTGCACGAAAAAGAGATACCTTTTTCATATTTTATGCATCTTATCCCAGTACAATATCACATTTGTACTATTTTTTTACATTGTGTCACGGTCTCACTGCAATTCTGGCCTTAACTACCCGTTTCATGATTTTTCAGGATGCCTTGAATGACCAGTATTTTCGGTCGTTGAGGTACAGCTTGCACCACGCTGATGAGGGCCAACAGCCCGAAACGCGTCCGTGGTTAGCCTTTCTTGATTAATCAAGAATGGGTATTTGGCCAATTCTGGATTAATTAAAATCAACGAGAATAGTTGATATTCATTCCGATAGATGGTGCAAGTCATCAGCAACTTTCAGTTGCAGGAAAAGAAGATGCCTTTTTTCATAATTATGGTACAGTTAGCACACCCCGTTCTCAAGTCCCAATGAGGCGGAAAGTCCTTCATTCCCCTAGAGAGCTATCAGTGACCGGCCGTCCAATGTTTCCTGTGAAATGGACGTTAGCTTTTCCCCAACATTGAACAATCTCAATTGGATTTTCCGCCTTGAATTTTCTTTTTAAGGAAAGCTGTCAACAGCTCACTTCTCATCGATAAGTCCATTAAAAGTAGTAATATAACAACAGAAACCTTTATTAAGACACTATTGTCTTACAAAGGGATTCCCCTAAAAGGTTATATATGTACATGAGTGAGGAAGAAAAGCAATTTAGAGGGGAGGGGGAGCAATCAGCCGTTGTCTGTGGAATTGAGCACTTCTTCTCTCATTTTATCAATCGCCTTGAAATATTTTAAATATTTATAAACAAATGTTTTATCCAACAGGAAAGTAGTAAAGGTTTTATATACATGTTGTAAATTGTAGTGGGTTGGCCCCAAAATTTCGTGAATTTCCAGTCTCTTTTCCTGTAGGAATGGGCAATGGAATAGATAATGGACCAAATTGTCTTGGA